>CM029021.1:172394010-173086510 GCA_016801055.1 Panax notoginseng
TCATCAGTATCTTTTCAAGAAAATATTCTTCTAAGCATTCTTGAATTTTACTCCACATTGCAGTATCATGTTGACAATTGGACGTTGTTAATTCCTGGATAATTAATTCTTGAACTTGTTTTATTGAATTCTTATATCATTGTCATCATCTCATGTTTATAAAATGTTGAAAGTCATCTGTGGCCTGTATTGCATAGATGGACTTGGTATGTGTGACGCCCCCAGAATAGGTATACAACACCCATTCTGAGTCGCCAAATACATGGTACAGAAAGCAAACTACAACTTCAATAATACAATTGTCGTGCAAAATACGACAACACATACAAATACTGTGAGTTTAAATACAAATATTGTCTTTTAGACAATATCCACACTCAATAAATCCTCATTACAATTATTCAAAACATATTTTACAGAAATAGTGAGGACTGCTAATACATCTTTCTAGAACCATCACTCCATACCCCGACTAGATCCTGCTATGTTCTCACCTCCTGAGAAGAAAAATGGAACAAAAAGGAAAAGGGTGAGCTCAACTAGCCAGTAAAGAATATTATGACTAAGATAATATACAACAAATTATCGTTAGTCTTCAACAGGGAAAAATCTGATAAAATATAATCGACAACAAGTTTTAGATCAACAACTGCAGCGGAAACAACAAACCATTAGAAGAGTCAAGTAGAGAAAGAATTCTACTATCTTCTAAGATTTAAAAGTCCATCATCAATATTTTATCCCTGTAACATCAATTAATAATCATCTTTAACCAAATATTCATCTTTGCACTACAGGCCAAAGATATTCATTTGTATCATCAGTCGGTCATGTTCATCTCAACACCTGTTCATCTTTGCACTACAGGCCAAAGATATTCATCAAGTAATTATACATCTTTGCACTACAGGCAAAAGATATTCATTTGTATCATCATTTAGGACTGAGGATGATGAAAAAATATCTTAAAGAGAACGAATCCAATGAGACAGAAGGACAAATAGTAGGATTCGTATAACAGTTTATCCAAGATCAATAATACTTCATAATAATCAATTGTGAAGCAGAATTCAAAAATAAAGATCAAAACATGGATACAATCAAAGATAGTAACATAATAGACATCTTGGACGAAAAGGGAAAATTTTATTTTTCGGTGAATAGTGCCGTATTCGTGAATAGTGCCGTATACGTGAATAGTAACCCCCGACACAAAAAGTTCCAAATTTGATAAAAACTCATATCAATATTTCAGCATAATGATATTGAAGAAAATAATATCATTAAGAAGAAAATAATATCCCTTACCTCAAAATATCAGTACTTCTGGTCGGAATACCGGTATAAGGCTGAAAGAAACTTGCTCTGATGAATAGAAACTCTCAAAGTATCTAAATACTCACACAAAATACACTCAATAATCTAGAGAGAGAAAGAGAGAAAACTTGTTTCTGGTGTGATTTTCAATTCTAACTTAGCCCTCTATTTATAGGAAAATTTTGGTAGGTTTGACCTGCAACCTGATGGCTTTACCTGCTACTATTCCCACCTACCACATTTGAAATATAATTCAGCACATTTCTTCACCAACCACAAGTGGGCCCACCAATTCTAGAATTTTCCACCAAAATGATAAACTCCGAAAATTCAACAATTTCTGAACCAGTCATCTTGTAAAATTCATAATAAATCATACGTTCATTTTTAACGGTTCAAAATTTGTGGACATATACTCAACTTATATATGTATAACATATCCAAAAATTACCACGATCCAACGGTCGGATTAAAAATGATAAACCCGCAATATTTCTCAAAAACCCTGATTTGTAATACCTCCATTCCGACAAAAATATGGATAAAAACCTCAACATTAACTCCTTCATTTTTAACCAACAAAAATATATATCCCTCATTTATATCCACATAAAATAAATATTTCCTTATCATATGAATCAATAATTAATTATTCATAAATAATATTACAGAATCACATTTATGACAACCAGGCCGTTCCCAGGAAAGAGGGGGCTTCCAATAAGGATTTTCCTTACTGGCGCGCAATTAGATGACCAAACCTCTCCTTAGACAGAACTTTCTAGACATTGCCAATAATGTTATCTAATAATATTATTCAAATAATATGAATTATTGATCTGATAAATGAAAATACTGTGCAGCAATAATTATTGAAACAACAATAATATAAAATATCAATGCAGCAATTATTGAACCAATAAAAATAAAATATTGAACAGTAATCACTGTAACAATTATTGAGTAGTGCCTTCTTACGTACGAATCAATAATTCAACTATACTGTGCAATCCGTGTGCTACTATGCAACCACGCGTTATTACTGTATTTTTAACCACCGGGTATTTAAACAGTGTTAACGGTAACACTACGCCATTATTAATAAACAACTTATACTTGTCGTTTTCTTCATCCAATCGCTTTCCGTTATGGGCCCACACAAGGCTGCGTCGTCGTACGAATATTCCCCGACAGCAAGAATATTCCACGACAAACGAATATTCACCGACCAAAAATAAATATTTTATAACCACTTGCTTTTTTTTGTAAAATTTGCACATTTCCACCCATAACCAAAGTATTATATCAATTTAACCCCTTATTATTCACAATAATATTTAGAGAAAATTTGATTTTATTCATTAATAAGTTGGGGTCTTACAACCTCCCTCCTTATGAAATTTCGTCCTCGAAATTGACGTACGTACCTGATGTTTCAAAAAGGTGAGGATACCTCGCTTTCATTTCTGATTCCAACTCCCAGGTCATTTCTTCAATAGCATGGTTTCTCCACAAAACCTTAACTTGTGGTATAACCTTCGTGCGTAGGACATGCTCTTTCCTATCCAAGATCTTAACAGTACCTCCTCGTACGTTAAATCTTCAGCTATCTCGTCTGGTTTAACTCAATAATGTGGTTCGGGTCTTTAACATATTTACGAAGCATAGATATGTGAAAAACATTATGAACACGAGACATGCTTGGAGGTAATGCGAGTCTATATGCCACATTTCCTATTCGCTCAAGAATCTCAAATGGACCAACAAATCTTGGATTGAGCTTTCTCTCTTCCCAAATCTTGTAAATCCCTTCCATGGTGCAACACGTAACAATACATGATCCCCAATATTAAATTCCACGTCCTTCCGATGAAGATCCGCATAACTCTTTTGTCGATCCTGTGCCGTTTGTATACGTTGTCGAATCGTTTGGATCTTCTCTGTAGTAATGCGTACCAACTCTGGTCCCAACAATGTTGCTTCACCCACCTCGTCCCAGCATACTGGAGAACGACATTTTCTTCCATACAACGCCTCAAATGGAGCCATACCTATGCTCGCCTGATAACTGTTGTTGTAGGAGAATTCCACCAATGGTAGGTACTTATCCCAACTCCCTTTGAGATCTAAGACACAAAGTCTTAATAGATCTTCAAGAGTTTGAATAGTCCTCTCTGATTGTCCGTCCGTTTGAGGATGGTATGCTGAACTGAATCGTAAATCCGTGCCCATAGCTTTCTGCAAGCTAACCCAAAATCGTGAAGTGAATCTTGGGTCACGATCCGAAACTATGGATACTGGCATGCCATGCAATCTCACAATCTCGTTCACGTACATACTAGCAAGACGTTCAAGGGAATAAGTCTCACGTATCGGCAAGAAATGAGCGGACTTGGTTAATCTATCAACAATAACCCAAATCGCATCTATGCCTTGAGAAACCTTGGGAAGACCCGTAACAAAATCCATAGTAATGTGTTCCCACTTCCATTTCGGAATCTCAAGTGGTTGCAATGGACCCTTTGGTACTTGATGCTCCGCTTTTACACGTTGACAAGTTAAACATCTCGAGATAAACTCCGCGATCTCTCTTTTCATATTGCTCCACCAAAATGTATGTCGAAGATCGTGATACATTTTGGTACTCCCAGGATGGATTGCAAACGGTGTGTTGTGTGCCTCCATCATTATTCTATGCTTCAAGTCAAAATCGTTAGGAACACAAAGTCTGGAGTTGACTCGAAGTATTCCTTCTTCATCGATTCTTGCTTCTGGAATAGCACCTTCTTGCACTTTCTTCTTCTACGCATCAGCTCTATATCCGTAGCTTGAGCAGCTTTAACTTTATCGATTAAAGTCGGTTCTACTCGTATATTTGATATCATCATGTGGGTACTTGGAGCCTTCATCTCTATCTCCATCCTTTGCAAGTCATACAAAATGGGCCTTTGTGTTAAAAACATTGCACTCGTACCGCATATGATCTTCTACTCAATGCGTCAGCTACTACGTTTGCTTTTCCAGGATGGTATTGGATGGTATGATCGTAATCTTTCAACAGCTCAAGCCAACGTCGTTGCCGCATGTTGAGTTCCTTTTGGGTGAAGAAATATTTGAGGCTTTTATGATCTGTATAGATCTCCACTTTCTCCCCATAAAGGTAGTGTCTCCAGATCTTCAACGCAAAAAGACTGCTGCCAACTCCAAATCATGAGTAGGATAATTCCTCTCATATTCTTTGAGTTGTCGTGAGGCATAGGCTATGACTTTCCCATGTTGCATGAGAACACATCCTAACCCTTTGCCTGAAGCATCGCTGTAGATAACAAATCCATCGAACCAGATGGTATTGTCAAAACAGGTGCCGAAATGAGTCTCCTCTTGAGTTCTTGGAAACTCTTCTCGCATTCCTCACTCCATACGAATTTTGTATCTTTCCGAGTCAGCTGAGTTAACGGAGTAGCGATTCGAGAAAATCCTTCCACAAATCTCCGATAATAACCAGCTAAGCCCAGAAAGCTACGTACTTCGGTTACCGACTTCGGTTGCTCCCAACTTTGTATGGCTTCAATCTTCGCCGGGTCGACAGATACTCCATGTTTTGACACCACGTGCCCAAGGAATGCTACTTCCTCAAGCCAGAACTCGCATTTCTTCAGTTGGCATATAGCTTGTTTTCACGAAGCCTTTGCAGTACCAGCTTCAAATGGCGCTCATGATCTTCACGGCTTTTGGAATAGATGAGGATGTCATCAATAAAGACAACAACGAACTGATCCAAATATTCTTTGAATACACGGTTCATCATATCCATGAAGGCAGCAGGAGCATTAGTCAATCCAAAAGACATTACTAAGAATTCATAATGCCCGTACGAGTTCTGAAGGCAGTCTTTGGAATATCCTCAGTTTTAATCTTCAGCTGATGATATCCAGAACGAAGATCGATCTTTGAAAAGAATTGTGCTCCTTGCAACTGGTCAAACAGGTCATCAATGCGAGGTAGCGGATACCTATTCTTGATGGTGACATGGTTCAATTCTCGATAGTCAATACAAAGTCGCATACTCCCGTCTTTCTTCTTTACGAATAAAACAGGAGCACCCCAAGGAGACGTACTAAGACGAATAAAACCGATGTCCAAAAACTCCTGAAGTTCAATAGGAGCCATTCGATATGGGGTTTTAGAAATGGGCTTTGTACCGGGTTCAAGGTCAATAAAGAATTCAATTTCTCGTTCCGGGGGTAGACCGGGAAGTTCTTCAGGAAATACATCGGAAAATTCTCTAACAATAGAAATATTATTCAAATCTGACTTGTCTTTGTTCAAATCCATAACATGGGCTAAGAAAGCTTGACATCCGTTTTTCAATAAACGAATAGCTTTGTGGCTCGATATGACAGTGACTGATTTTAGTGGTTTAGTAGTTTGAATTCGTATGACAGGTTGGTTAGGAATATGAAAACTAACAACCTTACGAAAACAATCAATTTTAGCATGATGAGTGGTTAACCAATCAATCCTAAAATCACATCAAAAGTAAGTATCTTTAAAGAGATAAGATCAACAGGTAATGTGATAGCGCCAACTTGGATCATGCAAGATTTATAAACTGTAGATGTAACGAAGGTTTCACCCAACGGAGTTTCAACAGATAAGTTAAAGTCCAATTTCTCCGGAGTCAAGTTTAAACGTTGAGCACAAGCAGGAGAGATAAAAGAATGGGTAGAACCGGTATCTAGTAAAGTATAAACTTCGTAAGAATTCAAGATTAGCTTACCGTGATCACCTCGTTCGGGTTTCTCGCGTTTTGGCCAGTAACGACAAACGCTCTTCCAGGAACCGCTGATTTCGCCTTATCCGGGACAGCCCTTGGAATCACCACTCCCGCTGAACTTGGTTTCGCTATAGTACAATCTCGAGCGATGTGGCCTTCCTTCCCACAGTTGTAACACACCTTGGATTGTTGTGGACAGTTTGGGCTGATATGTCCCTCTTTCCCGCATTTGTAACATCTAACTGGCGGTCGTTCTCCTCCCCTAAAATTTGTTGTTGGTGCTGGCGCTGGTGCTGATGTCTTCCGTCATTGTTGAATCTCCTCTTTCTGAAATTTCCACTTGACTCACCTCTCCTATTATCATGGCCACGATGACCACCCGAGTGGTTACCGCCTTTGTTCGTATTTTTCCCTCCTCGTTGGTTATCATCGCTCTGATGATTGCTGTCACCGGTATGACCCTGGTTGTGGTCCCTCGGTTGAGTATACTCATTATCTCTCTCTAATAATTGGGCCCTGTTGACAACGTCTGAATACAGAGAAAATTTATGAGAGATAAGGTATTGACGAATCTCAGGTTTTAAACCTCTCAGAAACATCCGCGTCATTCGTTCCTCATTTTCGACCAAATGAGGTGCAAACCTGGATAACTCTGCAAACTTCGCCTCGTACTGGGACACCGTCATGTTGTTTTGTTCCAGTCTAATAAACTCAACCTCCTTCATATGACGAATACTTTCGGGAAAGTACTTGTCATTGAACAGTTTTTGAAATGTTTCCCAGGACATGTTGAGTGCGTCAGGCTGGGTACGCTTCACAGACTCCCACCAGTAGTCTGCCTCACCGCGGAACATAAATGTGGCGAATGGAACCTTCTGTTCCTCCGTGCATCCCAAGACATCAAATATCTTGGTAATTTGCTTGACCCACATTTCCGCCATGATCGGATCCGGCTTTCCCTTAAATTCTGGTGGTCCCAATTCTTTGAACTGCTTAGCTGTGACAACCGCGCGTTGTTATCATTTCCACCCGTATTCTGCACACGAGTCTCCCTCGTCTGATTTTGCATGAACTGCAAAAAGCTCCTAAACATTCCATCATTCATCGTTTGCTCGGTAACGTTGTTTACAGGAGGAATATTGCCTTCCTGTTGCACGTTCCCCTGGGTAGTGATCAAAGGTGTCTCCACGGTCTGATTTACTCCATTATTAACGTTCTCAGCTGCCATTCTTAAATACTGCCATAAAACAAGGGTTAATAGTCATGTCATATATTATCCCTATACTCTGACCGACCAAATAAACATCAAATAAACTTAGTCAGGTCATACTAGCGAAGGAATTCCCCGTCTCTCCCCTCCTAGTTCTTGTCTCACATCTCAGCCAGGGATCATATCCCTAAGCTCTGATACCAACTGTGACGCCCCCAGAATAGGTATACAACACCCATTCTGAGTCACCAAATACATGGTACAGAAAGCAAACTACAACTTCAATAATACAATTGTCGTGCAAAATACGACAACACATACTGTGAGTTTAAATACAAATATTGTCTTTTAGACAATATCCACACTCAAATAAATCCTCATTACAATTATTCAAACACTATTTTACAGAAATAGTGAGGACTGCTAATACATCTTTCTAGAACCATCACTCCATACCCCGACTAGATCCTGCTATGTTCTCACCTCCTGAGAAGAAAAATGGAACAAAAAGGAAAAGGGTGAGCTCAACTAGCCCAGTAAAGAATATTATGACTAAGATAATATACAACAAATTATCGTTAGTCTTCAACAGGGAAAAATCTGATAAAATATAATCGACAACAAGTTTTAGATCAACAACTGCAGCGGAAACAACAAACCATTAGAAGAGTCAAGTAGAGAAAGAATTCTACTATCTTCTAAGATTTAAAAGTCCATCATCAATATTTTATCCCTGTAACATCAATTAATAATCATCTTTAACCAAATATTCATCTTTGCACTACAGGCCAAAGATATTCATTTGTATCATCAGTCGGTCATGTTCATCTCAACACCTGTTCATCTTTGCACTACAGGCCAAAGATATTCATCAAGTAATTATACATCTTTGCACTACAGGCCAAAGATATTCATTTGTATCATCATTTAGGACTGAGGATGATGAAAAATATCTTAAAGAGAACGAATCCAATGAGACAGAAGGACAAATAGTAGGGATTCGTATAACAGTTTATCCAAGATCAATAATACTTCATAATAATCAATTGTGAAGCAGAATTCAAAAATAAAGATCAAAACATGGATACAATCAAAGATAGTAACCATAATAGACATCTTGGACGAAAAGGGAAAATTTTATTTTTCGGTGAATAGTGCCGTATTCGTGAATAGTGCCGTATACGTGAATAGTAACCCCCGACACAAAAAGTTCCAAATTTGATAAAAACTCATATCAATATTTCAGCATAATGATATTGAAGAAAATAATATCATTAAGAAGAAAATAATATCCCTTACCTCAAAATATCAGTACTTCTGGTCGGAATACCGGTATAAGGCTGAAAGAAACTTGCTCTGATGAATAGAAACTCTCAAAGTATCTAAATACTCACAAAATACACTCAATAATCTAGAGAGAGAAAGAGAGAAAACTTGTTTCTGGTGTGATTTTCAATTCTAACTTAGCCCTCTATTTATAGGAAAATTTTGGTAGGTTTGACCTGCAACCTGATGGCTTTACCTGCTACTATTCCCACCTACCACATTTGAAATATAATTCAGCACATTTCTTCACCAACCACAAGTGGGGCCCACCAATTCTAGAATTTTCCACCAAAATGATAAACTCCGAAAATTCAACAATTTCTGAACCAGTCATCTTGTAAAATTCATAATAAATCATACGTTCATTTTTAACGGTTCAAAATTTGTGGACATATACTCAACTTATATATGTATAACATATCCAAAAATTACCACGATCCAACGGTCGGATTAAAAATGATAACACCCGCAATATTTCTCAAAAATCCTGATTTGTAATACCTCCATTCCGACAAAAATATGGATAAAAACCTCAACATTAACTCCTTCATTTTTAACCACAAAAATATATATCCCTCATTTATATCCACATAAAATAAATATTTCCTTATCATATGAATCAATAATTAATTATTCATAAATAATATTACAGAATCACATTTATGACAACCAGGCCGTTCCCAGGAAAGAGGGGGCTTTCCAATAAGGATTTCTCCTTACTGGCGCGCAATTAGATGACCAAACCTCTCCTTAGACAGAACTTTCTAGACATTGCCAATAATGTTATCTAATAATATTATTCAAATAATATGAATTATTGATCTGATAAATGAAAATACTGTGCAGCAATAATTATTGAAACAACAATAATATAAAATATCAATGCAGCAATTATTGAACCAATAAAATAAAATATTGAACAGTAATCACTGTAACAATTATTGAGTAGTGCCTTCTTACGTACGAATCAATAATTCAACTATACTGTGCAATCCGTGTGCTACTATGCAACCACGCGTTATTACTGTATTTTTAACCACCGGGTATTTAAACAGTGTTAACGGTAACAACTACGCCATTATTAATAAACAACTTATACTTGTCGTTTTCTTCATCCAATCGCTTTCCGTTATGGGGCCCACACAAGGCTGCGTCGTCGTACGAATATTCCCCGACAGCAAGAATATTCCACGACCAACCGAATATTCACCGACCAAAAATAAATATTTTATAACCACTTGCTTATTTTGTAAAATTTGCACATTTCACCCATAACCAAAGTATTATATCAAATTAACCCCTTATTATTCACAATAATATTTAGAGAAAATTTGATTTTATTCATTAATAAGTTGGGGTCTTACAGTATGATTATGACCAGGGATTATTCGGTATAATCATGACCGTAATGTTACAAATGATGTGGTAAAAGTTCTCATTGGCCCGTAGTGCATTGATGGACAGTTGTTGGCATGATCATGACCATTAATGAATACACGAATATCCTTGGCCGTAGTGCAGGGGTGATTCGATGATGTGGATTATTTTATTAAGCTGAGTCTCAGCGATTACAGGTTGAAAAACTTTTTAAATCATAAAAGATAGTAGAGTTTATTTTCTACTTGACTCTTTTAATGGATTGCTTGTTCCGCTACAGTTAAACTTGATGTCTATTATATTTTATCAGTTTAACATTGTTGAAGGCTAATGATAATTTATTCTGCATTATCTTAGTCATAATATTTCTTACTGGGCTAGTTGAGCTCACCCTTTCTTTCACTGTTCTCTTCAGGAAATGAGAACGTAGCTGGGACAAGTCGGGGTACGGAGTGATGGTCCGAATGATAGTATTAGTTAGTAGTCCTCACTATTCTATGTAATGGTGTGTTAATAACTGTAATGAGGACTCCTTTTGAGTATGAATACTCTCTAGAAGATAATATTTGTATTCAAACTCACAGTTTATGTTTTGTCGTATTGTACACGACAGATGTATTAATCAGTTGTATTTGTATTCTGTACTATGTATCTGACGACCCAAGATGGGTGATGTATACCTAATTTTGGGGGCGTCACATGTACCATATATTTGACGACTCAGAATGGTTGATGTATACCTATTTTGGGGGTTTCACAAAAATAGTACTAGTAACTAGCCGTTCATTTTGTTTTTAATTTATTTATTTATTATTATTAAATAAAAAAATTAAAAAAAAGCTAATTAATATTCACTGTATAGTCGTGTCTATGTTCTGTTTATATAAAAAAAAAAACATGTCTGTGTTCTGGAATGGATTTGTGGGTGTATATATAAACTTGAATATTTATACAAGAAACAAAAAGCAACCATTTCTTTTTTGGATGAAAATAGTAATATCTCCGTTTTGAATTATAAGATTAATATTAATTTTCTAAAAGTTAATTTTAAACATTTTTAAATTTAAAATTGACATTAATATATATATATATATATATATATATATATATATATATATATATATATATATATTATGTCAATATAATTATAAATACCATAAACTACTTAAAAAGTACTACTAATTATAAGATTTATTATTTTCAATACTTAATTAAATTATGTTAATTTTAAATTTAAAAATAACTCAGACTGACTTTTAAAAAATAATATTCATTTTATAATTAAGAACCGATGAATTACTATACATACAGTACGATGTGGCGTCTAAATATTAGACAAAACTCAAGGGACGAGTGGAAGTAATTGAATAAAAACTCAATAATGAGAGACAGATGGTTCACGTGAAAGTTCATTGCTTATGAGAGAGCCTTCCTGATAGGATGCGTTATTAATATGATTAAAAACTAGTTAAACTAGTTTCGGCTCATATTTTTAATTTATACTATTGTCTAAAACCAAATTAAACCAACTCAATAAGACTCAAGTAATTTTAATTAGTTAAATAATTTTCAACTTAAATTGTCTAGTCTATCCATGATCCATCATTGATCAAAGATGTGAGTCTAGGTCATTTCACGGCCATAAATTAAGGCTTCTTCTTTGAGCCCAATCATCTAGTTATGTTAACTGTGATTTTTTTGTTTTATACAATTTGATATTGTTTTCCGCCAAAGCCTAATGGACTCAATAACAATTGAGCCGAATTCTCTTTCTTTCGCCATCATCCATATATTTAAATTGGGCCCGAGTTATTGATGGGTTATGGGCTACTGGGTAATGGGCTAAGGGACACCACTAAGCCTTATGTTATGGGCAATTTGTATAAAAATCAATTCTTAAAATCTAAACAATAATGACTGGGACACATGACATCAAGTATAGATAAAAAATTATACACACGCAACATACAAAAAAAAAGTGGAATCTACAATTAAATATTTTATGTATTTCTATCGGTAAACAAAACATGATTGTTATATTCTTATGTTACGTTTAGATTGAAATAATAAATATGAAAATAAAATAATTTATTTTCATGGAATGAGAAAAATTGTGTTTGATTGCGATTTGAATGGATTGAACAATTATTTTTTTTTTGCTATTTTTGATTGAAGCCCAATATTTCATGTTCAAAGCCTTATGAATACTCCCTCCGTTCCTTAATATAAAGGGGTGTTTGTTTAGATCTGAATGGAGCTGAATCTGAATGGCTGAATCGGTTAGTGCGTTTATTTTGATCTGAATGGCTGAATCGATAAGATGGACGAGCTGAATGGCTAAGTCAGATTTTTTTTAGCTGAATGAAGTAACAAAAAATTAAAAATTTAAAAAAAATATTAACTATTATATTAAGTAATATTAAATAAATTTACAACAGTTTTAAATTTTTTAGAGGGATAAAATAATAAAATTTTGTCATTCAGATGTTTCAGACATCTCAATTATCAAACAATTTTTTTTTTCATTCAGATTCAAATTTATTCAGTTTTTATCAAACACCATGTAAGTCATTTTAGATAATTATTTTTGTTCCTTAATGTAAGACCCCAAATTTTATGAAATAAAAGTATTCAATTTTTCTTATAATTACTATTCAGTAAATGGTTAAATTGATAAAAGTTTAAAGTTATGAGTGAAATATGATTTTTTTTTAAGCAAGTGGTTATAAAATAATCATTGTTGTCGGGGAATATTCGTTTGGTCGTAGAATATTCTTTCTGTCGGGGAATATTCGTACGACGGCGCAGCTATTTGTGGGCCCCATAACGAATAACTGTCGGATGACGATAACGACAAAAATTTAAGTTTTTACAATAACGGCGTAGTTGTTACCGTTAACACTGTTGGAATACCCGGTGGTTAAAATACAGTAATACGCGTTATTGCACAGTAGCACACGGTATTGCATAGTATTTTTGAAATTATTGATTCTTACGTAAGAAGGCACTACTCAATAATTGTTACAGTAATTACTGTTCAATATTTTATTTTATTGATTCAATAATTGCTACGATGAAATTTTATATTATTATTGTTTTATAATTGTTGCTGCACAGTATTTCCCATTATCAGATCAATAATTCATATTATTTGAATAATATTATTAGGTAACATTATTGGCAATGTCTAGAAAGTTCTATCTAAGGAGAGGTTTGGTCATCTAATTGCGCGCTAGTAAGGAGAAATCCTTATTGGAAAGCCCCCTCTTTCCTGGGAACGGCCTGGTTGTCATAAATGTGATTCTGTAATATTATTTGTGAATAATTAATTATTGATTCATATGATAAGAAAATATTTATTTTATGTGGATATAAATGAGGGATATATTTTTGTGGTTAAAAATGAAGGAGTTAATGTTGAGGTTTTTGTCAGTATTTTTGTCGGAATGGAGGTATTAAAAATCAGGGTTTTTGAGATAGTTGCGGGGGTTATAATTTTTAATCCGACCGTTGGATCGTGGTAATTTTTGGATATGTTATACATATATAAGTTGAGTATATGTCCACAAATTTTGAACCGTTAAAAATGAACGTATGATTTATTACGAATTTTACAAGATGACTGGTTCAGAAATTGTTGAATTTTCGGAGTTTATCATTTTGGTGGAAAATTCTAGAATTGGTGGGCCCCACTTGTGGTTGGTGAAGAAATGTGCTGAATTATATTTCAAATGTGGTGGGTGGGAATAGTAGCAGGTAAAGCCATCAGGTTGCAGGTCAAACCTACCAAAATTTTCCTATAAATAGAGGGCTAAGTTAGAATTGAAAATCACACCAGAAACAAGTTTTCTCTCTTTCTCTCTCTAGATTATTGAGTGTATTTTGTGAGTATTTAGATACTTTGAGAGTTTCTATTCATCAGAGCAAGTTTCTTTCAGCCTTATACCGGTATTCCGACCAGAAGTACTGATATTTTGAGGTAAGGGATATTATTTTCTTCTTAAATGATATTATTTTCTTCAATATCATTATGCTGAAATATTGATATGAGTTTTTATCAAATTTGGAACTTTTTGTGTCGGGGTTACTATTCACGTATACGGCACTATTCACGTATACGGCACTATTCACGAATACGGCACTATTCACCGAAAAATAAAATTTTCCCTTTTTGTCCAAGATGTCTATTATGGTTACTATCTTTGATTGTATCCATGTTTTGATCTTTATTTTTGAATTCTGCTTCACAATTGATTATTATGAAGTATTATTGATCTTGGATAAACTGTTATACGAATCCCTACTATTTGTCCTTCTGTCTCATTGGATTCGTTCTCTTTAAGATATTTTTCATCATCCTCAGTCCTAAATGATGATATTACTGAATATCTTTGGCCTGTAGTGCAAAGATGTATAATTACTTGATGAATATCTTTGGCCTGTAGTGCAAAGATGAACAGGTGTTGAGATGAACATGACCGACTGATGATACAAATGAATATCTTTGGCCTGTAGTGCAAAGATGAATATTTGGTTAAAGATGATTATTAATTGATGTTACAGGGATAAAATATTGATGATGGACTTTTAAATCTTAGAAGATAGTAGAATTCTTTCTCTACTTGACTCTTCTAATGGTTTGCTGTTTCCGCTGCAGTTGTTGATCTAAAACTTGTTGTCGATTATATTTTATCAGATTTTTCCCTGTTGAAGACTAACGATAATTTGTTGTATATTATCTTAGTCATAATATTCTTTACTGGGCTAGTTGAGCTCACCCTTTTCCTTTTTGTTCCATTTTTCTTCTCAGGAGGTGAGAACATAGCAGGATCTAGTCGGGGTATGGAGTGATGGTTCTAGAAAGATGTATTAGCAGTCCTCACTATTTCTGTAAAATAGTGTTTGAATAATTGTAATGAGGATTTATTTGAGTGTGGATATTGTCTAGAAGACAATATTTGTATTTAAACTCACAGTATGTGTTGTCGTATTTTGCACGACAATTGTATTATTGAAGTTGTAGTTTGCTTTCTGTACCATGTATTTGGCGACTCAGAATGGGTGTTGTATACCTATTCTGGGGGCGTCACAGTTGGTATCAGAGCTTAGGGATATGATCCCTGGCTGAGATGTGAGACAAGAACTAGGAGGGGAGAGACGGGGAATTCCTTCGCTAGTATGACCTGACTAAGTTTATTTGGTGTTTATTTGGTCGGTCAGAGTATAGGGATAATATATGACATGACTATTAACCCTTGTTTTATGGCAGTATTTAAGAATGGCAGCTGAGAACGTTAATAATGGAGTAAATCAGACCGTGGAGACACCTTTGATCACTACCCAGGGGAACGTGCAACAGGAAGGCAATATTCCTCCTGTAAACAACGTTACCGAGCAAACGATGAATGATGGAATGTTTAGGAGCTTTTTGCAGTTCATGCAAAATCAGACGAGGGAGACTCGTGTGCAGAATACGGGTGGAAATGATAACAACGCGCGGTTTGTCACAGCTAAGCAGTTCAAAGAATTGGGACCACCAGAATTTAAGGGAAAGCCGGATCCGATCATGGCGGAAACGTGGGTCAAGCAAATTACCAAGATATTTGATGTCTTGGGATGCACGGAGGAACAGAAGGTTCCATTCGCCACATTTATGTTCCGCGGTGAGGCAGACTACTGGTGGGAGTCTGTGAAGCGTACCCAGCCTGACGCACTCAACATGTCCTGGGAAACATTTCAAAAACTGTTCAATGACAAGTACTTTCCTGAAAGTATTCGTCATATGAAGGAGGTTGAGTTTATTAGACTGGAACAAAACAACATGACGGTGTCCCAGTACGAGGCGAAGTTTGCAGAGTTATCCAGGTTTGCACCTCATTTGGTCGAAAATGAGGAACGAATGACAAGGATGTTTCTGAGAGGTCTAAAACCCGAGATTCGGCAATATCTTATCTCTCATAAATTTTCTTTATATTCAGATGTTGTAAACAGGGCTCAATTATTAGAGCGAGATAATGAGTATGTGCAACCGAGGGACCACAACCAGGGTCATACCGGTGGCGGCAGTCATCGAAGCAATGAAAACCAGCAGGGAGGAAAACATTCGGACAAAAGCGGTAACCACTCTGGTGGTAATCGTGGTCGTGATAATAGAAGGAGCGAGTCGGGAGGAGATTTCAAGAAGAGAAGGTACAACAATGATAACGTGAAGACGTCAGCACAAACATCAACTGTTTCTAGGGGAGGAGAACGACCACCGGTCGTATGTTACAAATGTGGGAAAGAGGGACATATCAGCCCAAACTGCCCACAACAATCCAAGGTATGTTATAACTGTGGAAAGGAAGGTCATATAGCTCGAGAGTGTTCTGTAGCAAAACCAAGTTCAGCGGGGATGGTGACTCCAAAAGTTATCCCGGATAAGTCGAAATCAGCGGTTCCTGGAAGGGCGTTTGTCGTGACTGGCCAAAACGCGAGAAACCCGAACGAGGTGATCACGGGTAAGCTAATCTTGAATTCTTGCGAAGTTTATACTTTACTAGATACCGGTTCTACCCATTCTTTTATCTCTCCTGCTTGTGCTCAACGTTTAAACTTGACTCCGGAGAAATTGGACTTTAACTTATCTGTTGAAACTCCGTTGGGTGAAACCTTCGTTACATCTACAGTTTATAAATCTTGCATGATCCAAGTTGGCACTATCACATTACCTGTTGATCTTATCTCTTTAAAGATACTTGCTTTTGATGTGATTTTAGGAATTGATTGGTTAACCACTCATCATGCTAAAATTGATTGTTTTCGTAAGGTTGTTAGTTTTCATATTCCTAACCAACCTGTCATACGAATTCAAACTACTAAACCACTAAAATCAGTCACTGTCATATCAAGCCACAAAGCTATTCGTTTATTGAAAAACGGATGTCAAGCTTTCTTAGCCCATGTTATGGATTTGAACAAAGACAAGTCAGATTTGAATAATATTTCTATTGTTAGAGAATTTCCCGATGTATTTTCTGAAGAACTTCCCGGTCTACCCCCGGAACGAGAAATTGAATTCTTTATTGACCTTGAACCCGGTACAAAGCCCATTTCTAAAACCCCATATCGAATGGCTCCTATTGAACTTCAGGAGTTAAAAGTCCAACTACAGGAGTTGTTGGACATCGGTTTTATTCGTCCTAGTACGTCTCCTTGGGGTGCTCCTGTTTTATTCGTAAAGAAGAAAGACGGGAGTATGCGACTTTGTATTGACTATCGAGAATTGAACCATGTCACCATCAAGAATAGGTATCCGCTACCTCGCATTGATGACCTGTTTGACCAGTTGCAAGGAGCACAATTCTTTTCAAAGATCGATCTTCGTTCTGGATATCATCAGCTGAAGATTAAAACTGAGGATATTCCAAAGACTGCCTTCAGAACTCGGTACGGGCATTATGAATTCTTAGTAATGTCTTTTGGATTGACTAATGCTCCTGCTGCCTTCATGGATATGATGAACCGTGTATTCAAAGAATATTTGGATCAGTTCGTTGTTGTCTTTATTGATGACATCCTCATCTATTCCAAAAGCCGTGAAGATCATGAGCGCCATTTGAAGCTGGTACTGCAAAGGCTTCGTGAAAACAAGCTATATGCCAAACTGAAGAAATGCGAGTTCTGGCTTGAGGAAGTAGCATTCCTTGGGCACGTGGTGTCAAAACATGGAGTATCTGTCGACCCGGCGAAGATTGAAGCCATACAAAGTTGGGAGCAACCGAAGTCGGTAACCGAAGTACGTAGCTTTCTGGGCTTAGCTGGTTATTATCGGAGATTTGTGGAAGGATTTTCTCGAATCGCTACTCCGTTAACTCAGCTGACTCGGAAAGATACAAAATTCGTATGGAGTGAGGAATGCGAGAAGAGTTTCCAAGAACTCAAGAGGAGACTCATTTCGGCACCTGTTTTGACAATACCATCTGGTTCGGATGGATTTGTTATCTACAGCGATGCTTCAGGCAAAGGGTTAGGATGTGTTCTCATGCAACATGGGAAAGTCATAGCCTATGCCTCACGACAACTCAAAGAATATGAGAGGAATTATCCTACTCATGATTTGGAGTTGGCAGCAGTCGTTTTTGCGTTGAAGATCTGGAGACACTACCTGTATGGGGAGAAAGTGGAGATCTATACAGATCATAAAAGCCTCAAATATTTCTTCACCCAAAAGGAACTCAACATGCGGCAACGACGTTGGCTTGAGCTGTTGAAAGATTACGATCATACCATCCAATACCATCCTGGAAAAGCAAACGTAGTAGCTGACGCATTGAGTAGAAGATCATATGCGGGTACGAGTGCAATGTTTTTAACACAAAGGCCCATTTTGTATGACTTGCAAAGGATGGAGATAGAGATGAAGGCTCCAAGTACCCACATGATGATATCAAATATACGAGTAGAACCGACTTTAATCGATAAAGTTAAAGCTGCTCAAGCTACGGATATAGAGCTGATGCGTATGAAGAAGAAAGTGCAAGAAGGTGCTATTCCAGAAGCAAGAATCGATGAAGAAGGAATACTTCGAGTCAACTCCAGACTTTGTGTTCCTAACGATTTTGACTTGAAGCATAGAATAATGATGGAGGCACACAACACACCGTTTGCAATCCATCCTGGGAGTACCAAAATGTATCACGATCTTCGACATACATTTTGGTGGAGCAATATGAAAAGAGAGATCGCGGAGTTTATCTCGAGGTGTTTAACTTGTCAACGTGTAAAGGCGGAGCATCAAGTGCCAAAGGGTCCATTGCAACCACTTGAGATCCCGAAATGGAAGTGGGAACACATTACTATGGATTTTGTTACAGGTCTTCCCAAGGTTTCTCAAGGCATAGATGCGATTTGGGTTATTGTTGATAGATTAACCAAGTCCGCTCATTTCTTGCCGATACGTGAGACTTATTCCCTTGAACGTCTTGCTAGTATGTACGTGAACGAGATTGTGAGATTGCATGGCATGCCAGTATCCATAGTTTCGGATCGTGACCCAAGATTCACTTCACGATTTTGGGTTAGCTTGCAGAAAGCTATGGGCACGGATTTACGATTCAGTTCAGCATACCATCCTCAAACGGACGGACAATCAGAGAGGACTATTCAAACTCTTGAAGATCTATTAAGACTTTGTGTCTTAGATCTCAAAGGGAGTTGGGATAAGTACCTACCATTGGTGGAATTCTCCTACAACAACAGTTATCAGGCGAGCATAGGTATGGCTCCATTTGAGGCGTTGTATGGAAGAAAATGTCGTTCTCCAGTATGCTGGGACGAGGTGGGTGAAGCAACATTGTTGGGACCAGAATTGGTACGCATTACTACAGAGAAGATCCAAACGATTCGACAACGTATACAAACGGCACAGGATCGACAAAAGAGTTATGCGGATCTTCATCGGAAGGACGTGGAATTTAATATTGGGGATCATGTATTGTTACGTGTTGCACCATGGAAGGGAGTTACAAGATTTGGGAAGAGAGGAAAGCTCAATCCAAGATTTGTTGGTCCATTTGAGATTCTTGAGCGAATAGGAAATGTGGCATATAGACTCGCATTACCTCCAAGCATGTCTCGTGTTCATAATGTTTTTCACATATCTATGCTTCGTAAATATGTTAAAGACCCGAACCACATTATTGAGTTAGAACCAGACGAGATAGCTGAAGATTTAACGTACGAGGAGGTACCTGTTAAGATCTTGGATAGGAAAGAGCATGTCCTACGCACGAAGGTTATACCACAAGTTAAGGTTTTGTGGAGAAACCATGCTATTGAAGAAATGACCTGGGAGTTGGAATCAGAAATGAAAGCGAGGTATCCTCACCTTTTTGAAACATCAGGTACGTACGTCAATTTCGAGGACGAAATTTCATAAGGAGGGGAGGTTGTAAGACCCCAACTTATTAATGAATAAAATCAAATTTTCTCTAAATATTATTGTGAATAATAAGGGGTTAATTTGATATAATACTTTGGTTATGGGTGAAATGTGCAAATTTTGCAAAATAAGCAAGTGGTTATAAAATATTTATTTTTGGTCGGTGAATATTCGGTTGGTCGTGGAATATTCTTGCTGTCGGGGAATATTCGTACGACGACGCAGCCTTGTGTGGGCCCCATAACGGAAAGCGATTGGATGAAGAAAACGACAAGTATAAGTTGTTTATAAATAACGGCGTAGTTGTTACCGTTAATACTGTTGGAATACCCGGTGGTTAAAATACAGTAGCACACGGTATTGCACCAATTATTGATTCTTACGTAAGAAGGCACTACTCAATAATTGTTACAGTAGTTATTATTCAATATTTTATTTTATTGATTCAATAATTGCTGCGTTGATATTTTATATTATTGTTGTTTCAATAATTGTTGCTGCACAGTATTTTCATTTATCAGATCAATAATTCATATTATTTGAATAATATTATTAGATAACATTATTGGCAATGTCTAGAAAGTTCTGTCTAAGGAGAGGTTTGGTCATCTAATTGCGCGCCAGTAAGGAGAAATCCTTATTGGAAAGCCCCCTCTTTCCTGGGAACGGCCTGGTTGTCATAAATGTGATTCTGTAATATTATTTGTGAATAATTAATTATTGATTCATATGATAAGGAAATATTTATTTTATGTGGATATAAATGAGGGATATATTTTTGTGGTTAAAAATGAAGGAGTTAATGTTGAGGTTTTTGTCAGTATTTTTGTCGGAATGGAGGTATTAAAAATCAGGGTTTTTGAGATAGTTGCGGGGGTTATAATTTTTAATCCGACCGTTGGATCGTGGTAATTTTTGGATATGTTATACATATATAAGTTGAGTATATGTCCACAAATTTTGAACCGTTAAAAATGAACGTATGATTTATTACGAATTTTACAAGATGACTGGTTCAGAAATTGTTGAATTTTCGGAGTTTATCATTTTGGTGGAAAATTCTAGAATTGGTGGGCCCCACTTGTGGTTGGTGAAGAAATGTGCTGAATTATATTTCAAATGTGGTGGGTGGGAATAGTAGCAGGTAAAGCCATCAGGTTGCAGGTCAAACCTACCAAAATTTTCCTATAAATAGAGGGCTAAGTTAGAATTGAAAATCACACCAGAAACAAGTTTTCTCTCTTTCTCTCTCTAGATTATTGAGTGTATTTTGTGAGTATTTAGATACTTTGAGAGTTTCTATTCATCAGAGCAAGTTTCTTTCGGCCTTATACCGGTATTCCGACCAGAAGTACTGATATTTTGAGGTAAGGGATATTATTTTCTTCTTAAATGATATTATTTTCTTCAATATCATTATGCTGAAATATTGATATGAGTTTTTATCAAATTTAGAACTTTTTGTGTCGGGGTTACTATTCACGTATACGATACTATTCACGTATACGACACTATTCACGAATACGGCACTATTCACCGAAAAATAAAATTTTCCCTTTTTGTCCAAGATGTCTATTATGGTTACTATCTTTGATTGTATTCATGTTTTGATCTTTATTTTTGAATTCTGCTTCACAATTGATTATTATGAAGTATTATTGATCTTGGATAAACTGTTATACGAATCCCTACTATTTGTCCTTCTGTCTCATTGGATTCGTTCTCTTTAAGATATTTTTCATCATCCTCAGTCCTAAATGATGATATTACTGAATATCTTTGGCCTGTAGTGCAAAGATGTATAATTACTTGATGAATATCTTTGGCCTGTAGTGCAAAGATGAACAGGTGTTGAGATGAACATGACCGACTGATGATACAAATGAATATCTTTGGCCTGTAGTGCAAAGATGAATATTTGGTTAAAGATGATTATTAATTGATGTTACAGGGATAAAATATTGATGATGGACTTTTAAATCTTAGAAGATAGTAGAATTCTTTCTCTACTTGACTCTTCTAATGGTTTGCTGTTTCCGCTGCAGTTGTTGATCTAAAACTTGTTGTCGATTATATTTTATCAGATTTTTCCCTGTTGAAGACTAACGATAATTTGTTGTATATTATCTTAGTCATAATATTCTTTACTGGGCTAGTTGAGCTCACCCTTTTCCTTTTTATTCCATTTTTCTTCTCAGGAGGTGAGAACATAGCAGGATCTAGTCGGGGTATGGAGTAATGGTTCTAGAAAGATGTATTAGCAGTCCTCACTATTTCTGTAAAATAGTGTTTGAATAATTGTAATGAGGATTTATTTGAGTGTGGATATTGTCTAGAAGACAATATTTGTATTTAAACTCACAGTATGTGTTGTCGTATTTTGCACGGCAATTGTATTATTGAAGTTGTAGTTTACTTTCTGTACCATGTATTTGGCGACTCAGAATGGGTGTTGTATACCTATTCTGGGGGCGTCACAAGTTAATGTTGAGATTTTTATCCGTATTTTTGTCGGAATGTAGGTATTAAAAATCAGGGTTTTTGAGATATTTTACGGGGGTTATAATTTTTAATCCGACCGTTGGATCGTGGTAATTTTTGAATATGTTATACATATATAAGTTGAGTATATGTCCACAAATTTTGAACCGTTAAAAATGAACGTATGATTTGTTATGAATTTTACGAGATGACTGGTTCAGAAATTGTTGAATTTTCGGAGTTTATCATTTTGGTAGAAAATTCTAGAATTGGTGGGCCCCACTTGTGGTTGGTAAAGAAATGTGCTGAATTATATTTCAAATATGGTGGGTGGGAATAGTAGCAGGTAAAGCCATCAGGTTGCAGGTCAAACCTACCAAAATTTTCCTATAAATAGAGGGCTAAGTTAGAATTGAAAATCACACCAGAAACATAAGCTTTCTCTCTTTCTCTCTCTATATTATGAAGTATATTTTGTGAGTTTTTAGATACTTGGTGAGTTGCTATTCATCAGTGCAAGTTTCCTTCAGCATCATATCCGATATCCAGTCAGAAGTACTGCTCTTTTGAGGTAAGGGATAGTAAGGGATATTAAGGAATTTTAAGGGTTGTTATGATTTTCAGTTTCGTAATTTTTCTGATCTTCAAAAATTCTGGAAAAATTTGAAATGATATTTTGATGAGTTTTCTTGATTGTGTCTAAAAATGGTGATTTTTGGATGTATAGATTGAGAGTTATGAATTTTATGAGAAAAGACTATTTTAAAAGTAACAGCTTATAATTCCTTGCGGTTAACTCCAAAATTGATGAAATTTTATTGGGAGTACATGTATATGATAGAAGTATACTCTGTAAATTTCAGAATTTTTAGACAAAAGTACAATTTTTGATAAATGTCTAAATATTCGGCTATTTTGGCCATATGAAAAATAGTAAATGACTTTTAAAAATCCTGAGAAAAATATATGTTCACTATGGGACTATATTATGCTAAATCTCAGAAAAGAAATATTTTTGAATTGATTTGGTATTTTTCATGAAAACGGTCTAGTTATGAGTAAATGAATTAAATATGTTTTGTGAAGAAAGAAAATTGAAAAATAGGATTTTATGGCTTGAGAATCCTATATGAGGTATATGCAGATTTTTGATGAGGGTTTTGGTTATTGATGATGAAATCGTAAGAGTTGGCATTTTATGATGATTAAATGCATTAATTAGTAAAGTGTAAACAATTAAAATAAATTGTTTATAAATATAAGTAATGTTATTCTTTCAATATCATTATACCGAAATATTGGTATGGATTTTATTGTGGAATTTATATCTTTTTGTGTCGGGGTTACTATTCATGAGTTACTATTCACGATTTACTATTCATGAGTTACGAATATTACTCTTGAGATTAAAACTATATGTTGATCATATTATTTTTATCATCATATATAACATTTTTATAACCCTGATGTTGAAATTCTCTTTCACTGGAGTGTAAAGATGGGTAGATTATTGGTATGATCATGACTAGGGTTCTCTTTGGCCAGTAGTGCAAAGTTGAACTGTTGACTGGTATGATCACGACCATTGAATTTATAAGTGAATATCTTTAGCTTAAGTGCAAAGGTGAATTGATTAACATGGTTATAATTATTGTTTATATAAATTCTAAAATGATTATATATTTCTTTGAGATATGAATATATTTGGCCTGTAGTGTAAATATGAATTGTTGATGAATATCTTTGGCATGTAGTGCAAAGATGGCCTGTTGATGAATATCTTTGGCCTGTAGTGCAAAGATGAACTGTTGTTGAATATCTTTGGCCCGTAGTGCAAAGATGGTTTGTTGATGAATATCGTTGGCCGTAGTGTAAAGATGAATTTATTAGTATGATTATGAACAGGAAATGTGATTTGGTATAACCATGATCTTTGATGTTTCAGGTAAAGATAGGTGATGAAAATTATCATCGTCCTGGATGAGAAGAGGAATTTAGAACTACAGTTATGATTATGAGTTATTCATATGATTGTGGACCAGAATGGTTGATTGATGTTACAGGGATAAAACATTGTTGGTGGATTTTTAACATGGAGGAGATAATAGACTTTATGGTCTATTTGACTCTTCTAATGGATTGCTCGTTCCGCTGCAACTATGGTTGAAATTTTTATCATTTACCATATGTTCTAAATCTCTGATTTATTGTTGATGAAGGCTATTGATAATTGAATTATCTTTAGTCATGATATTCTTTACTGAGCTAGTTGTGCTCACCCTTTTGCTTCACAATTCCTTTCAGGTAATAAGAGTGTAGCTGGGTCGAGCGGGGGTAACAAGGGAATAGAACGGTGGTCATCATTTAGTAGTTATATTTGGTGAATCAAATAGGGTGAGGCGAACCCAACGTTAGAAGGGTGTTTTGTCACTATCATACAAGATGTCTAATGACATATAACCTCGTGTCATCATAAGACAGGGTTGTGCTCATCCACTTGCTGAGTATCTTTACGAGCACTACCTATATAATCTTGGTGTTTGTTTGAAGTATAATTCTCAATTAGAGACAGTGGAGATAATGATAAGTCAAGAGAAGACTCACCATTGGGAAGAATATGATAGTAATCTTCTCGTTTTTTTTTGGGGTCTATTAGGTCAACCAAGGATAATTCTGTGGCCATATGATATCTATCATAACCTAGACGCGTGGCCTCCCATGTACGAAGGTTTCCTTGAGCACTTCCCAAATATTCTAATTTCTAAAACAGTTTTTGACTATACCTTTATGTAAGGTGCCACTGTGAGGTACTGTCCACGGTTGGGACATGAGTCACATTTGGTATATAGTTGTATCCAAACTCACAGCATATGTGTTGTTGTATTTTGCACGACAATTGTTGTAATAAAGTTGTAGTTGTTTTCTGTACCATGTATTTGGCGACTCAGAATGGGTTGGGTGGAATGAACCTATTTTGGGGTCGTTACACTTAATATAAGTCGTTTTAGAATTTCAAATAAGCATTAATTGCTTAATTTTCAAAATTATCCCAAGTAATAAATACTCTCTCCATTCTTAAATAAGTGTTGTTTAAGGTTTTTGCATATGGATTAAGAAAATCATTTAATACTTCATTTAATAATTAAAATATGTGTAAAATTTTATTAATACCCGTTTATGGGAAGTTAAAAACTATTAATACTAAGGGTGAGAATTTATTGGGACAATAAGAGAAGGTAGGGGTGATATAGAAAAGTAAATAGTTTATTCTCTTATAAAGTTGTAAACGACAAATAAATTAGAACATATTTTTTCTTCTAAAACGTCACTTATTTAGGAATTGAGGGAGTATAACTTTGGTTCTCTCACTATTTTTTGTCTAATAAATAACATTCTTTTTTTTAATACAAGGACAATATAGACAATTGATATTATATTTAATGCTATACAATCATTTCCTTAATACTTATGCACAACTCTAAAACGACTTATATTAAATAACGAAATGAGTAGTTTTTTTTTAAATTATCATTGAGCCATAAGAGTGTTGGGACAGAGAAAACATGAAATAACTCATTCCAATCATAATAAAATGAATGACCCTATTCCTTTCAATCCAATTTTTTTTAATACATTTAATGCACATAGTACGATATTCGATTAACATTCAATTAAGTTGGTCGGTCGGTCGGTCAAATTGAGTGAAAGAATTAATGCACTAGTAATTAAAACGTGTGGTTCTCAAAGTATAATTACTAGTAATAACCTGAATTAATAATGGCAAAGGTAATTGACCATGCTCTTATTCCAAAAATTAAACAAGTGGATAGGAATTGCTAAACAAGTTGTAGACGTCTTTTTTATCAATGATCTAAATATGTATTTTGTTGACATATTATACTGATAAATTAATGACAATTCCCGATTACAAAGTCATTTAAATTAAGTTAATTATATTAAAACTGCAAACACTTGTTTTTTATCACAAATAAATAAATATTTTTTTAAAACCAATTGATATTAAGGTCGGATCACTAATATTTATTGGGAAAACTAAATATCAATACTGGCATATAATATAAGTCAAGAAACTATTCGCTTCTCAATTAAATTAAATTAATTTAATTGTTCGAGTTAATTCAAACTGAGTTAATAAGTAATTATTCATTAAACTTTTAATTTTGATTTTATTCACTTTATCTCACTGTCATATTTATTATTTCACTTATTTATCTCTTTATTAGGTAGCAAAACTCAAAATTAATTATAACAACTTTTAACTATAACTTCACAACTTTAATAATATAAATTGAATAAAAAATATTTAATTATTCACATTTTTAAATTAATATAAATGCATATTTTTTCGCTATAATACTTATATGCATAGTCACTACAAAAAAAAAACATACATATAATTAATATTATTAATTTACATACTCACACGAACATGTTATATAAAATATATAAGTACTCTTTTTTTTTTCTTAATTCCTCTATTTTCTTAAAAATAATTTGCAGTTGCGATGTAACTTAACACCATCACTTTTTATGTGTATGATAAAATTATTCAAAAATAATTAATATAAAATTTTCACTTTATATATATATATATATTCTTTAAATTTTAAGAAATATAATTGATATATAACTTATAAAATTAAAAAAAATACCTATAAAATTTTAATATTTAATAAAAATTTAATAAAACATAATACAAATAAAATATTTTTAAAATTTACTCACTTTATCTAATTCTATTAATTTAGGATAAGGGCGTTTAGGTTTTAGGCAAAGTTGCAATTTTAGAAAGCCGAATGACTGAAACCTTAAATAAATAAAATCACTTGTTTTTTTTAAATAATATCACTATTACATAAAAAAAAAATATTTACATAATGTTTATATATACATGTACGTATGGGATCCATATGTATGTCTGTAAGTATTATGTGATAGCTTGATTTTTTTTTTTAATATCTGTATCTTTCGAGCTCCCAAATTTTACGGTAATAATTATATCTCTCAACAGTTGTAATAATTCTTCTCCAGTTCAAGCTCAGGTGTAGCTGAATTATTAATCTCCCGATTTCTCTTGCCGGAACTCCGGCAGTGCCATCTTCTCTCTCTAATCTCCGGCTAACTTTCGGTCGTAATTCTTTTATCTGGTAAGAAGCAGGCCTAATTTTTCCCAATTCGCTTGCATTCTCTCGAAAATATATATCTTTCATAATTGAATAAAAAATCTACAATTTATTGCTTAAGCTTGTTGCCTTTGTTAAGTGACTGTACTTCATAATTTAATTAATAACCGATTTATTTATCATATTTTGCGAGATTCTTGAGTAATTGGTGTTATTTTGTTGTGTAATAGATTGTCACGAAATTGAGGTTGTCTTAGATGAGCTTTGGAGAGAATGAATAGGGGGACGAGAAAGGTAGGAAAGTACGAAGTGGGCCGAACGATCGGTGAAGGAAATTTTGCTAAGGTTAAGTTTGCCCAGAACCTGGAGACCGGGGAGAATGTTGCTGTGAAAGTTATGGCCAAAAGCACCATACTTAAACACAAGATGGTTAATCAGGTTTGCAAAGACTACTCTTTTCCCATGATCTACCTCTATCTGGAGATTCTGTTATATTCACTTTGTTACAGTATTTGTGTTGCTAGACTTCATGCAATGATGCAATTGTAAAATATCTGGTGTTCAGATGGGTTATCAATAGTAATTCCATGCATACTGAAATATGTGGAATGAAAAATTAATTGCTTTCACGAAATTGAATGGTAAAGTTTTGTAAAATTGACATATATAAATAGGCTTTCAGTTTTTCTGGAAGATGATCCTCTGGGGGAATATACTATCACAAGTTTTTCAGGAATTGTTGTTCAACCCTATGATATTATTGGGTAGCCACTTGGAGAAAAACTAGATATTCTCAACTCAAGGCTTCTCAACCCTCTCACATTCTTTTTCATTTGAAAATTATGTAGATTACTGCTTATCCCCTTTCCTTTCTTAGTATATAGAATTTGTGTTTTCTACGAGGTGTTACTGTAAATGAGGTGTACCAGTTTCTATTTTATTAAATCTTTAGTTGCCAAAGTATAATTTTAAATTATTTTTTTTGTGGATAAATTTGTTAATCATTTGATATGATGGATTTATATAAATTGTTAAAGTCTCTTGCTTTGCTTTTGACCTTGGTTTAAGATTTCTCTGTCCCGTGTAAGTTAATTTCTGCCTTGAGTTGGTTTCCAGATCAAAAGAGAGATATCCATAATGAAGATTGTAAGGCATCCTAACATAGTTAGGCTGCATGAGGTATGTGTGAATATTTGTTAATATACCTTATAGAAATGATATTTTTCTTGTAAATTTCATCTTTGTGATTCTGAGGCTTTGTCATGCAAGAGACTTTTTTTTTCTTTTTTCCTGATAAGTAAAAAGTTAATTCAAAAGAGCCCCAAGGGAGTTCAATCTCATGTACAAAGAACTGTGTTACAATGGAGGAACAAACCTGCACCACCAAAAAGAAAAACCTACATTATGTTTGAAGACTAAAGTACAATATGAATCAAAAAAAGCAACCAGAAACTATTGGTTTCCTTCCTAAAACTTTGTCTTATTCCTTTTGATT
This sequence comes from Panax notoginseng, assembly GCA_016801055.1. Lineage (NCBI taxonomy): Eukaryota > Viridiplantae > Streptophyta > Magnoliopsida > Apiales > Araliaceae > Panax > Panax notoginseng. The sequence continues at coordinate 172,423,060 of CM029021.1, forward strand.
TGTCAGGTTTTGGCAAGCCAGACGAAGATTTATATTATACTGGAGTTTGTCACTGGGGGAGAGCTTTTTGATAAAATAGTAAGACTTGTTTTTGCTTATTATAGTTGTACATTTAATAATTTAATAAAAAATTTAGCTACATTAAAAATTGATTTTTCTTGGCTTCTTGGCTATAGATGTTTCACGTTTCCTCATTTTTGGAATGTAATGTGAAATCATGTGGAATGTATGAATGTGTATGGACTATGGAGTAGATGAGCTTGAGGTATAAGAGCTTGTATAACATATGGGTACGGACTGCAGATAATGAGATGGATGTAAACAGACTAATCCTTCATATAAGCTATAGCTGCGTCTTGGCTTATGTAAGATTGTTCTCCAAACAATCAATGCTCGAAATAGTCCACATTTAACAGACCACTGTATGTTTAAAGCTAAACAACCTCCTTATGAAGCACATATTTTTTTAAACTGAATCCGGGGAAGGCAGATTCTGTTGAGAAATGAACCCTTTGGGGGGGGGGGAGTTGATGTCTTCAAAGTGCCATTGAATTATCTGGATAGTAGGATGTAAGAAATAGTTCATGTATGTGATTGTTGAGTCACTTTTAATCCTCCAAGCTACCAACAAAAAAACTATACTATTTGATCCCTAAAAAATGTATTAAAATACATCATACAGGATTTTACCATAAATCTATAGAATCCCCTCCCCTTTTCCACTCCGTCCCGAAAGTAACTAGGACCAATTTAGTCACGACTAGAACACTTGGAGGAGCTCCCGTATCAATCACTTCCATTCCTCTCGTTAGACCGTCTGTAGCACTCATAGCTACAACCCTAACTCGAATTGATACATAATATGAGGCTGAATACTAGATATTTTTATGAGACGGAGAGGGATGAATTTTGAATTCCTTATTTTTTTAAAGATAATGTTAGGTTTTAAAATACATCATCGCTTGTACACGTCATAAATTTGAGTGGCTGTGCACTTGGATATGGCCTTCCAAGGTAGCATAAAAATTTGACTAAGCTCGAAGACTTATTGCATTGCGGAAATAAAAGACAACAATGTTTTCCATTTCTTCAACGTAAAATGTCACCATTGAGCTATGCGGCATCATAACTGCCCAGAAAGAAAAATGGAGGATACTTAACTACACAGCATTTGTGATGTCAGAACTTATTTTTTATGCTTACCCTGGATGGCAGGTTCACCAAGGAAGGCTTTCTGAAAAGGAATCTAGGCGATACTTTCAACAGCTTATAGATGCAGTAGGACATTGTCATAGTAAGGGCGTGTACCACAGAGATTTGAAGGTGCGGAATTATTGTTGATATGCCTTGTTTAGATGAGGAATTGTAAAGTTATACATATATCCTTATGTTTTGAATCATATTGTTTTTGTTGTAATTTACAGCCTGAAAATCTTCTTCTTGATTCGAATGGAGACTTGAAGGTTTCTGATTTTGGACTGAGTGCATTGCCAAAACAAGTAAGCATTATTATGGTCATTTGCATTTATGAAACCTGAACATAGTTTTCAACCACGTTCATACTCTATTGTTTAAATTCATTTGCAGGGTGTTGAACTTCTGCATACAACTTGTGGAACTCCAAATTATGTTGCACCTGAGGTATATTTTCTATACAATCTTAAGATTGATAGGTTATATATCTTGTGCATTATTCAAATTTTGTTGTTGTTGTTGTTATAATGAAACACATGCCTTGTATTCTTTTTACTTGGGGTATCATATCAGGTAACTTTAACATCAACAACCAAATTATCTTTTAAAATTATTTGCTTTTAGAAGTTAATATACCTTATAGAAATGAAACACATGCCTTTGATTCTTTTTATTTGGGGTGTGTGCGGAGAGGTTACATAGTTTCAAATTTTAGATCATAATAATAATGAAAAACATATTATCTTTTAAGATTATGTGCTTTTAGAAGCTAAGAGGCCAAACTTAGCACAGTAGCCCCTATAGTACATTATTCCTTAAAGTTTCCTTTTTAATAAAGAAACTATGCATGATTAGCATATAATTTTTCAAATTATGTTGCAAGTCTTGTCACATATATGTATATAGAGTATAACCCTGGGCACCCATATACTAATTTATAATTCCATGTTACCAACACTACTGCTAGTGCACCACTGCCTCGACGCTTCCAACCTCATTCTCGTTAAATCATTGTTATCAACCTTTAGCATGCATAAACTTTATTATCCAGTAGATAATTTACTTCTCGAAGGAAAAAAAATCCAGTAAGATAATTTCAAACTCAGACCTGCTCTGTCAATTTTCTGTTGGAATTTCTGGATTAGAGTATCTAATGATATGCTTTATAATCTTATAAACAATAACACTGTTTGAATTCAGCACCAGGACTAGTAGGAATATATTACTTCTGTTTTTGTACTTGCGCATTTGTGTGCAAACAACTATTAAAAATAAAGATATTGAAGCAAGTGTTCCTAGCTCTTTTAAGTAGTTAAATTACTGGTTCGTTAAAGACTTAAAGTAATAGATGGGACGATTTTTAAAGCAGACTAAAATGCAGTTCAGTAGGTAGCCTTCACTATCTCATGGATAATTGCAGCAATATGAAACTATGGATAAAACCTGAGAAAGAGGAGGTGGTCATGGGTGGTGGGTCCCTTATTTTCAATTCCATTTAGTTTTCATTCTTTTCTTGGGATGGCTTGTGGGGTATGGGTAGATTGAGAAAAGAAATGGGAAAGACACATGGACGATGGAGGATGTGTTTTAACCATCTCTTGGATTTTGGACAAATAGGTTTGGGCTAGAAGAGAGAGGAATCACTGAGTCATGGTTTGAGTTCACATGCTTGGTCTTCCTTAATTATCGTCCATATTATAGATACTCTTGTTTGTCTTTGATTTAACCTATATTTTTAGCTGCTATCTGTCTCTCTCTCATTTTTCGTGAAAGTAAATTTGCAAGTCTTTTTACTTAGCAATTAGCTCTAGCTCTGGTGGTATACCCCTTTCATCCTCTAACAGGGAGGTGTAGGTATCAAATCCCTTCCGGGATTTAATGAAGAAACTATTATCTTGTTGAAAATATATCTAATAGCCTATATGGGCTACTCTTAGAGGGTTGAGGTCTGGTTCTATGTCCTCGTCACCCACCTTAATAACAATAAATTAAAAAAAAATCATTCTACTTGTTGGTCTTTCTCATATTGTAATTCCTTGTGGGATCTACAATATATTTGTGCAGTGTTTCTTACCTTCAGCCAATGTCTTTCAGGTGCTAAGTTACGAGGGGTATGATGGTGCCGCCGCAGATATCTGGTCATGTGGCGTCATCCTTTATGTTTTAATGGCAGGCTATCTCCCATTTAATGAGATAGACCTTCCAACCTTATATAAGAAGGTTTGCTATGATTGTTTGATTGAGATAATCACATGCACGCACAAATTCTATTATCACTACATTAAAAATTTTAAACTCCATTCCAACTCCCCCCAAAGTGGTGTGCATCTGAGTACATTCAGGAGTGCTCACAATAAACCTCTCGAACTCTCAGTTTTTATAAGATCAATTATTTTCTGATTGTCGTTTAAGATATATCAGACATCCCTTGGTGTAGAATGATAGACTGATATTTAATGGGTAAATTAATCTTCATGGGTATATCAAGGGGAAACCTAGGTCTTTACCTTTTCGACTAAAATATGTAGTATCTCGCTTATATCTCATCACCAAATCAATGTTAGTTCAATATTCTGGAATTTCAACTCTTCTTTTGTACTCGGGTTGTTGCTGAGTCAGGCGTAATTTTGACCATCTTAAGTGCATTGGTGGAAGTTTGGGTTATCAATCCCCAGATAAGGGTTCAACTGGAGCCCGCACATCCTGATGCAGAAATTTAGGTCTGTACCTAGTCTACTCCTTTAATCAAATGACCTAGGATATGTGGGATTAATTCTAAATGGTGGTCCAGTCAGGTATATTTCTTTCTGTTGCCAAACACTAACGACCACGTCTATATCAAGTTCACGTGCAATCATATGGTCTCCAACACTGGTCTATGTTTACCTTTTGAAGAGTCTGTATCTCTAGTAAACTGCACTAGCATGCTTGCTTAAATTCTCACTATTTTTTTATTTTTAATGTGTAGGTTAATTCTGCAGATTTTTCATGTCCTTTTTGGTTCTCCCCTGGTGCAAAATCATTGATAAATAAGATACTTGATCCCAATCCTGAAACTGTGAGTATAAAGATCAATTTTTAGTGTTCTCTTTGTAATTTGGAATCAATGTTAGATGTGTAGATGTGAGGTTTCATAATTGATCAGATGATCCAGTATTTAGATTATTCTCGTTTGCAACACATTGATTTTATTATATTTTTGCAAGTTTTTGACAGCATTTAATCACACCCCCCCTCAGCCAATGCCAAGGTTCAAAACCCCACCCTCTTGGTACACAAGGGGGTGGACCATTGGGCCAAACAATTTAGTTGCACCACATCGATTTTTGAAAGTGCATTGAGTGTAATTGCTTCTATACTGGCCTGAGACCTAAGTTTATCTAAAATTGAGACTGAACTGGTAGCACCAATTGGAGATAATGAGATGGAATTGCCATTCATGGGTTATAATTCTTAACTACATGTCACTTGGTTTATGGGCAGCAACAATATAAGAAAATAGAAATTAGCTCACAATCCAACATAGAAATTAATACGCCCCAACCCGATGTTCATACACTATTATTTATAAATGCTACATATTCAATTCCATATATAAATATATTTTCTTCTGTATAAGTTCTGGCCCCAGTAAGAAAGCTAGTCATTGCTGTTATACTAAATGTCCAACAAGATTTTGCAGTTTTGGAGTGCTGTTCAAGTAAATTATGATTTCTGGCTATTTTGTTGTGACTAACAAGATAAAGGCGCCTAGAAGTTGTAAGAAAGGGAACCATGATACGGAAAGGTAGAGGAAAGTCAAGAAATTTATTATTAATTTAGAGATAAATATTTGATTATTATTGTCATTATTTATTACTTATTATAATAGTAGTAGAGTTCTTATATAAAGAGTTTTTAATTTTTGTTATTCTTCAGATTATTGAATATATTGATTTGAGTTTAAAGTTTTGTACTTTTGTGTATTTCTTTACCGATACTATGTGGGATATGTACTCTTATTCATTTTTTCCACCTTGTCAGACACATCAACCCATCTCCCGGAAAAATTTACCAGTTATTTTTATTTTTTATTTCTGTGTGCATTTATGGTGTTCAAGTCATCCTGGAAAGAATGAAGGAAAATAGCAAATGGAACTTCCAGTGGTTCTGAATCGATGCAGAGACCGGCTAAGGATGTATTCATTATCATATTATAAAAATCTGAATTCTGCTTTTTGTGTTATCAAATTACTAGTTATATTATGTTTCTCATGTTGTCAATCTGCATACTAAATTATTTGATTACCTTAGCTTCGTAACTGGATCATGTATTCTTGCAGCGTATTCGAATTGAAGGGATAAAAGATGATCCATGGTTCCAGAAGAATTATGTTTTAGCCAGACATAGAGAGGACGATGAAGTGAATTTGGATGATGTTCGTGCAGTTTTTGATGATATTAAGGTTGTCCTAGTTTGTCTTGCGACTTATATTTAACACAATCATGCATATTATATTGTTTTGTGGTGCTAAATTTCAGTTTTTCTTTATGTCTCATGCTATGCATATCAGATTTCTCATCAGATTATCATTATATAATTTGATACTCGTCGATATTGCTGGGTCAAATTTGATGTTTTAAATATGTCTTATGTGCTTATAAGGGAAAAAGTTATCTTCCGTGTTCCTTTGTAATTCAAGAATTATCCATTGATATTACTAGGTTTCTATATTTTGCAGGATCAGTATGTAACTGAACAATCTGGAAACATTCAGGATGGCCCTTTGATAATGAATGCCTTTGAGATGATTACTCTGTCTCAAGGGCTGAACCTATCAGCCTTGTTTGACAGGCGTCAGGTACAGTAATATATTTCATTTTGCTTCTAGATATGCATGAGGCTAAAGTGCCCAATTCCTGGAGAGGGTGAGGAGTGCGTGAAGATGGTTTTAGAGTACTAATGATGTGAGCTTTGAGAGAGTAAATTTATATCTCAAGGTCCTTGATTATGTGATCACCTTTTCATTAAATAAATGTTGCTTATTACCCGGATATAAATGCAAAAATTTTTTTTTTTTGGGGGGGGGAGGTGGGGAATCTTGTAGACCCTAGTCCCTAGCATATTTAAAAGGGAGGGGCAAATGTGGAATAAAATGCTCAAACTTTTCTCACCTCAAACTCTGCCATTTTGGGGTGACCACATAAAATGGGATGGAAAAATCTTAGCTAAAAATGAATGAGACTGAGAGAATATTGTTGATAGTTTAATGGGGGCAGCTAAATCTACACTTATATATGTTTATTCACTCTCTCCTTGCAGGAGTTCATGGGCATAGTGGTAATTTAATTCTCTAATCACGGAAAACCCATAGCAAAACCTCAGAAAATGTTTTTCTTTAAACTGATTTTCACGTCCTACACTCATTCATCATTCTTTTGTGTCTCAAAATTAAAAGGGGAAAAAAAACTTATTGAACTCTTTCTAATACCGATCAGAAATACCATTTTTTTTTGTGCGAGTTGTGTATCTTTACTTCCATGAGCATCTGGTCACTGGATCAATATTTCCTCTTTCTCTACTTGCACACACGCATCCGTTTCATGTATTGCCATAGATGAATTATATATAAGCGAAGAGCATTTTCTTCCTCAATAAAGGTTGTCTATGTAGTGCCAACATTTTGTGCATGTTGTTGATATATCGCAATTGTGGCCCATCTTCAGGATTCATTGTTTTTAGTGACTTCATTTCTATCTTTGTTTCTCAAATTATACCTTTTGATTCAACTTCGTTTTAGTTGGTTTATTGAGGGCAAATTCCTATTACAGGACTATGTAAAGCGGCAAACTCGTTTTGTTTCTCGCCAACCAGCTAAAGTTATAATTTCAACTATTGAATCTGTTGCAGTATCAATGAAGCTCAAGGTCCATACACGTAATTACAAGGTATACCTATACTCTTATTCTTGAATTAGTAATTTGACCATAATGTTTAGCTTGAGTTCTTTAATTTATAATTGGGTTGCTATCCCAGTTGCTAGGCAATGCTCAAGTAATTTATTAGAGAATATTACACTCCTTATGTTCAATGGCGGGTAAACTACTTTTCGTTAGATGACATTTTCATTTTTGATACATAGAAATCTAATTGCATTATTGGTTTTGTTTTCTTTTATGTTTACTCCACATTATCTTTTGGTGGAAAATATAACAAACTTTCATTACATTTCCATCTATACCTTTCAACATTTTTATCTTCGAGTGGATGATTCCAAATAATGAGATAAATTGAGAATTTGAATTTCCTAGTAATTTGATCAATTGATATTTTCGTATTCACCTTGTAGTTTATACGTCGTCACATGTAGATGTCCTCAGTTATGCAAATAACCATTTAACACAGAAAATTTTCACTTTTGCTGCTCTCCATAGGATTGGCCACAACAATCATAAACAAGACCTTTACTAACCACCAACTTGGTCCAAATATAAACTTTAGACAAAGTTTTGAATTAGCTGTGTCTTGCATCAATTTTGATCGAATATCGCCTCCTATTTTTTCCGCCCCCTTCAGATTTAGCATTTAAAATTTGAGATACACTTAAAATGTACATGTTAAGCAAGTAATGTTCTTCATTAATTATGTCATCATACATTGGAAGAACAGAAAAAATACAGTGGGTTATCAAGTCATAGGTTTTTTTATCCCATCAACAAATTTTATTCTATTTTACTGAATTTAGCAACTCCAATTCCTGTATTTTTTTGACCGACAGACTAGGCTTGAAGGAGCATTCGCCAATATAACTGGGCAATTTGCTGTTGTGTTGGAGGTAATCTTTAAACCTTAAGTCCGTAATTATATTTATATTGGTTCTCATTAGAGGCCTTGGTTCCTGTATAAGTTCTCCTTTGATAGAGTTTATACTTTATTTGAAGGTTTTTGAAGTTGCACCATCTCTTTTCATGGTGGATGTTCGAAAGGCTGCTGGGGATACCCTTGAATATCACAAGGTTAGCTTTTAGAAGCTTAATATTGATTTCACTTGCCTTCGCAAGTTCTGGTTGTCCGGAATATGTTACTTCTTTATGAACTCCATAGAGCCCAATGAACTATGTCCATAGATTTGGCCTCTGGTTGCATGGTTCCTTTTTTTGGCTACAGCACTGTATCTCTTCACATCTTTCCTCACAAGCGTAACCACCTCCGATAATTAACGTTTTGTGTTTGCTGTAGTTATCTGTTTCTAGCATCTTAGCATCTGAACATATGAAGCCTATAATTCCAAATTAATCATGTTTACTGTGTTTTCCGTAAATTCACAAACTGTTGAACTTGTTTCAGTTGATGCCTATATTTAATCTTATGCTTTTTGAAGCTACACTTGTTACTTGTATGTTTAATTTTAACTGTACAAGACTATCCATTCTTGCAATGATAGACGTTAAGCATGGATTATTCACCGTCTTTTAGGTTTTTCGCTCCAGTAGATATGTATGAATCGTCTTAAAACAAGTTTAATTTCACTTAGACATGGAAGTGAGTAATAATAATATAATATACGCGCATAAAATATAGAATCAATTTGGTAATGCATACATATTAATTGATCATGTATGCGATTGTGTTTGTACTGTCAGTTATAGTTTATTGGACAGATTTCAGTTACTGAAAGAATCAATCTTCTTTGGCTGCAGTTTTATAAGAACTTCTGTGCTAAACTTGAGCATATAATTTGGAAACAGAAATAAGGAACAGCCAATATGTTGTGGTTGGAATACCGACTTGTTGATCCAGTCCTGTGGGGGTGGGGGTGGGGGTGGGGGTGGCGTGGGGGTGTGAAGCAAATCGGCAATTTCTTCTATGTACTATACAGAGTTGTAGATATTATTAGATTGGTTAAGTAGGCGAGATAGCATGGTTCCAATATTGTAAAACCTAAATCAAACCCCGTTGCTTGGGATAGCCAGTACCTTTGAATGTGTGCTGTACATGTACTGTCTTAATATTACGGAGTGTATTTTTGACTGCACAGCACAGCACAGCACAGCACAGATAGTCTATGAAAATGTAAAACGTCACCGTTTGGTGCTTGGAAATATCAATAGGACTTGTATTATATATTATTTAATTTTAATTTTAATTTGTAATAGTATGGGTTCTAAATAAAACAAAAAATATTTAAGAGTTTTAGATGTTGATTATGTTATCTTGCAAATTTTTTTTTCCAAAAATAAATAAAAAGTGTAGGAGAGGAAATGGATAGTATGTAGGTAAAAAGAAAATGATAATGGTTGAAATGTACAACAAAATCATATTCATACATACATACATACATACATACATACATACAAATGATTGGTTTTTTAAGGTTGAAAAAACTTATTTCTGCATCTGCACTTCCAGGAGAGAAGATAATAAGTCTCGTCTCGTACAAATGATTGGTTGAGCACCTCCACTTGTTGTTTTTGGGGCGGACTAATCACAAGTGCAGCCATGCAAGGTTTGCAACCCAAGCATTTGTTCACACACTTTGGAGGACTCGAACCCAACGCCATTTTAACCTTCAAACTTGACTTCTCTCCTGAAAAATTAATTAATGCTTTTGGTCAATTCAATTCAATAAGTAGTAAATCAAACCAATTTTTATATAGATAGATGTTTACCTGATTTAGAAGGAGGAATTGTGAGAGAAAGAATGAGCACAACCAGGACTATAAGGTGGTCTCTTGATGTAGCCATCCATATATATATATATATATATATATATATATATATATCAATCAGCCTTGATGTTTTCTTTTCACTATATGTTATAGTGAAAGGAATATATATATATATATATATATATATATATATATATATATATATATATATAATCTGTAGAAATGAGAGGTTTTTACTGAGATGAGAAAGGACGGGGCAAAATTGCCGTAGTGCCCTGAAAAAGATAAGTTGAAAAAAGCTTTATTGGTGGAGCCTGGGTCCCCTTCCCCTATGGAAGAGCCTTGCTCTGTTATAGATAGTCTTATTACTATTTTCCAAATTCAAGAAACAGTAGGTCGGACACCAAAATTTCAGAGTGATTTGACACGAGTAACAATCTGAGGGGACAGGTTTTCAAATTATTCAAGAGCCATGCCCTTTTTCCCTCATCAGGTCAGCTGAAACTGTTCAATCTTTACCATTTGATTACTGGAATACTACTATTTCCCGCTTCATTCCCTTTACAACTATTTCTTTTCCAATCATGAATAGTGAACATCATCATACCCTGAATGAAAACTAGAAATATAATTATTTGCAAAGATTAACTATTAATCTCAATTATTTTATTTATTTTTAAATTGAAATTTAAAATTATTAATTCTGAATTTATAAAATAACTTAATATAAAAAATTATTTAATATTATATTTAATAACTTTGAATTATAGTCTTTACAAACAAATATGACGTAATCATAATCCCATTAATTGATCAACCCCATTAAAAGAGCCATAGACCTTGCGAGTAGTAACCGAACTACTCCCTAATCTAATCTTATTTTGGTATGGATGTTTTTTTTAATCGAAGAGTTTCTTCGCTCGATGATAAACAGACAGAAGAAATCCCGACTTAAGCAACATTTTCCCTAGACGGCCTAACAAATTCCATATCTGATCTGATATGATCTACTAGTTGTTGTGAATAAACTAGTAGAAGCAATTTGTTTTCTTTGTAGTAGGAGCTGCTGCTGCTGCAGCTGCAGCTGCAGCTGCAAAGATTAGACAAGTCTCACTTCAATATATTCGACTAACTATTTTATTCGAGACAGAAAGGCAAAAAAGAAGAGACCAAAGTCTGGATTCAATACACAGTTGATGTTACGACTGCTATCCTTTCAAATCCAAATTTTGGTAAAGATTCAGCAGACAGAACAAGCAGGCAGCTGGTCATATTCACCGAGATCTTAGCGATTTGTCCACTACTTCCGTATGACCTGATTTTCTATACAACAATTTTTCAACTAGTTATTTGATACTATTTTCAACTGTACCAAAAGATTATTAAGTACAATATTATCCCCTATATATATATACACGAAACGAAACACTATTCTTTGGAGAAAGGAAATAACCGAAAGCACAACACAATCAATTCACTACTTTAAAAAAGTAGTTTTCTTTTTTTCTTTTTTTTTAAATTTTTTTGGGTTTTTGATTTTTTCATTAACAATAACATGTAAAGTACGTACTTCAATTTCACCACCAGCAGGAAAGCCCTTGAAAATAGGACTAAATAATCCTATTAAAAAACTAGGGCTTTGGTACAAAAAACAACCAAAGAAGGTTGTGATGGCGGCCTAGCTGCCATCTCCAAAGCCCCCGATCAGAGCAACCCATGCTGCTGTTGAACTCGCTAGAGCAACTAAAGAGAACACTAAGACTAACACTGCATATATTGAAGTACCAACAGTGGAAACCACAAAACCAGGACAAGGTAAACGTATTCTCAGGGAACAATGGCCGTGAAAGGGGAAGCCTCCCATCAAGGAGAGACTAAAAGTTTAGGCAAGGAAGCCTGCAAAAATGGATGGGTAAAAACGATCCGCCATAGTCCCCTGTAAAACAACCTTGTCACTGAGGTTCAAGGAATCTCACTGTTGATGCGCTGTGAAACTACTACCAAGTATGCTGCTGCTATCCCGTTCGCCAACTGTACTGAGCTATGTGCATAGGCTATTTGTCACCCCTCTTGCTCAACGCAATCATCTGCATGTCTGAGTAAACCGAGCAGTGTCAAATTTTTCACCCCGGTTCAAGGTAGAATATCACATCTCCACAAGTTCTCCAAAAGCAGCTCGATTGTGCTGCTGCTGATAGAATTGCAGTGTTGGATATTCAACCCCAGCAGGGTCTTGCCTAGTTTTCTAAGGAAAGGCATACTCTTGTTAGAAACCTTAGAGCAACCAGACAAGGAAAGGATCTGCAGATTATGTTGAACTCCACGGGATAAAGCAGCAACTCCATCGTCACTAATTAAACACTTCGACACATCAAGATCATTGAGCAATGAGCAGTTGTCTGCAATTGCCACCAAGCTTGCATCAGTAAGCTTCCTGCATCCCTCGAGATTCAGCACTTCGAGGGTTTCACCATGAAGCCTAGCCAGAGCCATAACCACTTCGTCCGTCAAATTCAGGCATTCACTCAAATTCACCTTAACAAGTCCATCACAGCCCTCCAGCAGTGAGAGAAGCCCGGCATCAGTTATCCCACAAAGCCCGCTGAAGTCTATGTGATGAAGCTGAGGACACAACTTACCCAGAATAGCCAAGCTAGCACTACCAAACCCCAGGCAGCTTCGGATGGTCAAGGATCGAAGCGATTCACAAGGAGAGAGCACAGGTATTTCCAGAGCTAGATCCTTGATTCCCATGCACTTCACTAAAGACAGAGACTTTAACTTTGAAATACAGTTTGAAAGTGCACCTAATATACCTAAATGTGTGATCCTGTTGCACTCCTCCAACTGCAAGCTCTCAAGAGACCCTGCAACCTTGGAAAAAGCTACCAGCCCATTATCAGACACAAAGCAACACTTCTTAAGGGACATCTGTTTCAGATTTGGGCAACCCTTTCCAATGGCTTCAAGACTCACATCCGTTGTTCCACGACACGAAGTGATTAGCAAGGATCCAAGAGTCTGTAGGCCCCTAGCATTACCCAACGCCCAAAATCCCTTCTGACTCACATTCTGAAGCCCACCGAGGACAAGATTGGTAATGGCCTTCCCATAGTGCCCAATAACAGCAAGAGAGAAATCAGTGATCTTTAAAGCCTGGAATCTGACCTTTGACAAGACAGAAGAAGCTGAAGACAAAAGACTGGCAACTCCCTGATCCCCAATGAGAGGGCAATCTTTAATAGTGATGGACTGTAGCTTGGGGCAGTACCGTCCAATAGCTTGGAGGCTTTCATTCCCAATCTTTGAACAGGATTCAATTGTTAATGCAGTCAAATTGGGGCAATTCTGTGCAACTGCAATCACGCCCTTGTTGGAAATTGAAGGACACTGGCAAAGATCAAGCTTCTCCAATAAGTGGCATTCCTTCGCTATCTTAAGTAAACCCTCATCACCTATAGAAGGAACATTCCACAAAGAAAGAACCCTAAGAGAAGGACACCCGTGGGCAATTGCTGAGAGACCAAGGTCAGTAACTCCACGAGTAGAGTTGTTTCCCCGGATTGAAAGCTTGCCAAGTCCCCCACGGGTGGCTGTTCCCACCGCAATAGCAGCAAGTCTAAGATCTGTTACCTTCTTTCCTTCCAAGCACCGAGTAAGATAACCATCACACTCGCCTTCTTGATTTTCATCAGCGCTAATCATCTCAATATCATTCGTAGATTCACTCACTTCTGTTCCTGTCTGAGTTGTCTTGCTCCTGCAAATTTCAGAATTGCGGACACTACTTAGGAGCATAAGCCAACGCTTTGAGACGCAAGCTGAGGCACTCCTCTCTTGACCTCCAGGCAGGCGTCTGAAGATCTCAAAGAGGCATTCATCAGGAAGAAGTTCAATGGAGGGTTTCTCCTCCTCAAACATATGCCCTCCAAAAGCAAATGGGCCACTGATGCGCGATCTTTTTCGGGGTGGGCAGTAAATATCCACATTGGAATCAATAGAAAACAAAAGGCCAGAATCAGCTGAACAAGCTGACCCTCCGGAATAGAATTCATCATCACCTAAAAACCCAATATAGCAAGAACCATCAGGAAAACCCGTCCATACAAATTCACAAGTATATAGTGAGCATAAAATGTAAAATTGGGTGGATTCAGAAGCAATCAGATCGAAACAAACATATGTAGATATAATCATAATTCATACAAGTGTATTTGTTACCAAATCACCGACCAATGAATGATCAGACAAACAAGCTTAGCAAATGTTAACAAAGTCTGAACAGGTCAATGCTAGGTATTCCATTTCAACTATAACTGAGATCAAAGACTTCCATTTAGCACTTCTAACTAGGCCCAATTCATGACTCCAGTTCTTACTTTTTACCCCTAACAATATTTCTTCAGTTATAAGCATTAAGCACAAGAACAGCTAAGTTACATACAGCTGTATATGCGTTTGATTATCAGATGCACGGAATGATCAATCACAGTATGAATTAAGCTATCAAATGTTGATTCTACAAAAGCTAATTCTTCAGATCAGACCCAGGAAGATCACAAAAAGATTCACCTTTTGAGCCACAATACCTAAATCTAAGCTCGACCCACAAATCATATCAATCAAAACAGAATTTGTTAAGGCAGAAACTTACCACTGTAATTGATGAGAGCAGGCATGGTTGATTTGTGAAAGAAAACACTCGATTTAAAGAAGCCAAAAAGATCAGATCGATCAGCAAAAATAACGTAAGAGAGCAGAGCAAAAACGCGTATATATCTTGAAACGCCGGTTGCATCACAGAAACCCTAACGAGTAGGGAAAAAAAGAAGAAGTAGAGAGACAAAGAAAGACAGAAGAATGTAATGTGTTTGGTTTGAAACTAGAATTTCAGGTATATATATATATATATATATATATATATATATTATATATGAGGGACTGAGGGGATGTATCTATACATTACAATGTAGAAGTGATGAGGTGTCAGAGTGTTGAGATATATTACAGCCAGCTCCCCTCTCTCTTCTATACTGTTTCACAATTCAATGAATCCTTATGCATCACAGGTTATTCCTCTGGCTCCGCCACATCTATTCTCGACCGGGTTCTACACCATACGTGTCATCCGGTTCCACCAATGAATGCGAGCTTCCGGTTCTTGTCTTTTTTCTTTAAAGCTCCGATGAATTTTGGATAAAATGTCAACTTGATTAAGTTCATTTATTTGTTGTGTTGGTCTAAAAATGACTAATTATAAGTTATAAAAAGTTTTTATATTTTATCAAGTTTATTTATTTTAAAATAATTCATAAATTATTTTTTGATAAGTAAAAAACTGTTACTTCTCAAAAATTAATTATAAATTCCTTTATAAGTGAAAAATAAATCACATACAAACAAGCAAAAATTACTTATAAATTAGTTATGGGTCGCTTCAAAATAGGCACTTAGTGTCATCCAAAATTGAACTTAATGAATGATATTGCAAACTTAAATAATTTCTATTTTGATGGCTGAATTTGAAGATGAAGTACAAGAATTGTCATAGTCAAATACTTAATGACAATTACAATATTAATTAATTCTAACTAACAGTAAAGAATTACAATATATATCAAGAAAAGCTTTTATATATGGAGAAAATAAATAAATAAATAATATTCATAAAAAAGTGAAATTTAAATCTAGAATATAAACTATAAAGGTCATATAACTTTTTGTTAGGCTCTTTCGGGTAAATTAAAGAAAATTCGTTTCTTATTATTGTGTTAACCGTATTATTGTAATTTAGATTATTTCAAGAAATGATGCTCTGATGAGTATATATTGTTACAAACTTGAAGAAGGCAAGTGTTGCGATAAGGAGCTAAAAAAAACTAATAATTAATGTATATTCTTCCTGCACAGTCGATTAATAATAATTGAAGTGTGGAAATAAATTTACTTTTGTCTATTCAAACATTAATTAATGTGGCTTGTTGTACCAACTATTTCAACAGTTCAACTATCATTTTGTTACATAATCTCGCTTTCTCCCAAATTATAAAATTAATATTTTTATATGTATTTTTAATAATTTTTATAACAAAAATTATTTTGCTCTTTTCTAATCTATTAAAGTGGTTGTATTATAAATTTATTATTTTCATTTATTATTTATTCTCATAAATATTTAAT
The DNA here is from genome assembly GCA_016801055.1 of Panax notoginseng. Classification (NCBI taxonomy): domain Eukaryota; kingdom Viridiplantae; phylum Streptophyta; class Magnoliopsida; order Apiales; family Araliaceae; genus Panax; species Panax notoginseng. The sequence goes on from CM029021.1 coordinate 172,439,083, forward strand.
CTCCGAATATAAAGAAGGTAAAAGCTTTTTATGAAAATATTGAATTTATTTCTACCAATAAAAAAAGAGGTGTTATATGGGGGATAATTTATTGTGCAACAATTCCAAAAGCTATTTAATCCAAACACGCAATTATGTAGGGAGTATGTGCTAAGTTTTGATGAATAATTTTAAGCATGGGTATAATTATACTTTAAATAATAAAATTGACATAATAATTGTATTTTTTAATAAATGTACAAATGATTAAAAGTGCAGATAATTTAGGATTGAGGGAGTAGTTTAATTAACTAGAAACTCTTAATATTATACAAGTTTGGAACCCGTGTGAGGCACGAACTATCTTTTTTATATATTTTTTGTTTATCAAAATAATTCAATCGTAAGTTTATCTTTTAGCTTATTATATATATTATATTGATTGAATTTAAACATGTATTGAGAATTATAAGTTGCTGTGAAATTAATTTGAATGGCTTGTTATATTAAACTCATCTCATGCTGCATGCAGACCACCAAATCCCCAGCGCCCTCCCTTCTTTGACTCCTATATATATAATATTTTATCAAACTTAAAAAGTCAAACACATTATTTCTATTTGACTGCTGTCCATGCAATGATCAATTAAATTTTGAGTTGAATTTTTCCACATTATTTATTTAAGATTGAGAAAAGACACGATATATATATCAACTGAATAAATTACAGTGGTTAAGTTCATTAATTCGATACTTTACTTCTTATTTAGCAATAATTATTGTACGTAATTTGTCTAACTAAATATGTGAGACGTTATTAACTGAAAAGTTAGCTCTATTTTCTCACAAGTCATAACTACTATCTCTCTCTCTCTCTCTCTCTCTCTCTCTATATATATATATATATATATTACTCCCTTTATTTCATATGTTTTTTTCTATTATTGTTGATTTTTTAAAATTAACGTAAGAAATTTATAAGTTTAAAAGTAATATATAAAAATTCAATATATGATTTGAGAAGTTAATTTAATTATCACTAATTAATTTTGAATTAGATATTTGAATATGGTATCAAAGACCATTCATGTGAACGGTACATGTGCTCTCTCTACGTAACTAAATTAGTTTTGAGTTGAATATTCAAGATTGGAGATATATGGTTCGGTTGTCTTGGACATAGAAATTGTTGGGGGTATGTACGTACGTACGGGAGCAGACGTGCAGTACAATGAACTGACCGATGTGAGAGTCATTTTCCTTTCCGATGCATGTATTGGCTTTGGCTTGGCTGGCCGCCCTATAACTCAAAATTTTGGACTAAAATGGAGAAACGCAACACGTACGTACGTACGTACCTGTACCACCAGTCCACCACCACCCGTAGAATAGAATTATAGAATCAATGAATCCATATAACCTAACCTGATCCATCCATCTTTTTCTACTTTTCTTTGAGCGACCTCATCGTCAATCCTAATTTAAAATATTATTTTTTTAATTTTGTCAAAATGTTATTGTTCCGTTTACTATGTATGTTTCTTTTCCAAATAAAATAAGATAATTAATACGTTTATTTGTCTTTATATGATCAAATTAATTATATTTCAAATCAAAATTTAGTCTTAAATTTAATTACAAAAATTATAATACATTTATTTTAAAATTATAATACATTTGATTGATTATAAAAAAATAATTAAGACAAGTAAAGTCGCATAATAATAACAAGATGTTGTTTTCCGCATGTCTATATATCTTTAGCGTATACACATGCAGATGCAGGCTTGATAAAAGTAGGAATAGCTATGCCGTGTTGATCACTTGGAGAATACTATTTAATTTAATACTAGTAGCATATAGGAGGACTGGGCTATTTTTATACGAAAGCATATATATAAATTCAATGAATCTTTAGGGGTATCATTTATATCTATAATTTATTTATTGTTTTTTGTTTGTTCGTTTGTTTTAAATGTATTTCAAATAATATAGTAAAATCAATAATAAGCAATTAAAAGAAAGATTAATTAATGAGCTTTAATTTTACACCATCATTTTCCCTTTATTAACTGTGGACTCCATCTCATAGAAATAGAATACCAACTTATACCGTATACGTACTAGTATTATATATTTTGTCCATTTTGTAAGAGGAGTTTTATAATTCATCTAGATCCCTGCAATAATGGCGTTTCTAGCTTTTACTTTACTTTATTCATTACCTAACAGCCGAAGCACAGGTATCAAAATAGGCTTTTAAATGTTAGCAGTAGTAGTTTTTTGGGACTCCTTTTATCAAGTCTAATACTAGTAGTATTTCTATTTCTCTCGAAGCCAGCCCGATTAATTTTCTTCGACTTTTTCATTCATTCAATTAACCTTGTACATGTGTGTACAAACATCCTCTCTCACCAATCACCATCAAGTTGAGATTTCTCAAAAGGAAGGATTATTTATGAAACCGGTATTTTCTTATATATTTTTTATATTATATGGTCTTATTTCACATAACATTAAAAGTGAATTTTACCTTTATATAAGAAGAAGTCATATAAAAATATCAAAAATGATATTTCTCTTTTTCATTTTAATATATATATATATATATATATATATATATATATATATATATATATATATAGTTCGTTTCTTATGTGATTGGTCCACATGCGAACCACCTTCCTAGGCGGTCCATCCGCATAAAAAGCTCTCTCTCTCTCTCTCTCTCTCTCTCTATATATATATATATATATATATATATATATATCCATGTATGTATGTTGGGATGTAGGCTCAAGTGCATAGGTTGTAAGACCCCGAATTTTATGAAATGAAAGTATTCAATTTTTTTATAATTATTATTCTATTTAGTAAATGGTTACATTGATAAAAAGTTAAAGTTAAGGGTGATATGTGAAATTTTTTTACAAAGTAAGCAAGTTGTTATAAAATATTCGTTTTGTTGGGGAATATTCGTACGACGGCACAATCATTGGTGGACCCCACAACGAAATAACTGTCGAATTTAGAAAGCGACAAAAATAACATGTCTATAAAAATAACAGCAAGACTTTTACCGTTAACTATTGAAATACCCGATGGTAAAAGTACAATAATACGTGTGGTTGCATAGTAGCATACAATATTGTACATTATCTTTGATTATTGATTCTTATGTGAGAAGTCGCTCAATTTTATTCAATTATTGTCACAGTAATTACTGCATAGTATGTCACGTTATTGATTCAATTATTATCATAATATTTTATATTATTAAATCAATAATTGAGACAACAAAGTTATTCATATTATTATTTGTATTATTAACGATGTCTAAAAAGTTCTGTCGAGAAAAGGAGTTTGGTCACCTAATTGCGCGTCAATAAGGAGAAGTCTTTATCGAAAAGCTCCCTTTTTCCTGAGAATGATCTGGTTGTTAATATTGTGAGTTATAAATGATGAATAAATGTTATTAAAAATGCGTTTTGTGAAACCAAGTGAATTGAGATAAATAGAGGAGATTTTTATAAAGTATTTATTGTAAATTTAGCTTATTATATGGACCCCTATTTATTTATTTTTTAAAATTATTATATATATATATATATTATGTGATGCCCCCAAAATAGGTCCACACAACCCATTCTGAGTCGTCAAATACATGATACAGAAAATAACTACAACTTCATTATCACAATTGTCGTACAAAATACGACAACACATATGTTGTAAGTTTAAATATAAATATTGTCTTCTAGATAATATCCAAACTCAAATAAGTTCTCATTACAATTATTGATACATTATTTTATAAAATAACGAGGACTGCTAAAATAACTGCCTTAAAACATCATTCCACACCCCGGCTAGTTCCCGTTATATTCTCACCTCTTGATCGAGAAGAAAAATGGAACAAAAAGAAAAAGGATGAGCTCAACTAACCCAGTAAAGAATTTTATGGCTAAGATAATATAGAACAAATGTGATGCCCCCAAAATTAGGTATACATCACCCATCTTGGGTCGTCAGATACATAGTACAGAATACAAATACAACTTACTAATACAACTATCGTGTACAATACGACAAAATATAAACTGTGTTTGTATTCAGATGTTGTAAATAGGGCTCAGTTGGTGGAACGCGATAACGAGACAACGCAACCAAAAGAGAGCAGCCGGCAAAATGATAATACCAGTGAAAGCAGTCATCGAAGCGGTGACAACAAGCGTGGAGGGAATCAACAGGCCAGAAATGGTAACCACTTCGGTGGTAATCAAGGCCAAAACAATAAGAATGAGCATTTCAAGAAGAGGAGATTCAACAATGATGGAAAGACGTCAGCACCAGCACCTGTCGTTAAGGAAGGAGAACGACCACCTACCATATGTTTCAAATGCGGAGGGGAGGGGCACATCAGTCCAAACTGCGCGATGCCGTCCAAAGCATGTTATAATTGTGGAAGAGAAGGTCATTTAGGCCGATTTTGTCATTTACGGAAGACAAATTCAGCTAGGATGGAGGCACCAAAGGCCGTCCCAAAAAAGTCAAAACCGGTTGTGCAAGGGAGAGCGTTTGTTGTGAACTCCCAGAGAGCAAAGAACCCGAATGAGGTCATCACGGGTAAGCTTATCATAAACTCTAACGAAGTCTATACTTTATTTGATACCGGTTCTACCCATTCTTTTATTTCTCCTACTTGCGCTCATCGATTAAATTTGATTCCGGAGAAATTAGACTTTGACTTAGCAGTTGAAACTCCATTGGGAGAAACCTTCATTACATCCACGGTTTATAAGTCTTGTTTGGTTCAAGTTGGTACCCACACATTACCTGTCGATCTTATTTCATTAAAAATACTTGCATTTGACGTGATTCTTGGGATTGATTGATTAACTACTTATCATGCAAAAATTGATTGTTTTCGTAAGGTTGTTAGCTTTCATATTCCTAATCGACCTATTATGCGAATTCAAGCAACCAAACCATTAAAATCAATCGCTGTCATCTCAAGCCATAAAGCTATTCGTTTATTGAAAAACGGATGTCAAGCTTTCTTAGCTCATGTCACAGATCTAAACAAAAATACGTCAGCTTTGAATGATATTTCTGTTGTTAATAAATTTCCTGACGTATTTCCCGAAGAACTTCCTGGCCTACCCCCAGAGCGTGAAATTGAATTTTGTATCGACCTTGAACCCGGTACAAAACCCATTTCCAAAGCCCCATATCGAATGGCTCCTATTGAACTTCAGGAGTTAAAGACCCAACTGCAGGAATTGTTAGACATTGGTTTTATTCGTCCTAGTACTTCTCCTTGGGGTGCTCCTGTTCTGTTCGTGAAGAAGAAAGATGAGAGTATGCGACTTTGTATTGATTATCGGGAGTTGAATCATGTCACCATCAAAAATAGGTACCCATTGCCACGTATTGATGACCTGTTTGACCAGTTGCAAGGAGCACAATTCTTTTCAAAGATCGATCTTCGTTCTGGATATCATCAGCTGAAGGTTAGAACTGAGGATATTTCAAAGACTGCCTTCAGAACTCGGTATAGGCATTATGAATTCTTAGTTATGTCTTTTGGATTGACTAATGCTCCTGCTGCCTTCATGGATATGATGAATAGGGTATTCAAGGAATATTTGGATCACTTTGTGGTCGTCTTTATCGATGACATCCTTGTTTATTCCAAAAGCCGTGAAGATCATGAGCAACACTTGAGGTTGGTACTCCAAAAGCTTCGTGAATACAAACTTTATGCCAAGTTGAAGAAATGCGAGTTCTGGCTGGAAGAGGTAGCATTCCTTGGGCATGTAGTATCAAGTCGTGAAATATCGGTTGACCCGGCAAAGATTGAAGCTATTCAAAGCTGGGAGCAACCTAAATCAGTGACCGAAGTACGTAGCTTTCTTGGTTTGGCTGGTTATTATCGGAGATTCGTGGAATGATTTTCTCGAATCGCTACTCCATTAACTCAGCTGACTCGGAAAGATACAAAGTTCGGTTAGAGCGAAGAATGTGAGCAGAGTTTTCAAGAACTTAAGAGGAGACTCATTTCAGCACCTGTTCTAACAATACCATCTGGCTCGGAGGGATTTGTCATCTACAGTGATGCTTCGAGCAAAGGGTTGGGATGTGTTCTCATGCAACATGGAAAAGTCATAGCCTATGCATCAAGACAACTCAAGGAATATGAGAGGAATTATCCTACTCATGATCTAGAGTTGGCAGCTGTTGTCTTTGCACTTAAAATTTGGAGTCATTACTTGTATGAGGAGAAGGTGGAGATCTTTACGGATCATAAAAGCCTTAAATATTTCTTCACTCAAAAGGAACTCAACATGCGACAACGACGTTGGCTTGAACTGTTGAAAGATTATGATCATACCATTCAATACCATCCTGGAAAAGCGAACGTGGGAGCTGACGCATTGAGTAGAAGATCATATGCAAGTACGAGTGTGATATTGTCAACACAAAGGCCCATTTTGTGTGACTTGCAAAGGATGGAGATAGAGTTAAAGACTCCAGGGACCCATGTGATGATGGCGAATATACGAGTAGAACCGACTTTAATCGATAAAGTTAAAGCTGCTCAAGCTACAAACCTGGAGCTGATGCGTATAAGGAAGAAAGTGTAAGACCCCGAATTTTATGAAATAAAAGTATTCAATTTTTCTTATAATTACTATTCAGTAAATGGTTAAATTGATAAAAGTTTAAAGTTATGAGTGAAATATGATTTTTTTTCAAAATAAGCAAGTGGTTATAAAATAATCATTGTTGTCGGGGAATATTCGTTTGGTCGTGGAATATTCTTTCTGTCGGGGAATATTCGTACGACGGCGCAGCTATTTGTGGGCCCATAACGAATAACTGTCGGATGAAGAAAACGACAAATTTGAGTTTTTACAAATAACGCGTAGTTGTTACCGTTAACACTGTTGAATACCCGGTGGTTAAAATACAGTAATACGCGTTATTGCACAGTAGCACACGGTATTGCACAGTATTTTTGAAATTATTGATTCTTACGTAAGAAGGCACTACTCAATAATTGTTACAGTAATTACTGTTCAATATTTTATTTTATTGATTCAATAATTGCTACGTTGAAATTTTGTATTATTGTTGTTCAATAATTGTTGCTGCACAGTATTTTCCATTATCAGATCAATAATTCATATTATTTGAATAGTATTATTAGATAACATTATTGGCAATGTCTAGAAAGTTCTGTCTAAGGAGAGGTTTGGTCATCTAATTGCGCGCCAGTAAGGAAAAATCCTTATTGGAAAGCCCCCTCTTTCCTGGAAACGGCCTGGTTGTCATAAATGTGATTCTATAATATTATTTGTGAATAATTAATTATTGATTCATATGATAAAAGAAATATTTATTTTATGTGGATATAAACGAGGGATATATTTTTGTGGTTAAAAATGAAGGAATTAATGTTGAAGTTTTTATCCGTATTTTTATCGGAATGGAGGTATTAAAAATCAGGGTTTTTGAAATATTTTGCGGGGGTTATAATTTTTAATCCGACCGTTGGATCGTGGTAATTTTTGGATATGTTATACATATATAAGTTGAGTATATGTCCACAAATTTTGAACCGTTAAAAATGAACGTATGATTTGTTATGAATTTTATGAGATGACTAGTTCAGAAATTGTTGAATTTTTGGAGTTAATCATTTTGGTGAAAAATTCTAGAATTGGTGGGCCCCACTTGTGGTTGGTGAAGAAATGTGCTGAATTTTATGTGGTGGGTGGGAATAGTAGCAGGTAAAGCCATCAGGTTGCAGGTAAAGCCTACTAAAATTTTCCTATAAATAGAGGGCTAAGTTAGAATTGAAAAGCACACCAGAAACATAAGCTTTCTCTCTTTCTCTCTCTATATTATGAAGCATATTTTGTGAGTTTTTAAATACTTGGTAAGTTGCTATTCATCAGTGCAAGTTTCCTTCAGCATCATATCCGATATCCAGTCAGAAGTGCTGCTCTTTTGAGGTAAGGGATAGTAAGGGATAGTAAGGGATTTTAAGGGTTGTTATATTTTCCAGTTTCGTAATTTTTCTGACCTTCAAAAATTTTGGAAAAATTTGAAACGATATTTTGATGAGTTTTCTTGATTGTGTCCAAAAATGGTGATTTTTGGATGTATAGATTGAGAGTTATGAATTTTATGAGAAAAGACTATTTTAAAAGTAACAGCTTATAATTCCTTGTGGTTAACTCCAAAATTGATGAAATTTTTATTGGGAGTACATTTATATGATAGAAGTATACTCTGTAAATTTCAGAATTTTTAGACAAAAGTACAATTTTTGATAAATGTCTAAATATTCGGCTATTTTGGCCATATGAAAAATAGTAAATGACTTTTAAAAATTCTGAGAAAAATATATGTTCACTATGGGACTATATTATGCTAAATCCCAGAAAAGAAATATTTTTGGAACTGATTTGGTATTTTTCATAAAAATGGTCTAGTTATGAGTAAATGAATTAAATATGTTTTGTGAAGAAAGAAAATTGGAAAATAGGATTTTATGGCTTGAGAATCCTATATGAGGTATATGCAGATTTTTGATGAGGGTTTTGGTTATTGATGATGAAATTATAAGAGTTGGCATTTTATGATGATTAAATGCATTAATTAGTAAAGTGTAAACAATTAAAATAAATTGTTTATAAATTTAAGTAATGTTATTCTTTCAATATCATTATACCGAAATATTAGTATGGATTTTATTGTGGAATTTCTATCTTTTGTGTCGGGGTTACTATTCATGAGTTACTATTCACGATTTACTATTCATGAGTTACGAATATTACTCTTGAGATTAAAACTATATGTTGATCATATTATTTTTATCATCATATATAACATTTTTATAACCCTGATGTTGAAATTCTCTTTCACTGGAGTGTAAAGATGGGTAGATTATTGGTATGATCATGACTAGGGTTCTCTTTGGCCTGTAGTGCAAAGTTGAATTGTGACTGGTATGATCATGACCATTGAATTTATAATTGAATATCTTAAGCTTAAGTGCAAAGGTGAATTGATCAACATGGTTATAATTATTGTTTATATAAATTCTGAAATGATTATATATTTCTTTGAGATATGAATATATTTGGCCTGTAGTGTAAATATGAATTGTTGATGAATATCTTTGGCATGTAGTGCAAAGATGGCCTGTTGATGAATATCTTTGGCCTGTAGTGCAAAGATGAACTGTTGTTGAATATCTTTGGCCCGTAGTGCAAAGATGGTTTGTTGATGAATATCTTTGGCCCGTAGTGCAAATATGGATTTGTTAGTATGATTATAAACAGGAACTGTGATTTGGTATAACCATGATCTTTGATGTTTCAGGTAAAGACAGGTGATGAAAATATTCTTCGTCCTGGGTGCGAAGAAAAATTTATAGTCACAATTATGATTATGAGTTATTCATATGATTGTGGAAAGGAACTGTTGAGTGATGTTACATGGATAAAATATTATTGGTAGATTTTTAACATGGAGAAGATAATAGACTTTATAGTCTATTTGACTCTTCTAATGGATTGCTCGTTCCGCTGCAACTATGGTTGAAATTTTTATCATTTACCATATGTTCTAAATCTCTGATTTATTGTTGATGAAGGCTATTGATAATTGAATTATCTTTAGTCATGATATTCTTTACTGAGCTAGTTGTGCTCATCCTTTTTGCTTCACAATTCCTTTCAGGTAATAAGAGTGTAGCTGGGTCGAGCGAGGGTAACGGGGAAATAGAACGGTGGTCTCTAGCTGTGGATGTTCTCCCGAAGCAGTATAGAAAAGTTCATTTAGTAGTTTTATTTGGTGAATCCAATAGGGTAAGGTGTACCCAACGTTGGAAGGGTGGTTTGCCACTATCATACAAGATGTCTAACGACATACAATCTCGTGTCATCATAAGACAGGGTTGTGCTCATCCACTTGCTGAGAATATATACGAGCACTACTTATATAATCTTGGTGTTTGTGTGAAGTATAATTCTCAATTAGAGACAGTGGAGATAATGATAAGTCAAGAGAAGACTCACCATTGGGAAGAATATGATAGTAATCTTCTCGTTTTTCTTTGGGGTCTATTGGGTCAACCAAGGATAATTCTGTGGCCATATGATATCTATCATAACCTAGACGTGTGGCCTCCCATGTACGAAGGTTTCCTTAAGCACTTTCCAAAGATTCTAATTTCTAAAACAGTCTTTGACTATACCTTTATGTAAGGTGCCACTGTGAGGTACTGTCCACGGTTGGGACATGAGTCACATTTGGTATATAGTTGTATCCAAACTCACAGCATATGTGTTGTTGTATTTTGCACGACAATTGTTGTAATAAAGTTGTAGTTGTTTTCTGTACCATGCATTTGACGACTCAGAATGGGTTGGGTGGAATGAACCTATTTTGGGGTCATCACATTTGGTATCAGAGCTATAAGTAAAGAGCCCCGAGCCTCTCGCTGGTGACTTCCTGTTGATGGGGGATGCACCGAAGCCAGACTCTCCGTAGGGGACGCCGTTCTGCGGTGGCAAACTGATAGGTATCAATGTAAGGTGCTGACACAAGTTGGTGTCCAGAGTTACATTTGGTATCAGAGCTTAGGGATATGATCTCTGGCGGAGATCGAAAAATATAACTAGGAGGGAAGAGATGAGTAAATCCTTCGCTAGTGTGTCCTACCTAAGCTTATTTGTTGGTCAGTCATAATATTGGGATATTATGTGATATGTTAATTTGTTCAATTAACCCTTATTTTGAAGATGTATTCTAGAATGATATCTGAAATACAGGAGATGAGCAATAGAGAAATCATGATGATAGGGAAGATAGAATCTGAAATGAAAGCAAGGTATTCTCAACTCTTTGAAATACCAGGTACGTAAATTTCGGGGACGAAATTTCATAAGGAGGGGAGATTGTAAGACCCCGAATTTTATGAAATAAAAGTATTCAATTTTTCTTATAATTACTATTCAGTAAATGGTTAAATTGATAAAAGTTTAAAGTTATGAGTGAAATATGATTTTTTTTCAAAATAAGCAAGTGGTTATAAAATAATCATTGTTGTCGGGGAATATTCGTTTGGTCGTGGAATATTCTTTCTGTCGGAGAATATTCGTACGACGACGCAGCCATTTGTGGGCTCCATAACATAATAACTGTTGGATGAAGAAAACGACAAATTTGAGTTTTTACAAATAACGGTGTAGTTGTTACCGTTAACACTGTTGAAATACCCGGTGGTTAAAATACAGTAATACGCGTTATTGCATAGTAGCACACGGTATTGCACAATATTTTTGAAATTATTGATTTTTACGTAAGAAGGCACTACTCAATAATTGTTACAGTAATTACTGTTCAATATTTTATTTTATTGATTCAATAATTGCTACGTTAAAATTTTATATTATTGTTGTGACAACCCCAAAATAGGTCCATTCCACCCAACCCATTCTGAGTCGTCAAATACATGGTACAGAAAACAACTACAACTTTATTACAACAATTGTCGTGCAAAATACAACAACACATATGCTGTGAGTTTGGATACAAATATATACCAAATGTGACTCATGTTCCAACCGTGGACATCACCTCACAATAACACCTTACATAAAGGTATAGTCAAAAAATGTTTTAGAAATTAGAATCTTTGGGAAGTGCTCAAGAAAACCTTCGTACATGGGAGGCTACGCGTCTAGGTTATGATAGATATCATATGGCCACAGAATTATCCTTGGTTGACCCAATAGACCCCAAAGAAAAACGAGAAGATTACTATCATATTCTTCCCAATGGTGAGTCTTCTCTTGACTTATCATTATCTCCACTGTCTCTAATTGAGAATTATACTTCAAACAAACACCAAGATTATATAGATAGTGCCCATAGATATACTCAGCAAGTGGATGAGCACAACCCTGTCTTATGATGACACGAGGTTGTATGTCATTAGACATCTTGTATGATAGTGACAAAACACCCTTCCAACGTTGAGTTCGCCTCACCCTATTTTCTTCACCAAATATAACTACTAAATGATAACCACCGTTCTATTTCCTTGTTACCCCCGCTCGACCCAGCTACACTCTTATTACCTGAAAGGAATTGTGAACAGAAGGGTGAGCACAACTAGCCCAGTAAAGAATATCATGACTAAAGATAAATAAATTATCAATAGTCTTCATCAATAATAAATCAGAGATTTAGAGCATATGGTAGATGATAAAAAAATTTCAACCATAGTTGCAGCGGAACATGCAATCCATTAGAAGAGTCAAATAGACTATAAAGTCTATTATCTTCTCCATGTTAAAAATCCACCAATAATATTTTATCCATGTAACATCACTCAACAGTTCCTTTCCACAATCATATGAATAACTCATAATCATAATTGTGACTATAAATTTTTCTTCGCACCCAGGACGAAGAATATTTTCATCACCTGTCTTTACCTGAAACATCAAATATCATGGTTATACCAAATCACAATTCATGTTTATAATCATACTAACAAATCCATCTTTGCACTACGGGCCAAAGATATTCATCAACAAACCATCTTTGCACTACGGGCCAAAGATATTCAACAACAGTTCATCTTTGCACTACAGGCCAAAGATATTCAACAACAGTTCATCTTTGCACTACAGGCCAAAGATATTCATCAACTATTCATATTTGCACTACAGGCCAAATATATTCATATCTCAAAGAAATATATAATCATTTCAGAATTTATATAAACAATAATTATAACCATGTTGATCAATTCACCTTTGCACTTAAGCTTAAGATATTCAATTATAAATTCAATGGTCATGATCATACCAGTCACAATTCAACTTTGCACTACAGGCCAAAGAGAACCCTAGTCATGATCATACCAATAATCTACCAATCTTTACACTCCAGTGAAAGAGAATTTCAACATCAGGGTTATAAAAATGTTATATATGATGATAAAAATAATATGATCAACATATAGTTTTAATCTCAAGAGTAATATTCGTAACTCATGAATAGTAACCCCGACACAAAAGACAGAAATTCTACAATAAAATTCATACCAATATTTCGGTATAATGATATTGAAAGAATAACATTACTTAAATTTATAAACAATTTATTTTAATTGTTTACACTTTACTAATTAATGCATTTAATCATCACAAAATGCCAACTCTTACAATTTCATCATCAATAACCAAAACCCTCGTCAAAAATCTGCATATACCTCATATAGGATTCTCAAGCCATAAAATCCTATTTTCCAATTTTCTTTCTTCACAAAATATATTTAATTCATTTACTCATAACTAGACCATTTTCATGAAAAATACCAAATCAGTTCCAAAAATATTTCTTTTCTGGGATTTAGCATAATATAGTCCCATAGTGAACATATATTTTTTTCAGAATTTTTAAAAGTCATTTACTATTTTTCATATGGCCAAAATAGCCGAATATTTAGACATTTATCAAAAATTGTACTTTTGTCTAAAAATTCTGAAATTTACAGAGTATACTTCTATCATATACATGTACTCCCAATAAAAATTTCATCAATTTTGGAGTTAACCACAAGGAATTATAAGCGGTTACTTTTAAAATAGTCTTTTCTCATAAAATTCATAACTCTCAATCTATACATCCAAAAATCACCATTTTTGGACACAATCAAGAAAACTCATCAAAATATCATTTCAAATTTTTCCAGAATTTTTGAAGGTCAGAAAAATTACGAAACTGGAAAATATAACAACCCTTAAAATCCCTTACTATCCCTTACTATCCCTTACCTCAAAAGAGCAGTACTTCTGACTGGATATCGGATATGATGCTGAAGGAAACTTGCACTGATGAATAGAAACTCACCAAGTATCTAAAAACTCACAAAATATGCTTCATAATATAGAGAGAGAAAGAGAGAAAGCTTATGTTTCTGGTGTGATTTTCAATTCTAACTTAGCCCTCTATTTATAGGAAAATTTTGGTAGGTTTGACCTGCAACCTGATGGCTTTACCTGCTACTATTCCCACCCACCACATTTGAAATATAATTCAGCATATTTCTTCACCAACCACAAGTGGGGCCCACCAATTCTAGAATTTTCCACCAAAATGATAAACTCCGAAAATTCAACAATTTCTGAACCAGTCATCTCGTAAAATTCATAATAAATCATACGTTCATTTTTAACGGTTCAAAATTTGTGGGCATATACTCAACTTATATATGTATAACATATCCAAAAATTACCACGATCCAACGGTCGGATTAAAAATTATAACCCCCGTAAAATATCTCAAAAACCCTGATTTTTAATACCTCCATTCCGATAAAAATACGGATAAAAATCTCAACATTAACTCCTTCATTTTTTAATCACAAAAATATATCCCTCATTTATATCCACATAAAATAAATATTTTCTTATCATATGAATCAATAATTAATTATTCACAAATAATATTACAGAATCACATTTATGACAACCAGGCCGTTCCCAGGAAAGAGGGGGCTTTCCAATAAGAATTTCTCCTTACTGGCGCGCAATTAGATGACCAAACCTCTCCTTAGACAGAACTTTCTAGACATTGCCAATAATGCTATCTAATAATACTATTCAAATAATATGAATTATTGATCTGATAATGGAAAATACTGTGCAGCAACAATTATTGAACAACAATAATACAAAATTTCAACGTAGCAATTATTGAATCAATAAAATAAAATATTGAACAGTAATTACTGTAACAATTATTGAGTAGTGCCTTCTTACGTAAGAATCAATAATTTCAAAAATACTGTGCAATACCGTGTGCTACTGTGCAATAACGCGTATTACTGTATTTTAACCACCGGGTATTCCAACAGTGTTAACGGTAACAACTACGTCGTTATTTGTAAAAACTCAAATTTGTCATTTTCTTCACCCGACAGTTATTCGTTATGGGGCCCACAAATAGCTGCGCCGTCGTACGAATATTCCCCGACAGAAAGAATATTCCACGACCAAACGAATATTCCCCGACAATAATGATTATTTTATAACCACTTACTTATTTTGAAAAAAAATCATATTTCACTCATAACTTTAAACTTTTATCAATTTAACCATTTACTGAATAGTAATTATAAGAAAAATTGAATACTTTTATTTCATAAAATTCGGGGTCTTACAATCTCCCCTCCTTATGAAATTTCGTCCCCGAAATTTACGTACCTGGTATTTCAAAGAATTGAGAATACCTTCCTTTCATTTCAGATTCCATCTTCCCTGTCATCATAATTTCTCCATTGCTCATCTCCTGTATTTTAAATATCATTCTAGAATACAGCTTCATAACAAGGGTTAATTTAACAAATTAACATATCACATAATATCCCGATATTATGACTGACCAACAAATAAGCTTAGGTAGGACACACTAGCGAATGATTTACTCATCTCTCCCCTCCTAGTTATATTCCCCGATCTCCGCCAGAGATCATATCCCTAAGCTCTGATACCACCTGTGACAAATGTCTCATCAGTGGACAGCACCTCACAGTGGTACCTATCAGTTTGCCACCGCAGAACGGCGTCCCCTACGGAGAGTCTGGCTTCGGTGCATCCCCCATCAACAGGAAGTCACCAGCGAGAGGCTCGGGGCTCTTTACTTATAGCTCTGATATCACCTGTGACAACCCCAAAATAGGTCCATTCTATCCAACCCATTCTGAGTCGCCAAATACATGGTACAGAAAATAACTACAACTTTATTACCACAATTGTCGTGCAAAATACAACAACAGATATGCCGTGAGTTTGGATACAAATATATACCAAATGTGACATTGGACACCATCATGTGTCAGCACCTCACAAAGGTACCTTACATAAAGGTACAGTCAAAAACTGTTTTAGAAATTAGAATCTTTGGGAAGTACTCAAGAAAACCTTCGTACATGGGAGGCCATGCGTCTAGGTTATGATAGATATCATATGGCCACAGAATTATTCTTGGTTGACCCAATAGACCTCAAAGAAAAACGAGAAGATTACTATCATATTCTTCCCAATGGTGAGTCTTCTCTTGACATATCATTATCTCTACTGTCTCTAATTGAGAATTATGCTTCAAACAAACACCAAGATTATATAGGTAGTGCTCGTGTAACGACCCCAAAATAGGTCCATTCCATCCAACCCATTCTGAGTCGTCAAATACATGGTACAAAAAACAACTACAACTTTATTACAACAATTGTCGTGCAAAATACAACAACACATATGCTGTGAGTTTGGATACAAATATATACCAAATGTGACATTGGACACCATCATGTATCAGCACTTCACAAAGGTACCTTACATAAAGGTATAGTCAAAAACTGTTCTAGAAATTAGAATCTTTGGGAAGTGCTCAAGGAAACCTTCGTACATGGGAGGCCACGCGTCTAGGTTATGATAGATATCATATGGCCACAGAATTATCCTTGGTTGACCCAATAGACCCCAAAGAAAAACGAGAAGATTACTATCATATTCTTCCCAATGGTGAGTCTTCTCTTGACTTATCATTATCTCCACTGTCTCTAATTGAGAATTATACTTTAAACAAACACCAAGATTATATAGGTAGTGCCCATAGATATACTCAGCAAGTGGATGAGCACAACCCTGTCCTATGATGACACGAGGTTGTATGTCATTAGACATCTTGTATGATAGTGACAAAACACCCTTCCAACGTTGGGTTCGCCTCACCCTATTTTCTTCACCAAATATAACTACTAAATGATGACCACCGTTCTATTCCCTTGTTACCCCCACTCGACCCAGCTACACTCTTATTACCTGAAAGGAATTGTGAAGCAAAAGGGTGAGCACAACTAGCTCAGTAAAGAATTTCATGACTAAAGATAATTAAATTATCAATAGCCTTCATCAATAATAAATCAGAGATTTAGAACATATGGTAAATGATAAAAATTTCAACCATAGTTGCAGCGGAACATGCAATCCATTAGAAGAGTCAAATAGACCATAAAGTCCATTATCTCTTCCATGTTAAAAATCCACCAACAATGTTTTATCCATGTAACATCACTCAATAGTTCCTTTCCACAATCATATGAATAACTCATAATCATAATTGTGACTATAAATTTTTCTTCGCACCCAGGACGAAGAATATTTTCATCACCTGTCTTTACCTGAAACATCAAAGATCATGGTTATACCAAATCACAGTTCCTGTTTATAATCATACTAACAAATCCATCTTTGCACTACGGGCCAAAGATATTCATCAACAAACCATCTTTGCACTACAGGCCAAAGATATTCATCAACAGGCCATCTTTGCACTACATGCCAAAGATATTCATCAACAATTCATATTTGCACTACAGGCCAAATATATTCATATCTCAAAGAAATATATAATCATTTCAGAATTTATATAAACAATAATTATAACCATGTTGATCAATTCACCTTTGCACTTAAGCTTAAGATATTCAATTATAAATTCAATGGTCATGATCATACCAGTCACAATTCAACTTTGCACTACAGGCCAAAGAGAACCCTAGTCATGATCATACCAATAATCTATCCATCTTTACACTCCAGTGAAAGAGAATTTCAACATCAGGGGTTATAAAAATGTTATATATGATGATAAAAATAATATGATTAACATATTGTTTTAACCTCAAGAGTAATATTCGTAACTCATGAATAGTAAATCATGAATAGTAACTCATGAATAGTAATCCCGACACAAAAGATAAAAATTCCATAATAAAATCCATTACTATCCCTTACTATCCCTCACAATCCCATACAATCCCTTACCTCAAAAGAGCAGTACTTCTGACTGGATATCGGATATGATGCTGAAGGAAACTTGCACTGATGAATAGCAACTCACCAAGTATCTAAAAACTCACAAAATATGCTTCATAATATAGAGAGAGAAAGAGAGAAAGCTTATGTTTCTGGTGTGATTTTCAATTCTAACTTAGCCCTCTATTTATAGGAAAATTTTGGTAGGTTTGACCTGCAACCTGATGGCTTTACCTGCTACTATTCCCACCTACCACATTTGAAATATAATTCAGCACATTTCTTCACCAACCACAAGTGGGGCCCATCAATTCTAGAATTTTCCACCAAAATGATAAACTCCGAAAATTCAACAATTTCTGAACCAGTCATCTCGTAAAATTCATAACAAATCATACGTTCATTTTTAACGGTTCAAAATTTGTGGACATATACTCAACTTATATATGTATAACATATCCAAAAATTACCACGATCCAACGGTCGGATTAAAAATTATAACCCCCGTAAAATATCTCAAAAATTCTGATTTTTAATACCTCCATTCCGACAAAAATACTGATAAAAACCTCAACATTAACTCCTTCATTTTTAACCACAAAAATATATCCCTCATTTATATCCACATAATATAAATATTTCCTTATCATATGAATCAATAATTAATTATTCACAAATAATATTACAGAATCACATTTATGACAACCAGGCCGTTCCCAGGAAAGAGGGGGCTTTCCAATAAGAATTTCTCCTTACTGGCGCGCAATTAGATGACCAAACCTCTCCTTAGACAGAACTTTCTAGACATTGACAATAATGTTATCTAATAATATTATTCAAATAATATGAATTATTGATCTGATAAAGGAAAATACTGTGCAGCAACAATTATTGAAACAACAATAATATAAAATATCAACGCAACAATTATTGAATCAATAAAATAAAATATTGAACAGTAATTACTGTAACAATTATTGAGTAGTGCCTTCTTACGTAAGAATCAATAATTTCAAAAATACTATGCAATACCGTGTGCTACTGTGCAATAACGCGTATTACTGTATTTTAACCACCGGGTATTCCAACAGTGTTAACGGTAACAACTACGCCGTTATTTGTAAAAACTTAAATTTTTGTCGTTATCGTCATCCGACAGTTATTCGTTATGGGGCCCACAAATAGCTGCGCCGTCGTACGAATATTCCCCGACAGAAAGAATATTCTACGACCAAACGAATATTCCCCGACAACAATGATTATTTTATAACCACTTGCTTATTTTGAAAAAAATATTCACATTTCACCCATAACTTTAAACTTTTATCAATTTAACCATTTACTGAATAGTAATTATAAGAAAAATTGAATACTTTTATTTCATAAAATTCGGGGTCTTACAATCTCCCCTCCTTATGAAATTTCGTCCCCGAAATTTACGTACCTGGTATTTCTAAGAGTTGAGAATACCTTCCTTTCATTTCAAATTCCATCTTCTCTGTCATCATAATTTCTCCATTGCTCATCTCCTGTATTTCAAATAACATTCTAGAATACAGCTTCAAAACAAGTGTTAATTTAACAAATTAACATATCACATAATATCCCGATATTATGACTGACCAACAAATAAGCTTAGGTAGGACACACTGGCGAAGGATTTACTCATCTCTCCCCTCCTAGTTGTATTCCCCGATCTCTGCCTGAGATCATATCCCCAAGCTCTGATACCAAATGTAACGACCCCAAAATAGGTCCATTCCATCCAACCCATTCTGAGTCGTCAAATACATGGTACAAAAAACAACTACAACTTTATTACAACAATTGTCGTGCAAAATACAACAACACATATGCTGTGAGTTTGGATACAAATATATACCAAATGTGACATTGGACACCATCATGTATCAGCACTTCACAAAGGTACCTTACATAAAGGTATAGTCAAAAACTGTTCTAGAAATTAGAATCTTTGGGAAGTGCTCAAGGAAACCTTCGTACATGGGAGGCCACGCGTCTAGGTTATGATAGATATCATATGGCCACAGAATTATCCTTGGTTGACCCAATAGACCCCAAAGAAAAACGAGAAGATTACTATCATATTCTTCCCAATGGTGAGTCTTCTCTTGACTTATCATTATCTCCACTGTCTCTAATTGAGAATTATACTTCAAACAAACACCAAGATTATATAGGTAGTGCCCATAGATATACTCAGCAAGTGGATGAGCACAACCCTGTCCTATGATGACACGAGGTTGTATGTCATTAGACATCTTGTATGATAGTGACAAAACACCCTTCCAACGTTGGGTTCGCCTCACCCTATTTTCTTCACCAAATATAACTACTAAATGATGACCACCGTTCTATTCCCTTGTTACCCCCACTCGACCCAGCTACACTCTTATTACCTGAAAGGAATTGTGAAGCAAAAGGGTGAGCACAACTAGCTCAGTAAAGAATTTCATGACTAAAGATAATTAAATTATCAATAGCCTTCATCAATAATAAATCAGAGATTTAGAACATATGGTAAATGATAAAAATTTCAACCATAGTTGCAGCGGAACATGCAATCCATTAGAAGAGTCAAATAGACCATAAAGTCCATTATCTCTTCCATGTTAAAAATCCACCAACAATGTTTTATCCATGTAACATCACTCAATAGTTCCTTTCCACAATCATATGAATAACTCATAATCATAATTGTGACTATAAATTTTTCTTCGCACCCAGGACGAAGAATATTTTCATCACCTGTCTTTACCTGAAACATCGAAGATCATGGTTATACCAAATCACAGTTCCTGTTTATAATCATACTAACAAATCCATCTTTGCACTACGGGCCAAAGATATTCATCAACAAACCATCTTTGCACTACAGGCCAAAGATATTCATCAACAGGCCATCTTTGCACTACATGCCAAAGATATTCATCAACAATTCATATTTGCACTACAGGCCAAATATATTCATATCTCAAAGAAATATATAATCATTTCAGAATTTATATAAACAATAATTATAACCATGTTGATCAATTCACCTTTGCACTTAAGCTTAAGATATTCAATTATAAATTCAATGGTCATGATCATACCAGTCACAATTCAACTTTGCACTACAGGCCAAAAAGAACCCTAGTCATGATCATACCAATAATCTATCCATCTTTACACTCCAGTGAAAGAGAATTTCAACATCAGGGGTTATAAAAATGTTATATATGATGATAAAAATAATATGATTAACATATTGTTTTAACCTCAAGAGTAATATTCGTAACTCATGAATAGTAAATCATGAATAGTAACTCATGAATAGTAATCCCGACACAAAAGATAAAAATTCCACAATAAAATCCATTACTATCCCTTACTATCCCTCACAATCCCATACAATCCCTTACCTCAAAAGAGCAGTACTTCTGACTGGATATCGGATATGATGCTGAAGGAAACTTGCACTGATGAATAGCAACTCACCAAGTATCTAAAAACTCACAAAATATGCTTCATAATATAGAGAGAGAAAGAGAGAAAGCTTATGTTTCTGGTGTGATTTTCAATTCTAACTTAGCCCTCTATTTATAGGAAAATTTTGGTAGGTTTGACCTGCAACCTGATGGCTTTACCTGCTACTATTCCCACCTACCACATTTGAAATATAATTCAGCACATTTCTTCACCAACCACAAGTGGGGCCCACCAATTCTAGAATTTTCCACCAAAATGATAAACTCCAAAAATTCAACAATTTCTGAACCAGTCATCTCGTAAAATTCATAACAAATCATACGTTCATTTTTAACGGTTCAAAATTTGTGGACATATACTCAACTTATATATGTATAACATATCCAAAAATTACCACGATCCAACGGTCGGATTAAAAATTATAACCCCCGTAAAATATCTCAAAAATTCTAATTTTTAATACCTCCATTCCGACAAAAATACTGATAAAAACCTCAACATTAACTCCTTCATTTTTAACCACAAAAATATATCCCTCATTTATATCCACATAATATAAATATTTCCTTATCATATGAATCAATAATTAATTATTCACAAATAATATTACAGAATCACATTTATGACAACCAGGCCGTTCCCAGGAAAGAGGGGGCTTTCCAATAAGAATTTCTCCTTACTGGCGCGCAATTAGATGACCAAACCTCTCCTTAGACAGAACTTTCTAGACATTGACAATAATGTTATCTAATAATATTATTCAAATAATATGAATTATTGATCTGATAAAGGAAAATACTGTGCAGCAACAATTATTGAAACAACAATAATATAAAATATCAACGTAGCAATTATTGAATCAATAAAATAAAATATTGAACAGTAATTACTGTAACAATTATTGAGTAGTGCCTTCTTACGTAAGAATCAATAATTTTAAAAATACTATGCAATACCGTGTGCTACTGTGCAATAACGCGTATTACTGTATTTTAACCACCGGGTATTCCAACAGTGTTAACGGTAACAACTACGCCGTTATTTGTAAAAACTTAAATTTTTGTCGTTATCGTCATCCGACAGTTATTCGTTATGGGGCCCACAAATAGCTGCGCCGTCGTACGAATATTCCCCGACAGAAAGAATATTCTACGACCAAACGAATATTCCCCGACAACAATGATTATTTTATAACCACTTGCTTATTTTGAAAAAAATATTCACATTTCACCCATAACTTTAAACTTTTATCAATTTAACCATTTACTGAATAGTAATTATAAGAAAAATTGAATACTTTTATTTCATAAAATTCGGGGTCTTACAGCTCGTATATATACTCAGTAAGTGGATGAGCACATCCCTGTCTTATAATGACACGAGGTTGTATGTTATTAGACATCTTGTATGATAGTAACAAAACACCCTTCCAACGTTGGGTTCGCCTCACCCTATTTTCTTCACCAAATATAACTACTAAATGATGACCACCGTTCTATTCCCTTGTTACCCTCGCTCGACCCAGCTACACTCTTATTACCTGAAAGGAATTGTGAAGCAAAAGGGTGAGCACAACTAGCCCAGTAAAGAATATTATGACTAAAGATAGTTAAATTATCAATAGCCTTCATCAGTAATAAATCAGAGATTTAGAACATATGGTAGATGATAAAAAATTTCAACCATAGTTGCAGTGGAACATGCAATCCATTAGAAGAGTCAAATAGACTATAAAGTCTATTATCTTCTCCATGTTAAAAATCCACCAACAATGTTTTATCCCTGTAACATCAATCAACAGTTCTGGTCCACAATCATATAAATAACTCATAATCATAATTATGATTCTAAATTCCTCTTCTCATCCAGGACAAAGATAATTTTCATCACTTGTCTTTACCTGAAACATCAAAGATCATGGTTATACCAAATCACAATTCTTATTCATAATCATACTAATAATTTCATCTTTGTACTACGGGCCAAAGATATTCGTCAACAGTTTATCTTTGCACTACTGGCCAAAGATATTCAACAACAGTTCATCTTTGCACTACAGGCCAAAGATATTCAACAACATATCATCTTTGCACTACAGGCCAAAGATATTCAACAACAGTTCATCTTTGCACTACAGGCCAAAGATATTCATCAACAGTTCATATTTGCACTACATGCCAAATATATTAATATCTCAAAGAATTATAATCATTTTAGAATTTATATAAACAATAATTATAACCATGTTGATCAATTCACCTTTGCACTTAAGCTTAAGATATTCAATTATAAATTCAATGGTCATGATCATACCAGTCACAATTCAACTTTGCACTACAGGCCAAAGAGAACCCTAGTCATGATCATACCAATAATCTACCAATCTTTACACTCCAGTGAAAGAGAATTTCAACATCAGGGTTATAAAAATGTTATATATGATGATAAAAATAATATGATCAACATATAGTTTTAATCTCAAGAGTAATATTTGTAACTCATGAATAGTAACCCCGACACAAAAGATAGAAATTCTACAATAAAATTCATACCAATATTTCGGTATAATGATATTGAAAGAATAACATTACTTAAATTTATAAACAATTTATTTTAATTGTTTACACTTTACTAATTAATGCATTTAATCATCACAAAATGCCAACTCTTACAATTTCATCATCAATAACCAAAACCCTCGTCAAAAATCTGCATATATCTCATATAGGATTCTCAAGCCATAAAATCCTATTTTCCAATTTTCTTTCTTCACAAAATATATTTAATTCATTTACTCATAACTAGACTATTTTCATGAAAAATACCAAATCAGTTCCAAAAATATTTCTTTTCTGGGATTTAGCATAATATAGTCCCATAGTGAACATATATTTTTCTCAGAATTTTTAAAAGTCATTTACTATTTTTCATATGGCCAAAATAGCCGAATATTTAGACATTTATCAAAAATTGTACTTTTGTCTAAAAATTCTGAAATTTACAGAGTATACTTCTATCATATACATGTACTCCCAATAAAAATTTCATCAATTTTAGAGTTAACCACAAGGAATTATAAGCGGTTACTTTTAAAATAGTCTTTTCTCATAAAATTCATAACTCTCAATCTATACATCCAAAAATCACCATTTTTGGACACAATCAAGAAAACTCATCAAAATATCATTTCAAATTTTTCCAGAATTTTTGAAGGTCAGAAAAATTACGAAACTGGAAAATATAACAACCCTTAAAATCCCTTACTATCCCTTACCTCAAAAGAGCAGTACTTCTGACTGGATATCGGATATGATGCTGAAGGAAACTTGCACTGATGAATAAAAACTCACCAAGTATCTAAAAACTCACAAAATATGCTTCATAATATAGAGAGAGAAAGAGAGAAAGCTTATGTTTCTGGTGTGATTTTCAATTCTAACTTAGCCCTCTATTTATAGGAAAATTTTGGTAGGTTTGACCTGCAACCTGATGGCTTTACCTGCTACTATTCCCACCCACCACATTTGAAATATAATTCAGCATATTTCTTCACCAACCACAAGTGGGGCCCACCAATTCTAGAATTTTCTACCAAAATGATAAACTCTGAAAATTCAACAATTTCTGAACCAGTCATCTCGTAAAATTCATAATAAATCATACGTTCATTTTTAACGGTTCAAAATTTGTGGGCATATACTCAACTTATATATGTATAACATATCCAAAAATTACCACGATCCAACGGTCGGATTAAAAATTATAACCCCCGTAAAATATCTCAAAAACCCTGATTTTTAATACCTCCATTCCGATAAAAATACGGATAAAAATCTCAACATTAACTCCTTCATTTTTTAATCACAAAAATATATCCCTCATTTATATCCACATAAAATAAATATTTTCTTATCATATGAATCAATAATTAATTATTCACAAATAATATTACAGAATCACATTTATGACAACCAGGCCGTTCCCAGGAAAGAGGGGGCTTTCCAATAAGGATTTCTCCTTACTGGCGCGCAATTAGATGACCAAACCTCTCCTTAGACAGAACTTTCTAGACATTGCCAATAATGCTATCTAATAATACTATTCAAATAATATGAATTATTGATCTGATAATGGGAAATACTGTGCAACAACAATTATTGAACAACAATAATACAAAATTTCAACGTAGCAATTATTGAATCAATAAAATAAAATATTGAACAGTAATTACTGTAACAATTATTGAGTAGTGCCTTCTTACGTAAGAATCAATAATTTCAAAAATACTGTGCAATACCGTGTGCTACTGTGCAATAACGCGTATTACTGTATTTTAACCACCGGGTATTCCAACAGTGTTAACGGTAACAACTACGTCGTTATTTGTAAAAACTCAAATTTATCATTTTCTTCATCCGACAGTTATTCGTTATGGGGCCCACAAATAGCTGCGCCGTCGTACGAATATTCCCCGACAGAAAGAATATTCCACGACCAAACGAATATTCCCCGACAATAATGATTATTTTATAACCACTTACTTATTTTGAAAAAAAATCATATTTCACTCATAACTTTAAACTTTTATCAATTTAACCATTTACTGAATAGTAATTATAAGAAAAATTGAATACTTTTATGTCATAAAATTCGGGGTCTTACAGTAATCTTTTCGTTTTTCTTTGGGGTCTATTGGGTCAACCAAGGATAATTCTGTGGCCATATGATATCTATCATAACCTAGACGCGTGGCCTCCCATGTACGAAGGTTTCCTTAAGCACTTTTCAAAGATTCTAATTTCTAAAACAGTCTTTGACTATACCTTTATGTAAGGTGCCACTGTGAGGTACTGTCCACGGTTGGGACATGAGTCACATTTGATATATAGTTGTATCCAAACTCACAGCATATGTGTTGTTGTATTTTACACGACAATTGTTGTAATAAAGTTGTAGTTGTTTTCTGTACCATGCATTTGACGACTCAGAATGGGTTGGGTGGAATGAACCTATTTTGGGGTCATCACAGAAAGTGCAAGAAGGTGCTATGCCGGAAGCAAGAATCGATGAAGAAGGAATACTTCGAGTCAACTCCAGACTTTGTGTTCCTAACAACCCTAATTTAAAGTATGAAATCATGATGGAGGCGTACAACACACCGTTCGCAATCCATCCTGGAAGTACCAAAATGTATCATGATCTTCGTCATACATTTTGGTGGAGCAATATGAAGAGAGAGATAGCGCTGTTTATCTCAAGGTGTCTAACTTGTCAACGAGTCAAAGCGGAGCATCAAGTACCAAAAGGTCCATTGCAACCACTTGAAATTCCAGAATGGAAGTGCGAGCACATTACCATGGATTTCGTTACCGGTCTTCCTAGGGTTTCTCAAGGTATTGATGCGATTTGGGTCATTGTTGATAGATTGACCAAGTCTGTAAGACCCCGAATTTTATGAAATAAAAGTATTCAATTTTTCTTATAATTACTATTCAGTAAATGGTTAAATTGATAAAAGTTTAAAGTTATGAGTGAAATATGATTTTTTTTCAAAATAAGCAAGTGGTTATAAAATAATCATTGTTGTCGGGGAATATTCGTTTGGTCGTGGAATATTCTTTCTGTCGGGAAATATTCGTACGACGGCGCAGCCATTTGTGGGCCCCATAACAGAATAACTGTCGGATGAAGAAAACGACAAATTTGAGTTTTTACAAATAACGGCGTAGTTGTTACCGTTAACACTGTTGGAATACCCGGTGGTTAAAATACAGTAATACGCGTTATTGCACAGTAGCACACGGTATTGCATAGTATATTTGAAATTATTGATTCTTACGTAAGAAGGCACTACTCAATAATTGTTACAGTAATTGCTGTTCAATATTTTATTTTATTGATTCAATAATTGCTGCGTTGATATTTTATATTATTGTTGTTTCAATAATTGTTGCTGCATAGTATTTTCTATTATCAGATCAATAATTCATATTATTTGAATAATATTATTAGATAGCATTATTGGCAATGTCTAGAAAGTTCTGTCTAAGGAGAGGTTTGGTCATCTAATTGCGCGCTAGTAAGGAGAAATCCTTATTGGAAAGCCCCCTCTTTCCTAGGAACGGCCTGGTTGTCATAAATGTGATTCTGTAATATTATTTGTGAATAATTAATTATTGATTCATATGATAAGAAAATATTTATTTTATGTGGATATAAATGAGGGATATATTTTTGTGGTTAAAAAATGAAGGAGTTAATGTTGAGATTTTTATCCGTATTTTTGTCGGAATGGAGGTATTAAAAATCAGGGTTTTTTGAGAAATATTGCGGGTGTTATAATTTTTAATCTGACCGTTGGATCGTGGTAATTTTTGGATATGTTATACATATATAAGTTGAGTATATGTCCACAAATTTTGAACCGTTAAAAATGAACGTATGATTTGTTATGAATTTTACGAGATGACTGGTTCAGAAATTGTTGAATTTTCGGAGTTTATCATTTTGGTGGAAAATTCTAGAATTGGTGGGCCCCACTTGTGGTTGGTGAAGAAATGTGCTGAATTATATTTCAAATGTGGTGGGTGGGAATAGTAGCAGGTAAAGCCATCAGGTTGCAGGTCAAACCTACCAAAATTTTCCTATAAATAGAGGGCTAAGTTAGAATTGAAAATCACACCAGAAACATAAGCTTTCTCTCTTTCTCTCTCTATATTATGAAGCATATTTTGTGAGTATTTAGATACTTTGAGAGTTACTATTCAGTGCAAGTTTTCTTCAGCCTTATACCGATCAGAAGTACTGCTCTTTTGAGGTAAGGGATAGTAAGGGATAGTAAGGGATAGTAAGGGATTTTAAGGGTTGTTATGATTTTCAGTTTCGTAATTTTTCTGAACTTCAAAAATTCTGGAAAAATTTGAAATGATAATTTGATGAGTTTTCTTGATTGTGTCCAAAAATGGTGATTTTTGGATGTATAGATTGAGAGTTGTGAATTTTATGAGAAAAGACTATTTTAAAAGTAATCGCTTATAATTCCTTGTGGTTAACTCTAAAATTGATGAAATTTTTATTGGGAGTACATGTATATGATAAGAGTATACTCTGTGAATTTCAGAATTTTTAGATAAAAGTACAATTTTTGATAAATGTCTAAATATTCGGCTGTTTTGGCCATATGAAAAATAGTAAATGACTTTTAAAAATTTTGAGAAAAATATATGTTCACTATGGAACTATATTATGCTAAATCCCAGAAAAGAAATATTTTTGGAACTGATTTGGTATTTTTCATGAAAATGGTCTAGTTATGAGTAAATGAATTAAATATATTTTGTGAAGAAAGAAAATTGGAAAATAGGATTTTATGGCTTGAGAATCCTATATGAGGTATATGCAGATTTTTGATGAGGGTTTTGGTTATTGATGATGAAATTGTAAGAGTTGGCATTTTATGATGATTAAATGCATTAATTAGTAAAGTGTAAACAATTTAAATAAATTGTTTATAAGCTTAAGAAATGTTATTCTTTCAATATCATTATACCGAAGTATTGGTATGAATTTTATTGTGGAATTTCTACCTTTTTGAGTCGGTGTTATTATTCACGAGTTACTATTCATGAGTTACTATTCACGAGTTACTATTCACGACAAAATTGGTTTCTTTTACTAACCAAATTATAGTTGATTTATGAATATTACTCTTGAGATTAAATCTATATGTTGATTATATTAATTTTATTATCATATATAACATTTTTATAACTCTGACGTTGAATTTCTCTTTCAGTGGAGTGTAAAGATGGGTAGATTATTGGTATGATCATGACTAGGGTTCTCTTTGGCCTGTAGTGCAAAGTTGAATTGTGACTGGTATGATCATGACCATTGAATTTACAATTGAATATCTTTAGCTTAAGTGTAAAGATGAATTAATTAACATGGTTATAATTATGGTGTATATAAATTCTGAAATGATTATATATTTCTTTGAGATATGAATATATTTGGCCTGTAGTGCAAATATGAATTGTTGAGGAATATCTTTGGCCTGTAGTGCAAAGATGAATTGTAGAGGAATATCTTTGGCCTGTAGTGCAAAGATGAATTGTAGATGAATATCTTTGGCCTGTAGTGCAAAGATGGTCTGTTGATGAATATCTTTGGCCCGTAGTGCAAAGATGAAGTTATTAGTATGATTATGAACAGGAATTGTGATTTGGTATAACCATGATCTTTGATGTTTCAGGTAAAGACAGGTGATGAAAATATTCTTCGTCCTGGGTGCGAAGAAAAATTTATAGTCACAATTATGATTATGAGTTATTCATATGATTGTGAAAAGGAACTGTTGAGTGATGTTACATGGATAAAATATTGTTGGTGGATTTTTAACATGGAGAAGATAATAGACTTTATAGTCTATTTGACTCTTCTAATGGATTGCTCGTTCCGCTGCAACTATGGTTGAAATTTTTATCATTTACCATATGTTCTAAATCTCTGATTTATTATTGATGAAGGCTATTGATAATTTAATTATCTTTAGTCATGATATTCTTTACTGAGCTAGTTGTGCTCACCCTTTTGCTTCACAATTCCTTTCAGGTAATAAGAGTGTAGCTGGGTCGAGCGGGGGTAACAAGGGAATAGAACGGTGGTCATCATTTAGTAGTTATATTTGGTAAAGAAAATAGGGTGAGGCGAACCCAACGTTGGAAGGGTATTTTGTCACTATCATACAAGATGTCTAATGACATACAACCTCGTGTCATCATAAGACAGGGTTGTGCTCATCCACTTGCTGAGTATATCTATGGGCACTACCTATATAATCTTGGTATTTGTTTGAAGTATAATTCTCAATTAGAGACAGTGGAGATAATGATAAGTCAAGAGAAGACTCACCATTGGGAAGAATATGATAGTAATCTTCTCGTTTTTCTTTGGGGTCTATTGGGTCAACCAAGGATAATTCTGTGGCCATATGATATCTATCATAACCTAGACGCGTGGCCTCCCATGTACGAAGGTTTCCTTGAGCACTTCCCAAAGATTCTAATTTCTAAAACAGTTTTTGACTATACCTTTATGTAAGGTGTTATTGTGAGGTGATGTCCACTGATGGGACATGAGTCACATTTGGTATATATTTGTATCCAAACTCACAGCATATGTGTTGTTGTATTTTGCACGACAATTGTTGTAATAAAGTTGTAGTTATTTTATGTACCATGTATTTGACGACTCAGAATGGGTTGGGTGGAATGGACCTATTTTGGGGTCGTTACAAAGTCTGCTCATTTCTTACCGATACGAGAAACTTATACACTTGAACGTCTTGCTCGTATGTACATAAACGAGATTGTAAGACTGCATGGTATGCCAGTATCCATAGTTTCTGACCGAGACCCAAGATTCACTTCACGATTTTGGGGTAGTTTACAAAAAACTATGGGCACGGATTTACGATTTAGTTCAGCATATCATCCTCAGACGGACGGACAATCAGAGAGGACTATTCAAACTCTTGAAGATCTATTAAGACTCTGTGTCTTTGATTTCAAGGGAAGTTGGGACAAGTTCTTACCATTGGTGGAATTTTCCTACAACAACAGTTATCAAGCAAGTACTGGCATGGCTCCATTCGAAGCATTGTATGGAAGAAAATGTCGTTCTCCAGTATGCTGGGATGAGGTGGGTGAAGCAACATTGTTGGGAGTCTCAGCATACTGGAGAACGACATTTTCTTCCATACAATGCTTCGAATGGAGCCATGCCAATACTTGCTTGATAACTGTTGTTGTAGGAAAACTCCACCAATGGTAAGAACTTGTCCCAACTTCCCTTGAAGTCAAGCACACAGAGTCTTAATAAATCTTCTAGAGTTTGAATAGTCCTCTCTGATTGTCCGTCCGTCTGAAGATGATATGACGAACTAAATCGTAAATCCGTGCCCATAGCTTTTTGTAAACTAACCCAAAATCGTGAAGTGAATCTTGAGTCTCGATCAGAAACTATGGATACTGGCATACCATGCAGTCTTACAATCTTGTTTATGTACATACGAGCAAGACGTTCAAGTGTATAAGTTTCTCGTATAGGTAAGAAATGAGCAGACTTGGTCAATCTATCAACAATGACCCAAATCGCATCTATACCTTGAGAAACCTTAGGAAGACCGGTAACGAAATCCATGGTAATGTGCTCCCACTTCCACTCTGGAATTTCAAATGGTTGCAATGGTCCTTTTGGTACTTGATGCTCCGCTTTGACTCGTTGACAAGTTAGACACCTTGAGATAAACAGCGCTATCTCTCGCTTCATATTGCTCCACCAAAATGTATGACGAAGATCATGATACATTTTGGTACTCCCAGTATGGATTGTAAACGGTGTGTTGTGCGCCTCCATCATGATTTCAGACTTTAAATCAGGGTTGTTAGGAACACAAAGTCTGGAGTTGACTCGAAGTATTCCTTCTTCATCGATTCTTGCTTCCGGCATAGCACCTTCTTGCACTTTCTTCCTCATACGCATCAGCTCCAGGTCTGTAGCTTGAGCAGCTTTAACTCTATCGATTAAAGTTGGTTCTACTCGTATATTCGCCATTATCACATGGGTCCCTGGAGTCTTTAACTCTATCTCCATCCTTTGCAAGTCACACAAAATGGGCCTTTGTGTTGACAATATCGCACTCGTACTTGCATATGATCTTCTACTCAATGCGTCAGCTACCACGTTCGCTTTTCCATGATGGTATTGAATGGTATGATCATAATCTTTCAATAGTTCAAGCCAACGTCGTTATCGCATGTTGAGTTCCTTTTGAGTGAAGAAATATTTGAGGCTTTTATGATCCGTAAAGATCTCCACCTTCTCCCCATACAAGTAATGACTCCAAATTTTAAGTGCAAAAACAACATCTGCCAACTCTAGATCATGAGTAGGATAATTCCTTTCATATTCCTTGAGTTGTCTTGATGCATAGGCTATGACTTTTCCATGTTGCATAAGAACGCATCCCCACTACAAGAAAAATGTTTATCAACGACCGCTCATCACTGACCGTATATAGTCGCAGATAGATATCAGCGACCACATACGGTCGCTAATCGGCGTTGCACAAAATCTGGTCGCTAAGGCGCACATCAGCGACCACTATTAGCGACCGCCATATCTGCGACCGATAAGAGCGACCGAAATGATAAATTCGGTTGCTGAGCTGAGTCAGTATGGACCATGAACAAAGCTGACGTAGTCCACGTGGCAGCGATCGGTATCAACGACCGGATGCGGTCGCTGATAGTCTCAAATATAAATTCGGTCGCTAATAAGTATCAGCGACCACATGCGGTTGCTGATATGAAAAAAAATAAACAGATTTTTGCTGTTTTGCAAAATTCCCAAAAACATGTACCTGTTTTGTACTTGCTTTATCCCAACACACATACACAACAAGATAAGCAGCATACACAATAAAATAAACATCCATTGTACCCACCAACACATACACCAAACTAGTTTCAAAACTAGTTTAAATAACATAACTGAATATACAAGTTATGAACATACACATGCAATAATAACATTTCAAAACTTGTTTAAGTAACATACATACAAGTAAAGAAAAACTTGTAAAAGTACAAGCTTATACTATAACTATAAAAGTGATATATATAGAGCAGGTACGTCAAGCATCATCGCCTCCTTGATCACCCTGTAATTAACAAAATAATAAAATAAGTTACAAATATATACTAACTATGTTAATATTGGTATATTACGACAATATATACAACAAATTGATTTTATACCTCGTCGTCATCCCTATGCTGTGATGTTGCTGCCGCCGCCACTGCTTTAGCTAACTCCTCAGGATCCAGAGCCCCCAGATGCCCGCCCAGTATCGTCAGAAGATTTCGATCTTGACATATAGCTCTAACAAAGTCAGCCAGAGTATGAACAGCTGGATGGCTCGATGACTGTGTAGACTGGGTAGAAGAGCAGCTTGAGCCACTGAAGGATGGGCGTCGTCGTTGTCCTTGACCTTTAATATAGTTCTTCTTCACAACAGACGCCCTCTCCCACAACTCTTGATCAATAGACGGACGTGGAGTGCCTTCAGGATAGCGTTCATTCAATAAATGCTTATAAGTGTCCTGTCATCATGTTAACAATTAAATAGTGAAAAATAAATTAATTCTGTAAGCATTGATAAACAAGATCAAGTTGTTAAAATTTATTACCGCTATCTGGATAGCCTCAGGCAGACCATCACGGGTGGCCACGTACACATTCAGCCAATGGATAGGTGTACCTTGAGACTGAGATTCCTATACAAAAAAAAGTATAATATTACTAAGTAAAAATGTGATATATTTTCTATAATTCATGATTTTAGACATATTAAAACTTGTAATTAAATACGTACTCTGGCAGTGATATGCTGCAACTGTGAAATACTATCGCCCTTGTATGTCCCTTTAGCCTTTTCGCCTTCGGGTACACCCGAGGATCTGTTACTGGCGGCAGTCTTTCGTCTTTTCACCCAGCTCTCAGCCCTCCATTGAGCACACATCTCAGCCCATATGGCCTGGGTGCACCACCAGGGACTATGCTCGTGCATGTAATCTTCTCCCTGGCCTGGATGGTCGATCTCTGCATTGTGAAGGGCTTTTTGTCTTTCTTTATTCAAATTGTCTTTAGTACGGACCGCGCACTTCTGCCAAAATAATGTCTATATCACTGAAGCCTGCGCATCCTCCCATCTATACCGTTTCTGCAAATAAAACAACAATAAAAACATTACTAAATAATTATCCTTCGAATACTAAATAATTATCCTTTGTCATAATTAAAAAAACATACCTGAAATTCTGCCTAAACAACATCCTTGTGGGCGATAGGTGTGCTCGCCCACGTAATCACAGGTGTAGGCCAATTCTGTAAACACAGCTGTGATATACACTTGACGATCTTATTATCTGAAAAATTACTATAATATACAACATCAATTAGCATATATTAAAGCAAATTATATCTAAGTTATAATACTTATGAACATTTTTTAAACTTATACTTAAAAAAAATTCACCAGAGTCTCCCCTGTAATATAGACTAATCACATGCACGACGACATACATATATAGACATTTCTAGGCACCCAATACACAAACCAAGAGAAATATATAAATTTTCAATACAATATATAAGACCAAAACAATAACGATTGAATGCAAATTAAAGCAGTAAAAAATTCAAACCCATATACATTACCAATATAATATCAATCAAAACATTACCAATATACAATAAATGGAATCTTAAATGCTTATATATAAATGATATATGCGGGACGTACGTGCTATTCGGAGGAGGGCGAATCTGAATAAGAATACGATCATCTGGATTACTAGGGGCCTTGGGCACATGATTAGGCCCCCTACCCAAGCCGCGCTTTTTCTGCGCTGCTTTAGAAGCCATCTGTATATTACAAATTTTAAGATGTTATTATGAGTCATGTTTGATTACATGTATATATGACAATAAACATGACAGTGATATAAACATGTATATATATGAATATAAAATGACAATAAACAAAAGTTGCATTTAAATAGTTTAGTACATAAACATGCATGACAGTGATATAAACATGTATATATATGAATATAAAAAAGTGTAAAACTAAACATACATTTCAAGTGTCAGTGTCTGATTCAGAATCAATTTGTATACGTGTTGCAGATTCATAACCATCATCTGCTTTAGATTCAGTGTCAGATTCAGTCAATAACTTTTCCTCCTCAGTATCAATGTCATCTGACACAAGTATTGACTCAGGATCTAATTCATGTGGTTCATCTCCACCATCTAACTGGATTACTTCATTGTCATCCTCCACATTTATTATAGTTTGACTATGAAGCATCTGCTCTTGGTAAATCTCCCCATCAACTAATTCTACACGACTACGCGCGGGAGTATGAATTACAACTTGCCAATCTGTAGGCGGTCTATTCCTTTTCCTAACAGGACTAGGAGTGTAGTATACTTGTACTGTTTGAGTTGGTAAAACAAACGGTTCGTTGGAGTACGCAGACCTATGGAGGTCAATATCGACGATTCCATGTCTGTCAACGCGTATCCCTTTTTCTGAATCAAACCAATGGCACTTGAACAAGTGAATATGACCCCCGTAAGTGCCCTTGTACGACAACTCTACGATTTCCTCCAACTCCCCATAAAAGGCACGACCAAGCTCATTGTAACAATCTCCTTGGACACACACTCCAGAGTTCGTTGTTCTTTTACCGCGCCCATATGCCTTTGTGTGAAATTCACAATCATTTATTTTGTAACCATTGCGGCTGACTTGGTCCCTGTCTGGTCCCATAGCTAGGACTTGTACATTAGCCGGAATCATTGATACATCAGTCAAAGCCTACAAAAACTCCATCTTATTAAATGAAGTCATAGTTAAAAATTGAACTACGTGCTTAAAAATTGAACTTACTTTGTCCTTTAGCCAAAGTGCAAAGTTTTTATCTCAATTGATATGAATATCTTTATCAGTTATGCCGGGATGCTTCACTTTTAACTCGTCATCGTACAATTTATACCATGTTATAAAAATTAACATATTGGAATAAATTTTTAACTTAAAAGATAAATTATCAAGTTTACATGTGTACCTCAAAAATTCGTCAATTTCCTCGCAATTGAGAAGAATGTAAGTATGTGCAGCATGTAATTCTTGCTCAGAGAGGAATATGCGCTTCCCTTTTCCATAAGCGCGGCCCGATAGACCAAATACAGAGAGCCG
The DNA here is from genome assembly GCA_016801055.1 of Panax notoginseng. Classification (NCBI taxonomy): domain Eukaryota; kingdom Viridiplantae; phylum Streptophyta; class Magnoliopsida; order Apiales; family Araliaceae; genus Panax; species Panax notoginseng. The sequence continues at coordinate 172,475,299 of CM029021.1, forward strand.
GCCATTTAGTTCAACATTTCCCCCATCATTATGTCTCGATACTCGATTGGCCTTTGTCAAGACTTCGTCCGGAAAATAGTCTAAGACAAACGTAGATATCTCATCGAAATTGTATGCCTCGCATATCGACCCCTCAACATAAGCTTTATTCTTCACCTATCTCTTAAGGTTTCCCATCACCCTTTCGAAAGGGTACATCCATCTATATTGAACTGGACCCCCAACACGAGCTTCATAGGGAAGATGGATTTGCAAATGCTCCATGGAGTCAAAAAAACCAGGTGGGAATATTTTTTCCAATTTACACGTGATCTCTATGATGTTCTTCTCAAGTACAGACATGTCCTTCTCATTTAATGATTTTGAACATAAGTCTTTGAAGAAATGACTAAGATCCGTCAAAGCATCCTATATTGGTTTATCAAGCAAATCCCGAAATGCTATAGGCATGAGTCTCTCCATGAACACATGACAGTCATGACTCTTCATCCCTTGCAATTTCCCACCCGTAACACACCTTGCAATGTTTGACGCATATCCATCTGGTAGTTTCAAAGACTTTAACCCATGTGCACACATCTTCAACTTGCTTTTTAGACAATGTGTACCTTGCATGCGGTTTGACAATCTTACCATTAGGAGATTTATAAAGTTCTAATCTGGGACGCTTACAAATATCTTTCATGTCCAAACGTGCATTATCGTTATCTTTTGTCTTCCCCGTAACATTCATCACAGTATTAAACACATTGTCAAACACATTCTTCTCAATATGCATCACATCTAGATTATGACGAATCAAATTTGTAGACCAATAAGGCAGTTCCCAAAAGATGCTTCTCCGAACCCAGTTATGAGATTCGCAAAACCCATTGATTATGTTTGTGGTATCAACCTTACCAAATGGGATAACCGGCAATCTCATCGCATGATCTCGTATCTCCGTTCTCGACAATCGCGGTGCAGGCATATCATTGTCTACTTTTCCTTTCCTGAATTGTTCTCTATTTCTTCGAAACGGGTGATCTACCGGTAAGAACCGACGATGACAGTTAAACCAACAAGGCTTTCGACCTTTTGATAGATTAAACGACTTTGTATGCTCCATACAATATGGACAAGCCAACTTCCCGTGTGTACTCCATCCAGCTAACATACCATAAGCTAGGAAGTCACTTATAGTCCACATAACCGCTACCCTAAGGTTGAAATTTGTTTTCGTTGTAACATCCCAAGTCTGTACTCCATCCTCCCACAATACCTTCAACTCGTCTATAAGAGGTCTCAAGTAAACATCTAAGTTCTTTCCAGGACTCTTAGGACCAGGAACCACGAATGAAAGAAATAAGTATGGCTATTGCATACACATCTAAGGAGGCAAGTTGTACGGAGTAACAATCACAGGCCAACATGAGTACGGAACAGCTGAGTGGCCAAACGGATTGAAACCATCGGTGGACAATCCAAGCCTCACATTTCTAGGTTCCAATGCAAATCCAGGATGTGCTATGTTGAAATCTTTCCAAGCCTGCCCATCTGCGGGATAATTTAGTTCTCCATCTTTAGCTGGAGATTTCACATGCCAACTCATATGTTCAGCTGTTCTTGAAGACATGTACAATCTTTTTAGCCGATGTGTTATTGGAAAATACCTTAGAATCTTAAACGGTATACTTGATTTTTTTGTAGTCACACCCTCTTTATTAGGCCTAAACCGATCATGACTGCAAAACGTGCACCTTGTCATCTGTTCATTTTCCTTATAAAACAACATGCAATCGTTGGGACATGCATCAATCTTTTGGTATCCAAGACCCAACTTCTTCACCATTTTCTTACAAAAGTAATAGTTATCAGGCAATTTCTCACCGTCAGGCAACATACTCTTAATAGCCTTCAAGAGCGACTCAAAACACTTATGGCTCATGTTGTGATCAGCCTTGATGTTAAGTAATGTCGCCACTGCAGACAATGTAGTGTGTTTGGTGCAACCATGCCACAATGGCTCGCTACCCTCGTCTAACAACTTAAAGAAGTCTTTGGCATCAGAATTCATAGGTTGTTCTCTGCCTTGTTCCCAATCAAAATCTGGCCCTGCAATATCATGAACCATTTCATTCATACGATGAGTACTACTGCCCGAATTGTGTACTTCAGTGATGCCACCACCTCTTCTCTGTCCATGTGCCCACCAGCATTCTTCGTAATTTCTCATGAACCCAGAAACAAGTAAATGATAGTTTATCACGTCTCTGTCTATATAATTTACATTCTTACACTTCAAACATAGACATCGTATCTGCGACTTACTATTCATACATTCCGGGTGACTATACGTATAATCCAAAAACACTTGGCAACCAGCTCTAAATTCAGCTGTAGCACCTATCTGGGAACTTGACTTTCGTCGTGCCATCCAACTATGGTCTGAATAGAGGTCCATGATTCCACGGTACCTACTACAGACAACATTATAAATGTTAACATATGACTTGAGCATACTTGTAAGCATGCATATGATTAACATTTAAGCATACTTGTAAGCATATGAGTTGAGCATACTTGTAATCATATGACTTAAGTATACTTGTAAGCATCTGATTAACATTTAAGCATACTTGATGTTAACGAATGATTAACGAACGAATGATTAACAGTCTCTTTATTGACCAAGTGTGTCTAGTTACCTTTTCTGTTGCACTAACAGTTCCCTAGCACTGCCTATTTTGGCTTAACAACCCCCTAATAGCTTACCATGCTAACAACCAAGCTTGGAGTGATAGTACAGTGTCGTATAATATATGGGTTAATGAGACTAGTCCTAGCTAGGAAGTCAAATGAACAAGGGTAGTTTAGATGTCTTCATCAACAATTTATTTCTTTTTGGAAGTCTACGGAGTGGAGTTATAAAACTAGCAGCTTTATATTGGCCCCATTTGCATTGGCACAGCCCGAGAGTTCATAATTGTACATTTTATGTCTAAATAATCCAGTAGTCATCATCATTGTACCATCACTTTGGCTTATTTACCCATAGTCTTCATCCTCTTTCTTCCTTCCTTGTATATATATATATATATATATATATATATATATATAGAATGTTCTTGAGGTTAGTGTCAAATTCAAGCATTTATTATACCAGACCAGCTGCTGGACTTTGAGATTGTTGGTTCCTGCATGTTGATTCTAAGCTAAGCTAAAAAAATAATATATGTTTTAACACACACTCCAATGTTATGGTGGTTTGAGCCTTTGTCGGGATGATAGTATTTTAGTATTAAACATCACGCTAACATTGGTAATATTACTATTAATCACAAACCTCGCGGAACGTGAGAATCAACAGAATTAGTTATGCGTCATCTCAAGGACTATTTCAAGACCTATTACTGTATTTGGAGAGGGAGGAAAATATGTTAATCCTTACATCTTGTCTTGGATAAAAGAGGTTATCCAATGAACTCTCCCAAACATACTGAATTTTTAATCGACTACAATTAAGTAACCCATAAATATAGCTCCTTATTAGGTGATACACAGACGCATAAGAAATCTTTGCTAAAATCAAGGTGAGTCTGAAGAAACAACCCAATTTTGAATAACACACAAGGTTGAATAACACATATTCAGTATGTAAGACCCCGAATTTTATGAAATAAAAAGTATTCAATTTTTCTTATAATTACTATTCAGTAAATGGTTAAATTGATAAAAGTTTAAAGTTATGAGTGAAATATAATTTTTTTCAAAATACACAAGTGGTTATAAAATAATCATTGTTGTCGGGGAATATTCGTTTGGTCGTGAAATATTCTTTCTGTCGGGGAATATTCGTACGACGGCGTAGCTATTTGTGGGCCCCATAACGAATAACTGTCGGGTGAAGAAAATGATAAATTTGAGTTTTTACAAATAACGGCGTAGTTGTTACCGTTAACACTGTTGGATTACCCGGTGGTTAAAATACAGTAATACGCGTTATTGCACAGTAGCACACGGTATTGCATAGTATTTTTGAAATTATTGATTCTTACGTAAGAAGGCACTACTCAATAATTGTTACAGTAATTACTGTTCAATATTTTATTTTATTGATTCAATAATTGCTACGTTGAAATTTTATATTATTGTTGTTCAATAATTGTTGCTGCACAGTATTTTCCATTATCAGATCAATAATTCATATTATTTGAATAGTATTATTAGATAGCATTATTGGCAATGTCTAGAAAGTTCTGTCTAAGGAGAGGTTTGGTCATCTAATTGCGCGCTAGTAAGGAGAAATCCTTATTGGAAAGCCCCCTCTTTCCTGGGAACGGCCTGGTTGTCATAAATGTGATTCTGTAATATTATTTGTGAATAATTAATTATTGATTTATATGATAAGAAAATATTTATTTTATGTGGATATAAATGAGGGATATATTTTTGTGGTTAAAATGAAGGAGTTAATATTGAGGTTTTTATCAGTATTTTTGTCGGAATGGAGGTATTAAAAATCAGGGTTTTTGAGATATTTTGCGGGGGTTATAATTTTTAATCCGACCGTTGGATCGTAGTAATATTTGGATATGTTATACATATATAAGTTGAGTATATGTCCACAAATTTTGAACCGTTAAAAATGAATGTATGATTTGTTATGAATTTTACGAGATGACTGGTTCAGAAATTATTGAATTTTCGGAGTTTATCATTTTGGTGGAAAATTCTAGAATTGGTGGGCCCCACTTGTGGTTGGTGAAGAAATGTGCTGAATTATATTTCAAATGTGGTGGGTGGGAATAGTAGCAGGTAAAGCCATCAGGTTGTAGGTCAAACCTACCAAAATTTTCCTATAAATAGAGGGCTAAGTTAGAATTGAAAATCACACCAGAAACATAAGCTTTCTCTCTTTCTCTCTCTATATTATGAAGCATATTTTGTGAGTATTTAGATACTTTGAGAGTTGCTATTCAGTGCAAGTTTCCTTCGGCTTTGCATACCGATCAGAAGTACTGCTCTTTGAGGTAAGGGATAGTAAGGGATAGTAAGGGATTTTAAGGGTTGTTATGATCTTTAATTTCGTAATTTTTCTGACCTTCAAAAATTCTGGAAAAATTTGAAATAATATTTTGATGAGTTTTATTGATTGTGTCCAAAAATGGTGATTTTTGGATGTATAGATTAAGAGTTATGAATTTTACGGGAAAAGACTATTTTAAAAGTAACAGCTTATAATTCCTTGTGGTTAACTCCAAAATTGATGAAATTTTTATTGGGAGTACATGTATATGATAGAAGTATACTCTGTAAATTTCAGAATTTTTGGACAAAAGTATAATTTTTGATAAATGTCTAAATATTCGGCTGTTTTGACCATATGAAAAATAGTAAATGACTTTTAAAAATTCTGAGAAAAATATATGTTCATTATGGGACTATATTTTGCTAAATTTCAGAAAAGAAATATTTTTGGAATTGATTTGGTATTTTTCATGAAAATGGTCTAGTTATGAGTAAATGAATTAAATATGTTTTGTGAAGAAAGAATATTGGAAAATAGGATTTTATGGCTTGAGAATCCTATATGAGGTATATGCAGATTTTTGATGAGGGTTTTGGCTATTGATGATGAAATCTTAAGAGTTGACATTTTATGATGATTAAATGCATTAATTAGTAAAGTGTAAACAATTTAAATAAATTGTTTATAAGCTTAAGAAATGTTATTCTTTCAATATCATTATACCGAAATATTGGTATAGATTTTATTGTTGAATTTCTACCTTTTTGAGTCGAGGTTACTATTCATGAGTTACTATTCACGACAAAATTGGTTTCTTTTTCTAACCAAATTATAGTTGATTTATGAATATTGCTCTTGAAATTAAATCCATGTTTTGACCATATTATTTTTATAATCATATATAACATTTTTATAACCTTGATGTTGAAATTCTCTTTCGCTTGAGTGTAAAGATGGGTAAATTATTGGTATGATCATGACTATGGGTTCTCTTTGGCCAGTAGTGCAAAGTTGAATTGTTGACTGGTATGATCATGACCATTGAATTTGTAATTGAATATCTTTAGCTTAAGTGCAAAGGTGAAATGATCAACATGGTTATAATTATTGTTTATATAAATTCTTAAATGATTATATATTCTTTGAGGTATTAATATATTTGGCATGTAGTGCAAATATGAATTGTTGAGGAATATCTTTGGCCTGTAGTGCAAAGATGAATTGTAGATGAATATCTTTGGCCCGTAGTGCAAAGATGACCTGTTGTTGAATATCTTTGGCCAGTAATGCAAAGATGAACGGTTGAGGAATATCTTTGGCCTGTAGTGCAAAGATGAATTGTAGATGAATATCTTTGGCCTGTAGTGCAAAGATGGTCTGTTGATGAATATCTTTGGCCCGTAGTGCAAAGATAAACTGTTGTTGAATATCTTTGGTCGTAGTGCAAAGATGGATTTATTAGTATGATTATGAACAAGAACTGTGATTTGGTATAACCATGATCTTTGATGTTTCAGGTAAAGACATGTGATGAAAATATTCTTCGTCCTGGGTGCGAAGAAAAATTTAGAATCACAATTATGATTATGAGTTATTCATATGATTGTGGAAAGGAACTGTTGATTGATGTTACAGGGATAAAACATTGTTGATGGATTTTTAACATGGAGAAGATAATAGACTTTATAGTCTATTTGACTCTTCTAATGGATTGCTCGTTTCGCTGCAACTATGGTTGAAATTTTTATCATTTACCATATGTTCTAAATCTCTGATTTATTATTGATGAAGGCTACTGATAATTTAATTATCTTTAGTCATGATATTCTTTACTGGGCTAGTTGTGCTCACCCTTTTGCTTCATAATTCCTTTCAGGTAATAAGAGTGTAGCTGGGTCGAGCGAGGGTAACGGAAAAATAGAACAGTGGTCTCTAGCTGTGGATGTTCTCCCGAAGCAGTATAGAAAAGTTCATTTAGTAGTTATATTTGGTGAATCCAATAGGGTAAGGTGTACCCAACGTTGGAAGGGTGGTTTGCCACTATCATACAAGATGTCTAACGACATACAACCTCGTGTCATCATAAGACAGGGATGTGCTCATTCACTTGCTGAGTATATCTATGGGCACTACCTATATAATCTTGGTGTTTGTTTGAAGTATAATTCTCAATTAGAGACAGTGGAGATAATGATAAGTCAAGAGAAGACTCACCATTGGGAAGAATATGATAGTAATCTTCTCGTTTTTCTTTGGGGTCTATTGGGTCAACCAAGGATAATTATGTGGCTATATGATATCTATCATAACCTAGATGTGTGGCCTCCCATGTACGAAGGTTTCCTTGAGCACTTCCCAAAGATTCTAATTTCTAAAATAGTTTTTGACTATACCTTTATGTAAGGTGTTATTGTGAGGTGATGTCCACGGTTGGAACATGAATCACATTTGGTATATATTTGTATCCAAACTCACAGCATATGTGTTGTTGTATTTTGCACGACAATTGTTGTAATAAAGTTGTAGTTGTTTTCTGTACCATGTATTTGGCGACTCAGAATGGGTTGGATGGAATGGACCTATTTTGGGGTTGTCACACAGTATATTCCCAATTTCAACACATTAAAACACATATTCAGTATATTAAACACATATTAACCCTAAAAAAAATTTAACCTAAAAATTTCAGTAATCTCATAAAACTCTTTGCAACAATTTCAGTATATTCCCAATTTCAATAAGAAGCTATAAATTTCAGTAATCCCAAATGCAATAATCCCAAATTCATACCACAATGAACTACTAGAATTCATACCCAAATTCATAGCTCTAAATTAACTCTTAAAATAAAAATTCAGTAGCAATATAAGATAATTTATTGTATGAACTAGCTTTTCCCCAAACTATTGTACAAGAAATTCAGTAGCAATATAAGATAGTGCTTTCATAGTTAGGTTACCTATGGGCGGCGGCAGCAACGATGGCAGTGACGGCGGCGGTGGGTGGCGTGCGTGCGTCTTCTCCTTTTTCTTCTCTCCCTCTTCTCTCTATTCGATCTCCCTCTTTTTTTTCTTTCGTTTCTGTTTCTGCGAATGACTGAAACTGGGTAAATTAAGTTTGATCAGCGACCGTTATCCGCGACCGCATGTGGTCGCTACTTTTTAATGACATGGATTTATCAGCGACCGCATGCGGTCGCTGATATTAATTGGTCGCACATACCCTTGGCGCCAACATTTCGTGCCAAATTTTACGAGGGAAATATGTGTTACCGACCACTCAGCGACCGCATGCGGTCACTGAAATTAATTAGCAACTAGATTAATGTTTGGTCGCAGATATCGGTCGCTACTAGTTATATCAGCGACCGTAAAGGCGGTCGCTGATATTGTTGGTCGCTGTTAGACATTTTTCTTGTAGTGCCCAACCCTTTGCTCGAAGCATCACTGTAGATGATAAATCCCTCCGAGCCAAATGATATTATTAGAACAGGTGCTGAAATGATTCTCCTCTTGAGTTCTTGAAAACACTTTTCACATTCTTCGCTCCAACCGAACTTTGTATCTTTCTGAGTCAGCTGAGTTAATGGAGTAGTGATTCGAGAAAATCCTTCCACGAATCTCTGATAATAACCAGCTAAACCAAGAAAGCTACGTACTTCGGTCATTGATTTAGGTTGCTCCCAGCTTTGAATAGCTTAAATCTTTGCCGGGTCAATAAATATTCCACGACTTAATACTACGTGCCCAAGGAATGCTACCTCATCCAGTCAGAACTCGCATTTCTTCAACTTGGCATAAAGCTTGTATTCACGAAGCTTTTGGAGTACCAGCCTCAAGTGTTGCTCATGATCTTCATGGCTTTTGGAATAAATAAGGATGTCATCAATAAAGACGATCACAAAGTGATCCAAATATTCCTTAAATACCCGGTTCATCATATCCATGAAGGCGGCAGGAGCATTAGTCAATCCAAAGGACATGACTAGGAATTCATAATGCTCGTACCGAGTTCTGAAAGCCGTCTTTGGAATATCCTCAGTTCTAACCTTCAGCTGATAATATCCAGAACGAAGATCGATCTTTGAAAAGAATTGTGCTCCTTGCAATTAGTCAAACAGGTCATCAATACGTGGCAATGTGTACCTATTTTTGATGATGACATGATTCAACTCCCGATAATCAATACAAAGTCGCATACTTCCATCTTTCTTCTACACGAATAGAACAGGAGCACCCCAAAGAGAAGTACTAGGACGAATAAAGCCAATGTCTAATAATTCCTGCAGTTGGATCTTTAACTCCTGAAGTTCAATAGAAGTAATTTAATATGGGGCTTTGAAAATGGGTTTTGTACCGGGTTCAAGGTCGATACAAAATTCAATTTCACGCTCTGGGGGTAGGCCAGGAAGTTCTTCAGGGAATACGTCAGAAAATTTATTAACAATAGAAATATTATTCAAAACTGACGTATTTTTGTTTAGATCCGTGACATGAGCTAAGAAAGCTTGACATCCGTTTTTCAATAAACGAATAGCTTTATGGTTTGAGATGACAGCGATTGATTTTAATGGTTTGGTTGCTTGAATTCGCATAATAGGTCGATTAGGAATATGAAAGCTAACAACCTTACGAAAACAATCAATTTTTGCATGATGAGTAGTTAACCAATCAATCCCTAGAATCACGTTAAATGCAAGTATTTTTAATGAAATAAGATCGACAGGTAATGTGTGGGTACCAACTTGAACCAAACAAGACTTATAAACCGTGGATGTAATGAAGGTTTCTCCCAATGGAGTTTCAACAGATAAGTCAAAGTCTAATTTCTCTGGAGTCAAATTTAATCGATGAGCGCAAGTAGGAGAAATAAAAGAATGGATAGAACCGGTATCAAATAAAGTATAGACTTCGTTAGAGTTTATGATAAGCTTACCCGTGATGACCTCATTCGGGTTCCTTGCTTTCTGGGAGGTCACAACAAATGCTCTCCCTTGCACTACCGGTTTTGACTTTTTCGGGACGACCTTTGGTGTCTCCATCCCGGCTGAACTTGTTTTTGGTAAACGACAAAATCGAGCTAAATGACCTTCTTTTCCGCAATTATAACATGCTTTAGACGGCATCGCGCAGTTTGGACTGATGTGCCCCTCCCCTCCGCATTTGAAACATATGATAGGTGGTCGTTCTCCTTCCTTAACAACGGGTACTGGTGCTGACGTCTTTCCATCATTGTTGAATCTCCTCTTCTTGAAATGATCATTCTTATTATTTTGGCCCTGATTACCACCGAAGTGGTTACCATTTCTGGCCTGTTGATTCCCTCTACGCTTGTTGTCACCGCTTCGATGACTACTCTCACTGGTATTATCATTTTGCCGACTGCTCTCTTTTGGTTGCGTTGACTCCTTATCGCGCTCTACTAACTGAGCCTTATTCACAACATCTGAATATAAACAAAGTTTATGAGAAATAAGATGTTGACGTATCTCAGGTTTCAAACCTCGCAAAAATATTCGCGTCATTCGCTCTTCATTATCCACCAAGTGGGACGTAAACCGGGACAACTCAGCAAATTTAGCTTCATACTGCGACACGGTCATATTATTCTGCTCTAATTTGATGAACTCCACCTCCTTCATGTGACGAACACTTTCGAGAAAGTATTTGTCATTGAACAGCTCTTGGAACTTCTCTCAAGACATCTTCAGTGCGGCAGGTTGAGTACGCTTAATCGATTCCCACCAGTAATCTGCCTCTCCTCGCAACATAAAGGCGGCAAAGGAAACCTTTTACTCCTCAGAGCATCCCAAGACATCAAATATCTTGGTGATCTGCTTTATCCATATTTTCGCTATAATAGAATAACTGTCGGATGAAGAAAATGACAAATTTGAGTTTTTATAAATAACGGCGTAGTTGTTACCGTTAACACTGTTGGAATACCTGGTGGTTAAAATACAGTAATACGCGTAGTTGCACAGTAACACACGTATTGCACAGTATTTTTTCAAATATTGATTCTTATGTAAGAAGGCACTACTCAATAATTGTTACAGTAGTTACTGTTCAATATTTTATTTTATTGATTCAATAATTGTTTCGTTGATATTTTATATTATTGTTGTTTCAATAATTGTTGCTGCACAGTATTTTCCATTATCAAATCAATAATTCATATTATTTGAATAATATTATTAAATAACATTATTGGCAATGTCTAGAAAGTTCTGTCTAAGGAGGGGTTCGGTCACCTAATTGCATGTCAGTAAGGAGAAATCTTTATCGGAAAGCCTCCTCTTTCCTAGGAACGACCTGATTGTCATAATTGTGATTCTGTAATATTATTTGTGATTAATTAATTATTGATTTATATGATAAGGAAATATTTATTTGATGTGGATATAAATGATGGATTTATTTATGTGGTTATAAATGAAGGAATTAATGTTGAGGTATTTTATCAGTATTTTATCGGATTGAAGGTATTAAAAGATCAAATCAGTGTTCTTACAGCTTTATTGTGTGAGTTATAATTTTTAATCTGACCGTTGGATCGTTGTGATTTTTGGATATGTTATACATATATAAGTTGAGTATATGTTCATAAATTTTGAACTGTTAAAAATGAACGAATGATTTGTTATGAATTTTAAGAGGTGACTGATTCAGAAATTAGGTTATAAATCATTTTGGTGGAAAATTCTAGAACTGGTGGGCCCCACTTTTGGTTGGTGAAAAATGTGCTCAATTGAATTTCAAATGTGGTGGGTGGGAATAGTAGCAGGTAAAGCCATCATGTTGCAGGTTAAGTTTGCTTCGGCGTGCTAACATTTTCCTATAAATAGAGGGCTAAGTTAGAATTGAAAATCACACCAGAAACAAGTTTTCTCTCTTTTTCTCTCTAGATTATTGAGTGTATTTTGTGAATATTTAGATACTTGGTGAGTTGCTATTCATCAGTACAAGTTTCCTTCAGCGTCATATCCGATATCCAGTCAGAAGTGCTGCTCTTTTGAGGTAAGGGATAGTAAGGGGTGTTATATTCTTCTTAAACTGATATTTTCTTCAATATCATTATACCGAAATATTGGTATAAACTTTTTATCAAATTTGGAACTTTTTGTGTCGGAATTACTATTCACGTATACATTACTATTCATGTATACAGCACTATTCACGAATACGGCACTATTCACCGTAAATAAAATTTTCTTCTTTTTGTCCAAGTTGTCTATTATGGTTACTATCTTTGATTGTATCCATGTTTTGATCTTTATTTTTGAATTCTGCTTCAAAATTGGTTATTATGGAGTATTATTGAACTTGGATAAACTATAATACGTATCCCTAATATTTGTTCTTTTATCTCACTGGATTCGTTTTTTTAAAAATATTTTTCATCATCCTCAGTCCTAAATGATGATACTACTGAATATCTTTGGCCTGTAGTGCAAAGATGTATGATTACCTGATGAATATCTCTGGCATGTAGTGCAAAGATGAACAGGTGTTAAGATGAACATGACCGACTGGTGATACAAATGAATATCTTTTGCCTGTAGTACAAAGATGAATATTTGGTTAAAGATGATTATTAATTGATGTTACAGGGATAAAATATTGATGATGGACTTTTAAATCTTAGAAGATAGTAGAATTCATTCTCTACTTGACTCTTCTAATGGTTTGTTGTTTTCGCTACAGTTGTTGATCTAAAACTTGTTGTCTATTATATTTTATCAGATTTTTTCATGTTGAAGACTAATGATAATTTGTTGTATATTATCTTAGTCATAATATTCTTTACTGGGCTAGTTGAGCTCACCTTTTTTCTTTTTATTCCATTTTTTCTTCTCAGGAGGTGAGAACATAGCAATATCTAGTCGGGGTATGGAGTGATGGTTCTAGAAAGATGTTTTAGCAGTCCTCACTATTTCTGTAAAATAGTGTTTGAATAATTGTAATGAGGACTTATTTGAGTGTAGATATTGTCTAGAAGACAATATTTGTATTTAAACTCACATTATGTGTTGTCGTATTTTGCACGACAATTGTATTATTTAAGTTGTAGTTTGCTTTTTGTACAATGTATTTGGCGACTCAGAATGGGTGTTGTATACCTATTTTGGGGGCGTCACAAACTGGGTCTGCATCGGGTTCAATCCCTCCAAATACCACCACTGTCGATCCTGTTAACCAAAACGTGCTGAAGATGAATAGGGCCGATTAGATGGTCATGCTAAAGCAAATGAAAAAGCCTTCTTCCAAAGCTCCCCCCAAGGCCTCTACTTCAGCCCTTCCGAAGCCGAACACCTTCAACATCCTGCATGGCTTCGGCCCAATGGGCCCAATCTCCTCGACCCCAGCCCAGGCCTTCAGCCCACACGAGTGTCGGTAAAACGCTCCCGAATATTGCCCCCAGTTTCTTGTTAAAATGTTAACGCTAAATTTTGTACGCCTGACGAAATCACCAAAACAACAGGCCAAAATCGCGCTAACGGTTGATTGTATTGTTGTAAAACCAAACTCATGAAACACACTCACATAAGCATAAATAAAGGAGTATAAAGTATGAACACAAGATTTACGTGAAAATCCAATTGGGAAAAAAACATGGAGAGAGAGAGTAATTCATTATAATAATATTGGGAGTACAAGTTGTTTATTTATGTTGTATCTCTTGTGCCTTTCCTTTAACTTTAGCTTATAGCTGTATATATAGAAGTCACCTCCACTCGCATCCAACTATGAGAAGGACTCCTTATCCCTCCAAATAAGGAAACACAATCCTATTTTAATAAGGACTCTCCCACTGTCACAATAAATACATATGGGCCATCACCATATTCGGACCATTAAATAGACTGGGTTGCACCATGGCTAGACCCAAATAATCACACTCTAACATTGCCCCACAGTCTCTTATTTATAAAGAACTTATAAATAAAAGAGTATTCAAAAAGTCTCCGTGGGATTTTTATCCTCGGGATTTTTATCCTCAGAATTTTTATCCTCCAAATTTTTATCCTCGATATTTTTATCCTCGCAGATGAGCACGTTGGCACATGTATAAGAATTGAATCCTTTAATTTCCTTCAGTCTGTGGTTGATGATGAAACTGAAGCCGCCTGTGCTATGAGTTTGGGTACAAATATATACCAACTGTGACTCTGGACACCAACTTAGATAGCACGTCACCATGACACCTTACATAAAGGTACAGTCAAAAACTGTTTTAGAAATTAAAACCTTTGAAAAATACTCAAGGAAACCTTCATATATGGGAGACCATGCATCTAGGTTATGATAGATATCATATGGCCACATAATTATCTTTGGTTGACCCAATAGACCCTAAAGAAAAACGAGAAGATTACTATCATATTCTTTCCAATGGTGAGTCTTCTCTTGACATATCATTATCTCTACTATCTCCAATTGAGAATTATACTTTAAACAAACACCAAGATTATATAGGTAGTGCTCGTATATATACCCAGCAAGTGGATGAGCACATCCCCGTCTTATGATGACACGAGGTTGTATGTCGTTAGACATCTTGTATGATAGTGGCAAACCACCCTTCCAACGTTGGGTACACCTTACCCTATTGGATTCACCAAATATAACTACTAAATGAACTTTTCTATACTGCTTCGGGAGAACATCCACAGCTAGAGACCACCGTTCTATTTCCCCGTTACCCTCGCTCGACCCAGCTACACTCTTATTACCTGAAAGGAATTGTGAAGCAAAAAGGGTGAGCACAACTAGCTCAGTAAAGAATATCATGACTAAAGATAATTAAATTATCAATAGCCTTCATCAATAATAAATCAGAGATTTAGAACATATGGTAAATGATAAAAATTTCAACCATAGTTGCAGGGGAACGAGCAATCCATTAGAAGAGTCAAATAGACTATAAAGTCTATTATCTTCTCCATGTTAAAAATCCACCAGCAATGTTTTATCCCTGTAACATCAATCAACAATTCTGGTCCACAATCATATGAATAACTCATAATCATAACTGTAGTTCTAAATTCCTCTTCTCATCCAGGACGATGATAATTTTCATCACCTATCTTTACCTGAAACATCAAAGATCATGGTTACACCAAATCACATTTCCTGTTCATAATCATACTAATAATTTCATCTTTGCACTACGTCCAAAGATATTCATTTGTATCACCAGTTGGTCATGTTTATCTCAACATCTGTTCATCTTTGCACTACTGGCCAAAGATATTCAACAACTTGTCATCTTTGCACTACGGGCCAAAGATATTCATCAACAATTCATCTTTGCACTACAGGCCAAAGATATTCATCAATATTTCATCTTTGCACAACAGGCCAAAGATATTAATATCTCAAAGAAATATATAATCATTTCAGAATTTATATAAACAATAATTATAACCATGTTGTTCAATTCACCTTTGCACTTAAGCTAAAGATATTCACTTATAAATTCAATGGTCATGATCATACCAGTCACAATTCAACTTTGCACTACAGGCCAAAGAGAACCCTAGTCATGATCATACCAATAATCTACGCATCTTTACACTCTAGTGAAAGAGAATTTCAACATCAGGGTTATAAAAATGTTATATATGATAATAAAATCAATATAATCAATACATAGTTTTAATCTCAAGAGTAATATTCATAACTCAACTATAATTTGGTTAGAAAAAGAAATCAATTTTTATCGTAAATAGTAACTCGTAAATAGTAACTCATGAATAGAAACTCGACACAAAAAGGTAGAAATTCCACAATAAAATCCATACCAGTATTTCGGTATAATGATATTGAAAGAATAATATTTCTTAAGCTTATAAACAATTTATTTAAATTGTTTACACTTTACTAAATAATGCATTTAATCATTCTAAAATACCAAACTCATAAGATTTTATCACCAATAATCAAAACCCTCATCAAAAATCTGCATATACCTCATATAGGATTCTCAAGCCATAAAATCCTATTTTCTAATTTTCTTACTTCACATAACATATTTAATTCATTTACTCATAACTAGTCTATTTTCATAAAAAATATCAAATCAGTTCCAAAAATATTTCTTTTCTTGGATTTAGCATAATATAGTCCCATATTGAACATATATTTTTCTCAGAATTTTTAAAACTCATTTACTATTTTTCATATGGCCAAAACCACCGAATATTTAGACATTTATCAAAAATTGTACTTTTGTCCAAAAATTCTGAAATTTACAGAGTATACTTCTATCATACACATGTACTCCCAATAAAAATTTCATCAATTTTGGAGTTAACCACAAGGAATTATAAGCGGTTACTTTTAAAATAGTCTTTTCCCGTAAGATTCATAACTCTTAATCTATACATCCAAAAATCACCATTTTTGGACACAATCAATAAAACTCATCAAAATATTATTTCAAATTTTTCCATAATTTTTGAAGATCAAAAAAATTACGAAACTGAAAATCATAACAACCCTTAAAATCCATTACTATCCCTTACCTCAAAAGAGCAGTACTTCTGACTGGATATCGGATATGATGCTGAAGAAAACTTGCACTAATGAATAGCAACTCACCAAGTATCTAAAAACTCACAAAATATGCTTCATAATATAGAGAGAGAAAGAGAGAAAGCTTATGTTTCTGGTGTGTTTTTCAATTCTAACTTAGCCCTCTATTTATAGGAAAATTTGGGTAGGTTTGACCTGCAACCTGATGGCTTTACATGCTACTATTCCCACCCACCACATTTGAAATATAATTCAGCACATTTCTTCACCAACCACAAGTGGGGCCCACCAATTCTAGAATTTTCCATCAAAATGATAAACTCCAAAAATTCAACAATTTCTGAACCAGTCATCTCGTAAAATTCATAACAAATTATACGTTCATTTTTAACGGTTCAAAATTTGTAGACATATACTCAACTTATATATGTATAACATATCCAAATATTACCACGATCCAACGGTCGGATTAAAAATTATAACCCTCGCAAAATATCTCAAAAACCCTAATTTTATTTTCAATACTTCTGTTCCGACAAAAATACAGATAAAACACCTCAACATTAACTCCTTCATTTTTAACCACAAAAATATATCCCTCATTTATATCCACATAAAATAAATATTTCCTTATCATATGAATCAATAATTAATTATTCACAAATAATATTACAGAATCACATTTATGACAACCAGGCCGTTCCCAGGAAAGAGGGGGCTTTCCAATAAGGATTTCTCCTTACTGGCGCGCAATTAGATGACCAAACCTCTCCTTAGACAGAACTTTCTAGACATTGCCAATAATGTTATCTAATAATACTATTCAAATAATATGAATTATTGATCTGATAATGTAAGACCCCAACTTTTATAAATAAAGATGAATTTTCTATAAATATCATTTTTGAATATTATGGAGTTAATTTGATATAATGTTATAGTTGTGGGTAATATTTATAAATTTTGCAAAGTAAGCAAGTTGTTATAAAATATTCGTTTGGTCGGAGAATATTCTTTTTGTCGGAGAATATTCGTACGACGGCACAATCATTGGTGGACCCCACAACGGAATTATTGTCGGATTGAGAAAACGACAGAATTATCTTTCTATAAAAATAACGGCTGAGGTGTTACCGTTAAAACCGTTAAAACTGTTGAACTACTTGGTAGTAAAAGTACAGTAATACGCGTGGTTGCATAGTAGCACACGGTATTGATTATTGATGCTTACGTGAGAAGTCACTCAGCTATACTCAATTATTACTACAGTAATTGCTGCATCATATCTCTTAAATTATTGTCATAGTATCATCTGTATAATATGTTATATTATTAAATCAATAATTGAGACGTTGTGGTAAGTTTGGTTATTTTATGGGGGGCCATATGTCATCATCTAAGAGTCTCTTCGTCAATAGTAATTACCGTCGTCAATAGTAATTACCGTCGTCAATAGTATTTACCTTGGTCAATAGTAATTACCTTCGTCAATAGTATTTACCTTGGTCAATAGTAATTACTTTCGTCAATAGTAGTTGTCCCTTCAATATTACCAAGAGTCATTTGACCCTTCGTTAAGACCAAGAGTCATTTGACCCTTCGTTAAGACCAAGAGCCACCCTCAGTTTTTCTATAAATAGAGGCCTAGGGCTTCATTATTTTTCACGAATTCATTCAAGCTATAGAGAGAGAAAGTATAGAGAGAATAAGAGAGAGAGAGAATAAAAGTATTCTGCTACATCACTTTTCCAATATCCAGTTCTTTTAAGGTAGGGAATATTATTTCTTTTATATTCATGAAGAGAACTTCTGTTATTCCATTCTTTATTATTCTGTTGGAATAACCAGTATACGCGGTCTACCCTATACTTGGTGAGATTCTTCTATTATTCTGTTGGAACATCCTGTCTGTGTGTTTTACACCGGACCTGGTTCCGTTTTTATTATTATTCTGTTGGAACATCCTGTCTGTATGTTTTACACCGGACTTGGTTCCGTCTTGTTATTATTCTGTTGGAACATCCCGTCTGTGTGTTTTACACCGGACCTGGTTCCATTATTTATTATTCTGTCGGAATATCCTGTCTGTGCGTTTACGCCGGACCTGGTTCCATTATTTATTATTCTGTTGGAATAACCTGTCTGTGCGGTCTATCGCATGCATGGTGATTTCTTTTGTTATTCCATTCTTTATTATACTCAGTTGGTTAAGTTTTGACTTCTATACTCCATGAAATTTGTGGAATATCCTTGACATTTGCGCTTCATCTAGTATCTATTCATGAAAATATTCTCCTGATCATTCTTGAATTTTACTCCACAATGCAGTGTCATGTTGACAATTTGGACGTTGTTAATTCTTGGATAAATTAATTCTTGAACTTGTTTTATTGAATTTTTATATCATTGTCATCATCCTCATGTTTATAAAATGTTGAAAGTCATCTGTGGCCTGTAGTGCATAGATGGACTTGGTATGATTATGACCAGGGATTATTCGGTGTAATCATGACCGTAATGTTACAAATGATGTGGTAAAAGTCCTCATTGGCCCGTAGTGCATTGATGGACAGTTGTTGGCATGATCATGACCATTAATGAATATACGAATATCCTTGGCCGTAGTGCAGGGGTGATTCGATGATGTGGATTATTTTATTAAGCTGAGTCCCAGCGATCACAGTGTTGAAAAACCTTTTAAATCATAAAAGATAGTAGAGTTTATTTTCTACTTGACTCTTTTAATGGATTGCTTGTTCCGCTGCAGTTAAACTTGATGTCTATTATATTTTATCAGTTTAACATTGTTGAAGGCTAATGATAATTTATTCTGCATTATCTTAGTCATAATATTTCTTACTGGGCTAGTTGAGCTCACCCTTTCTTTCACTGTTCTCTTCAGGAAATGAGAACGTAGCTGGGGCAAGTCGGGGAACGGAGTGATGGTCCGAATGATAGTATTAGTTAGTAGTCCTCACTATTCTATGTAATGGTGTGTTAATAAATGTAATGAGGACTCCTTTTGAGTATGAATACTCTCTAGAAGATAATATTTGTATTCAAACTCACAGTTTATGTTTTGTCGTATTATACACGACAGTTGTATTAATCAGTTGTATTTGTATTCTGTACTATGTATCTGACGACCCAAGATGGGTGATGTATACCTAATTTTGGGAGCGTCACAGTTGGTATCAGAGCTTAGGGATATGATCCCTGGCTAAGATGTGAGAATAGAACTAGGAGGGGAGAGACGGGGAATTCCTTCGCTAGTATGACATACCTAAGTTTATTTGCATGGTATTTAATTGGTCGGTCATAATATAAGGATAATATATGACATATCAATTAATTTTTATTTTGTGGCAGTATCTGAAAATGGCATCCGAGAATGTTGAGAATAGAAATGGAACACAGACGACTGTTGATTCACCACATATCAATAATCAGGATAATGTGCATCAGGAAGGTGTCAATCCTCATGCAAACAACAACACTGACCAAATGATGAATGATCAAATGTTCAGAGTGTAAGACCCCGAATTTTATGAAATAAAAGTATTCAATTTTTCTATTCAGTAAATGGTTAAATTGATAAAATTTTAAAGTTATGGGTGAAATATGAATTTTTTTTTCAAAATAAGCAAGTGGTTATAAAATAATCATTGTTGTCGGGGAATATTCGTTTGGTCGTGAAATATTCTTTCTGTCGGAGAATATTCGTACGACGGCTGTAAGACCCCGAATTTTATGAAATAAAAGTATTCAATTTTTCTTATAATTACTATTCAGTAAATGGTTAAATTGATAAAAGTTTAAAGTTATGAGTGAAATATGATTTTTTTCAAAATACACAAGTGGTTATAAAATAATCATTGTTGTCGGGGAATATTCGTTTGGTCGTGAAATATTCTTTCTGTCGGGGAATATTCGTACGACGGCGCAGCTATTTGTGGGCCCCATAACGAATAACTGTCGGGTGAAGAAAATGATAAATTTGAGTTTTTACAAATAACGGCGTAGTTGTTACCGTTAACACTGTTGGAATACCCGGTGGTTAAAATACAGTAATACGCGTTATTGCACAGTAGCACACGGTATTGCATAGTATTTTTGAAATTATTGATTCTTACGTAAGAAGGCACTACTCAATAATTGTTACAGTAATTACTGTTCAATATTTTATTTTATTGATTCAATAATTGCTACGTTGAAATTTTATATTATTGTTGTTCAATAATTGTTGCTGCACAGTATTTTCCATTATCAGATCAATAATTCATATTATTTGAATAGTATTATTAGATAGCATTATTGGCAATGTCTAGAAAGTTCTGTCTAAGGAGAGGTTTGGTCATCTAATTGCGCGCTAGTAAGGAGAAATCCTTATTGGAAAGCCCCCTCTTTCCTGGGAACGGCCTGGTTGTCATAAATGTGATTCTGTAATATTATTTGTGAATAATTAATTATTGATTTATATGATAAGAAAATATTTATTTTATGTGGATATAAATGAGGGATATATTTTTGTGGTTAAAATGAAGGAGTTAATGTTGAGGTTTTTATCAGTATTTTTGTCGGAATGGAGGTATTAAAAATCAGGGTTTTTGAGATATTTTGCGGGGGTTATAATTTTTAATCCGACCGTTGGATCGTGATAATTTTTGGATATGTTATACATATATAAGTTGAGTATATGTCCACAAATTTTGAACCGTTAAAAATGAACGTATGATTTATTATGAATTTTACAAGATGACTGGTTCAGAAATTGTTGAATTTTTGGAGTTTATCATTTTGATGGAAAATTCTAGAATTGGTGGGCCCCACTTGTGGTTGGTGAAGAAATGTGCTGAATTATATTTCAAATGTGGTGGGTGGGAATAGTAGCAGGTAAAGCCATCAGGTTGCAGGTCAAACCTACCAAAATTTTCCTATAAATAGAGGGCTAAGTTAGAATTGAAAATCACACCAGAAACATAAGCTTTCTCTCTTTCTCTCTCTATATTATGAAGCATATTTTGTGAGTATTTAGATACTTTGAGAGTTGCTATTCAGTGCAAGTTTCCTTCGGCTTTGCATACCGATCAGAAGTACTGCTCTTTGAGGTAAGGGATAGTAAGGAATAGTAAGGGATAGTAAGGGATTTTAAGGGTTGTTATGATTTTCAGTTTCGTAATTTTTCTGAACTTCAAAAATTCTGGAAAAATTTGAAATGATATTTTGATGAGTTTTATTGATTGTGTCCAAAAATAGTGATTTTTGGATGTATAGATTGAGAGTTATGAATTTTATGAGAAAAGACTATTTTAAAAGTAACAGCTTATAATTCCTTGTGGTTAACTCCAAAATTGATAAAATTTTTATTGGGAGTACATGTATATGATAGAAGTATACTCTGTAAATTTCAGAATTTTTAGACAAAAGTACAATTTTTGATAAATGTCTAAATATTCGGCTATTTTGGCCATATGAAAAATAGTAAATGACTTTTAAAAATTCTGAGAAAAATATATGTTCACTATGGGACTATATTATGCTAAATCCCAGAAAAGAAATATTTTTGGAACTGATTTGGTATTTTTCATGAAAATAGTCTAGTTATGAGTAAATGAATTAAATATGTTTTGTGAAGAAAGAAAATTGAAAAATAGGATTTTATGGCTTGAGAATCCTATATGAGTGTATATGCAGATTTTTTATGAGGGTTTTGATTATTGGTGATGAAATTTTATGAGTTTGGTATTTTAGAATGATTAAATGCATTATTTAGTAAAGTGTAAACAATTAAAATAAATTGTTTATAAGCTTAAGAAATGTTATTCTTTCAATATCATTATACCAAAATATTGGTATGAATTTTATTGTAGAATTTCTATCTTTTGTGTCGGGGTTACTATTCATGAGTTACGAATATTACTCTTGAGATTAAAACTATATGTTGATCATATTATTTTTATCATCATATATAACATTTTTATAACCCTGATGTTGAATTTCTCTTTCACTGGAGTGTAAAGATGGGTAGATTATTGGTATGATCATGACTAGGGTTCTCTTTGGCCTGTAGTGCAAAGTTGAATTGTGACTGGTATGATCATGACCATTGAATTTACAATTGAATATCTTTAGCTTAAGTGTAAAGATGAATTGATTAACATGGTTATAATTATGGTGTATATAAATTCTGAAATGATTATATATTTCTTTGAGATATGAATATATTTGGCCTGTAGTGTAAATATTAATTGTTGAGGAATATCTTTGGCCTGTAGTGCAAAGATGAATTGTAGATGAATATCTTTGGCCAGTAATGCAAAGATGAACTGTTGATGAATATCTTTGGCCTGTAGTGCAAAGATGACTTGTTGATGAATATCTTTGGCCCGTAGTGCAAAGATGAAGTTATTAGTATGATTATGAACAGGAAATGTGATTTGGTGTAACCATGATCTTTGATGTTTCAGGTAAAGATAGGTGATGAAAATTATCATCGTCCTGGATGAGAAGAGGAATTTAGAACTACAGTTATGATTATGAGTTATTCATATGATTGTGGACCAGAATTGTTGATTGATGTTACAGGGATAAAACATTGTTGGTGGATTTTTAACATGGAGAAGATAATAGACTTTATAGTCTATTTGACTCTTCTAATGGATTGCTCGTTCCGCTGCAACTATGGTTGAAATTTTTATCATTTACCATATGTTCTAAATCTCTGATTTATTATTGATGAAGGCTATTGATAATTTAATTATCTTTAGTCATGATATTCTTTACTGAGCTAGTTGTGCTCACCCTTTTGCTTCACAATTCCTTTCAGGTAATAAGAGTGTAGCTGGGTCGAGCGGGGGTAACAAGGGAATAGAACGGTGGTCATCATTTAGTAGTTATATTTGGTGAAGAAAATAGGGTGAGGCGAACCCAACGTTGGAAGGGTGTTTTGTCACTATCATACAAGATGTCTAATGACATACAACCTCGTGTCATCATAAGACAGGGTTGTGCTCATCCACTTGCTGAGTATATCTATGGGCACTACCTATATAATCTTGGTGTTTGTTTGAAGTATAATTCTCAATTAGAGACAGTGGAGATAATGATAAGTCAAGAGAAGACTCACCATTGGGAAGAATATGATAGTAATCTTCTCGTTTTTCTTTGGGGTCTATTGGGTCAACCAAGGATAATTCTGTGGCCATATGATATCTATCATAACCTAGACGCGTGGCCTCCCATGTACGAAGGTTTCCTTGAGCACTTCCCAAAGATTCTAATTTCTAAAACAGTTTTTGACTATACCTTTATGTAAGGTGTTATTGTGAGGTGATGTCCACGGTTGGAACATGAGTCACATTTGGTATATATTTGTATCCAAACTCACAGCATATGTGTTGTTGTATTTTGCACGACAATTGTTGTAATAAAGTTGTAGTTGTTTTCTGTACCATGTATTTGACGACTCAGAATGGGTTGGGTGGAATGGACCTATTTTGGGGTCGTTACATTTGGTATCAGAGCTTAGGGATATGATCTCTGGCGGAGATCGGGGAATAAAACTAGGAGGGGAGAGATGAGTAAATCCTTCGCTAGTGTGTCCTGCCTAAGCTTATTTGTTGGTCAGTCGTAATATCGGGATATTATGTGATATGTTAATTTGTTCAATTAACCCTTGTTTTGAAGCTGTATTCTAGAATGATATCTGAAATACAGGAGATGAGCAATGGAGAAATCATGATGACAGGGAAGATGAAATCTGAAATGAAAGCAAGGTATTCTCAACTCTTTGAAATACCAGGTACGTAAATTTCGGGGACGAAATTTCATAAGGAGGGGAGATTGTAAGACCCCGAATTTTATGAAATAAAAGTATTCAATTTTTCTTATAATTACTATTCAGTAAATGGTTAAATTGATAAAAGTTTAAAGTTATGAGTGAAATATGATTTTTTTCAAAATACACAAGTGGTTATAAAATAATCATTGTTGTCGGGGAATATTCGTTTGGTCGTGAAATATTCTTTCTGTCGGGGAATATTCGTACGACGGCGCAGCTATTTGTGGGCCCCATAACGAATAACTGTCGGGTGAAGAAAATGACAAATTTGAGTTTTTACAAATAACGGCGTAGTTGTTACCGTTAACACTGTTGGAATACTCGGTGGTTAAAATACAGTAATACGCGTTATTGCACAGTAGCACACGGTATTGCATAGTATTTTTGAAATTATTGATTCTTACGTAAGAAGGCACTACTCAATAATTGTTACAGTAATTACTGTTCAATATTTTATTTTATTGATTCAATAATTGCTACGTTGAAATTTTATATTATTGTTGTTCAATAATTGTTGCTGCACAGTATTTTCCATTATCAGATCAATAATTCATATTATTTGAATAGTATTATTAGATAGCATTATTGGCAATGTCTAGAAAGTTCTGTCTAAGGAGAGGTTTGGTCATCTAATTGCGCGCTAGTAAGGAGAAATCCTTATTGGAAAGCCCCCTCTTTCCTGGGAACGGCCTGGTTGTCATAAATGTGATTCTGTAATATTATTTGTGAATAATTAATTATTGATTTATATGATAAGAAAATATTTATTTTATGTGGATATAAATGAGGGATATATTTTTGTGGTTTAAAATGAAGGAGTTAATGTTGAGGTTTTTATCAGTATTTTTGTCGGAATGGAGGTATTAAAAATCAGGGTTTTTGAGATATTTTGCGGGGGTTATAATTTTTAATCCGACCGTTGGATCGTGATAATTTTTGGATATGTTATACATATATAAGTTGAGTATATGTCCACAAATTTTGAACCGTTAAAAATGAACGTATGATTTATTATGAATTTTACAAGATGACTGGTTCAGAAATTGTTGAATTTTTGGAGTTTATCATTTTGATGGAAAATTCTAGAATTGGTGGGCCCCACTTGTGGTTGGTGAAGAAATGTGCTGAATTATATTTCAAATGTGGTGGGTGGAAATAGTAGCAGGTAAAGCCATCAGGTTGTAGGTCAAACCTACCAAAATTTTCCTATAAATAGAGGGCTAAGTTAGAATTGAAAATCACACCAGAAACATAAGCTTTCTCTCTTTCTCTCTCTATATTATGAAGCATATTTTGTGAGTATTTAGATACTTTGAGAGTTGCTATTCAGTGCAAGTTTCCTTCGGCTTTGCATACCGATCAGAAGTACTGCTCTTTGAGGTAAGGGATAGTAAGGAATAGTAAGGGATAGTAAGGGATTTTAAGGGTTGTTATGATTTTCAGTTTCGTAATTTTTCTGAACTTCAAAAATTCTGGAAAAATTTGAAATGATATTTTGATGAGTTTTATTGATTGTGTCCAAAAATAGTGATTTTTGGATGTATAGATTGAGAGTTATGAATTTTATGAGAAAAGACTATTTTAAAAGTAACAGCTTATAATTCCTTGTGCTTAACTCCAAAATTGATAAAACTTTTATTGGGAGTACATGTATATGATAGAAGTATACTCTGTAAATTTCAGAATTTTTAGACAAAAGTACAATTTTTGATAAATGTCTAAATATTCGGCTATTTTGGCCATATGAAAAATAGTAAATGACTTTTAAAAATTCTGAGAAAAATATATGTTCACTATGGGACTATATTATGCTAAATCCCAGAAAAGAAATATTTTTGGAACTGATTTGGTATTTTTCATGAAAATAGTCTAGTTATGAGTAAATGAATTAAATATGTTTTGTGAAGAAAGAAAATTGAAAAATAGGATTTTATGGCTTGAGAATCCTATATGAGGTATATGCAGATTTTTTATGAGGGTTTTGATTATTGGTGATAAAATTTTATGAGTTTGGTATTTTAGAATGATTAAATGCATTATTTAGTAAAGTGTAAACAATTAAAATAAATTGTTTATAAGCTTAAGAAATGTTATTCTTTCAATATCATTATACCAAAATATTGGTATGAATTTTATTGTAGAATTTCTATCTTTTGTGTCGGGGTTACTATTCATGAGTTACGAATATTACTCTTGAGATTAAAACTATATGTTGATCATATTATTTTTATCATCATATATAACATTTTTATAACCCTGATGTTGAATTTCTCTTTCACTGGAGTGTAAAGATGGGTAGATTATTGGTATGATCATGACTAGGGTTCTCTTTGGCCTGTAGTGCAAAGTTGAATTGTGACTGGTATGATCATGACCATTGAATTTATAATTGAATATCTTTAGCTTAAGTGTAAAGATGAATTGATTAACATGGTTATAATTATGGTGTATATAAATTCTGAAATGATTATATATTTCTTTGAGATATGAATATATTTGGCCTGTAGTGCAAATATAATTGTTGAGGAATATCTTTGGCCTGTAGTGCAAAGATGAATTGTAGATGAATATCTTTGGCCAGTAATGCAAAGATGAACTGTTGATGAATATCTTTGGCCTGTAGTGCAAAGATGACTTGTTGATGAATATCTTTGGCCCGTAGTGCAAAGATGAAGTTATTAGTATGATTATGAACAGGAAATGTGATTTGGTGTAACCATGATCTTTGATGTTTCAGGTAAAGATAGGTGATGAAAATTATCATCGTCCTGGATGAGAAGAGGAATTTAGAACTACAGTTATGATTATGAGTTATTCATATGATTGTGGACCAGAATTGTTGATTGATGTTACAGGGATAAAACATTGTTGGTGGATTTTTAACATGGAGAAGATAATAGACTTTATAGTCTATTTGACTCTTCTAATGGATTGCTCGTTCCGCTGCAACTATGGTTGAAATTTTTATCATTTACCATATGTTCTAAATCTCTGATTTATTATTGATGAAGGCTATTGATAATTTAATTATCTTTAGTCATGATATTCTTTACTGAGCTAGTTGTGCTCACCCTTTTGCTTCACAATTCCTTTCAGGTAATAAGAGTGTAGCTGGGTCGAGCGGGGGTAACAAGGGAATAGAACGGTGGTCATCATTTAGTAGTTATATTTGGCGAAGAAAATAGGGTGAGGCGAACCCAACGTTGGAAGGGTGTTTTGTCACTATCATACAAGATGTCTAATGACATACATCCTCGTGTCATCATAAGACAGGGTTGTGCTCATCCACTTGCTGAGTATATCTATGGGCACTACCTATATAATCTTGGTGTTTGTTTGAAGTATAATTCTCAATTAGAGACAGTGGAGATAATGATAAGTCAAGAGAAGACTCACCATTGGGAAGAATATGATAGTAATCTTCTCGTTTTTCTTTGGGGTCTATTGGGTCAACCAAGGATAATTCTGTGGCCATATGATATCTATCATAACCTAGACGCGTGGCCTCCCATGTACGAAGGTTTCCTTGAGCACTTCCCAAAGATTCTAATTTCTAAAACAGTTTTTGACTATACCTTTATGTAAGGTGTTATTGTGAGGTGATGTCCACGGTTGGAACATGAGTCACATTTGATATATATTTGTATCCAAACTCACAGCATATGTGTTGTTGTATTTTGCACGACAATTGTTGTAATAAAGTTGTAGTTGTTTTCTGTACCATGTATTTGACGACTCAGAATGGGTTGGGTGGAATGGACCTATTTTGGGGTCGTTACAACGGCGCAGCTATTTGTGGGCCCCATAACGAATAACTGTAGGGTGAAGAAAATGACAAATTTGAGTTTTTACAAATAACGACGTAGTTGTTACTGTTAATACTGTTGAAATACCCGGTGGTTAAAATACAGTAATACGCGTTATTGCACAGTAGCACACGGTATTACACAGTATTTTTGAAATTATTGATTCTTACGTAAGAAGGCACTACTCAATAATTATTACAGTAGTTACTGTTCAATATTTTATTTTATTGATTCAAAAATTGTTGCGTTGATATTTTATATTATTGTTGTTTCAATAATTGTTGCTGCACAGTATTTTCCTTTATCAGATCAATAATTCATATTATTTGAATAATATTATTAGATAACATTATTGTCAATGTCTAGAAAGTTCTGTCTAAGGAGAGGTTTGGTCATCTAATTGCGCGCCAGTAAGGAGAAATTCTTATTGGAAAGCCCCCTCTTTCCTGGGAACGGCCTGGTTGTCATAAATGTGATTCTGTAATATTATTTGTGAATAATTAATTATTGATTCATATGATAAGAAAATATTTATTTTATGTGGATATAAATGAGGGATATATTTTTGTGGTTAAAAAATGTAGGAGTTAATGTTGAGATTTTTATCAGTATTTTTGTCGGAATGGAGGTATTAAAAATCAATATTTTTGAGATATTTTGCGAGGGTTATAATTTTTAATCCGACCGTTGGATCGTGATAATTTTTGGATATGTTATACATATATAAGTTGAGTATATGCCCACAAATTTTGAACCGTTAAAAATGAACGTATGATTTATTATGAATTTTACGAGATGACTGGTTCAGAAATTGTTAAATTTTCGGAGTTTATCATTTTGGTGGAAAATTCTAGAATTGGTGGGCCCCACTTGTGGTTGGTGAAGAAATATGCTGAATTATATTTCAAATGTGGTGGGTGGGAATAGTAGCAGGTAAAGCCATCAGGTTGCAGGTCAAACCTACCAAAATTTTCCTATAAATAGAGGGCTAAGTTAGAATTGAAAATCACACCAGAAACATAAGCTTTCTCTCTTTCTCTCTCTATATTATGAAGCATATTTTGTGAGTATTTAGATACTTTGAGAGTTGCTATTCAGTGCAAGTTTCCTTCGCCTTTGCATTCCAGTCAGAAGTACTGCTCTTTTGAGGTAAGGGATTGTAAGGGATAGTAAGGGATATTAAGGGATTTTAAGGGTTGTTATGATTTTCAGTTTCGCAATTTTTCTGATCTTCAAAAATTCTGAAAAAATTTGAAATGATATTTTGATGAGTTTTATTGATTGTGTCCAAAAATGGTGATTTTTGGATGTATAGATTGAGAGTTATGAATTTTATGAGAAAAGACTATTTTAAAAGTAACAGCTTATAATTCCTTGTGGTTAACTCCAAAATTGATGAAATTTTTATTGGGAGTACATGTATATGATAGGAGTATACTCTGTAAATTTCAGAATTTTTAGACAAAAGTACAATTTTTGATAAATGTCTAAATATTCGGCTATTTTGGCCATATGAAAAATAGTAAATGACTTTTAAAAATTCTGAGAAAAATATATGTTCACTATGGGACTATATTATGCTAAATCCCAGAAAAGAAATATTTTTGGAACTGATTTGGTATTTTTCATGAAAATAGTCTAGTTATAAGAAAATGAATTAAATATGTTATGTGAAGTAAGAAAATTGGAAAATAGGATTTTATGGCTTGAGAATCCTATATATGAGGTATATGTAGATTTTTGATGAGGGTTTTGGTTATTGATGATGAAATCTTAAGAGTTGGCATTTTATGATGATTAAATGCATTAATTAGTAAAGTGTAAACAATTTAAATAAATTGTTTATAAGCTTAAGAATATTATTCTTTCAATATCATTATACCGAAATATTGGTATGTATATTATTGTAGAATTTTTACCTTTTTCATGTCAAGATTACTATTCACGAGTTACTATTCATGAGTTACTATTCACGAGTTACTATTCACGAGTTACTATTCACGATAAAATTGGTTTCTTTTTCTAACCAAATTATAGTTGATTTATGAATATTACTCTTGAGATTAAAACTATATGTTGATCATATTATTTTTATCATCATATATAACATTTTTATAACCCTGATGTTGAAATTCTCTTTCACTGGAGTGTAAAGATGGGTAGATTATTGGTATGATCATGACTAGGGTTCTCTTTGGCCTGTAGTGCAAAGTTGAATTGTGACTGGTATAATCATGACCATTGAATTTATAATTGAATATCTTAAGCTTAAGTGCAAAGGTGAATTGATCAACATGGTTATAATTATTGTTTATATAAATTCTGAAATGATTATATATTTCTTTGAGATATGAATATATTTGGCCTGTAGTGCAAATATAAATTGTTGATGAATATCTTTGGCATGTAGTGCAAAGATGGCCTGTTGATGAATATCTTTGGCCTGTAGTGCAAAGATGAACTGTTGTTGAATATCTTTGGCCCGTAGTGCAAAGATGGTTTGTTGATGAATATCTTTGGCCCGTAGTGCAAAGATGGATTTGTTAGTATGATTATAAACAGAAATTGTGATTTGGTATAACCATGATCTTTGATGTTTCAGGTAAAGACAGGTGATGAAAATATTCTTCGTCCTGGGTGCGAAGAAAAATTTATAGTCACAATTATGATTATGAGTTATTCATATGATTGTGGAAAGGAACTGTTGAGTGATGTTACATGGATAAAATATTGTTGGTGGATTTTTAACATGGAGAAGATAATAGACTTTATAGTCTATTTGACTCTTCTAATGGATTGCTCGTTCCGCTGCAACTATGGTTGAAATTTTTATCATTTACCATATGTTCTAAATCTCTGATTTATTGTTGATGAAGGCTATTGATAATTGAATTATCTTTAGTCATGATATTCTTTACTGAGCTAGTTGTGCTCACCTTTTTGCTTCACAATTCCTTTCAGGTAATAAGAGTAGTGTCGAGCGGGTAACAAGGGAATAGAACGGTGGTCATCATTTAGTAGTTATATTTGGTGAAGAAAATAGGGTGAGGCGAACCCAACGTTGAAAGGGTGTTTTGTTACTATCATACAAGATGTCTAATGACATACAACCTCGTGTCATCATAAGACAGGGTTGTGCTCATCCACTTACTGAGTATATCTATGGGCACTACCTATATAATCTTGGTGTTTGTTTGAAGTATAATTCTCAATTAGAGACAGTGGAGATAATGATAAGTCAAGAGAAGACTCACCATAGGGAAGAATATGATAGTAATCTTCTCGTTTTTCTTTGGGGTCTATTGGGTCAACTAAGGATAATTCTGTGGCCATATGATATCTATCATAACCTAGATGCGTGGCCTCCCATGTACGAAGGTTTCCTTGAGCACTTCCCAAATATTCTAATTTCTAAAACAGTTTTTGACTATACCTTTATGTAAGGTGTTATTGTGAGGTGATGTCCACGGTTGGAACATGAGTCACATTTGGTATATATTTGTATCCAAACTCACAGCATATGTGTTGTTGTATTTTGCACGACAATTGTTGTAATAAAGTTGTAGTTATTTTCTGTACCATGTATTTGACGACTCAGAATGGGTTGGGTGGAATGGACCTATTTTGGGGTCGTTACACAGAGGCTTTATTCAATTCATGCAACAACAGGTGAAAGCGGCTCCTGTCCACAACGTAGGTGGAAATACTGGAAACTCTCAGGCGGTCACCGCTAAACAGTTTAAGGAGCTGGGACCACCGGAGTTTAAGGGAGAACCCAAACCACTTGTAGCTGAAACATAGATAAAGCAGATCACCAAGATATTTGATGTCTTGGGTTGCTCCGAGGAGCAAAAGGTTCCCTTTGCCGCCTTTATGTTGCGAGGAGAGGCAGGTTACTGGTGGGAATCGATAAAGCGTACTCAACCTGCCGCACTGAAGATGTCTTGGGAGAAGTTCCAAGATCTGTTTAACGACAAATACTTTCCCGAGAGTATTCGTCACATGAAGGAGGTGGAGTTCATCAAATTGGAGCAGAATAATATGACCGTGTCGTAGTACGAGGCAAAATTTGCGGAGTTATCCCGGTTTGCGTCCCACCTGGTGGATAATGAAGAAAGAATGACGCAGATGTTTTTAAGAGGTTTGAAGCCGGAGATACGTCAACATCTTGTTTCTCATAAACTGTGTTTGTATTCAGATGTTGTAAATAGGGCTCAGTTGGTGGAGCGCGATAACGAGACAACGCAACCAAAAGAGAGCAGCCGGCAAAATGATAATACCAGTGAGAGCAGTCATCGAAGCGGTGACAACAAGCGTGGAGGGAATCAACAGGCCAGAAATGGTAACCACTTCGGTGGTAATCAGGGCCAAAACAATAAGAATGGACATTTCAAGAAGAGGAGATTCAACAATGATGGAAAGACGTCAGCACCAGCACCTGTCGTTAAGGAAGGAGAACCACCACCTATCATATGTTTCAAATGCGGAGGGGAGGGGCACATCAGTCCAAACTGCGCGATGCCGTCCAAAGCATGTTATAATTGTGGAAGAGA
Organism: Panax notoginseng; assembly: GCA_016801055.1. Taxonomy (NCBI): domain Eukaryota; kingdom Viridiplantae; phylum Streptophyta; class Magnoliopsida; order Apiales; family Araliaceae; genus Panax; species Panax notoginseng. The sequence goes on from CM029021.1 coordinate 172,508,049, forward strand.
AGGTCATTTAGCCCGATTTTGTCGTTTACCGAAGACAAATTCAGCTAGGATGGATGTGACGCCCCCAAAATAGGTATACAACACCCATTCTGAGTCGCCAAATACATGGTACAGAAAGCAAACTACAACTTCAATAATACAATTGTCGTGCAAAATACGACAACACATACTGTGAGTTTAAATACAAATATTGTCTTCTGGACAATATCCACACTCAAATAAATCCTCATTACAATTATTCAAACACTATTTTATAGAAATAGTGAGGACTGCTAAAATATCTTTCTAGAACCATCACTCCATACCCCGACTAGATCCTGCTATGTTCTCACTTCCTGAGAAGAAAAATGGAACAAAAAGGAAAAGGGTGAGCTCAACTAGCCCAGTAAAGAATATTATGACTAAGATAATATACAACAAATTATCGTTAGTCTTCAACAGGGAAAAATCTGATAAAATATAATCGACAACAAGTTTTAGATCAACAACTGCAGCGGAAACAGCAAACCATTAGAAGAGTCAAGTAGAGAAAGAATTCTACTATCTTCTAAGATTTAAAAGTCCATCATCAATATTTTATCCCTGTAACATCAATTAATAATCATCTTTAACCAAATATTCATCTTTGCACTACAGGCCAAAGATATTCATTTGTATCATCAGTCGGTCATGTTCATCTCAACACCTGTTCATCTTTGCACTACAGGCCAAAGATATTCATCAAGTAATTATACATCTTTGCACTACAGGCCAAAGATATTCAGTAATATCATCATTTAGGACTGAGGATGATGAAAAATATCTTAAAGAGAACGAATCCAATGAGACAGAAGGACAAATAGTAGGGATTCGTATAACAGTTTATCCAAGATCAATAATACTTCATAATAATCAATTGTGAAGCAGAATTCAAAAATAAAGATCAAAACATGGATACAATCAAAGATAGTAACCATAATAGACATCTTGGACAAAAAGGAAAAATTTTATTTTTCGGTGAATAGTGCCGTATTCGTGAATAGTGCCGTATACGTGAATAGTGCCGTATACGTGAATAGTAACCCCGACACAAAAAGTTCCAAATTTGATAAAAACTCATATCAATATTTCAGCATAATGATATTGAAGAAAATAATATCATTTAAGAAGAAAATAATATCCCTTACCTCAAAATATCAGTACTTCTGGTCGGAATACCGGTATAAGGCTGAAAGAAACTTGCTCTGATGAATAGAAACTCTCAAAGTATCTAAATACTCACAAAATACACTCAATAATCTAGAGAGAGAAAGAGAGAAAACTTGTTTCTGGTGTGATTTTCAATTCTAACTTAGCCCTCTATTTATAGGAAAATTTTGGTAGGTTTGACCTGCAACCTGATGGCTTTACCTGCTACTATTCCCACCCACCACATTTGAAATATAATTCAGCACATTTCTTCACCAACCACAAGTGGGGCCCACCAATTCTAGAATTTTCCATCAAAATGATAAACTCCGAAAATTCAACAATTTCTGAACCAGTCATCTTGTAAAATTCGTAATAAATCATACGTTCATTTTTAACGGTTCAAAATTCGTAATATATGTATAACATATCCAAAAATTACCACGATCCAACGGTCGGATTAAAAATTATAACCCCCGCAAACTATCTCAAAAACCCTGATTTTTAATACCTCCATTCCGACAAAAATACTGACAAAAACCTCAACATTAACTCCTTCATTTTTAACCACAAAAATATATCCCTCATTTATATCCACATAAAATAAATATTTCCTTATCATATGAATCAATAATTAATTATTCACAAATAATATTACAGAATCACATTTATGACAACCAGGCCGTTCCCAGAAAAGAGGGGGCTTTCCAATAAGGATTTCTCCTTACTGGCGCGCAATTAGATGACCAAACCTCTCCTTAGACAGAACTTTCTAGACATTGCCAATAATGTTATCTAATAATATTATTCAAATAATATGAATTATTGATCTGATAAATGAAAATACTGTGCAGCAACAATTATTGAAACAACAATAATATAAAATATCAACGCAGCAATTATTGAATCAATAAAATAAAATATTGAATAATAACTACTGTAACAATTATTGAGTAGTGCCTTCTTACGTAAGAATCAATAATTGGTGCAATACCGTGTGCTACTGTATTTTAACCACCGGGTATTCCAACAGTATTAACGGTAACAACTACGCCGTTATTTATAAACAACTTATACTTGTCGTTTTCTTCATCCAATCGCTTTCCGTTATGGGGCCCACACAAGGCTGCGTCGTCGTACGAATATTCCCCGACAGCAAGAATATTCCACGACCAACCGAATATTCACCGACCAAAAATAAATATTTTATAACCACTTGCTTATTTTGCAAAATTTGCACATTTCACCCATAACCAAAGTATTATATCAAATTAACCCCTTATTATTCACAATAATATTTAGAGAAAATTTGATTTTATTCATTAATAAGTTGGGGTCTTACAACCTCCCCTCCTTATGAAATTTCGTCCTCGAAATTGACGTACGTACCTGATGTTTCAAAAAGGTGAGGATACCTCGCTTTCATTTCTGATTCCAACTCCCAGGTCATTTCTTCAATAGCATGGTTTCTCCACAAAACCTTAACTTGTGGTATAACCTTCGTGCGTAGGACATGCTCTTTCCTATCCAAGATCTTAACAGGTACCTCCTCGTACGTTAAATCTTCAGCTATCTCGTCTGGTTCTAACTCAATAATGTGGTTCGGGTCTTTAACATATTTACGAAGCATAGATATGTGAAAAACATTATGAACACGAGACATGCTTGGAGGTAATGCGAGTCTATATGCCACATTTCCTATTCGCTCAAGAATCTCAAATGGACCAACAAATCTTGGATTGAGCTTTCCTCTCTTCCCAAATCTTGTAACTCCCTTCCATGGTGCAACACGTAACAATACATGATCCCCAATATTAAATTCCACGTCCTTCCGATGAAGATCCGCATAACTCTTTTGTCGATCCTGTGCCGTTTGTATACGTTGTCGAATCGTTTGGATCTTCTCTGTAGTAATGCGTACCAATTCTGGTCCCAACAATGTTGCTTCACCCACCTCGTCCCAGCATACTGGAGAACGACATTTTCTTCCATACAACGCCTCAAATGGAGCCACACCTATGCTCGCCTGATAACTGTTGTTGTAGGAGAATTCCACCAATGGTAGGTACTTATCCCAACTCCCTTTGAGATCTAGGACACAAAGTCTTAATAGATCTTCAAGAGTTTGAATAGTCCTCTCTGATTGTCCGTCCGTTTGAGGATGGTATGCTGAACTGAATCGTAAATCCGTGCCCATAGCTTTCTGCAAGCTAACCCAAAATCGTGAAGTGAATCTTGGGTCACGATCCGAAACTATGGATACTGGCATGCCATGCAATCTCACAATCTCGTTCACGTACATACTAGCAAGACGTTCAAGGGAATAAGTCTCACGTATCGGCAAGAAATGAGCGGACTTGGTTAATCTATCAACAATAACCCAAATCGCATCTATGCCTTGAGAAACCTTGGGAAGACCCGTAACAAAATCCATAGTAATGTGTTCCCACTTCCATTTCGGAATCTCAAGTGGTTGCAATGGACCCTTTGGTACTTGATGCTCCGCTTTTACACGTTGACAAGTTAAACATCTCGAGATAAACTCCGCGATCTCTCTTTTCATATTGCTCCACCAAAATGTATGTCGAAGATCGTGATACATTTTGGTACTCCCAGGATGGATTGCAAACGGTGTGTTGTGTGCCTCCATCATTATTCTATGCTTCAAGTCAAAATCGTTAGGAACACAAAGTCTGGAGTTGACTCGAAGTATTCCTTCTTCATCGATTCTTGCTTCTGGAATAGCACCTTCTTGCACTTTCTTCTTCATACGCATCAGCTCCATGTCCGTAGCTTGAGCAGCTTTAACTTTATCGATTAAAGTCGGTTCTACTCGTATATTTGATATCATCATGTGGGTACTTGGAGCCTTCATCTCTATCTCCATCCTTTGCAAGTCATACAAAATGGGCCTTTGTGTTAAAAACATTGCACTCGTACCCGCATATGATCTTCTACTCAATGCGTCAGCTACTACGTTTGCTTTTCCAGGATGATATTGGATGGTATGATCGTAATCTTTCAACAGCTCGAGCCAACGTCGTTGCCGCATGTTGAGTTCCTTTTGGGTGAAGAAATATTTGAGGCTTTTATGATCTGTATAGATCTCCACTTTCTCCCCATACAGGTAGTGTCTCCAGATCTTCAACGCAAAAACGACTGCTGCCAACTCCAAATCATGAGTAGGATAATTCCTCTCATATTCTTTGAGTTGTCGTGAGGCATAGGCTATGACTTTCCCATGTTGCATGAGAACACATCCTAACCCTTTGCCTGAAGCATCGCTGTAGATAACAAATCCATCCGAACCAGATGGTATTGTCAGAACAGGTGCCGAAATGAGTCTCCTCTTGAGTTCTTGGAAACTCTTCTCGCATTCCTCACTCCATACGAATTTTGTATCTTTCCGAGTCAGCTGAGTTAACGGAGTAGCGATTCGAGAAAATCCTTCCACAAATCTCCGATAATAACCAGCTAAGCCCAGAAAGCTACGTACTTCGGTTACCGACTTCGGTTGCTCCCAACTTTGTATGGCTTCAATCTTCGCCGGGTCGACAGATACTCCATGTTTTGACACCACGTGCCCAAGGAATGCTACTTCCTCAAGCCAGAACTCGCATTTCTTCAGTTTGGCATATAGCTTGTTTTCACGAAGCCTTTGCAGTACCAGCTTCAAATGGCGCTCATGATCTTCACGGCTTTTGGAATAGATGAGGATGTCATCAATAAAGACAACAACGAACTGATCCAAATATTCTTTGAATACACGGTTCATCATATCCATGAAGGCAGCAGGAGCATTAGTCAATCCAAAAGACATTACTAAGAATTCATAATGCCCGTACCGAGTTCTGAAGGCAGTCTTTGGAATATCCTCAGTTTTAATCTTCAGCTGATGATATCCAGAACGAAGATCGATCTTTGAAAAGAATTGTGCTCCTTGCAACTGGTCAAACAGGTCATCAATGCGAGGTAGCGGATACCTATTCTTGATGGTGACATGGTTCAATTCTCGATAGTCAATACAAAGTCGCATACTCCCGTCTTTCTTCTTTACGAATAAAACAGGAGCACCCCAAGGAGACGTACTAGGACGAATAAAACCGATGTCCAACAACTCCTGTAGTTGGACTTTTAACTCCTGAAGTTCAATAGGAGCCATTCGATATGGGGTTTTAGAAATGGGCTTTGTACCGGGTTCAAGGTCAATAAAGAATTCAATTTCTCGTTCCGGGGGTAGACCGGGAAGTTCTTCAGGAAATACATCGGGAAATTCTCTAACAATAGAAATATTATTCAAATCTGACTTGTCTTTGTTCAAATCCATAACATGGGCTAAGAAAGCTTGACATCCGTTTTTTAATAAACGAATAGCTTTGTGGCTTGATATGACAGTGACTGATTTTAGTGGTTTAGTAGTTTGAATTCGTATGACAGGTTGGTTAGGAATATGAAAACTAACAACCTTACGAAAACAATCAATTTTAGCATGATGAGTGGTTAACCAATCAATTCCTAAAATCACATCAAAAGCAAGTATCTTTAAAGAGATAAGATCAACAGGTAATGTGATAGTGCCAACTTGGATCATGCAAGATTTATAAACTGTAGATGTAACGAAGGTTTCACCCAACGGAGTTTCAACAGATAAGTTAAAGTCCAATTTCTCCGGAGTCAAGTTTAAACGTTGAGCACAAGCAGGAGAGATAAAAGAATGGGTAGAACCGGTATCTAGTAAAGTATAAACTTCGCAAGAATTCAAGATTAGCTTACCCGTGATCACCTCGTTCGGGTTTCTCGCGTTTTGGCCAGTAACGACAAACGCCCTTCCAGGAACCGCTGATTTCGACTTATCCGGGACAGCTTTTGGAGTCACCATCCCCGCTGAACTTGGTTTTGCTACAGAACACTCTCGAGCTATATGACCCTCCTTTCCACAGTTATAACATACCTTGGATTGTTGTGGGCAGTTTGGGCTGATATGTCCCTCTTTCCCACATTTGTAACATACGACCGGTGGTCGTTCTCCTCCCCTAGAAACAGTTGATGTTTGTGCTGACGTCTTCACGTTATCATTGTTGTACCTTCTCTTCTTGAAATCTCCTCCCGACTCGCTCCTTCTATTATCACGACCACGATTACCACCAGAGTGGTTACCGCTTTTGTCCGAATGTTTTCCTCCCTGCTGGTTTTCATTGCTTCGATGACTGCCGCCACCGGTATGACCCTGGTTGTGGTCCCTCGGTTGCACATACTCATTATCTCGCTCTAATAATTGAGCCCTGTTTACAACATCTGAATATAAAGAAAATTTATGAGAGATAAGATATTGCCGAATCTCGGGTTTTAGACCTCTCAGAAACATCCTTGTCATTCGTTCCTCATTTTCGACCAAATGAGGTGCAAACCTGGATAACTCTGCAAACTTCGCCTCGTACTGGGACACCGTCATGTTGTTTTGTTCCAGTCTGATAAACTCAACCTCCTTCATATGACGAATACTTTCAGGAAAGTACTTGTCATTGAACAGTTTTTGAAATGTTTCCCAGGACATGTTGAGTGCGTCAGGCTGGGTACGCTTCACAGACTCCCACCAGTAGTCTGCCTCACCGCGGAACATAAAGGTGGCGAATGGAACCTTCTGTTCCTCCGTGCATCCCAAGACATCGAATATCTTGGTAATTTGCTTGACCCACGTTTCCGCCATGATCGGATCCGGCTTTCCCTTAAATTCTGGTGGTCCCAATTCTTTGAACTGCTTAGCTGTGACAAACCGCGCGTTGTTATCATTTCCACCCGTATTCTGCACACGAGTCTCCCTCGTCTGATTTTGCATGAACTGCAAAAAGCTCCTAAACATTCCATCATTCATCGTTTGCTCGGTAACGTTGTTTACAGGAGGAATATTGCCTTCCTGTTGCACGTTCCCCTGGGTAGTGATCAAAGGTGTCTCCACGGTCTGATTTACTCCATTATTAACGTTCTCAGCTGCCATTCTTAAATACTGCCATAAAACAAGGGTTAATAGTCATGTCATATATTATCCCTATACTCTGACCGACCAAATAAACACCAAATAAACTTAGTCAGGTCATACTAGCGAAGGAATTCCCCGTCTCTCCCCTCCTAGTTCTTGTCTCACATCTCAGCCAGGGATCATATCCCTAAGCTCTGATACCAACTGTGACGCCCCCAAAATAGGTATACAACACCCATTCTGAGTCGCCAAATACATGGTACAGAAAGCAAACTACAACTTCAATAATACAATTGTCGTGCAAAATACGACAACACATACTGTGAGTTTAAATACAAATATTGTCTTCTAGACAATATCCACACTCAAATAAATCCTCATTACAATTATTCAAACACTATTTTACAGAAATAGTGAGGACTGCTAAAACATCTTTCTAGAACCATCACTCCATACCCCGACTAGATCCTGCTATGTTCTCACCTCCTGAGAAGAAAAATGGAACAAAAAGGAAAAGGGTGAGCTCAACTAGCCCAGTAAAGAATATTATGACTAAGATAATATACAACAAATTATCGTTAGTCTTCAACAGGGAAAAATCTGATAAAATATAATCGACAACAAGTTTTAGATCAACAACTGCAGCGGAAACAGCAAACCATTAGAAGAGTCAAGTAGAGAAAGAATTCTACTATCTTCTAAGATTTAAAAGTCCATCATCAATATTTTATCCCTGTAACATCAATTAATAATCATCTTTAACCAAATATTCATCTTTGCACTACAGGCCAAAGATATTCATTTGTATCATCAGTCGGTCATGTTCATCTCAACACCTGTTCATCTTTGCACTACAGGCCAAAGATATTCATCAAGTAATTATACATCTTTGCACTACAGGCCAAAGATATTCAGTAATATCATCATTTAGGACTGAGGATGATGAAAAATATCTTAAAGAGAACGAATCCAATGAGACAGAAGGACAAATAGTAGGGATTCGTATAACAGTTTATCCAAGATCAATAATACTTCATAATAATCAATTGTGAAGCAGAATTCAAAAATAAAGATCAAAACATGGATACAATCAAAGATAGTAACCATAATAGACATCTTGGACAAAAAGGAAAAATTTTATTTTTCGGTGAATAGTGCCGTATTCGTGAATAGTGCCGTATACGTGAATAGTGCCGTATACGTGAATAGTAACCCCGACACAAAAAGTTCCAAATTTGATAAAAACTCATATCAATATTTCAGCATAATGATATTGAAGAAAATAATATCATTTAAGAAGAAAATAATATCCCTTACCTCAAGATATCAGTACTTCTGGTCGGAATACCGGTATAAGGCTGAAAGAAACTTGCTCTGATGAATAGAAACTCTCAAAGTATCTAAATACTCACAAAATACACTCAATAATCTAGAGAGAGAAAGAGAGAAAACTTGTTTCTGGTGTGATTTTCAATTCTAACTTAGCCCTCTATTTATAGGAAAATTTTGGTAGGCTTGACCTGCAACCTGATGGCTTTACCTGCTACTATTCCCACCCACCACATTTGAAATATAATTCAGCACATTTCTTCACCAACCACAAGTGGGGCCCACCAATTCTAGAATTTTCCATCAAAATGATAAACTCCGAAAATTCAACAATTTTTGAACCAGTCATCTTGTAAAATTCGTAATAAATCATACGTTCATTTTTAACGGTTCAAAATTCGTAATATATGTATAACATATCCAAAAATTACCACGATCCAACGGTCGGATTAAAAATTATAACCCCCGCAAACTATCTCAAAAATCCTGATTTTTAATACCTCCATTCCGACAAAAATACTGACAAAAATCTCAACATTAACTCCTTCATTTTTAACCACAAAAATATATCCCTCATTTATATCCACATAAAATAAATATTTCCTTATCATATGAATCAATAATTAATTATTCACAAATTATATTACAGAATCACATTTATGACAACCAGGCCGTTCCCAGGAAAGAGGGGGTTTTCCAATAAGGATTTCTCCTTACTGGCGCGCAATTAGATGACCAAACCTCTCCTTAGACAGAACTTTCTAGACACTGCCAATAATGTTATCTAATAATATTATTCAAATAATATGAATTATTGATCTGATAAATGAAAATACTGTGCAGCAACAATTATTGAAACAACAATAATATAAAATATCAACGCAGCAATTATTGAATCAATAAAATAAAATATTGAATAATAACTACTGTAACAATTATTGAGTAGTGCCTTCTTACGTAAGAATCAATAATTGGTGCAATACCGTGTGCTACTGTATTTTAACCACCGGGTATTCCAACAGTATTAACGGTAACAACTACGCCGTTATTTATAAACAACTTATACTTGTCGTTTTCTTCATCCAATCGCTTTCCGTTATGGGGCCCACACAAGGCTGCGTCGTCGTACGAATATTCCCCAACAGCAAGAATATTCCACGACCAACCGAATATTCACCGACCAAAAATAAATATTTTATAACCACTTGCTTATTTTGCAAAATTTGCACATTTCACCCATAACCAAAGTATTATATCAAATTAACCCCTTATTATTTACAATAATATTTAGAGAAAATTTGATTTTATTCATTAATAAGTTGGGGTCTTACAATGGAGGCACCAAAAGCCATCCCAGAAAAGTCAAAACCGGTTGTGCAAGGGAGAGCGTTTGTTGTGAACTCCCAGAGAGCAAGGAACCTGAATGAGGTCATCATGGGTAAGCTTATCATAAACTCTAAAGAAGTTTATACTTTATTTGATACCGGTTCAACCCATTCTTTTATTTCTCCTACTTGCGCTCGTCGATTAAATTTGATTCCGGAGAAATTAGACTTTGACTTATCTGTGGAAACTCCGTTGGGAGAAACCTTCATTACCTCCACTGTTTATAAGTCTTGTTTGATTCAAGTTGGTACCCACACATTACCTATCGATCTGATTTCATTAAAAATACTTGCATTTGACGTGATTCTAGGGATTGATTGGTTAACTACTCATTATGCAAAAATTGATTGTTTTCGTAAGGTTGTTAGCTTTCATATTCCTAATCGACCTATTATGCGAATTCAAGCAACCAAACCATTAAAATCAATCGCTGTCATCTCAAGTCATAAAGCTATTCGTTTATTGAAAAACGGATGTCAAGCTTTCTTAGCTCATGTCACAGATCTAAACAAAAATACGGCAGTTTTGAATGATATTTCTATTGTTAATAAATTCCATGACGTATTCCCTGAAGAACTTCCTGGCCTACCCCCAGAGCGTGAAATTGAATTTTGTATCGACCTTGAACCCGGTACAAAACCCATTTCCAAAGCCCCATATCGAATGGCTCCTATTGAACTTCAGGAGTTAAAGATCCAACTGCAGGAATTGTTAGACATTGGCTTTATTCGTCCTAGTACTTCTCCTTGGGGTGCTCCTGTTCTATTCGTGAAGAAGAAAGATGGAAGTATGCGACTTTGTATTGATTATCGGGAGTTGAATCATGTCACCATCAAAAACAGGTACTCATTGCCACGTATTGATGACCTGTTTGACCAGTTGCAAGGAGCACAATTCTTTTCAAAGATCGATCTTCGTTCTGGATATCATCAGCTGAAGGTTAGAACTGAGGATATTCCAAAGACGGCTTTTAGAACTCAGTACGGGCATTATGAATTCCTAGTCATGTCCTTTGGATTGACTAATGCTCCTGCTGCCTTCATGGATATGATGAACCGGGTATTCAAGGAATATTTGGATCATTTTGTGGTCGTCTTTATTGATGACATCCTTATTTATTCCAAAAGCCGTGAAGATCATGAGCAACACTTGAGGCTGGTACTCCAAAAGCTTCGTGAATATAAGCTTTATGCCAAGTTGAAGAAATGCGAGTTCTGGCTGGAGGAGGTAGCATTCCTTGGGCACGTAGTATCAAGTCGTGGAATATCGGTTGGCCCGGCAAAGATTGAAGCTATTCAAAGCTGGGAGCAACCTAAATCAGTGACCGAGGTACGTAGCTTTCTTGGTTTAGCTGGTTATTATCGGAGATTCGTGGAAGGATTTTCTCGAATCGCTACTCCATTAACTCAGCTGACTCGGAAAGATACAAAGTTTGGTTGGAGCGAAGAATGTGAGCAGAGTTTTCAAGAACTCAAGAGGAGACTCATTTCAGCACCTGTTCTAACAATACCATCTGGCTCGGAGGGATTTGTCATCTACAGTGATGCTTCGAGCAAAGGGTTGGGATGCGTTCTCATGCAACATGGAAAAGTCATAGCCTATGCATCAAGACAACTCAAGGAATATGAGAGGAATTATCCTACTCATGATCTAGAGTTGGCAGCTGTTGTCTTTGCACTTAAAATTTGGAGGCATTACTTGTATGGGGAGAAAGTGGAGATCTTTACGGATCATAAAAGTCTCAAATATTTCTTCACTCAAAAGGAACTCAACATGCGACAACGACGTTGGCTTGAACTGTTGAAAGATTATGATCATACCATTCAATATCATCCTGGAAAAGCGAACGTGGTAGCTGACGCATTGAGTAGAAGATCATATGCAAGTACGAGTGCAATATTGTCAACACAAAGACCCATTTTGTGTGATTTGCAAAGGATGGAGATAGAATTAAAGACTCCAGGGACCCATGTGATGATGGCGAATATACGAGTAGAACCGACTTTAATCGATAAAGTTAAAGCTGCTCAAGCTACAGACCTGGAGCTGATGCGTATGAGGAAGAAAGTGCAAGAAGGTTCTATGCCGGAAGCAAGAATCGATGAAGAAGGAATACTTCGAGTCAACTCCAGACTTTGTGTTCCTAACAACCCTGATTTAAAGTATGAAATCATGATGGAGGCGCACAACACACCGTTTGCAATCCATCCTGGAAGTACCAAAATGTATCATGATCTTCGTCATACATTTTGGTGGAGCAATATGAAGAGAGAGATAGCGTTGTTTATCTCAAGGTGTCTAACTTGTCAACGAGTCAAAGCGGAGCATCAAGTACCAAAAGGTCCTTTGCAACCACTTGAAATTCCAGAATGGAAGTGGGAGCACATTACCATGAATTTCGTTACCGGTCTTCCTAGAGTTTCTCAAGGTATTGATGCGATTTGGGTCATTGTTGATAGATTGACCAAGTCTGCTCATTTCTTACCGATACGAGAAACTTATACACTTGAACGTCTTGCTCGTATGTACATAAACGAGATTGTAAGACTGCATGGTATGCCAGTATCCATAGTTTCTGATCGAGACCCAAGATTCACTTCACGATTTTGGGTTAGTTTACAAAAAGCTATGGGCACGGAGTTACGATTTAGTTCAGCATATCATCCTCAGACGGACGGACAATCAGAGAGGACTATTCAAACTCTTGAAGATCTATTAAGACTCTGTGTCTTTGACTTCAAGGGAAGTTGGGACAAGTTCTTACCATTGGTGGAGTTTTCCTACAACAACAGTTATCAAGCAAGTATTGGCATGGCTCCATTCGAAGCATTGTATGGAAGAAAATGTCGTTCTCCAGTATGTTGGGATGAGGTGGGCGAAGCAACGTTGTTGGGACCGGAGTTGGTACGTATGACTACAGAAAAGATTCAAACGATCCGACAACGTATAAAAACCTCACAAGATCGACAAAAGAGTTATGCTGATCTTCATCGAAAGGACGTGAAATTTGATGTAGGAGATCATGTGTTCTTACGTGTTGCTCCATGGAAAGGAGTTACGAGATTTGGAAAGAGAGGAAAGCTAATTCCTCGATTCATCGGTCCATTTTTAATCCTCGATCGAGTAGGAACTGTGGCTTATAGACTCGCTTTACCGCCAAGTATGTCTCGTGTTCATAACGTTTTTCACATATCAATGTTACGCAAATATGTGGAAGACCCGAACCACATTATTGAGTTAGAACCGGACGAAATAGCGGAGGATTTGACGTATGAAGAAGTTCATGTTCAAATCTTGGATAAGAAGGAACATATTCTACGCTCCAAGGTTATACCTCAAGTTAAAGTTTTGTGGAGAAACCACGATGTTGAGGAAATGACTTGGGAGTTAGAATCAGAAATGAAATCAAGGTATCCTTACCTCTTCGATATACCAGGTACGTACCCTAATTTCGAGGGCAAAATTTCATAAGAAGGGGAGGTTGTAAGACCCCAACTTTTATAAATAAAGATGAATTTTCTATAAATATCATTTTTGAATATTATGGAGTTAATTTGATATAATGTTATAGTTGTGGGTAATATTTATAAATTTTGCAAAGTAAGCAAGTTGTTATAAAATATTCGTTTGGTCGGAGAATATTCTTTTTGTCGGGGAATATTCGTACGACGGCACAATCATTGGTGGACCCCACAACGGAATTATTGTCGGATTGAGAAAATGACAGAATTATCTTTCTATAAAAATAACGGCTGAGGTGTTACCGTTAAAACCGTTAAAACTGTTGAACTACTCGGTAGTAAAAGTACAGTAATACGCGTGGTTGCATAGTAGCACACGGTATTGATTATTGATGCTTACGTGAGAAGTCACTCAGCTATACTCAATTATTACTACAGTAATTGCTGCATCATATCTCTTAAATTATTGTCATAGTATCATCTGTATAATATGTTATATTTTTAAATCAATAATTGAGACGTTGTGGTAAGTTTGGTTATTTTATGGGGGGCCATATGTCATCATCTAAGAGTCTCTTCGTCAATAGTAATTACCGTCGTCAATAGTAATTACCGTCGTCAATTGTATTTACCTTGGTCAATAGTAATTACCTTCGTCAATAGTATTTACCTTGGTCAATAGTAATTACTTTCGTCAATAGTAGTTGTCCCTTCAATATTACCAAGAGTCATTTGACCCTTCGTTAAGACCAAGAGTCATTTGACCCTTCGTTAAGACCAAGAGCCACCCTCAGTTTTTCTATAAATAGAGGCCTAGGGCTTCATTTTTTTTCACGAATTCATTCAAGCTATAGAGAAAGAAAGTATAGAGAGAATAAGAGAGAGAGAGAGAATAAAAGTATTTTGCTACATCACTTTTCCAATATCCAGTTCTTTTAAGGTAGGGAATATTATTTCTTTTATATTCATGAAGAGAACTTCTGTTATTCCATTCTTTATTATTCTGTTGGAATAACCAGTATACGCGGTCTACCCTATACTTGGTGAGATTCTTCTATTATTCTGTTGGAACATCCTGTCTGTGTGTTTTACACCGGACCTGGTTCCGTTTTTATTATTATTCTGTTGGAACATCCTGTCTGTGTGTTTTACACCGGACCTGGTTCCGTCTTGTTATTATTCTGTTGGAACATCCTGTCTGTGTATTTTACACCGGACCTGGTTCCATTATTTATTATTCTGTCGGAATATCCTGTCTGTGCGTTTACGCCGGACCTGGTTCCATTATTTATTATTCTGTTGGAATAACCTGTCTGTGCGGTCTATCGCATGCATGGTGATTTCTTTTGTTATTCCATTCTTTATTATACTCAGTTGGTTAAGTTTTGACTTATATACTCCATGAAATTTGTGGAATATCCTTGACATTTGCGCTTCATCTAGTATCTATTCATGAAAATATTCTCCTGATCATTCTTGAATTTTACTCCACAATGCAGTGTCATGTTGACAATTTGGACGTTGTTAATTCTTGGATAAATTAATTCTTGAACTTGTTTTATTGAATTCTTATATCATTGTCATCATCCTCATGTTTATAAAATGTTGAAAGTCATCTGTGACCTGTAGTGCATAGATGGACTTGGTATGATTATGACCAGGGATTATTCGGTGTAATCATGACCGTAATGTTACAAATGATGTGGTAAAAGTCCTCATTGGCCCGTAGTGCATTGATGGACAGTTGTTGGCATGATCATGACCATTAATGAATATACGAATATCCTTAGCCATAGTGCAGGGGTGATTCGATGATGTGGATTATTTTATTAAGCTGAGTTCCAGCGATCACAGTGTTGAAAAACCTTTTAAATCATAAAAGATAGTAGAGTTTATTTTCTACTTGACTCTTTTAATGGATTGCTTGTTCCGCTGCAGTTAAACTTGATGTCTATTATATTTTATCAGTTTAACATTGTTGAAGGCTAATGATAATTTATTCTGCATTATCTTAGTCATAATATTTCTTACTGGGCTAGTTGAGCTCACCCTTTCTTTCACTGTTCTCTTCAGGAAATGAGAACGTAGTTGGGGCAAGTCGGGGAACGGAGTGATGGTCCGAATGATAGTATTAGTTAGTAGTCCTCACTATTCTATGTAATGGTGTGTTAATAAATGTAATGAGGACTCCTTTTGAGTATGAATACTCTCTAGAAGATAATATTTGTATTCAAACTCACAGTTTATGTTTTGTCGTATTGTACACGACAGTTGTATTAATCAGTTGTATTTGTATTCTGTACTATGTATCTGACGACCCAAGATGGGTGATGTATACCTAATTTTGGGGGCGTCACAGATAATGGGAAATACTGCGCAGCAACAATTATTGAACAACAATAATACAAAATTTCAACGTAGCAATTATTGAATCAATAAAATAAAATATTGAACAGTAATTACTGTAACAATTATTGAGTAGTGCCTTCTTACGTAAGAATCAATAATTTCAAAAATACTGTGCAATACCGTGTGCTACTATGCAATAACGCGTATTACTGTATTTTAACCACCGGGTATTTCAACAGTATTGACGGTAACAACTACGCCGTTATTTGTAAAAACTTAATTTTGTCGTTTTCTTCACCCGACAGTTATTCTGTTATGGGGCCCACAAATGTCTGCGTTATCGTACGAATATTCTCCGACAGAAAGAATATTCCACGACCAAACGAATATTCCCCGACAACAATGATTATTTTATAACCACTTGCTTATTTTGAAAAAAAATTCATATTTCACCCATAACTTTAAATTTTTATCAATTTAACCATTTACTGAATTTAATTATAAGAAAAATTGAATACTTTTATTTCATAAAATTCGGGGTCTTACAATCTCCCCTCCTTATGAAATTTCGTCCTCGAAATTTACGTACCTGGTATTTCAAAGAGTTGAGAATACCTTCCTTTCATTTCAAATTCCATCTTTCCTATCATCATAATTTCTCCATTGCTCATCTCCTGTATTTCAAATATCATTCTAGAATACAGCTTCAAAACAAGGGTTAATTTAACAAATTAACATATCACATAATATCCCGATATTATGACTGTCTAACAAATAAGCTTAGGTAGGACACACTAGCGAAGGATTTACTCATCTCTCCCCTCCTAGTTATATTCCCCGATCTCCGCCAGAGATCATATCCCTAAGCTCTGATACCAAATGTGACAACCCCAAAATAGGTTCATTCCATCCAACCTATTCTGAGTCGCCAAATACATGGTACAGAAAACAACTACAACTTTATTACAATAATTGTCGTGCAAAATACAACAACACATATGCTGTGAGTTTGGATACAAATATATACCAAATGTGACTCATGTTCCAACCGTGGACATCACCTCACAATAACACTTTACATAAAGGTATAGTCAAAAACTGTTTTAGAAATTAGAATCTTTGGGAAGTGCTCAAAGAAACCTTCGTACATGGGAGGCCACGCGTCTAGGTTATGATAGATATCATATGGCCACAGAATTATCCTTGGTTGACCCAATAGACCCCAAAGAAAAACGAGAAGATTACTATCATATTCTTCCCAATGGTGAGTCTTCTCTTGACTTATCATTATCTCCACTGTCTCTAATTGAGAATTATACTTCAAACAAACACCAAGATTATATAGGTAGTGCCCATAGATATACTCAGCAAGTGGATGAGCACATCCCTGTCTTATGATGACACGAGGTTGTATGTCGTTAGACATCTTGTATGATAGTGGCAAACCACCCTTCCAACGTTGGGTACACCTTACCCTATTGGATTCACCAAATAAAACTACTAAATGAACTTTTCTATACTGCTTCGGGAGAACATCCACAGCTAGAGACCACCGTTCTATTTCCCCGTTACCCTCGCTCGACCCAGCTACACTCTTATTACCTGAAAGGAATTGTGAAGCAAAAAGGGTGAGCACAACTAGCTCAGTAAAGAATATCATGACTAAAGATAATTAAATTATCAATAGCCTTCATCAATAATAAATCAGAGATTTAGAACATATGGTAAATGATAAAAATTTCAACCATAGTTGCAGCGGAACGAGCAATCCATTAGAAGAGTCAAATAGACTATAAAGTCTATTCTCTTCTCCATGTTAAAAATCCACCAACAATGTTTTATCCCTGTAACATCAATCAATAATTCTGGTCCACAATCATATGAATAACTCATAATCATAACTGTAGTTCTAAATTCCTCTTCTTATCCAGGACGATGATAATTTTCATCACCTATCTTTACCTGAAACATCAAAGATCATGGTTATACCAAATCACATTTCCTGTTCATAATCGTACTAATAACTTCATCTTTGCACTACGTCCAAAGATATTCATTTGTATCACCAGTTGGTCATGTTTATCTCAACATCTGTTCATCTTTGCACTACTGGCCAAAGATATTCAACAACATGTCATATTTGCACTACGGGCCAAAGATATTCATCAACAATTCATCTTTGCACTACAGGCCAAAGATATTCATCAATATTTCATCTTTGCACTACAGGCCAAAGATATTAATATCTCAAAGAAATATATAATCATTTCAGAATTTATATAAACAATAATTATAACCATGTTGATCAATTCACCTTTGCACTTAAGCTAAAGATATTCACTTATAAATTCAATGGTCATGATCATACCAGTCACAATTCAACTTTGCACTACAGGCCAAAGAGAACCCTAGTCATGATCATACCAATAATCTACCCATCTTTACACTCTAGTGAAAGAGAATTTCAACATCAGGGTTATAAAAATGTTATATATGATAATAAAATCAATATAATCAATACATAGTTTTAATCTCAAGAGTAATATTCATAACTCAACTATAATTTGGTTAGAAAAAGAAATCAATTTTTATCGTGAATAGTAACTCGTGAATAGTAACTCATGAATAGTAACTCGACACAAAAAGGTAGAAATTCCACAATAAAATCCATACCAGTATTTCGGTATAATGATATTGAAAGAATAATATTTCTTAAGCTTATAAACAATTTATTTAAATTATTTACACTTTACTAAATAATGCATTTAATCATTCTAAAATACCAAACTCATAAGATTTTATCACCAATAATCAAAACCCTCATCAAAAATCTGCATATACCTCATATAGGATTCTCAAGCCATAAAATCCTATTTTCCAATTTTCTTACTTCACATAACATATTTAATTCATTTACTCATAACTAGTCCATTTTCATGAAAAATACCAAATCAGTTCCAAAAATATTTCTTTTCTGAGATTTAGCATAATATAGTCCCATATTGAACATATATTTTTCTCAGAATTTTTAAAACTCATTTACTATTTTTCATATGGCCAAAATCACCGAATATTTAGACATTTATCAAAAATTGTACTTTTGTCCAAAAATTCTGAAATTTACAGAGTATACTTCTATCATACACATGTACTCCCAATAAAAATTTTATCAATTTTAGAGTTAACCACAAGGAATTATAAGCGGTTACTTTTAAAATAGTCTTTTCCCGTAAGATTCATAACTCTTAATCTATACATCCAAAAATCACCATTTTTGGACACAATCAATAAAACTCATCAAAATATCATTTCAAATTTTTTCATAATTTTTGAAGATCAGAAAAATTACGAAACTGAAAATCATAACAACCCTTAAAATCCATTACTATCCCTTACCTCAAAAGAGCAGTACTTCTGACTGGATATCGGATATGATGCTGAAGAAAACTTGCACTAATGAATAGCAACTCACCAAGTATCTAAAAACTCACAAAATATGCTTCATAATATAGAGAGAGAAAGAGAGAAAGCTTATGTTTCTGGTGTGTTTTTCAATTCTAACTTAGCCCTCTATTTATAGGAAAATTTTGGTAGGTTTGACCTGCAACCTGATGGCTTTACCTGCTACTATTCCCACCCACCACATTTGAAATATAATTCAGCACATTTCTTCACCAACCACAAGTGGGGCCCACCAATTCTAGAATTTTTCACCAAAATGGTAAACTCCGAAAATTCAACAATTTCTGAACCAGTCATCTCGTAAAATTCATAACAAATTATACGTTCATTTTTAACGGTTCAAAATTTGTAGACATATACTCAACTTATATATGTATAACATATCCAAATATTACCACGATCCAACGGTCGGATTAAAAATTATAACCCTCGCAAAATATCTCAAAAACCCTAATTTTATTTTCAATACTTCTGTTCCGACAAAAATACAGATAAAACACCTCAACATTAACTCCTTCATTTTTAACCACAAAAATATATCCCTCATTTATATCCACATAAAATAAATATTTCCTTATCATATGAATCAATAATTAATTATTCATAAATAGTATTACAGAATCACATTTATGACAACCAGGCCGTTCCCAGGAAAGAGGGGGCTTTCCAATAAGGATTTCTCCTTACTGGCGCGCAATTAGATGACCAAACCTCTCCTTAGACAGAACTTTCTAGACATTGCCAATAATGTTATCTAATAATACTATTCAAATAATATGAATTATTGATCTGATAATGGGAAATACTGCGCAGCAACAATTATTGAACAACAATAATACAAAATTTCAACGTAGCAATTATTGAATCAATAAAATAAAATATTGAACAGTAATTACTGTAACAATTATTGAGTAGTGTCTTCTTACGTAAGAATCAATAATTTTAAAAATACTGTGTAATACCGTGTGCTACTATGCAATAACGCGTATTACTGTATTTTAACCACCGGGTATTTCAACAGTATTAACGGTAACAACTACGCCGTTATTTGTAAAAACTTAATTTTGTCGTTTTCTTCACCCGACAGTTATTCTGTTATGGGGCCCACAAATGTCTGCGTTATCGTACGAATATTCTCCGACAGAAAGAATATTCCACGACCAAACGAATATTCCCCGACAACAATGATTATTTTATAACCACTTGCTTATTTTGAAAAAAAATTCATATTTCACCCATAACTTTAAATTTTTATCAATTTAACCATTTACTGAATTTAATTATAAGAAAAATTGAATACTTTTATTTCATAAAATTCGGGGTCTTACAACAATCTTATTTTAATAATGACTCTTTCACTGTCACAATAAATACATATGGGTCGTCACCAGATCCGGACCATTAAATAGACTGGGCTACACCATGGCTAAACCCAAATAATCACACTCCAATATGCGTCATTTAATAATTAATTTTGGTGAACAACAATAGGGTGATAATAACCCGACTTTGGAAGCGTAAAAAATGCACCCCATTAGAATGATGAGGACAAAATTGTACGGAGAGCTTAAAGGCTGTGTTTGTCACTATCATACATGATGTCTGACCACATGCAAAATCGTGTTATCATAAGATATTGTTGTGCGCATCCATTTGTTGACTATATCTATGAGCATTATCTATATAATCTTGGAGTATGGTTAGAATATAATTATTAATTTGAGACAATAGAGATAATTATATGGCAATAAGATACACACTATTGGAATGGACATGATAGTAATCTTCTTGTTCTTTTTGGGGGTTTATTGGGTCAACCAAGGTTAATGTCAATTCCTATGACATCTATTATAACTTAGATGCATGGTCTCACATGTATGAAGGTTTTATTGAGCATTTCTCAAATATTTTAATACCTAAAATAGTTATCGACTGTACTTTTATGTAAAATATCATTGGTTTGGAGTGTGAGTTTTATTATTTGTATTGAAATTCACAGCTTATGTGTTGTCTTATTTTGCACGATAATTTAATAGTTGTAAATATGGAAGTTTGAATTTGGATTTTAGATTATATATTTTAGCGACTCAAAATGAGTTGTGTAAACATATTTTGGGACCTATCTATTTAGTTTTTTTTCTTAGCTGAATTGTGATTAATTGAACCAATATATATTAATATACCACATGATTTGGAAGGTATTGAGTAAAATTCATAATCTAGTATTAAATATTTCAATAAGTTTAAACATTAGTTAATAACTTTAAATTTTTATTGGGAGAAATCTGTCGGGTTTGTGGGGCAATTAGTGATCATAAGATAATTATTATGACCGTGTAAAACTCGTGGCATTTTGTGATCATAAGGTAATTAAGATTCTGTTAGTGGACATTCTTTTAAATGTTTAAGAGTTATATAATTTTTTAGAAAAGGAAACAAAGAGCAAGTGACAGAGTTTTGGGAGGGAACGCCTATTCAATCTGAAATTTAAATTGGAGAGTTAACTTGGTATATTTATGCGTACGCAAGTGAATTTAGAACAAAGTCAGTTTAATTTACTTTTATTTTTAATTAAATTAAACTCGATGAAATAACTCCGCACAAACAAAATTAACATCTAATTAATTAAGAATAGACTTAAATTGACATCACCTTATCGCTTTTTATATATGTTAATATATTTTGATGATTATTAACAAAATTATTAAAGTTAAATAACTAGTGTATTGTATTGGAGGAATGGTGTGGTGGAGGGGACTGTGAGCAAAATCAGGTAGACTAAAACTTATTGATTTAGAAATCTTAACTCTGTTTTTGGGTAAAAGAAATATTGACTTTGGAGTTTCCCTTTGTACCAAAAGTCCATTTATTTAACGAATATTAATCTTGTCTAACCTGCCAATAAACCCATTCATGCATGTACCATGTATGTTAGGTCTTAACTTATGTATAAGACTAGAAACATATAAAACTTATTTGGAAATTTTGAATAAATAAAAGAAAAGAAGTGGTCAATAATATAATAATATATGATATTGGGAAGATTTGGTTATCAGTATTGAGCCAAAACTAATAAGCAATGGATTCAATCTACATATATATTTCCATTCCACTTGTTTTCTAGAGTCATCATCAAGCATTGTCCCACTTGTTTTGGTAGCTAGGCAATCCATCCTCTTTAAGGATATATATATATATATATATATATATATATATATATATATATATATGGGATTCTATCTACAACAATCGATTGCTGTAGAGCAATTTTTTTTTTGGCTTCTTGTAATTTTCAGTTGGAGCAAAAAAAAATAAAAAAAAATTATAATAAGTCAAAAAAGGAGTTACTTCATAACAACCGGTTAATGTGGATGGAATTCCTATATGTGTGTGTGTGTGTGTGAGAGATTAATATCTGACACTAGAATTTTTTAAATTATTTTATTTATTTAGAGAATAATATAGAGAAGAAGGTACATTGCATGTCATATTGGTGAAAAATCATAAGAATATGAGTGTGCATTGAATGGGTTGGCATTGGAATGGTATATGCAGGACCTACTAATATTCCCCTGTAATTAAAAAATAAGGCTGACTGAAAAATCAGAGAGACAGGGGGCTAGAATCAGTGGATCTCTTGACTGATGAGCAAAATCTTGAAATTATGGGTGTCATTATTCATGTTACAAATAAATAATTTTTCACAAGCAAAAATAAAAAGAAAATACAATTTTAGTCTCCCAATTCCAGAAAAATAATCTCATTTGTCAAAGAAATATTGTTTCAAATTTTATTTTTTTGTGGAATGCAGTAATAATCTTGGTTTTGGAAGAGGTTATATATATATATATATATATATATATATATATATATATATATATATATATATATATATATATATATATATATATACCCCAGGTAAATATTTCTGTGGCTAGGCTAGCAACAAATAAATTATGGGGTCCACTCAGGTTCATTATTTTGCAATGTATTTCCAATTGTTTCAACACCAAGTGTGCAGTTGTCTCCTTTGCATCTTAGCCAATTAAATGAAGTGTATTTGATCCACTTGATGCAGCACTAACATCTCATCTACCCGAATTCTGTTTTCTTTTATCAAAATTGGATTGGAGTAAACTATTAATTTCAAATTTGTAGCCTTTTTCCTCCTTAGAGCTGTTTTTATATGACCAACTTGCAAAATTAAATAAATCAAACCTACTTCCAATCCTTAACTTTCGATATACATAATTTATTTTAATTCAAAATTAGAGATATATTTTTAATTTTCATTTATATACAGTCTCATGAATTCTAACGTGTTGTTATTCTAAGTACATTGATGTCACCACTGAATTTGGTTATCATGAAATTAACTTTATAGTAATTGATCAATACAGTATTGACCTGTAAAGAGAGATCACCTCCTCTGTCTGCGTGTTGACATTATATTATTCAATTAATTAAAATTAACTTCATGCTAACCATCCCGTTACCCTATAATATTTCTAACTAATATTAAAAATATGTTTGACGATAACAACTGCCAAGAAAAACCACCCATTCTTGTAGATCATCATCAAGTACGTTTGAAGAGATGCCTAATACTATAAAGACAGTTGAATACATTATTTTCAAAATATGCATTCAAATCCAATTTTAATTTTCTTTTCCAAGAAAGTGTTATATTCCCCTCCATTCTACAAAAAAAATATTTTCTTATATATATTCTTAAAAATAATAAATAATTAATTTAGTAGTGTGGTATGAATATGATAATAAAATTATTATGACAAATTTAAGAATAATGTAAGTTTAAATACTATTATAAAAAAGTGGACTCTGTTTTTAAAATAATTATATGGTTCCAAGTATATTATTTATTTATAAAGAAAATATAATTTTGCAAGATTCTAACCGTGGTACGATTTGGTAAAGCTTCATGACAGTACTAGCTAGAGGCTAGAGAGTAGTAATTGGAGAGAATATGCCTGAAAAGGGGAGTTATTAATATAAAGTTAACTTTGGTTAATCGATTAATAATTCTATATAGTATCGACACGTATATAAAAAATAATTTTTTATTGCGTGTCAATATTGTATTAATCAGACAAATCATGAGTTACTAGTAGTTAGTTATATACAGAAAGGCCTCCTCCATCCATCACTTAAAATTTATAATTATATTTTCCTTTTAAAATAATAAATTTATAGTTTAATAATAATGTGTGTTAATAAAAAAAAGATTCCTTTTGTAGAGTTAAAAAATAAAATTCTTTTGTTAGGCAAATGGAGTGGGATAAAACCTTATAACACGTCAAAAGCATATGCACACGATTTTTCTTAATTTAAGAAACAGGAAAATATATAATATTGAAAACCTAATTAATTAGCTCCATGAAAAAAAGAAATGATGGGGGAAAAGGAGAATGTACATTTTAGTCAAATGGGTTAGTTGATTATTAGGAATAGAATTAAATACACTTATGTCTCTTGAAGTATGAATGTTTAAAATCTTACATTAGCATATTCTAATTATACTTAAGTAAATGAAAGTGATTCCAAAAAAATTTTCTGCCAAAAAATACATTGACGTGTCACCGAAAAGGCTTGTTTTTCGATGATACGTCAATATTCAGACGTATTTTTTAATCAAATTTTTATTTAAAATTATTTTTATTTATTTAAATGTACTTAGAATATATTAATATAAAATTTTAAATATTAGAGTTACTGGTTTACGAATATAAGTGTATTTCCTTGGGAATATTGGAAGACCACATTCATTGTACTCCTCTTGAATATTTTAATGATCAAGTATTCAAGTTGGGTGGTTCCCCAGATCCAGTGGTCTTTTTATACTACTTCCTCCATTCTTATATGTAGATCTTTTAGACTTTTTTGTTATTTCTAATTATTTATCGTTTGTGATTATCTAAGAGAATTTATCACTATTTTTTCTAAATTATCCCTTATTACTCCACCTAATTTTTTGTTCCATATTTATCATTATCCTATATTACTATACTCTTAAACCTTTCTCTCCTTTTCCCGATAAGTGAGGTGAAGGGTATTATAGATAATTGATAGTATAGTTAATGTTTTTCAATTATTTCCTTAATTCTTGTGCACATGTCTAAAACGGCCTATATTAAGGAACGAAGGGAGTAATATGTACTCCCTCTATTCAAATTAAATAACGTTTTAGGGAGTTTAATTTTATTTTATATAAGTATCGTTTTGGAATCTCTATGCAATATTACACTATTTTTTTCTAATTTATCCCTCTATTTAATATGTTTAGTAAATGCAATTGTGGAGAGATAAATAATTAATTAGGGATAATTGTGAAAAATGAGAGACAATTGTAGAGAGAGAAATAATTAATTAAAGACATAAAAGATATTTTATGTTATTTTTAATAAGTGTGTTTAATTTTAAAATGTCATTTAATTTAAATAAGAGGGAGTATTAAATTGGACGGTCTCATACAAATGTTCTTATTAGGTTTG
This sequence comes from Panax notoginseng, assembly GCA_016801055.1. Classification (NCBI taxonomy): domain Eukaryota; kingdom Viridiplantae; phylum Streptophyta; class Magnoliopsida; order Apiales; family Araliaceae; genus Panax; species Panax notoginseng. The sequence continues at coordinate 172,533,692 of CM029021.1, forward strand.
ATTTGTATCGGTACTACTTTATTGTGTTGGGATTTTATTTTTATGCAATCCTTTTCACAACAACAATTAATTCAGATATGCATCTTCCTCGATCTTAGCAAGATTTACGGAGATTTGTGTTTTAAGGGGGAATAGTAATTATAATAATAATAGTATCTCCATTTCATAATAATAATAGTCTTTTTAGATTCATGAACATAAATTAAGAAAATTATTTAATATTAATATTTAAAAATCAAAATTTATATAAAATTTATCACTACCCTTTTATGAGAAATTAAAAATTATTAATACAAGAAATAAAATTTCTTGAAACAATAAGAAAAGTTGGGAGTGTTATATAAAAATAAATAATTTATTCTCTAAAAAATTATAAATGATAAATAAATTGAAATAATTTTTTTCTTTTAAAAAGACAGTTATTATAAAATGGAGTTAGTAATTATTATTTTTACTCTCTTCGTCTTCTAATATATATTCTTTTGGGATTGTGCACAAGTAGTAAGTAAATTATTAAATATAATATCAATTGTCTATATTATTCTTATATTGAAAAAAAAGAGTGTTATTTATTAGAGAGAAAATAGTGAGAGAACCAAAGTTATATTTAATACTTAAAATAATATTAGAAAATAAGCAATTAATATTTATTTGAAATTCTCAAAACGACAAATATTAAGAAATAAAAATATTTGTCTATATATTAAGAGACGAAAAGAGTATTATTATTGTTTTTTTTTTTACATATTGTTCTTGGATGTAATTTTTTAATTCTATTTTATTTTTTCAGCCCCTAATCAAATTGGTTTTCCGATTGATAATCCAAATTACGGAATCAATGGTGAACGAAAGCCTCTCGGAGGACTCGCAATCAACTTTTATATATATTTATTTTAGGTAAAATTAATGAACACGTTTTACTAATTATATTATTGAAATTTTATTTTTTTAAATTATCCCAATAAATTAATTATCATTTTAAAATTTGGTTATTTTGTTAAAAAAAAATTAAAAAGACGTCAACTAATGAATTATTCATTGTAGTTGACACGTTTTACAGATTACACCATTGAACTTTTAATTTTTTAAATTACCCTAATAAATTAATTATTATTTTGAAATTAGGTCATTCCGATAAAAAAATTAAGCAGACGATAATTTTTTATTTATGTGGCTCTGAAAAAGAAACTCAAAAATTAAAAATATTACTTATGTGGCAAAAAATAAAAAAAGTTGAAAGTGGAAACAAAAAAAAAGTATAAATACAATCCCAACAAAATTAATTTAACCTAATATTACTATCTGATATGTGTGTGTGTGTATACACACACACATAGATGTATAAAGAGAGATTTGGGAATTAATGGACCTTGTGGAGGTGATCAGGAGTGAAGTATTAGAGTTCGAAAACATAAGGCTGTTGAGAGTCGGAGGTGAGAGGGAGGAAATCTACTGCAATGCCATTTATTTTATCTGTTGATGAGGATTCAGACTCCACTGTTATATCTAATGTTGAATTTGAAGCTCAATTCAATGTTTTGAGTACTCGAATCTCGGATTTTTCATAAATTCTATAGAAAGAAAATACGCAGATCTATTTGATATAGAGAAGGGGGAAAAGAGAGATGGGAGAAATGAAGAGAGAGAATAAATCATATTTTTTCTTCTTTTTCACATTCACGTAGGAAAAAAACTGAAACGATTTAACAGTCGTGAGATAGAAATAACAGAATGACCCAATTTAAAAATAATAATTAGTTACTGGGATAATTTAAAAAATTAAAAGTTCAATGGTGTAATCAGTAAAATGTGCCAACTACAGTGAAAAATTCATTAGTTTTGTTGATAAAAAATTAACATCCGTTTTATTTTTTAACGGAATGACCAAATTTTAAAATAATAATTAGTTTACTGGAGTAATTTAAAAAATAAAAAATTCAATAGTGTAATCAGTAAAACATGTCAACTACAGTGGTTAATTCATTAGTTTTGTCATTTATTTTTGATCGACAACAAACACATGCTATAAATTATTTCATTCCCTCGTATATATATATATATATATATATATATATATATATATATAGTCAATTTCTGGTGCATATCCCTTTATTTTACATACCCTACTCACCACCTTTAGCGACGGACCAGAGGACAATTTGGTCTATCACTATAGAACAGATAAACCGTTTATATGTTTTGGCGACGGTTTGATGCGTCGCTAAAAGCTAAGACGACGATTCTCTAATATACGCGACGGACCTAATCGTAGTCCGGTCCATCACTAAAGGTGGTGAGTAAGGTATGTTAAATAAAGGGTATACACTTGATTCTCTCCATATATATATATATATATATATATATATATATATATATATATATATATATATATATATAGTGACTGCCAATGAATCTAATGGCCTTGAGGCAAAGGTCCAAAAATGCTCCTAATATTTTTTTTCGAAATTCCACTTACAAATTGAAATTTTTTTTTTCAAAAATACCCTTAACGTTATAAATTTCAGCTCAACTTTACCCTTCCTCTTAATAGACATGTCACCTGTACTAACGTGGCTGACACATTATCTAATTATGCTGACGAGGCATGAAGAAAAAATAAATTTGTTAACACATGACGAAGATAATATCTAATAAAAAATATTTTCACTTTTTTCTACCTCTTTCTCATCTCCTTCCTCTATTCTCTCTCTGTGTTCTTTACCAAATTTGGAAAACGAATTGGGGTTTACATATATCTGGATACATCTCCTCCTTCCTTCTCATCACAAAATTGAAGTACCCAGATTAAATTCCTCACAAATTTTATTAAAAATCAACAAAAATCAGAACCAAAATAGGTTTATCAATCAAAATCCCGTCATCCTCTGTTCCTGAATCAAGGTTAGAAAAGATTAGATTCACACTGATCATCCCAAGCCTCTGAAAATGATTGGGCTTTGCACTCTCCAAACAATTGTCTTCTTCTTAAACATATGTTGAAATCTTGAACTTACCTAAAAACCAATTCAGGTTTTGTTTCAAACCTAAATAATAAAGTATTCAATTGCAAGAACTAAAAACAAAAATACACCAGATTTCTCAATTTAACAATAACCATTAAAGTGGCGCATAGAAAGACAGTGATTTGTAAAACTAAGCTTAAATCTTTTTCATCACTGATCACTTCACAACAAAATATGGTTTAGTAATATTCTCGAGTCTAGATGAAGAAGAAGAAGAAGATGAGCCTAAACTTGTACTACTCAGGTCTATTTTCTCTCTTTAAAGTTTTCTCTCTAAACTCATTATTCTCAGAATCCATTTGAAATAGTACAACAATGAAATCTCATTTATACAATACTGTCATCAAACACTAGTGCACCATCACGGACTTCAATCCCACTAACCATAAGTCATTGTTAGCGAAATTACGAACATTAACCAGAAAATTGTATGCCCAAATCAAATACATCTTCTTCACGGCCAACACCGTCTCGTCTTGCTGATCTTGAAGAGAATGAGTTAATTTTGGATGGGAGGTTTTTAATTGGCAAAAATTTGTGTGAAATTTGGGGTTTATTTTTTTTAATTTTTGGTTAATTACGAGGAGTTATTCTTTGACTATGGACGATGGAGGCGGTGGAACTTTGTTCTTCGTTGTCATGGCTGATGTATAGATTAGAGATGGAAAAGGAAGACAATATGGATGAATCAACTGGATCATGATTTGTGATTCAGGTTTGGGTTTGGTACTAGGAGTATTGTATTTGGATTTTAATCTGGGCAAAAGTGTAAAATTCATGTCATTCACGTTAACGAGAGGGGCAAAGTTGAGTTAAAATTTGTAACGTTAAGGATTTTTTTGAGAAAAAAGAAGTTCAAAGTGTAAGTAAAATTTCGGAGAAAATATCAAGGGTTTTTTTTGAACCTTTGCCCCAATGGGCAATGGCCTTGCCCATGCGCGAGCTTTCTTTCTTATTAAAACGAGACCCACTTGATTGACCCGCACAAATGTCTGTTTATGTGATCTATTTTAGGTAACCATTTTAGAACAACTTCCACACTTCAAACCAAAGTACACCACCTGGATGATGAAAATTCAAAACCCAGCAATATAGTAAAACCCAACTCTAACAGACTTGCTTCACACAACAAACTTCTTAAATTAACACAAACATTCCAGTATTCTCATACTTCTCAAATTGCTAAAAACACTAAATGTTTTTAAATATAACACACACACACAGATGACAAAGTCGTAACCAAATCCATTTAGTTGATGCCAATCCTGCACCAACTTATATACCCTTGTTACATATGGACAATTCCATGATATTGCCAAACTGCATATTTAGTTTAATTAGCAGTGGATGGACATGTTTTCAGTAGCCATTTACAGGAAAGGAAAATAATATTTGATGGTCATAATAGTATAATCTTCAAGCACTTTATCCTATACTCAAAACTATTGCCTAGTAAAATTTTCCTTTTCAAGCAGCTATACATCAAGCCTTAAAGAGTTGAGTTGTGACTTGTAGAGAAATTCAGATAAAGAAAGAAACAGCGTATATTTTGCGAGTTCAGCATCCTCAATCATACAAACCCTCTTGCTCCCATATGTCCACCAAAAAATCAACCATTTCCTGTCAATTGGAAGTTTGAAACCAATTTATAGTAAGTAACAGCCTCACTTACAAGGAAGTCCAATAACAAAAATAATCAGAAGTACCGCAGCTTTGAACTGCTGACTTACAGAAAGAGGGATTGGCTTATGGAAACATTTGTTCGTCCCAAGCAAACTTTCATAAGTTGCATTCCAACTACAATAGCACAATAAATTAGACGTGTCCGAGAATATATAAAAACCTTCTCTCTCGAAAGAAATATGAAAGGGAAAAGAAGGCATGCTAAAGAGATGGCAAAAAGTCATAAAGGAGACAAAATTTCCAGTAACCTCCCACATATCACAATGCTAAATAATTGGTATTATTGGAATTCCATTCACTGGAATTATACCCACATCAACCCGAATTAAGTAGGTAACACTGTTTTCACGGGTCACCAAATGACAGCCCCACAATACGACTCTCTTAATAAACACACAAAGCAATATACAAACCTTAAAACAGGTTCTCGCTTTTTTCTTTGATTCTCTGGCCTTTTACTTCCAGTCCATTGAAGCCTAATCTGGTTCCACAGAAGAAATCCTGCATTCAACAAATTCTGAAGATTACTTTACATAGTAAAGAGGAAACTAAATTACTTAACATAGTAAAGAGGAAACTAAATTAGGAATTGGTTATTAAAAAGAAAAAAAAACATATCCAACACAAGTGAACATACTAAGAAAACAATAGATGCATCAAAGTAGTATTATAGATTAATCAATAGCTGAAAGAAAATCCATTTTTTACCCGGACATTTCAAAGTAAACAATAAAGAAGAAAGTTGAACTTGCCATGGTTTACGAATTCGGAAGGGTTGCTAGTGCTGCCAGTGCCATTGTATTGATTGAAACACTGATTCGAGATACTGATAGACGATACACTTCCTTGAGACTGAAGAGCACTGCTATCCATATCACATGTGCTAGTGCTCCAAAAATCTTCTGATATATCATTTCTCTTCGCTGTCTGCCCTTGAACTTTCAGACCCTTTAGTTCATCCACAACAGTAACTGGTGTGGATCCGGTACAGCAACCAAAGCAACCTCTGCTCTGTTACAATTCAGGTTTAGTAGATACCAATAATGGCAGCTAGATAACCAAATTGCAAGGCCAGCAAGAATTTGTAAATAAATCACCAATAAGTGCAGCATAGTCGTCTATTCGATGCCTACAAAATAATTTTGCATGCTTACAACTATGGAGCTCCATAAAGGTGCTTTATTTTGATAGAACTGTTTCCCACCAAATGCCACATTTCCCTAGGAAGAGGTTCAAATCTAGAAATGGCAATGTCAGGTGCAATTCATTTAAAAGCTTTTAGCTTAAAAATTGCAAAGAAAATTGCAGTACATTTTCAAAACGTATTATTGGAGGTCCAGCTATCCCGACTCCAGGCTCAAAGGGGAAAAATGGATATACCACCACCCAGAAAATACCTTTACCTTTGACTCTTCAAGTTAAGGTTTTCAAATCATTATCATTCTGCATACCCTCACTGAAATTTCTTGGTACAAACTAACTGAAGTTTATTACCAAAAAAGATACAACACAGCTTATATTTTCTTTATAGGCCAAAGCTCGCATTCAAAAAGCCCTGTACGTTACTTCCATTCCTACCCACAAATAGACAACTAAGCTGTAACGCAAACAATTGCTCACGTAATTCACAGTTTGCATCCAAGCGTCATTGAGCACAATGCACAAAAGCTATTAAGATGATGAAGACAACTAGTTATGCAAATGTTTTACAAATGCCAATGAGTTAATGCATGATTAACCTAGAACTTTTCAGGAACTGTGATGGAGGTAGAAAGGGACTGGTTAGTGCTGCCCAACTTTGGTTTCAAAACTGCATGAGCATATGGGTATTATTATATTACATAACAGTCTTAGCCTCTTTGAGTGACATAGTCCCGGTTTATAATGGAAACCTATTTCAAACAATATCATATGTTAAAAGTTAGTTTCCTAGTATATATTACAAAATTTACAGTAGAATTCAAATTTGCAAGTGATTTTCCATGGCTGTCCATATTATTTACTCCATTTAATCCAAATAAAAGACCCAAATTCTTATAATTTGTATTGTCCTATCAGTAAATAATAATTGGATCAATTTCCAGCTTTATTGTTTTTGAAATTATATGCAAAGATAACTTCAGCACACATTTGAGAATTATCTTATACTATTTTGGTGCATAAAACTAATTGCAAGCACACCTTCTTCAAATATTATCAATAATACAATTAATTTATTAATGATATATTTACTCTTTAGTTTCAATTTGTCATTTTGGTCCAAGCTTAGAAGAAACCAGGTACGACATCTACAAACCCATATGGGAAATAAAAGACAAACCTATGCCACTCAAATTCAACCCTATACAAAGAGCCTCCAAAAAACTACCTAAACTACTAGTCTCGTAAATCACAATCACCCAAAAGTTCATGAAATTTCCAAAACACCATAGGAACACCCCATGAAGCCAAAAAAGCAGAGTAAGAAAAAGATAATAAATTTGAAAGAGGTCTGCCATTTCCTTCAAACAATGGCTGTTCCACTCCTTCCAAATCTTCCACCATATGTTATGAGGCACCAAGTTGCATAACCTTCTCCACTCCTTCCTATCCTTCACCCCGGCCAAGCCTAAATTAAACTTACAAGAATCTGCACCAAGTCCAAATCTTTCATCAAATTGTTTATCATTCCTTAACTCTACTGTGAACTGCAAAGTAGAAAAGCTTTTAATGCACCTTAAGCTGAACCGAATACAAGTATTTTCTACTAAAACCTATAACAGAGAACTAAAAAGATAGAAAATCAAAAATTTAAAGCTTTGGTTGCCAAAAGTAATACAGACCCACCAAAAATATAATCAGAATAAACAAGGATAACCCTAATTCACTAATTTGAAAAGTACAAACAAATATTTTCTTCAACAACAAAAAACAACTACGACTATTGTTTCAATATGATCTATATCTTTCTCAGAAAACTATTCAAATCGAATCGAGTACTTACCCCATGCAATCGAAAAGGTGAGTGATCCAATCAGTGAAAGAAAGCTGCAAAATCATAACTAAATGGGCTGAAGATGATAGATAAGATTGGGCACATCTGAAAAGGGAAAGTCAATATCAACAAAAGCTGGGTGATTACGATCTTCTTCTACCATAATAATTGACGAAAAGTCCTCCCACTGTTTTCATATATTCTACTACTACTCTTTTTCATGGGTTGAGACTTGAGCCGATGCACCTGAAACTACCTACTTCTTCGTGTTCGGAAATGACTTTTTTTAAAATGAGTTATAAGTTAAGTTAAGTTGTGAACGTTAAATATCAATTTGATTTATAAATTAAAAATTAATTTAAAATAAATTTTAAAGGTATTCGATTTATAATAAGTTAAAATAAATATAAATATTATTAAAAATAATATTAATAAAAAAATGATAAAATAAAAAAGAGATAAAATAAATATTATATTAAGTCAAATTAACTTATTTTAAAATAATTAATAAATTATTTTTAAATAAGTCATAAATAGTTTGTTTTTTTTTACTTAAAACTTAAAAATAAATATTTGTCAACTTATAAATTGGCTTGACTAATTTATAAGTTGCTTCTGAACAGGCCTTAATATTCCGCCTATAAACTAGCACTCGATGGCTGCACCGTGCGTAACTATGTGGTGTAAAATCTGAATTTTATAAAATTTGAAGGAATAAACAGAAAAAATAAAATTAATTTAATATAAAAAGAATATTAAAATAATATAATTAAATTTATAAGGATAAAAAAGTAAAAAAATAACACAAATGTATTAATGACGTCAGTAGCTCGGAACAGCCGCTTTATAACAAGAGACGAGAAAGATTTAATGTTGCAAATTGTTATTTTCATAACTAATATTTCATATGTATAGTCTAGTATTTAGTTATTATTTATTACAAAGAAATTTTTAGAGATATAAAATGTACATGTGAAAATATAAATTTCTAATTTTTTAAATCATAATTGTAATAACTTATAATTGGTGATATATATATATGGTCATAATATAAAAAAGGATCTGTAATTATTATTATTTATTTAAAAAATTAAACTCGAGACTCATTTTTTAGGGATAATAATGATTTGACACTCGGTATGTACGTCAAAAAAAATGTAACATAGAGATGCCAAATTTAGAGAGCATAACACAGTAGACGTGATAGAGGCCATAATAGTGATGTTAATTATGCGATAATGGTAATTGCGTACCACCTAAATAATTGATCGAAAGTGATTTATAAGAGATCGGTAACCAAGAACCACCCTCCACCACCCACCACCCACCACCCACCACATTGCCACTGTGCCCAACACTAGAGCAAGTAAATTCAACCCATCATCTGCCCTTTTGGGATTTCGTTTGATGTACTCCCTTCTTTTTCAAAGTTGAATATACATTTTTTTGAGAATAACTTGTATTTTAGAAGGATAACTGGTTTGGTGTGCTAATGTAAATGATCACATTCATGATGAGATCATTACATTCCCAGCTCTAAAATCCTCTTTGACAACTTACTTTAATAGGAAGTAAAGCTTCAGCAAAAATCAATTTTCATGTTATTTCTGTGTTCCTTAACAAATACCAACACATATTACTATGGTTTATACACCCAACTTTGTATCCGTTGTTCCAGTCCTTCGCTATGAGAAAGAGGAGGAGCATAACCAGCATAAGAAGCATACTAAGACAAACAATAAGCAAGACAATTCAATGGCCTCGGCAAAAAGACTCGTATCTTTTCCATTTCTACTGCTTGTTGCCCTGATTGAAAACAAGAGATGCCAGACCGACTCTCCAACCGAACATCATAGAGGGTTCATTCTTTCTGGGTATAAGAGAAGGCAGGCCAGAAGCCAAATTGTGACCCAATAAAGTCTCCTGCTTGACACTTGTCTCCAATGATGACCTACATAGATATCAATTATCAAACATATAGTTTTAAGGCATATATTCAAAAGAAAATTCTACTCTACACTACCAACAAAATATACATATCACGAAAATATGAGGCACTTGTCACTCCTGAAAAGCCAAGTATGAGAGTCTCATGCTCTCAGGTAAACATAGATTCATGATATCACAAGGATCAATCAATCAAAGCAAATTGATAACAGGTACTATCATTTAATCAACAATAATTTTTTAACACTAAGACCATGTTCGAACTCGGAAAACAATGGGGAAAAGAAAGGGGAAAAAAGTAAACATTAATGACAAAAGGGTAACATATATCTGATTATTTATACTTCCAAAAAAATTCAAATATAGAGTATGAAGTTACTCTAGTGTAGTGGATGTTTAATAAGGTTCCAATAATTTTGAGGATTTCACTTCATTTTCCTTTGTGTTCTCCAAGTTCCAAATACATCCCAAGAAAAGAATGAAACGAGAACACATATGATAGAAAACTACTATCGAAAACCAAAGAATATACAAGGAAGAAGTCATTTTCCACTGCAATCTTGAATACTTTTTTGAATGCTATGCACAAATTTAGTACATAGCTAGAAACCAAAAACTGTTTGGTAAGAAATGCTTGCTCCATAGCAAGAACTATATTCATAATATAGGGTTGCATACATACTTCCTCAGCTAAATAACCATCAATCCAGTCTACTTCAAGCATATCAGGCATGTTTAGTCTCCTAGCCAATAAATTCCATTCAATACCTTGTAGATAGTATAAATTATTTTGTTTTACTCTTGCAATTTAGTTTATTAATGGTAGGTTTTAGCCTGATTATAAGACTTAATACACTCTCAAGCATGAGACTTCTAACTTCCATAATACAGAAGGTTACAATGTGTGACGGAGTTTTCCAAGAACAAGATAAATTAAAGTCTAATACATGTGCCTTTTCTTCAATGTTCTAAAAGGCGCTAGGCGGGAGGCGAGCGACCGGGGGCCTAACGCCTAGAAGGCTTGAACGAGATTTTTTATTTTAAATCAATATTAATATTTTATTTTAGATTTATCTAAACAAAACAATAATATAAAGCAAAATAATCTATAATAAAGATAATAAAGGCATTTGCTTAACGTTCAAACACATCCTTATTGCTAATGTCAAAATTCAAACACAGACATGCAATTGTTTAAAGTTCAAATATATTTTTAACGTATTAGTTTTATTCATAAACAAGATTGCTATTAAATAATAAAATTTAAAATTTCAAGAATTTAATTCAATATTAAAACTTAAGAAATTAAACATAAATTTAAGAATTATATTGAATTAAACTAAATATTACAAATGTATCATCATTTATATAATTTAAAGCTAGTACAAATTTAAAAAATTATAACTATAATAAAATTATCCATTTTGACTTGATATCGTTCACTTTTTGTGGTGATTTGATATGCTACAACTTGTATTATGATATAGTAAATCATTAGAAAAATAAATATATTAAGATCTGGTTTGGGTAGTTATTAAAATTAAAAAAAATCTCTAAGCCTAGACCCTGCCTAATTTTCTGGAGGAATTTTTTTGCCACCTTAAAACTAGGTGAGGCGCCAGGGGGGCCTAGCTACTAGGCGAAGCGCTAAAGGGGGGCCTAGCACCTAGGCGAGGTGCCAAGGGGGTCCTAGCACCTAGGCGAGGTGCCAAGGGAGGGCCTAGCACCTAGGAGTAGGGCTGTTCAAACGGACTAGTTTTTTCGATTTTTCGGACCGAACCGGCCGGTTCGGTACAAAAAGAACCGGTACGGTTCGGTACAAAAAAATCAGTATATAATAATTTTTCAGTTTCGATTCGGCGTTTTTATGATTCGGTTTTACCGAATCGAAATATACCAGTTTTTTAATTTTTTATTATTATGAATAATAATAATAATAAAATAATGATAATAATAATAATAATAATAATAATAATAATTTTTAAAAAATAATAAAATAAAAATTATATTAATTTCCGGTAAAAAAAAGGTACCAAACCGGTACCGCCGGTTCGGTATACCGGTCCAACCAGTATTGGTATCAACATTTGGCCGGTTTCGGTACTGGTCTGAACTGGACCGGTTTTTACCAGTTGAACACCCCTACCTAGGCGAAGATTTTTAGAACACTGTTTTTCTTCTTAGATATTATAATATAATTTGATGCAAGGCAAATAAATATCCAAGTACAAGTTAATAAATTTAGTTTTTCTTAGCTTTGCATAAATGCTAATCCCTCCATCATTTCCAAAAGAATGAACAAAGTACAATTTTTACATATTAAGAATAGTAAAAATAAAGGAAAGAGAAAAAATTCAAAATTTATCCTTAGTGGCCCCACAAGATTATATAAAGTGACGAATACTTCTATATTTTATACTAATGGACTCCATTAAATGATTTAGTCACCCTTCGTTTTATGTACTTTATCTCATATACAATTACTTTTCCTGTACATATATGACTCCACTAAATTATAAAACAAGTAACCATGAATCGAGGATGAAGATCTAAATGTTTTCTGCTAGAGAGATGCTAAATGCGAGCCTGAAGCAAGCTGTAACCCCAAAAAATACAATCATATAATTGTACACGCAACGCGCATGTTCGTAATGAGAACCGACAAAGAAAAAAAAAACAGTGAATGAGACACATACACTGGAGCCAATGGGCCTTCATGTGCAAACGTAGACATGCCCTGTCGTTGCTTGTGCTTGGGGTTTGCAGTGCATAATACATATACGCGACCACGGCGTTTGACTGTTCTACAAAACTCGCACATCTTCTTCACCGATGACCGCACCTTCATGATTACTATATATATTGAAATAAAGTATCCATCAGGTGTCTAGACTAGTCAAATAATTAAATGTCAACAACCTTCTAGTCAACAATTCATCTCAAAAAGATAACACACTAACAATTAAGATTAAGTATTTATAATCTAACATAAAGCCCTACAAAAGTCCCTCTATATAACTCATCAAATATCTACTCAAACAAAACTAGTTTATATTTTTCAAAATATATGCATGCATTCATTCCAATTCTTTACTGACAACCCTTTCCACACTTATGATTTAGTCTTCCCATTCAGCTATCAATTTCATAAAAAGCATTCTCTCATTTTCAAATCATTGCCTTGCTATTGCAACATCCATCAATTTGGATGCACCATCAAATAGCTTTACCAGTCTGTGTTGTGTTATCTCTGACTCTACTGGAAAAAGAAAATTCATTCTATTTTAAATCTTCCTGAACTTACAGCAATATCGCCTAATTTTCCTTGAGCAACACAACATTTATTGCAATACTATATAGAATGTAAAAGGGCTTACATACCAAAAAAAAGAATGTAAAAGGGCTTCTTCTTCTTTTTCCCTGTCTCCCAACATTTTAAGTGCCCCGGGTAAAGGTCTTATCATCACAAATACAGCCATAAGGGCAACAGCAAGTTTAGGCATCTCTGAAGATCAAAGTTCCAATTTTGACCATGGAGAGTGAAACTATCTAGCATTTTCATTAGTGGACTCATGTTATGTGAGAAATGCGATTGGACCACTTAGTTTGAAGCCTCTTATCAGAGTTACCAAAAGCCAACTGTTTACCCATTCTATGAAAGAGATCATAGCAATGAACTTATCAATACTTCAGCCATCTATCATTCAAATTCAACCACATCTTCCAGTCCTGCTAAGTTCTTATACAACAACAATAATTTTTAACAATATCAAGCAGTTGCCCTGAGCCACAACTGTTAGCAAAACATACCCCACAGTCCACACCTTAGATCAAGTCAATCAAGAAGTGAAGAAGACAAGAACCATCTAAAAGTAGAGAATTTCAGTCCCTAAATCAACTACAAAATTATGAGAATTTACTTAAACACAGTGAACCGTCTTAATTGCATTTGCAAAAATTACTGATTTTCTTTCAAAATCACGAAACCGATCCCCTGTTCTTTTTCCCCTGACAAAAAGCAGAAAAATATACTTACGAGAGACAAACTGGTGCTGTAAGTCTCGCAGGTAGCCACAACACTCGAGTACCTCAGAAATTCTACTTAACAAAAACCCTAGAATCTTTTACCTTTTTATTATATTAAAGTGATGGGGGCAAACAACAATCCAATTTTACACCTCAATCACTACTCCCTTGAGAATTAACTTCAAACAGTAATTTGTTTTCGCTGATACAATCACAAGTAACCCTACAATGAAAGAAACAGCAGAAATGCGAGAAACCCACGGTTCAGATTAGATTTTCATAATGCGTTAGGAGCTACACCAAATATATTGATAATCCACATACACACACAGACATTTAGAGAGAGAGAGAGAATGACCTGATTGTTAGTAGGGCTCGTCGACTTCCCAGAGAGAGTAGCATACTGTGAACGCAATGTTGTATTAACAAGATCCTGAATGAAGTATTAATGGGCTTGGGCCTCTTGGCTAGAATTTACAAAACAGTCCAGAAAGAAAGCCATTCCCACAATAGTGGGCCTCTAGAGTTTCTACTGTGGTATTACATAATTTCGACAAAATATGAAATTAATCTTTAGGATCGATAACATATATTTATTTCGAGTTATTATTATACGTGTTTTTTGTTTCATAATAATATGATAAACATGCAACTATTAATTATTTGAAATAGTAAAACTGTTTAAATTTTTTTTAATATTTTTACATTAAAAGTATCGCTATAAATATATAATACGGGTGAAAATTATCGTTATATGATATATAATAAAAAATTTTATATAAAAATATTATTTTCTATTATAAATTTATCAATTTTCTTTTAAAAAGAGTAGCATTAGAAAATTTTATTTGTGCTATGTATTAATGTATATGTATTTACTATTCAGAAAACAATTTCCATTCTTGTGATTTACTGCAACTTAATTGGTGGTGCCACTGTGCCGGACAAGAAAGAAAAATGACATTTGTACTGTCGTTTTGTTGCTTTAGCTGACCAAAAAGCCTACCCCTTTCATTGATTAGATTAGACAGACGGCAAAGGTGGTGATATGCATCTTTTCTTACTCCCAATTATTTATGTTTGGATGATATAAAATTATGTGTCAAATTATAATTAATTAATATTTTATTATTATATATATAAATTTAATAATTATAATTAATAAGTATTATATATATATTTTTTTGTATTTAACTTTTTATCGTTAAAACTCATCCGTTTTATAAAAAGAAGTATATTTAATTTTTTTATAAATTCAGTACCCAGCCCAGCAGTTCACAATTAAGCCACCTTTTATATTTTATAAAACAAGGGTAGTAGTAGTATAGTTTATGATAGAACAACCTAACATAAAAGAAAAAAGGTGAATAATTCTAATGAGTTTTGTCTTATAATAAGGCTTTATAAATATGAAATTATCTTAAGTAGTAGCTTATTTATTGAAAACGATTTTTATTGTGTAGAGTGAATAATTGACGTGGAATATTATGAGTATATACTCAAAGTGCTTAATTAATTAAAATACTACTAGTACTAATTAAATAAAGTGGGTGGCGTCATGAAAAACTAGTACCCAGTAAGAAGCATCTAATAATAAAGTCAATCATGTTGTTTCTATCCATATGATTATGAGTTACTCCTAATTAATTAAGTTTAGCAGTAGTAGTAAGTTGATGGATGTGTCATGCCTAGTGTGACGTAGCTTCTTCACTTGTTGATTGAACGGTTGGCCAGACCAGACCAGACCAGACCACATTAATTAATTATGAATGAGAACATCACTAATCACTGCCAACTCATGATTCGACGGGGTGTGGGGTGGACTAAAGTAGGAGTAATATTTTTCAAAACTAAATTTAAAATATTTTTTGATTTCTTAAAAATATTTTAGTGAATGGCAATAGAAATAATTTTATTTTCGGAATTATATATATATAAGCACTTTTGGCCTTTAGGAAAGAAACATAAAATTAACTGTAGCTCTCTCTCTCTCTTGTCGCAAGCATTTTTGGTCAAAACATAATTTACAAATTTACCTGAAAATTACTACTACTGTTAAAGAACGCGTACACTTTTGTAATAATTTGATCCTTCAATTTTATTTTATTTTAAAAATTGCATGTGCAATCAAACACTATTTTACGTTTAAAATTATTTTATCTCAGTAATGCACTGCACCTTTCCTCACTGTTTCGCCATATATACATAGTGATCACCTAATATAGATCGATCGATCGATCGATCGAGTATCTAATGAAGAATGCTTTTTAATTTAATTGCATAAAAAGCTAGCGGTGAAAGGAACTGAAATTAATCTCAATCACAAGAGAAATCCAAACAAGGAAATTTCAAAATGAAATAGATTCGATTTTATGCATGTCCGTCCATAGTAATTATATATTTACATACATGCATGATTAGTTTCAACCAACAGTGGTAATAAATAAATAAATAAATACACTAGCTTTGGCAATTAATGTATATGTATGTATTTATAAATTGTAGTAGTAGTATATATAACCAACGTAAGTAAGTAAGTGGTGATGATCGAGGACAAAAGTCTGGATTATTTTCCTTAATTATTATCACATCTGGTTTAATTAATTAATTAATTAATTGACAAACTCAACCACATCACATGAACAATATGCATGCATGCATTCCAGATAAATTAAACAAGGCGGCAAGTACGAGTAGAGTACTTATTAAAGTTTTCTTTCAACTCCATTAATATCAATTAATCTCCTATCCCCACTCCTGCAGGCTGCATGCCCTACGTGATACACTCTTTTCTCATCTAACTTTTCTTAAAACGTAACCTTTCCACACACCGTGCATAACAGGAGTAGGTGAGACTCATTCGATCGGTGTTACTCCCGTTCGTATAAAAAGTAGTAGTAGTATCACTTACGTAAGTAAAAATATTAGTAGTAATTTTTTTACGTAAAAATATTCTTTCCATCACAAAAAAATATGGAGTATATGATTGGATCGATGAAGAAACAGTCAATAAATATGTGCTGTGCTGAAGATATCACATGGGATGGGGATATTGGGTCGTGACAACTCCAAACATGTTGTGGGGGGTGAAGCCAGTCGTCCGGTCATCACACAAGATATAATATATGTTGTGTCAAATCAAATTATTTATTACTCCGCTTGTGCCTGTGCCTGTGTCCCTATATACTCCATCTAATTTAATACTCTCTCTTCCCTTAGTATAAGATGTTTTAAAAAAAAAATTTATCTCTTGACACTCCGTGTAATAAAATTTTAAAATTTTATGTAAGTATTAATTGTTTAATTTTTAATATTATTCAAAATATTAAATATAATTTTTAATTCTCACTATGTTTTATCTAATAAATAATAATATTTTTTTCCAATACAATAACAATATAAACATTTGATATTATATTTAATACTATTAAATCATTTCCTTAATACTTGTGCACAACTTTAAAAAGTCTTATATTGGAACAACACCACAATTATATTAGAACCAAAGTTACATTTATTATTTGAAATAATATTAAAAACTAAGCAATAAATATTTATTTAAATTTTTAAACGACTTATATTAAAGAACAAAAATATTTATCTAATATGACTTATATTAAAAAACGGATGAAATATCTAGTTTAGTACTAGTAACTATTTATCATCATTTATAACAACACCACACTCTTTTCAGCTGCAGTTTTAGTAATGGGCGGCTGGTTGGGAGGTGGTCACAACACTCCAAACAAAAGGAAAGGCAGTAGCCAAAAAACATTGAAACAACCAACGACCGTCCGCATATTAAATTAAAAAACAAAATTACCTATATTTAAAGTAATATTCTATAAATATGTATAGAAAATTAAAGTATGACAATTAATATTAAAATATTACAAAAAATAAATTATACATTATTTAAAATAAATAGATAGACTGAGAACATAAAATTTTTATCTTCGGAGAGAGAGAAGGGAGTTGGAATAACATGCATCCTCTGCAGTCAATAGTGGACTGAGGATATCTTCCGAATCCTAGGGAAATGACACGTGCGTACGTGTTGTAGATTGTGAACAGAAGGTTTGGATTTTAACTTAAATTATTATTTTTTTTATTTTTATTTTTAATTACAACATTTTTACTTACAGTAATAATTTTACGATAGGGGCAGCCATTTTTGTGATGGATTTTTGGACATTAACTTTGATTTGAACCGAGTTATTATTACAGTAATACATGAACATATGCATGCTTGCATAATACTCCTATCAATCAACGTATATGCATTGCATGGGGGCACGGGCACCTCACTCTCTCTCTCTCTCTCTATATATATATATATATATGTTATTGGAGTAAGTTGGAGATCGAGCGAGTAATAAATAAATAAATTACCAAGAATTGGTAAAATAAATAAAGATTCTTGATGAACATGAAATCCAAAAAATTTATAGATTTTTTAGGAATTTTTTTTTATAGCATAACACCCACCCCAAGTCACTTTCTCGTCCCCAAAAAATTAAATAGATTATTGGTGGACGTGATCACTTAGGGCTACCTCGATCTGTTATTTGACATGATCTATCTAAATTCTAAGCTTAAGCTTAGCTACCTCTGTTATTCCTAAATTAAGTAGTATTTTTTTTGAAGAATAGATGATGTATGGTAAAGTAAAGTCCCGGATATGCCAAGAACACTTAATTTGATCAAAAACGTGAGAAGAAAAACAACCACTGCTACCAATTTGATATTTTCAAAAACTGTGGGTCCGTAAAAATATCAATTCCCCTCGACTAATCTTCCTGCTTGATACGACCTCCACAGAAGTACTAAAACATCCTTCTAAAATCTAACTACACTTGAACATAAATTCTTTGATACTATATGTACACTACTAAGTATTATAAAATAAATACAACCCCCAAGCCTAAGAACTTTAAAGACCTATATTCATGGGCCCCAAATATGTACAGTACAGAACGAAGGCAGGGTAATTAAGAGATTTACCACTTAAACTAGTAGTAGTACCCTGCAAATTAGTGATGATTGGATAAAGATTGTCAATAGGAACAAGCATAGGCAGGGCGGTGAACGACACGGTTTCTAAGAATTCCATTGTACAGAGCCATCCTGTTTGCCGGCATCTCTCTCATTCTCACCTTATTACTCCTCGGCGTGGCCGCCGCCGCCGGCGGTTTAGAATTCAGGTCGAGCCTTCTTCTGAATTCTTCACTGTTCCTAGTTGGGTCCACCACATCCTCCGCAAAGTGCACCCCTTCTTCTTCTTCTTCTTCTTCTTCTTCTCTATCCTCTTCTCATCTGCACCCCCACATAAATACAGGTCTTAAGCACCAAAAAATTATGTCATATCAAGTCAACAAAAATTCATTTGAACAAATTACAAACCTGAAGAGATGCAAGATCTTGGATGGTTGACAGAGAATTGAGCAGCGGTTGTTGTTGGGAGAGATTTTTGGAGGCATAAAGCGAGGACAATTACGGTGCCGGAGACGGCAGCCATGGCCGTGGCCAACATCACGGTACAATTTGAATTCAAGATTGAAGTCATGGCTTATTTTTCAGAGTGGAAGAAACAAGGGTGAGTTTTATGAAATGGGTAGTAGATAGAATCTAATATTGGTGGGTGATTTTTTGTCTATTGGAGGGGGGGAGTACGCAGTGGAAATGACAAATACTAGTAGTAGATTATAGTAGTAATTGTGGATCATCAAATTGGATTATTTTACGATTTGAAAGAAATGGGACAGTAATTATCGGCTGAATATCAAAGAGGGGATTAAATTGAATTGAATTGAATGAAGGAATGAATGTGTGTGGATGAGCAAAAGGTTGGTGGTTAGTTGGTTGGTGTTGTAAGCCATGGCTTTTTAGAAGGGGAGGGGTGGGGTGGAGGGGAAAGTAATTTAAGTGTTAATTTTGGTCCTTCATTGCACGGAAGTGGCAATGTGAAAAGGTTTTTTAAATTCGGAATGGATGATGTCAGTTGCTTCTTCTTAGAAAAAGGAGATAGTAGTAGACTAGTAGTAACATTTGAATTATATATTCATATCAAACATCATCATCATCCCCCAGGGGCCATTAGGTTAGGGTCTTTTACTTTTTCATTAAAAAAAATGTTAGTAGTTAAAACAAAAATTATCTAAACCAAAACATTAATTGATTGCACAATGTAACTTGCCTATTTTTGGTTTGACAGTTTTGCACATGTTGTGCATTAGGACTAAATAAATTGATTTTATGAGTTAAATAATTTATATTTAAACAAACAAAATCCTCAAATATGTTTAGTCTTCAAAAACTCAAATAACTATAAGCCAGCCGAATAAAAACTTATTATTGAGAGAAGTTAGAGAGGAGTATTTTAGATGGGTAGGAAATTTCAAAAACCTTTAAGAAATCAATCCATCCATCCATCCATCCATCCGTGATTTAATTACAAATAATTAGATTCTTGATAAGATGATTAATATGTTAATTTTTTATTATTATTTAATTTAATTGTTGAATGTCATCAAAAGGAAGGAGTCGCTTTTAAAAGCAAGCAGAGCACACTTCCTCTTCAAGACTCACGCTTCCTTCCCCTTTACTAGCGCAGCGCACGCTTCCTCAAACATTCAGTAGTAGTCAAAGAAAGAGAAACTGCATTAGAATACTACTCCTAGTAATTCTCCATTTCATTCTTTGTTCCTCCTCTACTTTTTCACCGCCACATTTCTTTAAACCGTTTTATAATTATTTTACTAACACTAGTTGAGACTCACTCACTATTCATGTTTCCTTTTTTTTTTTTTCTTTAACTATTGTAGCAAGAGTATTCCTGTGTATTCACAGAGAAGAAAGAAGTTGGGAACCACGCGTTTTTTGAAGTTTTCATCTCACATAAAAGTATCAGGGCAAAAAAATCAAAAAGAAATGTAAAAATATCAATAATTTTCCTAGTGAATTATGGAAACTGATAATTTTTAGAAAAGCAACAAATTCGTAAAGGAAAAGAGAACCCGTACTTCACATTTAGGCAGGCAGGCAGGCAAGACGCAACTTTATTAGTCCTCTCTGCTTTTCTAATCATCTAACGGCCAGAGGAATAATAGTGAGTCAATTTCTATGGATTGTATGTAAATATGACAACTTCTCCTCCTCCTTCACCTGCTAAATCTTGGGTGGTCGGCTATGTAGTAGTAATGTAAAATATGGGATGGATGGAATTATGTTTGGGGATATGGATTTGCTCCGGTTAACCAAACACCTGCTGCTATTTATTAGATATTATTAGTTTGATCTTGTAAATACCTCCCTCTATTAGTAGTAGATAATAATAAATAGTCTACTAATCCATTGCAGCGTAAATATTGATTTCACTCTTAATTTGTTCAATAAATATCCCATAGATCAGTTGATAATCGCCAGTCACTCTAATATCACAACCAATACAAGATTTATCACTAGCAGTATGGTTTACCAGACAGGGTAATACTATACTTGCTACCGAGAGAAAAACGATGAATCGTGATAATATTACTGGACCTCGCCTCGAAATGCACCTACGTAGTGAGAATTGCAGGATAGAAGTCAGCCCTGGACCCAAGAACTCTAGCTTTAGTGTCTGGGAAGTGTTCCGTCCCAGGCAGCTCAGTGACCTCTCCATTTGATGCGACTCCAATTGGGTAAGTGAGCAAGTGCCCGGGCAAGTCATGGTCTAGTGTCTCACGAGCATAGAGGTCCCAATACTTCTCAGCTAAATGGTTCACTTTTCGGATGCAATCCAGACTGTCTGGATGAACAAAGCAGTTATCGAGCATCCCTAGGTGCTCGTACCACAATGCCATTCTAAAGCCGTGGATTTGTCCCCTTGCTGCCTGCCTGGTGGATAGATGATATGGTTGGTAGCCTCCCATAGCAATTTCCGAGTCCCTGGCACCATCCATTGACCTCTGATTGATGTTTGCTGATCCAATTATTATGTATTCATCATCAACTGCAAAGTTAAATTAAATTGCTACATGTTTTTAGACTAAGGTGTCACGTTTGATCAGTAAACTATAATTAAGGGAACAAAAAAAAACCTTAGAGAAGCAGTAAAAATCCAAGGAGATAACAAAAAGACTAGGATCTATAAGAAACAAGTTACCTATCATCATCTTAGCATGAACGTAGATCATGAATCGCCTTGCTTGCTGAGCTCTAATGTAATCTGTATCGTTGCCTGGCTTTTCTGAAGGTAAATATTCCCCATTTTTCTTCTTCTCCCTGTTGCCTAGGCAAAAAAAGGTTAAATAGTCCTTGGGGTTTGCCTGAAGACCTTTGGCATGGAGGGCTTGAATTATATCAGTATACATCATCTCCATGGTCCTCTTTTGCCAATTCAATATTACTTGAACAGATGGACTCTCTGGCACACCCTCCGGCCACATTGGAATCACAACATAGACCGTAAATCTCTCCCCTTTCTCAATTTTACCAACAATTTTCAGTGACAGTTCTTTAGGTATTAGATGCAAAGCACCAATGTCCGCATCCTTAATGTCAGTTGAGTACCAAGAGAAGGAGCTCCCTAGGAAATATTGATTTTCAATGTAAATGAAATTCTTTGCTCGACGAATAGCATTGATATAAGCATCCTGAATGCTTCGGTCAATAATGTTATCTTTACCACTAATCAGGCCGACTCTGGCTGCAGCCTCAGGAGAGTCTGGAAATCCAAAGGCTGCTCCACCATCAATGGATCGAAACAGCTGAACATTCCATGCTTCTCTGTCTTGTGGAAACATAACTTCAGATGGTGGTATAATAATGTGTTCAAGTTCTCTTAGTTGAACTAGAATCTCCTTGACGCCTTGTTTCCTCCACCTCTGCTCAAAATTGAAGAGCACATCCCAAGCAATAGGTCCTTCTAGCTTGCAGTGAATATCATGCCAAGGTTCCCTTGGCCCACCTTTCTTAATAGATGCACCATCAAAATTCGGCTGATGAAAATCATCATGGTGGGCAGTGCCCAAAGTCCTAAAAATGCTATGAAAAGGAGTATCATATCTCCCATCACAAAGATCAATACCACCGATAAAACTCACAATTCTCCTCCTCCTGGTATCTCCGTTTGGCATCTCGCTGTCCACCACAAGAATCTTTTGGTGATGGGTAAACATGGTTGAGATTGCCAAGTCCTGAACAATGCTACGTCCGTCATCTGGATTACGGGGACATAAAAGACAGTGGACTTCAGTGTTTTGGAAGTAATTTCCTGTTTCCTCATCGTGAGTTGCCATCAATCCATCCTGCTTCAGTGTCTTAACAGAAGTTCTATCATCCCAAACAAGCATCAAAACCCTCACGCCTTCATTGGCCTTTTTCTTAAGTAACTCCCCTAGAGTGATGTCTCCGCCAGGCTTTTGCCTCCTCGAGTCCCTTATCAAACTGATTTCAGTATAAACAGACCATCCCGCTACGTAAATTAAGTGCTTCGCATTAGAAATGGCATCAAATACATCTTCCCAGCATCGGCGTGGCTCATAATACTTTTCCCCGGACAGAGGGATTTTTGGAATAAAGTTGTTTGGAACATGAGCATCTTGGTAAAGAGAAACTCTACACCCATTTCTCTGAGGGAAAAATGTGTAAGGCACACCTGGATATTTTGGACTTATTATTCCTCGAGACCAAGTACATTCTCTAGTAACATCAAAATACTGTAGTTTTACATGGATCTTAGAATGTCCATGGATTGGTTTATGGTTTGTATCGAGGATCTCAAGCCATCTATCCACTTCTGCTCCATACAGAAGTTCTTTTATGGGCATGTAAGCTCTTCCAATTAGTACAGCCCCAATAGGGTTATCTTCTTTGATGGTAAATATAACATTGGAAGCCATATGGGCACAGTATATGTGAAAAGACTCGTACCATCGGGGATTGGAGTGTTCATCTTTTAACAGTCTGGTTCGGCCAACTCTAGCCTTTTCTAGATCGATAGTTGCATAAAGATGGGAAGCAGTCTTGTCAAAACCTACAACTTTCTCTACGTCTTGGACCAGCTGTATTAAAAGTTCATTGGTGAGGATATGAGCGAAATGAAAACAAACTAAACTGAATGTTATTTACGAAGCTATAGTTGACCTAAACAAAACAGCTGTTTGAAATTGCCAAACCAACAACTACAAAAAAGAAATGCTTGAGCTCTTCACCAGCCAGAAAAAAACTGTTATTCTTCCATTTGTTTCATTGTTTGTGCACCATATTATTTAAAACTTGCATCAACTGTTTCTACTCGTTTACAATATACCTGAATATACAATATGAAAAGCTTGATTTGGTACACCGTACACTACTTGAGTGTTGAAAGGTAAACTTCTAAAAGCTTGAAACAATTATAGTGTTTCTACCAATGGCTTCCTAAATGTCTTAGTAACGTTCACACATACAACACATGCAGACACATGACCTCTATTTTTTAATTAATTTGAATGTTCAAGTTTTGCAAATAAATAAACCGAGGAAAGTTGTCAAAACATTTACAGCAAAATTCTTCATAATATTCTACAAGACTTTGAACAGTTTTGGCTCATTAATTAGAACAACTAATCTTGTGTCTGTTATAACCGAGATCTAGAAAGGTTCAAAGGCAATTCATCATCGGCAGCATTAACTATAAATGTGTGACATGTGTCTATTTGTTGTGCAAAATTCCTTGTCCACCAAAAATGCTTAGCAACCCAAATTTGTAACTTGGCTGGCTGAAGATGGTTGATACATTATATGAAATCGAAAAAGTTAATCAACTAATTCATCAAATATTAAGAGTAACAGAAATTATTAACAATAACAGAAATTCTGATATAAGCAGAATGAAGTTTGAGATTTTGAGTTCAAATCAGAGTTAGTGTTGACAAAATAGATGAAGAAAAAAAAAGGAAAAAAGGAAAAAGTCCTTCCTATGATAGCCAAGGCTTTTGGCCTGAAGCTCCTGTCACTTTTTCCTTCTTTATTTCATCTCTCATCCCTTATTCTTATCCCTACTTGAACATTGTTGTTCAGCAGCGACTATATTTGTAAATTACTAAAACAATTAACAGAAAAAAGAAACTGGTTAGGTTTTCCAGTGTCCCATATTCTATAATACATCTAAATTATACACATTGAATTGCATTATGAGGAATAACTCCCCTTCTTACTTGTCAATTCCCTCATATCCAACCTCCGTAATATGCTTAGCCTTTTGCTAGTTAGACTAATAACCTGTCACCTTTCTTTATTCATTTCTATTGATTGGACATGACAAGAAAAATATAGTTAAAAATCAATGAAGAGATTGACAAGGTTAAATATACTGTAAACAAAGTTGAATAAGTCAATTTTTGTTTTAAATCTCATACAACTAATGTGATTGTTCTAAAAGTTATATTGGCCATAAGTTTCGAAAAGACTTTGTTCAATTTTAAACACATTAGAAGTAATTTGTTGACAAATCATCTAGCAATCATGGCAGCTACTTTGATAGTACTGCTCTGTTTCCTTAAAGTTGCTCCAACCTTGCAGGAATTCAACTGAAATTAATATTCATGAGTTTATCATAGTCTTGATGTTTTGAACCATTTTTTAGGCATTAATATATATATATACACACACACACACACACACACACACACGCAGACTTGGATAACAAATTACACCCAATTACACCTAATGAGCAAGAATTATCACAACCCCTTTTGTAGGAACCATAAGTACTCATACACAGAGAGATAGAATGGAAGAGTAAAATGAATAGAGAGTACCTTATGGAAAAATTTGCGGCCAAAACCAGCATGAAGCTTGTCGACCTCATAGATAGTAGCATGAAGGGTTCCATGGAGTAAAATCTGAGCCATTTAAGCTGTACCCAGATGGAACCTCAAACTTCAACTATATAGAGAGAACTTGAGATGTGGGAGATGAAAGAAAAAGGTCAAAAGAAGAGGAGATGAGTATCAAGCACGATCCATCCAAAGAAATTCAACTTTTTCTCTTTTAAATGAGAGAGAGAGAGAGAGAGATAGAGAAGGTGAAATTGGCGAAGTGGTTTGTATATACAGGGTTTAAGTTCTACTTTAGTGGTTGAATTTTGAGCAACAAACTAAACAGTCCCTATCAATTCTCTATTGAGTTGGGTCCCTACATGTTGGGTTCTAGAACAAGTTTTCCATGTGACCAAATGAAAAGTCAATATTTGGTCACATTATCCTCGTTCATAAGAATCTTGATTTCACTCAAGATGATTAGGTAGCATGCCATATTGGAAAAATCAAAGACTAACTACAGCTAATATTTCCAGTTGAGTGTCTCTATTGCCTAAAGTATCATATATTTTAATGCTAAAATAAGTATATACATATGCCAAATTGCATTATTCGCTTCGTCAGAAAAGCCATCTAATTTTAATTTTAACATTTTCTTAATAAACGGTTTGGAGAAGTAGATTTACTTAAAATCTACTATATAATGGGATGAACAGGTGACTAAGGGTTGGGTTGGGTTGGGTTAGGTTTTTTAGCTTTGGCGTTCGCCTAGCAAAGACACGTTAACAAGCAGCCATAACATGCCAAATCATATGGAATTCATTAAATATAGACAAGAAACAAAAAACTGACATTCATATTTGATTCAAGTAGGACTTTAATTATTCGTACAACAGATTAAACTATAGTAACTAACAACCATGACTTTGTCCCATACTCCAAATACTAACCGAGTTATCCATTAGGTAAACCCAATTCTAATAATTTCGTTTGTTTAGTTTGTAAGTTTATGTTCAAGGGGTTTCTTCTAGCTAGAGATGCTTTCCCAAACTAATTTTTTAATAGTTCTAATAGCCCAGTTTTAATAATTCAATCTAATGTTTTCCCAATCTAATTTTTCACCAGTTAACTTCAGACTAGATAGTCCTACTTACTTACTGTAGCAATATCTATAAAGAATATGTATTTAAGCAAATTAGCTAAAACTTTATACAAAAGAGACGAATGCAGGAAAGATGGGCCAGGACTGATATCCTGGGCTACCTGGAGAAGGTACTCTATATTGATTTCAGGGTAGTGCTGCAAAAGCTTTAAGTTGGCCACAAGGTCACCACTCAATAATCTGTTTTTCACACACAATAGCATTGCACAGCAAACCCGTAAAAGTATGTCATCTGGATACCAGAGTTTGGTTTGATTAAACTAGTAGTCAGTCATTGATGTTATCTTTAAAAAGCAATAATGAATTAATAGGTAAAATTGAATTAACTAAATGGTATCTTGTCCAAACTAACCCGAAGAGGGTGAGATAAGTGCCTGAACACCAAAGGGATTGCTCAAGAGAGAATCCCAAATTCTCATGATGCAATGTAAATTGAATTCCCGAGTTTAACCTGCTCAATGAAACACATAAATAAGCTTTAAACAATGACAAGCAACATAAACATTGATCACATAATAACCAGTATATATTTCTTTTTCCTGTTTGTGTTTCAGAGGTTGAGAGAAATATAGTATGATTTTAAAAATTCAAATAGTCATGGCTACGCGGTACAATGATCACTATTTATTCAGCATTTCACCCTCGAAGTTGTTGCACGCAAACCTCCACCATCAGGACTCCCAGAATTAGCCATTCTTTGCAACTTCTCCAAATTTATTTCCTTTTGGGAAAGCTGAACAATACATCACAGAAAACACAAATTATAAATTACAAAAAAAAAAAAAGATGCAATCAAAAATAAAACCCTAAAGTAGTAATGCGTATTTGGCTGTGCAGAATATGGTAACATTAATTATTTGCAAAACCCTAAGCGCTAATTATTCCATTAACGTTCCACACAAAACCATATAGTAACATTAGTGTAATTCTTGATTTGCAAATCCTCTAAGCCCCAAGTATTGCATGATTTCTCCTCTCTTTAAACTCAAACTTCTAAATAATAACTTAAACCCAATTTGGCTGTCACAACGTATTCAAAATTGGATGGTTTGTCATTATTGGAAAAAGATTCCAATAAAGATCCAAGAGCTGTCACGTCCTTATCGGACTTTTGCCGGATTCTGGGCTCCTCATACTTTCGAATTTCTTGATCCGGAAGAAACCAAATTGGCTGAAACGCGTCTACTTCTTCTCCCTGCGTAATTGTGGACTAAGCTTGCCAGCCTATCTGGAAATCTTACGTGGACTTTTTCAGGGAGGTTGAGTTCGAGCATCATCGTCAAGACGATTTAAAATGGCGCCATGGCTCTGTTTCACTAATATATATAATGGTAAAATGTCCAAAAATACCCCTGGTGTTTATCTCAATATCTCACTTACATTTTAAACTATTTTTTTTTAAAAATATCCTTAACGTTTTAAATTTAAGATCAATTATATCCCTCCCGTTAAAAAAAATTTAACTAAACAAACGAACTTACTAGACTCTTGACACATGGCAAAAATATATTTTTTAATTCTTTTTTTCTTTCTTCTCCATTTTCTCTTCCTTTCTTCTCCCTATTTTCTCTCTCTCTCACCGTTCTTCTTCCTCTGTTCTAAAATAAAAAACAGATCTGGGTTCCTTTCTTCCTTTCGTATGCTCATTTCTCTCTCTAAACTCCCAGAACCACCGGTGGCGCCACCAGTAATTCCACCGGGCCCACCACACATCGCCGCCGCGCGAAGCAGATAAAGCTATAGACACAGATCTGGTTTCTCAGCAGCGTCAGTCACTGGCACCACTTCTGGTTGGCTTTGAACAATGTTAGCTGCTGGTTCCGGGACATTAGGGGTGTTTGGTTTAACAGTTGAGTCTTGTGCCAGTACGGGAGGCTCAATTTCGTGGATCGTCAATTATCACTCTTCTGATTTGTGGTGGGGTTTTGATCGGTCTGATTGTTACCTATGATTTCCCTTCTAATCGTAAATTCCTCTGTTTATTGCTGCAAATTCATGGGTTGTTTGACCCCTTTTCATATTTGCTTGCTTTGAATTCCTCTATTTAATTTTTGTTGTCCTGCAAATTCTTGGGTCTTTTACTGCTCTGTTCGTTGATAGTACCCAGATCTGTTGAGCATATAAGTACATTTACTGCACCCCCTTTACTCACTTCAAAGGATTTTTCAAGGCCATTGTGCATAGTAATCATCCTATCTCTCCGACGAATTCATACGCATTGAATATCGTTAAATTGTTATTTACCCTATTTCTTGCCATGAATTTTAATCTCAATTCCGATTCTGATCGGTGGCCCTTTTTAATATTGATTTATATTTTTTGTTCAGTCACTGATTATTGGATTTTGTCATCCAATAATGGAGATGGTCTTGTTGTGAACTTTTGAGGGATTTGGTGAATAATAATGGGATTGCAATCTTCTGGTGAATTCAATGAATTTACCGGAAGATTAATGCATCCCATGATTGAGTGGATGAATCCGTGATAGCTTTACATATATATATACATATTGTGATTTATATAGTGTTGAAAAGGTCATGGATGAAGTCAGTAGTAGTAAGGCACTGGAGGCTAAACCCTTGGAATTCACAGTGGATGAGAGCATGTATGGTCACCCAATAAACCTACTGTTGTCGCTATTTTGTTCATGGGTATTTTTGAATGGATGATTTTTGATTTCATTTCTTGGGTCTTTTACTGCTCTGTTCGTTGATAGTACCCAGATCTGTTTTGCCGATGGGGTTGGAATCTTTTGGCATTTATTTTTCTGGGCTACTGCCGATTTTTTTTTTGGTTTAATTTACCGAATTCTGTGATGTTTATGCTGTGAACTACCGGCGTTCATGGTGCTTCGATGACTGTTTGTTGCTACTGTGCGTATGCTGGTGCTGGAGATTGGTGAAGAACAGAGGAAGAAGAAAGAACAAAGAGAGAGAGAAAAAGGGAGAAGAATGAAAGAGGAAAGAGAGAGAAGAAAGAAAAATAATAATTTATTTTTGTTACGTCAGCAAATTTTGTCCACGTGTCTACTCCGTTTGCCTCGGTGGCAAGTCTGTTAACGGGAGGGGCATAATTGGGCTGAATTTTGTAACGTTAAAGGTACTTTTGGAAAAAAAAAATAATTTAAAATGAAAGTAAGATATTCGTGTAAATATCAGGGGTATTTTTGCACATTTGCCATATATATAATACATACACTGTTTCTCTACGGCGGTCTAATGAAAAGAATGTCAACAGTTGAATGGGTAGATGGGCCTACATGGACCCAATAGTGATACAATGATTTTTGGGTCCTTAACATTAATATACAACAATTAGAAAATAATTATAAAAATAAAACACACACAACATAATTATAAAAATAAAACAACACAATAATAAAGTTGCTAACATCACGCAAACGTCGATTACTGACTGTCCTATCTAACACTAACCGCTCTTAAATTCAAGCAATCGAACAAACCATGCAACTTTGATATCGAAGAAAGTCAAATCTTCTGTCGACGTTTGCCTTTGGACTCGCCTCTGAGATCGAGACAAACATCCAAAGATCGGAGAAGACGAAATAGCATACAAAATCATCATCAACTTCAAGTTCAGTAACCAAAAACAATCACAGCAACTTCGATACAATTCTGAACACTGAGGTATGTGAGTTTAAAGTTCGTATGCATTCCTGTAACGATTTGTTCATTTATTGATATGTTTTCTATTATGGTTACTAAATATATATAAATTGGTTACTGTTTATTCTGTATTTGTTTGCTAAATAATGTTTATTTGATAGCTTTATAATTTTTAAATGAGTTCTACTGATTTTTTTAAAAATTAATGGTTACTCATCAAATAATTTGGTTACCTTCGTACAACTGTTGGTTACTCTCTAATGTTATTTTTGGATACTGTCTAATGTTGTCTTGGTTACTATCGAATGATGTATTGGATTATGTGTAACAATATATTGATTACTAATTAATGTTGATTCGGTTACTGTGTAACATTATATGGTTACTGTATATTGCTGAGTTGGTTGTGTGTAATATTATAATGATTAGTGAATAATATTACTTAACAATGTTGTTTGGTTATTGAAAAATGATGACTTGATTACTTACTAATTTTTATTTGGTTACTAATTAACATTATATTTGTTACTGTCTAATGCTGTCTTGGTTACTGACAATTCTGTTATGATTACTGCGAAACATTAAACTGTCTATTGTTGTCTTAGTCACTGACTAATGTTGCCTTGGTTACTGCATAAAATTACTAAATAATGTTGAATTGGTAACTAATACAAATTATAAATTAATGCATCATATTTTAAATTGTATTAGTTACTTACTAATGCTTCCTTGATTACTGAATAATATTACTGATTAATGTTGAATTGCTTACTGACTAATGTTATCTTGGTTACTATGTAATATTATATTGGTTACTAACTAATACTTAATTGTTATTTCATAACATTATAAAGGTTACTGCATACTGCTGAGTTAGATACTATGTAACATTGAGCTGGTTACTAACTAATACTGTCTTGGTTACTTCATAATATTACTAATTTATGATGAATTGGTTACTGACTAATGCTTATTTGTTTACTGTGCAAAATTATAATGATTACTGAATAATACTGACTTGTTCATTAATTAATGGTAATTTGGTTACTATGAAATATTATATTGGTTACTAACTAATACTTAATTGCTTACTGCATATAATTATAATAGTTACTGACTACTGCTGAGTTTGTTACTATGTATCATTATACTGGTCACTAACTGATGCTTGTTTGGTTACTCTGTATCACTATACTGGTTACTAACTGATGCTTGTTTGGTTACTAACGGATGCTTGTTTGGTTACTTACTGTTACTGAGTTGGTTACTGTGAATCATTATACTGGTTACTAACAACATTTTATTTTTGTTATAGGTTGAGACATCAAACTTAGTGATTTTCACTGTTTACGATGTCGCCAAACAATATATTGTGGACATCGAACAAAAGACATGCACATGTCGTAAATTTCAGTACTATGAGATGCCTTGTCCACACGCTGCTGCTGTTATGAACAAACGAAATTTGAGCTGTTATGATTTTTGCTCGAAAAATTACTATAAAACAACTTTGGTTGATACATATTCAGCTTTCATCATGCCGTTAGACGACAAAGAAAACTGGGATATACCAGATAAAGTAAGAAACATATGTGTAAAACCACCGAACACAAGAAGACCAGCGGGAAGACAAAAAATAGGGAGATACAAACACGGATCTGAAATAAAAATTCAAAACAAATGCAGCAGGTGCCAAGAAAAAGGGCACAACAGGAAAACATGCAATAATCTACCTGTTTTAAGACCAAAAAAGGTCTGATATATTGCAATTACATTAAGAGTGTAAATACAAGAACACATATATATACATTTTTTATTGTGTACAAAGAACTTGATGTTATTGATTAATATTTTGATTTATGATTTCATTATGAGTTTTCAATATAAAGCACACATATATATACATTGTACAATTGTTAAATATTCTAAAACATTTTTATGTAAATTTGTTTACCACAACTTAAATATTATAAGTAACCAAATAGTTATATAGCAGTAACCAAATAGTTACATAACAGTAACCATAATATGTTTTAATGGTAACAAAAACATAAAACAACATGTGACCACAACATCCTATTATTTAATAATATATCATATTACTATTTAATATATTATTATATTATTATTTAATAATATATCATACTATTATTTAATATAAAATAACCTGTGAACACAACTTAATGATATATTATTATTTAATAATATATCATATTATTGAAAGTGATATTGTTTGTTTATATTTCACAATTGACATATGTCCTAAAACAAGTTTGTAACTCTGTGGTTACTATCAAAACAATAGTTGGTTACGTTTTAATACATATTTGGTTACCAATTGAACATCTTAAACAATGCAGCAAACACAACTTACTATCAGCAAACCCTGATATAGTGCATTTACATTAAGAGTACACTGTTCACTTGATAATTGTTCTAAATATAAAAAATATGGTGACCATAACATTAAACTATTTGGTTACTTATTTGTTATAACAGTAAACAAAATATAACAAACAAGTAACCAAATAATTAGATAAAGTAATCAAAACAAAATTTAATGATAACCAAAACATAAATAATCTCACATATAATTAAAGTGATATTGTTCCTTTAGACAACCAATGTATAATCACACATATACATTTAACAATTGTTATATGTCCTGATACAATATTATAAATCTCTGTTTACTATCAAAACATTAGCTGGTTACCCTTTTATACAAATTTGGTTACCAAATTGTACATTTCATCAAACTGATACATAAAACAATTCATAAAGACAAAATAACAAGTTCCAAACTAATCAAAATCTGGAACAAATCTTCCTGGGAATTCTCTGTCAGTCTCATATTCATCCAACTGTTTGTTCCTCGCATGAATGTATAGGTTTGTGCATAACTTCTTTCGATATTTCGCAATAGGGAATGGAATAGGAATTTTATCAAACTTCTGGTGAATGACATGCTCAGCAAAACAAATCGTGAACATCCCGCAATCACTATAAAAATGGACAAAAGATAAGGAAAATAAAAAAATAGAATCAACCTATAAATAATACATATCATTTTATGCAGTAACCAAATAGTTATATATAAAATTAACCAAAACATAAATTAAAGACAACTAAAACAAAAAAATAGTAACAAAAATATAACACAATAAGTAACCAAATATTTAGATAACAGTAACCAAATTCAATAACTGTAAATACACAAAATCAGAATTAAACAGTTATTAGTAACCAATATAAAAAAATTTATACCAAAAATTATAATATACACTAAACCCAGTAACCAAATACATACTAAACAAGTAACCGAATAATTCTATAATGGTAACCAAACAATCTTTTAATGGTAACCAATACATAAACAACCTATACACTAAACCCAGTTTATTAAACCATGTATACTAGGCAAAAACATATTAAACATAACAACATAAAAAGGAAGCCAAATTCTCAACTTAAGAAAATATAAATGGTATCAAAATAATAAGCTTACAGTATCAAAATACATACTAACAAGTAACCAAGTAATTACATGATGATAACCATAAGCAAACTGAATGTAATCAAGTCAGCATTACGTCACTAACCATATAATGTAATCAATAATAATTTAAGCAAACTGAATAAACTAAACAAATACATAATAAACAAATATAATAAAAAGTAACAAACAGTTTTCTTCAATGAAACATTAACATAAATCAAATCATACAAACTAG
Source organism: Panax notoginseng (assembly GCA_016801055.1). Lineage (NCBI taxonomy): Eukaryota > Viridiplantae > Streptophyta > Magnoliopsida > Apiales > Araliaceae > Panax > Panax notoginseng. Next base: position 172,567,653 of record CM029021.1, read on the forward strand.
TAACCAAACTGTAATATGGTAGTAACCAAAATCTGATATAACAGTAACTAAAATATAATATCACAGTAACCAAATACATACTAATAAGTAACCAAATCATTAAAAGTTTACAGTGACCAAATACATACTAACAAGTATCCAAATAATTATGATTTTACATTAACCAAATACATACTAATAAAAAAATCACAGTAACCATATATATATATATATATATATATATATATATATATATATATATATATATATATACTAATAAGTAACCAACCCATAAAAGTAACACACTAATATAATATAACAGTAACCAAATACATACTAATAAGTAACCAAATCATTATAAGTTTACAGTAACCAAATACATACTAATAAGTAACCAAATAATTATGATTTTACAGTAACCAAATACATACTAATAAGTAACTAGAACATGTTTTAATGGTAACCGAAACAGAAACAACTTGTATATCCAACCAAGTTTAGGCAACCCATGTATACTCTCACATGTACATTTAACCATAACCTTTCCAATGAATTTTCTAGAAGAGCATAATAGTAACCAATGAATTATATGATAGTAACCAAACAGTTATATAATAGTAACCAAATCATGTTTTAATGGTAACCAACACATAAACAACATGTATACCAAATCCAGTTTAGTCAACCAATGTATACTAAGCAAATACATTGGAACCAAAACAACATATAAAAAATAACCAAAATTCTAATTGAGAAAAAAAGAATGGTATCCAGATCATAAGCCAACAGTAACAAAAAATATACTAATGAAGTAACCAAACAGTTATATGTTAGTAACCAAAACATATATTAATGGTAACCAATACATTAACAACATATAGACCAAACACGGTTTAGTCAACCCATATATACTAAGCAAATACATGGTAACCAAAACAACAAAAAATAGTAACCAAAATCCCAACTCAAGGAAACAAAAATAGAATCCAAATCAGAAACTAACAGTAACCAAAAACATACTAAAGAAGTAACCAAATATTTATATGATAGTAACCAAAACATGTTTTAATGGTAACCAATACATAAACAACATGTACACCAAAATCAGTTTAGTTAGGAGCGATAAAACTGGAGAAAAATTCCAACTTTACATGAAGATACAACCTTTGCATGTTCCTTTGGGCAGACAATTTAATAGCAAAAGACTGGATACGTACGTGATAAGATCACGTGCTGTTATTTTGTTCAAATCCAGTACTTCATGAGATTTGGGATCATCTTCCTCATAGTCCTGGACATAGATAAAGAACTTTCTGGCAAGACGCTTTTCAAATAGTCCCATCAATGGAGATTTCAGAGCTTCAACATCAATTGCAGAAACTTTGTAGATCTACCATATAACAAAACAAAAATTGCTCAATTATTGGTGAAAAAGAATAACGGCTTTCTAAGGATCCGTGGCAACAATCATATGTCACCACTCTTTATCGATGCTCTGTGGTGTTGCGGCGGCGCCAGAAGAGAAAGACGACGAGTGGTTTTGAGCGGAGAGAGAGAAGTAGTTAGGGCGGAAGAGTCCTGCACAGATAATAGATGGCGGTTATCACGCATTTTAAAAAACAGACATTTGTCCCATTAATATTAATCCCTTAAATTAAGAACTTTTAATTGTATTAGTATTGTAAATATATACGATGAAATGTCATATTTTTGTAATTATTTTATGAATGTATGATTTTTGTAATTACTTTTAAAAATGTACTATAATATGTAATTGTTCCATGATTTTTATATAATTATCTATTTTATGAAAAGATAACAGAAAAAAATAATTACTTTTTTTAAAAAAAATGTGTCACTTTTAATTTTCTTTCTCTCTCTTACCTTTTATCTAAAATCTCTTTTATATTTTATTATTTTTATTCAAATATTTATTTTATTTTTTTAATTACACACATAATATATGCCACAAATACTAGTAATTATAACATTATCGTATGAAATATAAATTATGTTTGTTCTTTTATATTAAAGATAAATTTGAAACATTATGCCAATGTATTTTTATATTTGTTTCATTTGCAGAGAGAGAAGTCTAATTAGTTCAGTTAGTTATGAATATTACTTGTGACACATTTAATAATTATTACTCCTTCTTAGTGAAATTACGAAATTTTAAAAATTCAAATTTTAATGCATTTAATTGATTTTGGTTAATTAATTTTAAAATTTATTATTGTCAATGCGAAAAATTTTCCTTTATGGTTTTGAGATTATCCTTCTATAAATCCCAACTACTTGCTCATCTATTTTTTCAATAGCTTATTGCTCAGAGGTCATTGTGGAGACTTCGAATACTCGTTCTAAGCATTGTAATCTTTACTTTGATATATTGGCCCTATGGTAAAATGATACTTTTGCCCTTCTGTTACTGTTTAAAAAATATATGCAAATTTTAATTCTCTACAGTTATTGCAAAATTTAAATCAAATTTACATTAAAATTGAAATGGTACTTTTATTTATAAATTAATTATAATTCATCTCAAATTGAACTCTTTTATAGTATAAATGGAGGGAGTATTGTTTTCTACAAAATAGGACTGACTTTACCAATAGTAAAGATTCTACATTAGAAGCCCAATGGGCTGCATATTGACAACTCTACATAGTGGTATGTCCTAAGAGAACGTGTGACAGGCCAGCAGATCATCATATTTGGGCTTCACTCATTCCGCTCTCATAGTTGTATGTGTCACATATTTCAATTTACAATATCCAGTTGCAATAATAATTACAAAAATCAGTAGCTTTAATGAAGAAATTTGACGCAGAATTGACCACCTCCTTTGCAAAAGTCGGAGTAGGTGTGAATTAAAGATCTGGACCCACATAAAGACGTTATAATAGTGTTTGTTTAGCGTTGCCTAATGAAAAGATTTTGGGCTTATCTCTAATATCTTTATGTACGCAAATATATAAATATTTAGTACCCTCCGTTGTAAAATCAGTATACTTTCGAAACAAATGGAGTTTTAAAAGGGAAAAAAATAAAGAGATAATCTATAACAATATACGACGGGAATTAATATTTTTATATGATTCGTTTTAGAGCGAATTCTATCTTCGTGTGAAAATATTATTTTAACATGTGAAAATATTAATTTCCTATATAACAAGGTAAGTATTTAGTCATTTTGGTTGGTTCTGGGTCAATCCAGTAGTTTAAAATATATTTTTTTGTTGATTTTCATTATTTCTAATTAGTCGTAAATTTTGATATTCCAAAAAATCAACTCAAAAGCTTAAAAATTATGTATTGTTTTACAAATTTTAATACGCATTTATTATTAAAGATACAATAAATTATTTGTCATTAAAAATTGAATAACGATAATAAAATAAAAATAATTTAAACTACCAAGTCTTCAAATTTAGATTGCTAAATTATATAAAATTTATTTAATTAGTTGTTTTTAAATTTATCCATAAGAATAAAGGAGCATCGCATAAATCGGAGTGGAGGTGGGGCATAAAGGCAAGTGGTACGATGGCACAAGAGAACCAAAATGGAATATACGGTTTGCCAATGTTTATATGGATGGGTACACGTTTATCTCTAAAATAAGTTTCATTCGGATCTAGGGAGTAGGGACTAGGGACTAGGGGGTGGTAGATGCTGATATTCTTCAAAGGTCACAATTTAGATATAAATAAATAAATGCGTGCATATATTTATTTTGTTATACACATACTTTATTAGTAGTATTAAATAGTGGAGCTAATTTGACCTTTTATAATCGCTTTATTACTTTAGACCATCCTCCACAATTTAATCTTGAAAGAGAGACTGGGATATTATAATTCAATGTTAATTAAATTTTCATTCATTCATTTTATATGCATAAATGGGTAGAGAAGCACGTGTAGTGATTAAACTTTTATGTTACGTTTGAAATTAATTAATGGAATAGAAAAAAAGAATTAAACGAAAAATAATATATTTAATAATAATTTTAAAAGATAAATCATTTCATCTCTTGAAATATTCGTGATGTCAATAATCATACATTTAAAATATTTTAAATTCTTTCCCCAATTATATTTATTCCGATCCAAACGCGTCATTAATGACGAATCAAAAGATAAGAACCCAATATTGGTGAGAATATATATTTCCACATGAACCAAATAACTAATAAGAATAGTTAATATAAAACAAACAAACATTTCCTTTATCTAATCATTTCGCTCAAAAGCCCTTCAACTACTTCTCATAACATTTTCCCACCACATTTCTAAATCCTACTGCGTCTCATACACTTTTTCTTTTCTTTTCACTTTTACACTTCATAATTACAAAGGAATGGTTTGAAATATTGAATAGCTCGCATTTTCGCTTTGTCTCGTCTCCGGCTCCGTCTCCGTCTCCGTCTCCATCTCCATCTCCCCTCTAATATACAGCACGAATTTTAATTTTTGAAGTAATACGTAATGTAAAGTGCAACTTGCATCGAATATATTCAAATCGTTAAGATATATGTTAACAAACAGTGGTTGAAAATAACAGTGACATTTTTAATTTGAAGAATCCCGATACGAATACATTAAATACAACTTATTTATCGTATCTCAGTCAACTTAAAGAGCATATTCTACAATAAAAATAACATATATAAGTTGATATTGATAATAACATTTTTGAGCATCCCGCTGCGAATATATCTGAAACTACTTATCAAATTTTGGTCAAGTATCTGCAAAATTTGTATTGATAATGACAGGTAGAAAAGGCAAAATCAAAGTGATTTTTTTTTCATGATTTTGTACAAGAAGAGGAGGAAATTAAGAATAGGGGAGAGATCTTGTTTGTTCATATGACTTTCCCTCCCATGAAAGGAAGGATGAGTGTCCATGAGATCTACCGAAAATGGGTGAGACTTTTGAGTAGTTCCAAAACATTGGGGGACAAGAGAGAAACTTGGTTTTGAGTATATGCCACAATGAGATCCGAATCTCCACCTTGGAAGAGCCAAACAGTCCAAAAAACTATTATTGATTTGCGGTTGTGGCACTGTTTTTACTTTTAATTCCGAATATGCCTTAGGATATTTATCTTAAAAATATTGGATATGCCTCCCATATATTTTTTTAAGATATGATATGATATTTTATTGGTAACACAAAAGACATATTCCACAACTCTTTCTCACATCCCAACAATGCCCTTGGACTGTTGCTCAATTTCTTACGCTCTGTTTCTTAGTTTTAAAATAGGCAAAAAAGAAAAGAAATAGACGGAAAATTTAAGTTTTCTTTCCAATTCTTATGTTTCTGAGCTTTTTAATAAACAGAAAAGAAAAGAAATGGATAGAAAACTTGGTCACTTTTCCTGCCAAAGTTTTCCGTCCAAAATTGGCCTGATTTGGATGGAAAAGAAATTAGTATAAGTAATATTTTTATAATTCTCATATTATCCTCAACTTTTAATATAATAAATTTTAAATTACAATTCATGTCCTCAATTTTAAATTTTCTATTCTTTTCTTTTAAAAACTCAGAAACAATACAAAGGAAAACTTCAAATTTTTTATTCTTTTCTTTTCTGTTCTAATTTAAGTTTTCTATTCTTTTTTTTTTTCGATTAATTTAAGTTTTCTATTCTTTTTTTTTTTTTCGGTTCAAAACTCAGAAACAGAGTGTAAATCAGATTTTCTTGATAAACAAACGCATATTCCACCTGCCTTGGAATTATACCAATCTTAAAGTCAATCGGCCTTTGGTTGGTTCCGGATTTGACTCTCCTTCGTTATCATTATATGTATATTTAATTTCATTAATTAATTAATATTGATTTTAATTATATTATTTATAATAATTATAAAAATAACTATTATTAAGGTGATATTGTGTGTATAAATGATTGTGTTATGTAGCAAAATTCAATTGAAATACAATTTTTTTTAGAGATTAATTTTTTAGGGCCTTGTATATAAATTTCAAATTAAATGACTAAAATTTTAAAAATTTCTTTTAACATATAAAACTTTTGTAGTCATACTTGATGCGTTTAGTTATTTTTGTATTCACTTTTATAGGAATAAAATCTTTATTGATTGAACATTTTATCTATTTCTCAATCAAGATCCTATACATACATTATACTTAAAGTAATAATTATATAATTGCGATGTATTATAGATGATCCGTATTTATTTTAAATGATTTCAATTTTATAAACTGTAAAACGTAAGTATTTTTTTTTATTTCTTTGAAGTTGAGTAAAAACTTTCTTATTATGGTCGAACAAATTAAGAATAAATATGAAAAAAAAAGATATTTTTAAAGTTTCTAAACAAGACTATTAAATAAAATGAAAATCTTTCTCACCCAACAGCTCACTCTACTCCGCCACGTGTCTAGTCCTAAATCCCGAAATTAAAAATTACTTAAAAACTTTCACTTTCGTCCACAGATAGATTTGAATTTGATAATTTAAAATAAAAAGTATTTCCTCTTGTGTCCTCAAAACGGAATAAAACGGAAGATATTCTCTTATAAAAACAAAAGAATATTCCCAATCCAACCCTCCGCATATTCTCTCTCCTTATATTAACCCCTCCACTTTCACTCACTTTCCGTCATCACACTTTCGTTAATTCGTTGAAACCCCCTCCAATTTTTCCTTTTTTACTTTCTACACAGAGTATCATGAAGTTCGGCAAAAGCCTGAGCAACCAGATCGAGGAGACTCTGCCTGAATGGCGAGACAAGTTCTTGTCCTACAAAGAGCTCAAGAAGCGTTTGAAGCTCATCGTTCCTTGGGTCTCCGCCGCTGGCGATATCAGGCAGGCCAAGCGCCCGAGGATTGCCGCCGCCGCCGATGACTGTGCGGCAGCCATATCGGACGAGGAGGTTGATTTCGTCAAGTTGTTGGAAGATGAGCTCGAGAAATTCAACTCATTTTTTGTTGAAAAGGAGGAAGAGTACATCATTAGATTAAAGGTACTTTTTTAATTGTTGTTTGATTAATCATGATTACCTAATTGTGTTTAAACAACTGTGTAGTTTGATTTAATTAAAGAGAGCATTGTATCAATAAATGAAGAGTCTCTCACAAAAAGACTAATAAAATCAATTTATCATAGTATTTAGTAGCAGTTTGTATTATGGCATTAAGAGCAATTGAGAATGTGCATTTGACAATATTGCCTTTTTGAAGAATTGGCCTTTGCCTAGTGGCCCTTGTAATTAATTTGTCAAATACCTCAGAAATCTTTGCCGCTTAAAGTTTTGCCATTTGCCATGAAACAGTCACTCTGTTACTATTTTTACATACTATAGAGTATGATTATGCACTTCTATGGGCATAAACCACAACTGAGTTGGATGTATATATCCTTTTGTAGAGACTCAGACTAGCTATATAAACTCACAAAACTCAGCTGCAAAACTAGAAAGTTAGAGACAAAGGGATGTTGAATATTGAATATACACAAAGGGCTCTTAAATTCTTTTGATAAATTGACTGATCAGTAAGTTTTGAGAGCATGTGCAGAATTTTCCTTTGGAGGATGAGTGTGGTTGGATTTGATACACCAGTGCATGATTCTTTATGCAATAAAGAATGAAAATTGCCAAGTGATAAGTAATGAATCTAATGACTGACAAAATTAGTTGGATCTACTTCTTGTTTGTGGATATGGAACAAAGTTAACATATCCGCGCCGTATCTTTACTAAATGACAAGATAGTTTGCTAGTGATCAAGTGATCATGATCTAGTATAGATGTGGTTTTACATGATTATCGGCTTGTGGGTCCTGAATAATGCTTTAGTTGTGTTAAATATATTTACATTTTCGCCTTTTCCTTTCCCTCTTCTGTCACTCTGTGTGAGGTTGAATTATTATTTTTTTGTACATTTGAGCTAACTAATTTCTATTTCTTTGTCGTTTATAGGAATTACAGGATAGAGTAGCAAATGCCAAGGATTGGAGTGAAGAGATGATAGATATACGTAAAGAGATAGTAGATTTCCACGGAGAGATGGTTCTGTTGGAGAATTATAGCGCTCTCAACTACACAGGTAACTTCAATTTTGATTTTCCGATTGTTTATACGACTTGGTCACTTGGCCAAAACATTTAATTTGGTTTCTCTTACTAATCATACCAAAAATTCAAATTGTAAATTGTGTTACGCTCAATATCAGTCACTCTATTGCAACCCATGAATATTCAATGTTTAGGTTATTTTTTCCTTGTCAACAAAATAAACTGTCTATTTTAAATTAAACTCTGTAAATGCCTGTATTGAAAGTTAAACTATCATATAATGTCAACACATAAATTAGATTGTTTGCACTAGGGTAACTCGAAACCTAGATATTACAGGCATGAATGCCAGTGGAAAATTTTATATGCTTTCCTTAGGTACCATCTGGTGTCACTTGTCGCGGGTTCTGGTTTGTACCAAGAATCTCTTAAGCAACCGGCATCACCAAAACTAGAGCTTTTGCCATTAAGTTTTAGGTTTCCCATAAAAATTGATAATCTGGTTCCATCTAGAACTTTTTGATCATGTCAAAGCATCATATAATGACTATTGTGCAGCTGAAACGCCTGATTAATTATTAATTTTAAATCCCAATTTGTTACATGAAACGACCTCGTCATGGAACTTGAGAGATTTTAATTTTCTAAAATTGTTAGTATACCTTAATGGCACAAATTGATGAATATTTCCTATTGACAGGATTGGTTAAGATACTGAAGAAGTATGATAAAAGAACGGGTGCTCTCCTTCGTTTACCCTTTATACAGAAGGTTTTGCAACAGCCCTTCTTCACCACTGACTTGCTTTACAAGCTTGTGAAGGAGTGTGAGGCTATGCTAGACCGCCTCTTTCCTGCAACTGAACTACCACCTTCATCTAAAGCAGCTGACAGGGACGAACCATCTGCCTCTATCGCCACAATAGATAATGGGTCCAGTAGAAGCCCCAAGGAAATTGCCGAGATGGAGTACATGAAGAGCTTATATATGAAGAGCACCATATCAGCATTGCGGGTTTTGAAAGAAATTCGAAGTGGGAGCTCGACTGTTAGTGTTTTTTCATTGCCACCCCTGCAAATTAGTGGAATTGAGGATGCATGGAATAAAATCCCAGTTCTCCAACAAGAAGCCAAATAGTTAACATTAAAGTCTCATGGAAGGAAATAGGTCGAGTATAATCTCTTTGTTGTATTATTTTGATTTTGTGGTTTTTTTTTGGTGGTCTTTTTGAATCGTGCACCTACAATGCATGTATTAGATACTAACAAACGTGTAAAAAAATCATATATCTAAAACCTATATTTCCAATAACAAAAGCATATTCTACATGATCTTGAATCTTTCAATGCTTCTAAGGAGTTGGTAAGTATTTTTCTTTGTGGATGTTGGTACTTTGTGTAAGAAGATAAGATAAAATAAAATAAATTAGGCTGATTATTAAAGACTCAAAAATTTAGATAAGATCATAATAGAACACTTGGTTGGATCGTCATGCAACATTCCATCCATCCGTCAAATAAGTTTTATAGCTTTTTATTATATTTGAGGGTCGAAAACGAGTTATGAGTATCCATGTAACACCTCAGTTACACATCAAAATATAGGAAAAAAATTTGTTTGAAGTCATGATTTTTTGAACGAGTCTGTGGTGGGCTAAGATGACCTAAGAAAATATTATTGGACCAGTGGTTTGAGACCTTATTTCGATGAATTTGATTCGATTTTGACTTGAGATTTGACCCGAAATTTGTTCTAGACTCGAATTTGACCCGAATTATTTCAGTCCAAGTCAACATGACATAATTCTAAGCCATATCGAAGATTTGGAAATCAAAATAACCAAATGCGAAAGAAACAATCAAAATAACTTACCAAATGCAAAACAAAGATTTGGGCCCGTCCTAATTGTCATTGACCAACAGACCCGAACCACTGGGGAAAAATCAGTTACCAAACCAAACACATAATTACACTATTAGGGCATCACTAAAATAATTACAAAAATAATAATTTTTTTCGTATTTATTTACAATATTAGTGCATTTAGGATTCCACTTTTATGGTACTAAACAAGGTTGGTTTCCAAGGAGAGAATATTAATAGGGTGACCGGAGATCATGGCGAAAAGAAAAATCCGATGAAGGCGTCTCATGTGGAGAGTGTATTAACTTCAAAAACAGAAACAAGCGGAGGAGTGGATATAGCTTTTTCTATTGGTAAATGTTACCGCTTTGGTATTCCATGGCTTGAAGGTGGTTATTAGACCTAGGCCATGGAAATTACACGTTCAGATATTCATCGAAAAGATAAAATCATATATATTTTTATCTTTATATATACTTCTTTTACATTTTTGTCATAGGTTAATTATATATTCCTTATCATTCTTTTCCATCTCTTTCACTGTCCTTTTCCCTATCTTCCGCACAACAACCGGACTGGAAATTAAAACTTTAATCGTGGATATTTGATTTTTTACAATTTCTTTATGTCCGAAAAAGGTAACCAAACTTTTCTACCAAAGTAACTAAACCTTTATATCAAGGTAACCAATCTACCTCCACACCTGCAGTATGAATTGGTTACCTTGGTCTGAAAGTTTGGCAACCAACTGCATGAAGGTTTGGGCTACCAACTACATCACATTCAAAATAAATTGATAACCTAATAACACTGAATTGATTACCTTGATATAAATGTTTGGCTACCAATTACACTATGAAAAAATTATCAAATAAAGCCTGCCTTTTAGCCGACTGAAAATATCAAACTCTTTTTAAAGCCTGCTTGCTTTTTGCAAATAAGCCTCAGAACTCAAAAACTGCTGTGTTTCCAGAATTAATCTAACTTTTTCTCTCTCCAACTTTATGTCTTCCTCCATAAAATCCGACGATCCACAAAACCAAACCAAATGGGTGGTCCACCGCCGGAACCAGAGCACCTACCCTGTATATAAATAATATTGTAGCAACGAGATGAAAGAAATGAATAGAAAAGAAAAAAATGGAAAGGAAAAGAAGAACAGAGCGAATTAACTGTACAGTAGACAAACACTAGTAGTATTCTTTGCTTCTTCATCTTAAACCGGTGTTTGTCGGTAGTTTGTCTACAACTGTCAGGTGGCTGACACCACAAGTGCCAAATAAATATTTTCTATTTCTAAATTCAAACTCCAAGCTCTCAAACCAGACAATTCTTTTCTATTCTTTTCTTTCTTCTCGGAAGAATAAATTTACTAATTATATAAATAAAATTTTAAATGCATTAATTGTGTAGATATTTTATGAGTACATTATTATTGTAATAATTTTTAAAAATATACTAGAAAATATAATTGTTCCTAAATTGGGCAGCTCATCCAAGTAATCATCAAATTGATCTAGTTTCAAAATAGGACTCATTTTAATCTCAATTTAGAATGTAAAAAGTGTAACATAGGAGTAGTGCTACGTACATAAACTATTTTATAAATATTTTATAAACTGTTGATGTGGTATACTCCACCTCAACATATTAATCAATAAATTATTTTAATATAATTTTCGACCCCACACAATATTCATATCATATTACATGTACATTCAATCATTCTGTGTCAGATCCCACTCGTCTGTTCTTTTGGATGACCATACTTTCTGCACATTGTCATGTCATGTTCATGCCATTTAGAGATTAAAATTGTTAGTGCACGAAGCAATATTCAACTCTACAATTTATGTTTCATTTCAAAGAATGCCCCCAATCGCGTGCATGGTCTCCACTCCATTATAGATTGCATTTTTGACTCCCTCCTTCATTAATATAAATCATTTTAGAATTATGCATAATTATGAAGGAAATAATTATATAACATTAAATATAATATTAATTGTCTATATTGTATTTGTATTAGAAAAAAAGAATATTATTTAATGAGCAAAAAATAGTGAGAAAACCAAAGTTAAATTTAATACTTAGAATAATATTAAAAACTAAGTTATTAATGTTTAGTTAAAATTTTCAAACAACGTATATTAAGAGGATGAGCTCTTCTAATGCAAATAGGTGAACAGGAAGCGTATTTCTTTACAGTAAGTTGCCACTATTGCCTAAACATATCCCTTGCATGAAAGTGACCCTGCTCATCCAGCAAAAAGAAAGGAATATTTAATGTGAACGCAGACTAGTATTAGATGTAGATAGCGAGATTTTATGTATAATTTAACGCGCAAGACGAATAAATCTATGGAATCAAGATAAAAAGGTAGAGTCCAATATTATAGGATCAATTCATCATCATCATCAACATACATACATAGTTATTTGTAAATTAATTCACACATCTCCTCTCCACTAAAACACTACTCCCTCCCTCCCTCCCTCCAATTCAATATTGCATGTGTAAATATATATACATACAGAGTTATTTTTGTAGTTGTTTTATCGACGCTCTCTATTTTGATAACATAATTTTTGCTCGGGCACTATCTGTTTTGGCAATATCATTTTTGCTTATTGACCTACGCGTCGACCTCCACTTCTAATGGAATATCTATATTGTTTAAGAGGATGAAAATGGACAACCAAATGTATTTTTAGTAACTGAAATGATACCTTGAGCTGTTGAGCATATGCAGCAGCAACTACCAAGTCTACTAGTATGTATGTATATATAAATGATCAGAAGAGAAGCTGCGTGCTCTTGAAAATCATCAACTTTTTTCATTTTGCAATTAGCAGAATTAGAAGTAGTAAATGGAAAGTAGAGGTATTAGTACTTGCCTGGGTTTTGTAGCATTAGTGTTGGTGATGATGGGTTTGGCAGCAGAGGGACAAGGAGGGTTAAAAACAGGGTTTTATTCATCTTCATGTCCAAAAGCAGAGGACATCGTAAGGTCTACTGTTGAAGCTCACTTTAACAAAGACCCTAGTGTTGCTGCTGGATTGTTGCGCCTTCATTTCCATGATTGCTTTGTTCAGGTACCCTACCCTACCCACCCACGCCTTTCTTTCAAAATTCAAACTTGATTTTGTATTTTGTAACGAATATATATATTTTAAGTTGTAATTTGTGATGGTTCATTAATTAATTGATCAGGGTTGGTGTTGATTAAAGGAGCATCAGCAGAGAGAAATGCATTGGCAAACCTTGGGTTAAGAGGGTTTGATGTAATTGATGATGCCAAATCACAATTAGAGTCCTCTTGCCCCGGGGTGGTCTCTTGTGCTGATATACTAGCCTTGGCTGCACGTGATTCCGTTGACTTGGTAAGTTGCTATATTAATTAAAGAGAAATTAGAAATATAAGTAGTCATTTTAGTTGATACACATGATATGTAAATAAATGTACGTACGTTTTAATTAATCTGTTGTCTGTCATGTCATATCTCAGAGTGATGGCCCAAGTTGGAATGTGCCTACAGGAAGGAGAAGAGATGGTAGAATCTCTTTGTCATCTCAAGTCTCAAATTTGCCTTCTCCTTTTGACTCCGTTGATGCCCAGAGACAGAAATTCTCAGCCAAAGGCCTTGATGACCATCATCTTGTTACATTAGTCGGTAGTAATTTCTTTCTACTATTATCACTACTCAAACTGACAATATATATATATATATATATATATATATATATATATATATATATATCAGAACTGATCAGGTCTGGAGATCAAATCCGGACTATTTTTTATTTTATTTTTTTAAAACAATTAAAAAAAATTAATATTTTATGGAACTGAAATTTTTTCATAATACAATGTTTTGGACGTGTTTTGGATACCTATACCAAAAAATGGTGGTACAGTCTGCACAGACTGTACCACCATGTTTTGTTATACGTACCCAAAACACTGTATTATGAAAAAATTTCAATTCCATAATTTTTTATTTATTTATTTTTAGTTGTTTTAAAAAAAACAAAAAAAAAATCCGAATTTTGGTCCTGTCCGGGAGTCCGGACTTGATCCGGACTCTCTCTCTCTCTCTCTCTATATATATATACTGTTATTTAGCATCTTAAGCAATACATACATATATATATATATATAACCAAACAATTTTCAGCCAACCCATCTTAAGCCATCGGGATCAAGATCGAACAGTTTGACGGGACAATTTAATGAAAATCTCGGATCATTTTTCATATATATATATATATATATATATATATGTATAAATTAATTATTTTGGGCTATATAATTGTGTATGCAGGTGCACATACCATAGGCCAAACACATTGTCAATTTGTCAGTTACAGACTCTACAACTTCACCACGACCGAAAATATAGATTCAACCATAAGCCCTGCATTCTTAACACAACTTCAAACCCTTTGTCCCAAGAATGGGGACGGATCAAACGGCGCGGCATTGGATATAGATTCCCAGCAGAAATTTGACGTGAGCTTCTTCAAAAACGTGCGTGATGGCAATGCAGTATTAGAGTCTGATCAAAGGCTTTGGGGTGATTCTGAAACGCAAAGGATAGTTAAAAATTATGCAGGGAGCATTAGAGGGTTATTGGGGTTCAAATTTGATTTTGAGTTTTAGAAAGCTATGATCAAAATGAGTAGCATTGAGGTTAAGACTGGAACTCAAGGAGAGATTAGAAAGATATGCTCTAAATTCAATTAATTAGTATAATCATCGTTGAATTAAGTAGAGTAATGAGCCTTAATTGAGGAGTATATATGAAACCTATGTGCCAAAGAAAAAAAATTCAATGACAGAAGCAATATACTAAATAAAACTTTTTTTTTTTTTTTTTTTGGTGAAAGTGAAACCGAATGAATATTAATCTAAAACTTCACTTCAATTTGGTCCCTGCCAATTTTGTTACTTAGTTTCGTCCAAGTTAACTGTACATTTATTTATACTGAACACAATAAATTGAATACATTAATCAGAATTAACCATATTCTTACAAGTATAGTTAGTTAGTTATACACAACAAAAGAAAGGAAAACTTGTTTACTTTGTTATTTTTATCGGTAAGCAAATCAAACGACAGAATATACTTACTAAATTGACTAACATTCATTCAGACCATATACAGAGTAATCTCCATAGATATTTTATGGTAACTACGTGATTCAGCCATGTAAGAAAGTGACCAACTGATCATATTTAAAAAGGGAAGACTTCATAATGCTTTATTTCAAGGCATGCATATATATATATATATATATATATATATATATATATATATATATATATACAGAAAAGTTCATGGACAGAATTTTTAAACAACATAAAATCCTTAAGTAACAGAATTATTTAAAACCCAAATCTCGCGTCTCTCCTCTCTCTCCAAATTCACGATTTAGGCAAACTGAGTCTCTCCCCTGCCTTCCTTCCACAGAGATTCGCGATTTAGGCAAGATTCCACTAAGCCCTAGCTTCTGTGTTCTCTCTTCTCTCCAAACCGGACGCAAGCAGAGCCAAATCCCTAGTTTTTCTCTTGTCGCTTCTCTCCAAATCAGGTAATAAGCCCTAGCTTCTGAGTTCTTCTATGGGTTTCTCTCACCTTGGACATTTATAATCTGATTATCCTCTGTTTTCTTGTTCCTTTAGTTGTGGCAAGTGATACCCAGAACACAAATTTGTTTGTTTTCTCTATAATTGTTATTTTCCTTCTATTTCTTGTTTTTCATGTTTACATCAGTGCGTTGTGGCACTTGGCTAAGGTTGTTTCTGTTCTTGAGCCTGTTTACGGTTTTGCGGCAATGAAGAAGAGATTAGAATGAAATTAGACACTGTTCAATTTTAGTATAACAGTTCCTTACAATTATTCATGTAAAGATATGTTATTCCGAGTTGCATATATTTCATGTAATACCATGTTACAACCCTTGATTGTCAATCAAACAGTAAAGATTCCAAGCGGAAGTAAAGAATCCAAAGCCAATTTTAGTATTTTTAAAATTGACTGTAAAGTATTGTTAAAATTACCTGTAAAAATTGTAATATATATAAAGTATTTTTAAAGTTTTGCAATTGTAATATCCTGTTGCAATTGTTGAAATTTGACAATGACTTTGTAATTTGTTTAAATGTAGAACTGGAGCATCAAATGATGACGCTACTCAGAATCCAAGTGTAGATGACGATGATAGTGATTCACCCCCAGTTTATTAGAGGTAAACTTGCTACTTGAATGTCTCTGGATTTTAACATTGTATTGCTTTGTATTGACAATGTTAAGAGTTAGGAGTTTCCACATTAACAATTCTTGTGAATAACAGTTAATGCCATTAATGTCAGCCATCAAGAATGATTATTATATCAGGTTATAATAAAGATTGTGTCATTAAAAAGTAAGGGTTGTCCAGTTTGGACTCTACAGGAGTGTGTTTCATATCACACCAAACGTTAGCTTTCTTCAGCTTCATTTAATATTGAACATGCAATTTTTTCTAATTCATGCTTGGGTGAAACTTATCATTCAATTCACATAGCTCAATTTACGCAAATATCTGGCTTGGAAAATTGTAATTCCAGTGATTTCAATACTTAGTCAAACTGCATTGTGGATTAGACAACATGTCATGTAAAACTGGAAAGGTTACATATTTCTTCATTTCAAATTCATGCTGTAACTTGAAAGGTTACAGATTCTAATTCATGCTTGTGTATCTGGACTTATATGCGAATCAGTCGAAGTTCTGCTGCACCAAGATTTAAACTCAAATTTCAAATTTCAATGGATGTAATTAGAATGAATCATAAGACTTGCTACTTTTGTTGATTGTATGGAATTTTAAGCTAAATTTTCTTTTGCAGAGGCATACAAAAGTGGGGAGTTAAAAGAACTGTTAGAGAAGGCATTATGCTCCTAAGGATTTTGGTGAAGGCAATCCTAGTATATTGTTTAAATGTTACTTGTTAAAGCTTAGTTGA
Organism: Panax notoginseng; assembly: GCA_016801055.1. Classification (NCBI taxonomy): domain Eukaryota; kingdom Viridiplantae; phylum Streptophyta; class Magnoliopsida; order Apiales; family Araliaceae; genus Panax; species Panax notoginseng. The sequence goes on from CM029021.1 coordinate 172,584,563, forward strand.
AAGTGATTGAGTTGTTTCCAAGTGTAATATTAAGATATGTACATTTTCAAGGAGGTGATGTTATGTGAGAGCTTACTAAATGCTCACGAGTCTGTTTGGCTACATAAATGTTCATTATGTGAGAGCTTACTGAGTTTGCTCTTTCTTTGTATGCACGCAGCATTTAGCAGGTTATAACTATGTTTCACCTCATGATACTATGGTACAATTGCTTAACGAGAAGGTAAATGATAAATACTTGAGCAAACAAAATTGGAGAATATTACAGAACATGAACCAACGAATTTTAAACTATGCAATGGTCCAATATAACCATGTCATTACTGAGATTGCTCTCTCTCTCTCTCTCTCCCCCCCTCTCTTTGTAATCCCAAACACTTATGCTAAACTATTGGCACAAGGTCTCACCTCATGCCAACATCCGTCAACATCTAAAATTCAGTTTTTCTATGAATAAAACTCCATTAAACAACATAATGATGATTGGCTAAAACAGAAACATAAAATTCCATTAAATATGAATAAGTTTTACATTACATCCAACTTGTAATTTCATTACATTAAACAAATTCATTATAACTACAACTACAACTACATTACAAACAACAAAAACCACAACATGAAAGAAAAAAGTAAAACCGAGTACACCACTTTTTTCTTCAGTCTTTCATTCTTCAATGTCATTTCCTCATTTTTTTTCCACCAACAAATCGTCGCCCGGGATTTGTTTTGGTCCATGAAACCTTCACAGGTGAAGGAACTCCACATTTGCAAATGCGTGATGAACTCCTGATGAATTTGTGCTCATAACTGGGGGAGAGCAAATTAATTAGGATTAATACGTTGCCAACATAAATTCAGTTAACTAATTAGTCAAAGCAACAATGTTAATTAACTATAATCAAACGGATACATGAAAAAATCACATCTTTAAGTGAAGGAGACCAATATTTGATATGTATTATATACCATGAAGAATATGATATTTGAAGAATGATACAAAAAGTACATAACAAGTTTGAAGCACAAATTGCAGATGAGTACTGCGAAGAGAAGTGAAAATGTCAACACCAACACTAGTTATCCGAAATTCAGTGTAATCATATACAACCACCTAAAACTGCATGAAAAAGAATCAAGTTCCATTTTATGTTTACACAAATCCATTAATTTTAAGCCTCAAGTATGCAGTAAGTGACTAAATGAACTTGATAATAACCAAACTATTTTATTAAGCCTGCAGCAATAACAACAACAATTTTTAAATGACTTCAAGTCATTTAACATACCGAGAAGCAAGTCATGGATAAATCAGAGCTTAAAGACCAAATAAAAAACAAACATATCTTCAAATGAACTATGAGATGACAATACTGGACTTTCACCAGTTTTGATGGCACGAAACTTGTGGGGCTTACATATTCCGTGCATATGCTATATTTTTCAAAATACAAACCAAACCAAACACATACACAATTTCAAAAAATTAAGAAAACCAAAATTTTAATGGAGATCAATAAAAGAAAATGTAGACAGTGACGGTGCAACAACCATACGGATCATCCACCTGAATCATTTATCAATGAAATCATCTCTGACAACAAAATTAGAAGGAAAAAGAAATCGTTCATACCTGCTTTGCCTAAATCGCGAATCTGACAGAAGCTTTAGTTGAGAAGAGAGATCCTTAGAGAAGCTAGGGCGCGAAGGAAGGCTGAGACGATAGCGCAGAACATAGGGCTTGTGAGTTGCCTAAATCGCGAAATTGGGGAGAAGATTTGGGTTTGGAGAGAAATAGAAGAGAACGCGTTTGGGTTAGGGCAGAGGAAAGCTAGGGCTCGACTGAAATTTGGGTTTTTTTCAAAAGGCTTGGCTTTTAAATACCTCTGCTACTTAAGGAATTATGCAACTTAAAAATTCTGTCCTTGAACTTCCCTCTCTCTCTCTCTCTATATATCCAAAAACATTTTTCAGTTTGAATGTATCCAAAAACAGTGTCCAAAACATATCATGTGCGGCATGGCATGGCATGGCATGGCATGGCTATATACGTACTACTAGTATATTATAATCTGGCAATTTTTGGTTGGCTACATAAATTGTGATTAGATAAAATAAGCATATGCATGCTAAATTAAAATTTCAAAGAAAAACAAAAACAGTTCAACTTTCTATTCTATTCTATTCATTTCATTTCATTTCATTTGGTAATAAAAAACCACAAGGCTTCCGATGGCTTCCTGTTCAGGAGTATCAACACACACACACACATATATATGTATATATAAAAGCTAAATCATCTCTATTTTTCATAAAATTTTTAAAATAAAATAAAAAGGAGTTTCATGCTAGTAATTAATACAAATGCAGCAGTAAAATTAATAGATAAATATAACAGAAGAAATAAATAAATAATTTATCATTTAATCATTACGTCTGTAGAGTATTATGTAAAATCATCTTGCTTCACACGACACGCTACAGCATGTCTGCTGGCGTCCATCTCTTTCTTTTTTCACCTCATCATTAGCCCTAATTGGCTATACTATATATTGAGGAGTATTTTACTAAGTATCATATTTTTCTTTTTATGCATATATATATATATACTTCGTCTTAATTCCTCTTCTAAGTCTATTCTCTTATCTCTGTCACCGACCATCTTTTTGCTTCTCTTTCCTTCTCTCCCTGCGCCCCGGCCTACGTAACGCAATTGATTTACAAAAAGAGACATATTTTAATTTTCTAAATTATTTCATAAAATTATTTAAAAATATAAAATTTATCAACATAAATAAATTAATATTAATTGTCAATATTATGATTTAACAAAATGACTTCAAAACGTTAAAATTAGACCCCTTTTTTGGGTGAAATTTTAATACTACATAATATCATATAACACATATTTACCATATTATAGTATATTTTTTAATTTTCTTTAATATTAGAGTTTTTATTTATATATTTTTTTAGTAAGAAATCTAGAAAGATTAAAACGGAAAGCAGTTGTATCGGTCTCCAAAAACCTTCCAATTCTTCCCCAAAACTGATAGTTCCAAGAATTCCACGCCAACAGCATTCACAATTAAGGGTGTAAACCAACTTAATAGAATTGTTCAGATTTGGTACATAAAAATTAACTATTGAGTCGAGCACGATTCCGAATCGAGTCTGAACAGTTTGGACTTTTCTAACGAATATGATCCGATTATCAATAGAAAATTATAATTTAAAGAGGTTCGAGTAATTTATCGAATTTTAAAATATGTTCATATTTGACTTATTTATATTTCGAGTCGAACTCGAATCAAACTTTTAGTCGAACGAGTACGAATCAAACTTGAACTGTTTGATCATTTTACAGCCTTATTTACAATCCCCCAGCCACGCTAAACAAGGATACACGACGTCGTTTTGTCCTTCAATTTCCCTATCTGTCGTTTAGGCCTGACAAAATATGATTATGGGTTAGTTTTGATTTTCAAAATATGGTTATGGTTCTCTTTAATAACCAAAACCATATTAACTATTTTTAATATGGGTTATGTGGGTTGAAACCATATGGTTATGGTTAAAAACCATATTAACTATAATAACCATTTTTAAGATATTTTGATATTTAAACAAAATTTTTAAATGAACTTTAAATATGGGTGGGGGGTGGGATGGGGTGGGTGTAAGACCCCAATTTTTATAAATAAAGATGAATTTTCTATAAATATCATTTTTGAATATTATGGAGTTAATTTGATATAATGTTATAGTTGTGGGTAACATTTATAAATTTTACAAAGTACGCAAGTTGTTATATAATATTCGATTGGTCGGAGAATATTCGTTTTAGCAGGGAATATTCGTACAACGGCACAATCATTGGTGGACCCCACAACGGAATTATTGTCGAATTGAGAAAACGACAAAAATATTTTATTAAAAATAACGGCGGAAGTTTTACCATTGATACTGTTGAACTACTCGTTAGTAAAAGTACAGTAATACGTGTGGTTGCATAGTAGCACACGGTATTGATTATTAATGCTTATGTGAGAAGTCACTCAGTTTGATTCAATTATTGTCAGTTAATAATATGAATTATTTAGCGATAATGAAGTTTTGTTTTATTCGTATTATTAACGTAATAAAACAGAAACATCTTTTTATATAAAACACAATACTTTATTAAAGTTATTCTATAAATAGAATATATTATATTTTATTTAAAAGATTTTTCTTTAAATATGGACCGTCAGATTAAAGTAATCAATCTGGACCGTTCATGGATTAGTTACTATGCATTCCATTTTCTATAAATAACAGCTCATTCCTTCATTATTTCTTACGAATTCATTGAACTATAGAGGGAGAAACTATAGAGAGAAGAAAAGTATTCTGCTACTTAACTACTTCCTTATTTCAGCTCTTATTTAAAACGGTAAGGGGTGTTATTCTTTCTTATTCATCAAGAGAACTGTTGTTATTCAATTTCTTATTATTCTGTTGGAATAACCTGTATACGCGGTCTACCCTATACTTGGTGACATTCTTCTATTATTCTGTTGGAACATCCTATCTGTGTGTTTTACACCGAATCTGGTTCTGTCTTTATTATTATTCTGTTGGAACATCCTGTCTGTGTGTTTTACACCAGACCTGGTTCCGTTTTTATTATTATTCTGTTGAAATATCATGCGTTTTACGCCGGACCTGGTTCCATTATTTATTATTCTGTTGAAATATCCTGTCTGTTCGTTTTACGCCGGACCTGATTCCATTATTTATACCATCGACCAACACCACATGGCAGTGCCGTGACGAAACCTTTTGTTTCAAATTTTTATAAAAGAAAGACAGATTGAATAAAACTCTCTCTCTAAGCATAAAAATTCTTATCACAACTCTTTATTATTATTTTAAATAATCTCAAGTTTATTTATCTATTATAAATAATTTATTTTTTTATAATAAATGTTTTATAATATTAATTATTATATTTTTATTATTTATATGTTTATAAAGTAGTATTATTAAATTATATAATTAAATTAAAATTTAAATATGAATAATTTTATTATTTTATTTTATAGTAGGATTTTTATGGTGGGAAGACGGAGGAACACCGGACATGTAAAGAGAAGCTTTCTAGGTTTGCCTTTCTCTGATACACAGAGTCAGAAGTGGTTAGTATGAAGTTTATTTTGAGGTAAGTTGGTCAATTGACGAATAAAATACTGACACGTAAACGAGATTGTATGTGTGTCAATATTTTATTTATCAATTGACTATCTTACAAAAAAAATAACTTACCGGATCCCACATAGTCACATGCATAAGGCCTGTACATTCACTCTACCCAAAAACCCTACTTTTCTCTTTCTTTATTCATCAATTATACAAAGAATATCTATAAATATTCATACCTATAGCTTCGGCTTGAATAGTAAGTGAACATCCATTAGAAGCAACACTTGTTTTTTACTCGAGAAACTTAATCTGTCATTATCCCCTTTGCAAATTTATACTTAAAGATTCCATCTTTCTAGCTTCAAATGGCTTCAATCACTTCGATTTCTCAATCCCAACCCAAATTCAACAAACCCCAAGTCCCTTCACCCAGAAAGCTTCAGACCACTTTACTCTCTCTTTCCATCAAGAACCCTAGTCCCAATTCTTGGGGATTCATCAGAAAGTCTGTAGCTTTAAAGAAAATGGTGGTTGTGTCAGAAACAACTGCAGCGGAGAAGCCCCAGAAAAGGTATCCCGGGGAGGCTAAAGGGTTTGTGGAGGAGATGAGATTTGTGGCCATGAAATTACACACCAAGGATCAGGCTAAGGAGGGAGAAAAGGAGCCTCAGGGGAAGCCTGTGGCTAAATGGGAGCCTGCTATTGAAGGCTACTTGAAGTTTTTGGTGGACAGCAAGTTTGTTTATGATACCCTTGAGGGAATCATTGCAAAGGCTGATTTTCCTGAATGTAAGTTACTTAATTTCCCTTGTTTTCTCATGTAAGTGTGTTTAGCACGGTGCTTTTTTTTTTATCAGTTCCAATCAGCATCATATATATCTTCATTGTTAGGGAAAACTATTACATTTGTATCTCATCTGTAGAAAAGGCCGATTTTCCTTGTGCTCTGGTTTTGGTTGCAATTGGGGTGGGGTGGAGGAGGGAAAGATTATGGCTTTAATGGACGAACTAATCCTGTGAAATTGATCATATTATGTACACAAATATGTTTTGTTATGCATCCATGGTTTGTGTCAAGCAACTGAGCAAAACTCTGATTCTTCATTAGTCTGCTTTTGCATCTGGGTTTATATTACCAATTAGTGATTCTTTGTATTTATTGTCTGGCGTCGGTTGATGTGCGCTTAGCATTTCCAATTGCAATATCCAATAGATCTAATATTAAAACTTTCAATCTTGATAATTGTGGGGTAGTCGTTGCACCAATAAGTGGATTGAGAACTCTAGATATTCTCTTTTTTACTTTCTCTTTGCGTGCTTTGATACCAATGCATAATTATGGTTTTCATTATATTTGTTTTTTTTATGGTCTTTTGTGTCTCATAGTCTTCCTCCCTAAATTAATGTTATTAAGTAGTTTATTTATTATAATTCATGTACCAAGGGCTGGAGGGATGTTCCATGACAACTTTATAAGGGCTAGGCTTGTGAAGTTCAAATCAGATTGAGTTATTTTGAGATTTTTATACAAATCAAGTCTTCTTGTTTGCTTTGGCTCTATCTATTTGGTGGATTTCCATTGGGTTTTATCCCGAGTGTTCTCTTGTGTTTCCTTCTCTCTTTTTTCATCACCCGGTGTCATGCTTCTTGTCATAAAAATGTTTCTAGATAATTATCCTATTGAATCCTTGATATTATAAATATACTATGGACTTGAGAAGGTCGTCTTAAGTGTAGCTTGTTTAATATGCACAAAGGAAAATAAGCTGTAAATGCTGAAGGTTATCTCTGTTGTCACTATTCAGTAATGGGAAAAGTAAAACAAGCACTGAAGTTCATTTATAATTGACTATTTCTATGAGATCCCTATGGAATTGCTTCACTAAACTGGGAGATGCAGAAACATGGTCTGTATAAAATGATTCTACTTTGTTAGAGGCTTTAAACTTTAAAGCACTTAAAAGGATTAAACTTTTTAATTAGTTTACCGACTTAATAACTATATGTTTGGATTGTTCCTTCTTTTTTGTTGGTGTCTGGTGGTGGCGGGTGGCATGATTTGGATTGTTCCAGTAATTAAAGTTTCAACTTTTGTAGCTAAGTGGGTTCCCATATGCATAATATGATCAACTAGCTAAATTCCGTATATACTTTTGGTATTTGGCTACAGATGCTGAATTCAGGAACACAGGATTGGAAAGGTCAGAAAGCTTGGCAAAAGATTTGGAATGGTTTAAAGAGCAAGGTCATGCCATTCCTGAACCATCTTCTCCAGGTGTTAATTATGCACTTTACCTTGAAGAATTATCGAAGAAGGATCCTCAGGCATTCATTTGCCACTTTTACAATATATACTTTGCCCACTCAGCCGGTGGTCGAATGATTGGAAAAAAGGTAACCAGTCACCTTTAATAAACTTTCCTGCATTTCTTTGTTTTCCTATCTGAAACCACTTGTGCATGGGGACAGTTAACGCTTCAACTGTGTGGCTTATTGGCCTCTATTATAGTAGTATGAGACGTATGCGACGTATATGTGGGTGAATTGAGTTACACCGTAGCATTTAGTCGTATTTACTATATGGAGGTCAACTGGGAATCTCAAAACAGAAACATAACGTAAAAGCAATCTAATGCATATACTTCTTAAAGTAATGCCTGTAGTATTCAAGGCTTATCCAATCTTTCAGTTCATTCAATCTTTTGAGGGCCCTTGGGATGTTGTTTAAGGTAATTTCTATAAGGTTGATGACTTACAAAAGTTTCTCTTCTTCAGGTAGCTGAAAAGATACTAGATGGTAAAGAGTTGGAATTCTACAAATGGGATGGTGAACTATCTCAACTGTTGCAGAATGTTAGGGAGAAGTTGAACAAAGTTGCTGAAGTAATCTCCTCCCCCATTTTTCCAAACATTCTTAATTCTCTTGTTACATTACTTGTTTTCAGATTTACTAATTCTGAAATCTAACACATTTTATATTTTGGTTTTACTCAGAGCTGGACTAGGGAGGAGAAGAACCATTGTTTGGAAGAAACAGAAAAATCATTCAAGTTCTCGGGGGATATTCTCCGTTTGATATTGTCTTGATACTGTCCTTGTGAACTTAAATAAATATAGGCGCAAGCTATAAATGTTTTGTGATTTCAATGCTTTTGTGCAGAATCTGAACTTCTTTGAAAAACAATAAATGAATATCAAGTGGTTCAAGGAAGTGATCAATCTATTATAGTCAGTCAGTCGGTCATTCATTCATCTCCTTTTAAATCTGCTTTGCATCTATCAAATGTGGAATGGTTTGGTAGGAATTCAAACATATGTTTCTTTTCCTACTATTCCATGTAGGAAACCAGTAAAGAAACAAGTCACTAGAATTATCATAAGGGAATTTTCTTTACAAGTAAAAATTGGTATTTTTAATAAATTTATTTATGTTATTCATTTGAAAGGGATGTTAAGAAAGCATCACTCTTACGTGTAAAAATATCGATTCTTTTATCATAATCCTTTTTTCCGTAAATCCCATGTGGTCCGAGTCCGAACATGATCAGTGCTTCAATTATTAATGAAAAAAAGGTCTACTTTTAGGACAGAGGGAGTGGTTAATAAGAGGGGACGTGTCTACATAATCACCAATTTCTTCAACTATTGATACACATAATAAAAAATTATATACTACTCTAGTTTTTATAAAATATCTAGTGGTAACAACTAGACTATTGTAGAAAAATGGTTAACAAATTCTCTTTTCTCCTCCTCTTTGCCCTCTTCATCTTCTCTGAAGCAAGATCTATAACCACAAAACAACCACATCTGCTCACATCCTTCGAGATCAAACCCAACCAGGTAAACTAATATATATATGTATATACTTCCCTCTGTTTCTTCTTGTAATGTATATACTGAATCTCGTTTCAAAATTAGACTGCAAAGAGCTGTTCATACACATTGACCATCAAGACAAGCTGCTCTTCAACCTCATACACCAGAGACAAAATCAGTCTCGCATTCGGCGACGCTTATGGTAACGAGGTAAGTGTCAAATTATCTTACATATTCTTTTACTAGAATCAAAATCGAAAATCAACCCACTAAATCAAATCAAATCAATGTGAATTTTAATGGATAGAGGGGGTGTAAGGGCCAAATTATCGAGAATTCAGCCACTCAATTAATGAAATTGAAGTTCAAGTAATGGGTATGTTTTACTTAAATTTTGATGGGTAGGTGTATGCGCCAAGATTGGACGATCCGTACTCGAGGACGTTTGAGAAGTGCTCAACGGATACGTTTGACATACGTGGGCCGTGTACGTATGAGATCTGTTATATCTATTTGTTGAGGGTGGGATCAGACGGCTGGAAACCGGAGACTGTGAAGATCTACGGTCCTAATGGGAGGGCTGTTACATTTAACTATAATTCATTTTTGCCCAATGGAGTTTGGTTTGGGTTCAATCATTGTAATAGTGTGCCGGTTTCCACTAATGAAGTTATGTAGGAAATAACTATAACTATGGGAGTCCATCCCTCATACACGAGGTCTTGGATCCAGGAAAAAATGTTAAATTCAGACATGTTCTTTGGATTCATGTCATGTGCTTGCTAAATTTGCGTTCATTGTTGTTTAATAAGTTCCATAAAAAAACTCATTTGTATGGTTGGTTGCTTTGCCTTCCATTTATTTTAAAAAATATAATTCAAACGCCCACCGTGGGGCTCGAACCCACGACCACAAGGTTAAGAGCCTTGCGCTCTACCAACTGAGCTAGACGGGCTTATAAGCTGGTCTCCTCTTTTGTTTAATTTATTTGTTGTGAATATTGGCCGAATCTTTGCATCTCGATTTCTTTTTTGTTAAAAAAATAAAATAAAATTATATCTATGCTTAAAGCCTTGGGTCTCACAGTTCTTGGTACAAACGTCTATAGTTTTGTGTCAAGTCTAAACTTGATCTTTAGTTCTGGGTTTAGTTGTGACGGATTCAAGTATGGTAAATATTGAAGTCATCTAGCGCCTGTAGCTCAGTGGATAGAGCGTCTGTTTCCTAAGCAGAAAGTCGTAGGTTCGATCCCTACCTGGCGCGGTAATTCAAGTTTTTGTTTATTATTTTATACTTCATTCCCAATCAGTGTAGATGGTTTTTTATGTAAAGGGAAAATGTTAAATATGTTATAAAACTTTAGCAAAGTATAGAAATAAACTCTTATAATTGCTGCATAAATTTAGAGAGAGAATATATAAGAGAGAGAGAGAAAATCCTTATTATTTTTACTTTTTTCATTATCACTGCCTTTATATAGGCAATTAGAGGAGGAGTTAGAGGAAGCAATCATCACGGATGAGAATAAAGGAGGGAGGCAAGCTGAGAGAATAGAGGAGGGAGATAGGCTGTCATTCATGTACCCTCACGCGGAGGGAATCATGATTATAATACTTCCCCTGATTTCCTCCGATAGAAGATTATGTCTCATTAAAAACTTTGCTAAAAAAACCCAGTGGGAAAAACTTAACGAAGGAAAAAAGAGTACATATCTTTTACATAAATATCTTTTAATTGACTGCCTCGTTAAAACCTTGTCAGGAAAAATCCATTGGGATAAAAACCGTGACAAAGGAAAAAGAGTACAGTCTTCCCCTCAAAAGGATTTCATTACTCCTTGATGAAATGTTATCATAAGTCTTTCAGTCGACACATTCCGATCCTTTTTCGAAGTTTTGCAAACGTTGCATTTGGTAGCGACTTTGTAAATAAGTCAGCTAGATTATCACATGATCGAATTTGATGCACATCTATATCACCCTTCTTTTGTAGCTCATGTGTGAAGAAGAATTTAGGTGAAATGTGCTTTGTTCTATCTTCCTTGATGTACCGTCCTCTAAGTTGAGCAATGCATGCAGCGTTATCCTCATACAGAATTGTAGGAATGTCTTTGATTGATGGTAATCCACATGATTTTTGAATATGCTGAATAATTGATCTCAACCAAACACACTCTCTGCTTACTTTATGTATAACGAGAATCTCTGAGTGATTTGAAGATGTAGCTGTCATGGTTTACTTTGTGGATTTCCAGGAGATAGCTGTGTCACAATATGTAAATACATAACCTGTTTGTGATCTTCCATTGTGTGGATCTGATAAATATCCTGCATCGGCATACCCAACCAATTGCGACGTTGAATTTCTTGGATAAAATAACCCAAGATCAATACTTTCACGAAGGTATCTCAAAATGTGTTTGATCTCATCCCAATGTCTCTTAGTAGGAGAAGAACTGTATCTTGCTAGCAAGTTAACAACAAAAGTAATATCAGGTCGTGTACAGTTTGCAAGATACATAAGAGCACCTATTGCACTTAGGTATGGAACTTCATGTCCAAGAACTTCTTCCCCACTTTCTAGAGGTCGAAATGGATCTTTATCAACTTCTAAAGATCAGACAACCATCGGCGTAGTCAAAGGATGAGCTTTATCCATATGAAAACGACTGAGAATCTTTTCAGCATATGTGGATTGATGAGCAAAAATTTCAGATGCTAAATGCTCCACTTGTATTCCCAAACAGAATTTTGTCTTTCCAAGATCTTTCATTTCAAATTCATCCTTTTAATAAGTAGCAGTTCTTGTGAGTTTTTCAGGAGTACCTACAAGATTCAAATCATCCACATATACAGCAATGATGGAAAATTCACTTTGCGATTTCTTAATAAAAACATATGGACATACTTGATCATTTATATATCCATTTTTTATTAAATAATCACTAAGTCGATTATACCACATACGACCAGACTGTTTCAACCCATACAACGAGCGTTGTAACTTGATTGAATATATGTGACGTGGCCTTTGTGATTTAGCCATTTTCAATCCTTCAGGGATTCTCATATAAATCTCACTGTCAAGTAAACCATATAGGTATGCAGTTACAACATCCATCAGACGTGTTTCCAAACCTTCCATGGTTGCCATACCTATCAGAAAGTGAAAAGTAACTCCATTCATTACTGGAGAGTATGTATCCTGATAAAAATAACAGGTTTTTGTGAAAATCCTTGAGCTACAAGTCGGGCTTTGTATCTTACAATTTTATTTTTCTCATTTAGCTTTCGTACAAATACCCATTTATTTCCAACCGGGATTACACCCAGCGGTGTTTGGACTACTGGTCCAAATACTTCTCTTTTCAATAGAGATTGTAGCTCAGATTGAATATCATCTTTCTATTTTGGCCAATCTTTTCTTTTTTGACATTCTTCCACGTTTTGTGGTTCAGGATCCGTGTCAGGAATCAAAGTAATATCTGATGCTATAGAGAAAGCAAATATGTCATCAATCATGACTTTGCTTCGATCCCATATTTTTTCATCATGTACATAATTTATTGAGATCTCTTGGTGTTTATCTCTTATCCCTTCACTGAGATTTTGAACCTCTTCTGGGGCTATTCCCACTCTTGGAATATGTATTGCTTCTGGAGCAGTTTGTACCTCTTCTGGAGCTATTTTTACTCTTGGAATAAGTGTTACTTCTGGAGCGGGTATTCCTTCTGGGATTCCCTTATTTGCTTTTGGTGGTACGGTGTCTTTTGCACCAACCGGTCTTCCACGCTTCTGGCGTGGTTTAGATTCTTCTATTACCTTATTCGTCAATTCTCCAGGAATTGATTTTTCAATAGACATTTCTATCCTTGCTGGAGTATTCACTGCAGGTGTATGTGATTTTATCACTTTTCTAGCATCATTAAATGCATCTGGCATTTGATTTGTAATATTTTGTAAATGAATAATTCTTTGAACTTCAATTTCACATTGTCCTGTACGAGGATCAAGTGAATTTAAATCTGATGCATTCCATGATATTTCAGAGGGTTTTTTATTTAAAATTTTCCCTCCTCCTAATGTTGGAAATGCAGATTCATCAAAATGACAATCTACATAACGTGCAGTAAAAACATCTCCAGTTAAAGGTTCTAGATATCTGATAATAGAAGGAGAATCAAAACCAACATAAATACCTATTCTTCGTTGGGCTCCCATTTTAGTTCTTTGTGGAGGTGCAATTGGAACATATACCGCAATCCCAAAAACTCGAAAGTGTGATATGTTGGGTGTCTGTCCAAGAACTAATTGCAGAGGAAAAAATTTATAAAGAGCCGTTGGTCTTACTCGAATGATGGCTGCAGCATGAAGAATTGCATGACCCCAAACTGAGGTAGGTAAGTTAGCCCTTAACATTAATGGCCGTGCAATAAGTTGAAGTCTTTTTATTAAAAATTCAGCTAAACCATTTTGTGTATGAATATGAGGAACGGAATGCTCAATGAAAATTCCAATAGTCATACAAAAATCATTAAAAGTCATTGATGAAAATTCAGCTGCGTTATCAAGTCGAATTGACTTGATTGGATGATCAGAGAACTGAGCCCGTAACTTGATTATTTGAGCAAGAAGGTTTGAGAAGGCAAAATTTCGAGAAGAGAGAAGACAAATGTAAGACCCCAAATTATTAATAAATGAAATTTAATTCCTCTATTTATTATTTTAAAATAGTAAGGGTTGATTTGATTAATGTGGTTAGTTATGGGTAAAATGCGCAAATATTTTAAATAAGCAAGTGGTCCTAAAATATTCATTGTTGTCGGGAAATATTTATTTGGTCGTGGAATATTCTTGTTGTCGGGGAATATTCGTACGACGGCGCAGCCTTGTGTGGGCCCCATAACAGAAAGTGATTGGATAAAGAAAACGACAAAAATAAGTTGTTTATAAATAATGGCGTAGTTATTACGTTAATACTGTTGAAATACCCGGATGTTAAAAACGGTAATACGCGTTGTTGCATAGTAGCACACGGTATTGCACCAATTATTGATTCTTACGTAAGAAGACACTACTCAATAATTGTTACAGTAATTACTGTTCAATATTGTATTTTATTGATTCAATAATTGCTGCGTTGATATTTTATATTACTGTTATTTTAATAATTGTCACTACACAGTATTTTCTATTATCGGAACAATAATTCATATTATCTGAATAATATTATTAGATAACATTATTGGCAATGTCTAGAAAGTTCTGTCTAAGGAGAGGTTTGGTCATCTAATTGCGCGCCAGTAAGGAGAGATCCTTATTGGAAAGCCCCCTCTTTCCTGGGAACGGCCTGGTTGCTAGTACTGTGATTCTGTAATATTATTTGTGAATAATTAATTATTGATTTATATGATAAGGAAAATATTAATTTTATGTGGATATAGATGGAGAAAATTTTTAATGTGACAATTGTTAAAAATTAATATTTTATCTTTTTCTGATAAAATAATTCATTTAAATATATTATTTTAATAATATATTGATGGTGGTATTTTTACAATGAATGTGGGATATATGAGTATATGAGGAGGAAGAGTATTTTTGTGGCATTAAATGATTAACACATGTTTTGTGTGTTGGCGGACATAATTCTTGACCGAAAATTTATTATTGACTATAAAATCGCCCGTTTGTGAATTTCGGTCAATTTCTGTTTGGAATTTGGAAAAACTTTCTTCTGCAAAGTTGTAGAGAATTGAATTTCCTATAAAATCTCGCGAGATTCGAATTTTCTGTTAAAATGGCTATTTATTATGAATTATTGAAGTTCTGAAGTTCCGAAATAATTGATTTTTGGAAGTTTTATTTATTATTTTGAAGAAAAACGTTTTTTGGCATTTAAGTGGGCTAACATGTGATATAAATGGGCTGAGATCAGATGTCTAGAGGTGGGCTAAGGAAAATTTGATAAATATATTATTATTATATTAAATTTTCTGCTTTGGTGTTCTAAGCATTTTCCTATAAATAGGGTGCTTAGGTTAGAATTGAAAATCACACCAGAAACACAAGTTTCTCTCTATTTCTCTCTCTATATCGAGCGTATTCTTGTGAGAATTTGATACTTTGAGTGTTGCTATACGGTGCAAGTTTCCTTCAGCACTATATCTAGTATTCCAGTCAGAAGTACCGTTTTTCCGAGGTAAGGGATGTTATTTCTTTTTAAATGATATTATTTTCTTCAATATCATTATGCCGAAGTATTGATCTGAATTTTTATCAAATTTAGAACTTTTCATGTCGGGGTTACTATTCATGAGTTACTATTCATGAGTTACTATTCACGAGTTACTATTCACGAGTTACTATTCACCGAAAAATGAAATTTCTTTCTTTTCGTCCAAATATCTATTCTGGATACTAGCTTTGATTGTATCCATGTTTTGACCATTCTTGAATTTTACTTCACTATGATAAGGTATTTTTGGACATGGATAAATTGAAATACGAATCCTTAATATTTGTTATTTTGCTTCACTGGATTCGTTTTCTTTAAAATATTTTTTATCATCCTCAGTCTTAAATGATGATATAACTGAATATCTTTGGCCTGTAGTGCAAAGATGAATAATTTCTGATGTATATCTTTGGCCCGTAGTGCAAAGATGAACAGGTGTTGAGGTGAACATGACCAACTGACGGATATCTTTGGCCTGTAGTGCAAAGATGACTATTTGATTCAAGATATTTATTGATTGTTGTTATAGGGATAAAATGTTGTTGATGGGCTTTTAAATTCATAGATAATCGTAGATTTCATTCTCTACGTAACTTCTCTATGAATTATTATTTTCCGCTGCGAATAATGAATTAAAACTTGTTGTCTATTGTATTCTATTAAATTTTTTCCTGTTGAAGACTAACGATAATTTGTTGTATATTATCTTAGTCATAATATTCTTTACTGGGCTAGTTGAGCTCACCCTTTTCCTTGTTGTTCCATTTTCTTCTCAGGAGGCGAGAATGTAGCAGGTACTAGTCGGCGTATGGAATGAAGGTTCTAGGAAGTTGTTTTAGTAGTCCTCACCATTTTTTTTGTAAAATATTGTTCCAATAATTGTAATGAGGACTTATTTGAGTGTGGATATTGTCTATATGACAATATTTGTATTTACACTCACAGTTTTTATGTTGTATTAATAAAGTTGTAGTTATTTCTGTACCATGTTATTGACGACTCAGAATGGGTGTTGTATACCTGTTTTGGGGGCGTCACAGTTGGTATCAGAGCTTAGGGATATGATCTCTGGCGGAGATCGGGGGAATAGAACTAGGAGGGGAGAGACGAGTAAATCCTTCGCTAGTGTGTCCTACCTAAGCTTAATTGTTGGTCGGTCATAATATAGGGATATTATGTGATTTGTTAATTTGTTAAATTAACCCTTATTTTATGGCAGTATTTGAGAATGTCGACTGAGAATGTTAACAGTGGAGTAAATGAAACCGTGGAGACACCTGTACTAACCAACGAGGAGAACGTGCAACAGGCTGGCAATGTTCCTCCTGTGAACAACACCACTGAGCAGACGGTGAACGATGAGATGTTTAGAAGCTTTTTACGATTCATGCAAAACCAGACGAAGGAGATTCCTGTTCAAAATATAGGAAGAAACAATGGCAACGCACAGCTGGTCACAGCCAAGCAGTTCAAAGAGTTGGGACCACTAGAATTCTGGGGAAAGCCGGATCCGATTAAGGCGGAGACATGGTTCAAGCAAATTACCAAGATATTTGATGTCTTGGGACGCACGGAGGAACAGAAGGTTCCATTTGCCACCTTTATGTTCCGTGGCGAGGCAGACTACTGGTGGGAATCTGTGAAGCGTACCCATCCAGCTGCACTCAGCATGTCTTGGGAGATATTTCAGAAGCTATTCAATGACAAGTACTTTCCTGAAAGTATTCGTCATATGAAGGAGGTAGAGTTTATTAGACTGGAGCAGAATAACATGACGGTGTCCCAGTACGAGGCGAAGTTTGCAGAATTGTCCAGGTTTGCACCTCATTTGGTGGAGAATGAGGAACGTATGACACGGATGTTTCTGAGAGGTTTGAAACCCGGCATACGTCAATATCTCATTTCTCATAAATTTTCTCTCTATTCAGATGTTGTCAACAGGGCTCAATTGTTGGAGCGAGATAACGAGTACGGTCAACCGAGGGACCACAACCAGGATCATATCGGTGACAACAGTCATCAGAACAATGATAACCAGCGGAGAAAGAAAAGTACAGACAAGAACGGCAACCACTCTGGTGGTAATCGTGGCCATGAGAATAGAAGAAGCGAGTCGGGAGGAGATTTTAAAAAGAGGAGATTCAACAATGATAATACGAAGACGTCAGCACCAGCAGCAACTGGTTCCAAGGGAGGAGAACGACCACCGGTCATATGCTATAAATGTGGAAAAGAGGGACATATCAGCCCAAACTGTCCACAACAGTTCAAGGTATGCTATAATTGTGGAAAGGAAGGACATATCGCTCGAGATTGTACGGTAGCGAAACCAAGTTCAGCGGGGACGGTGACTCAAAAGGCTGTCCCAGAAAAGTCAAAGTCAACGGTTCCTGGAAGAGCGTTTTTCGTGACTGGTCAGAATGCGAGGAACCCGAACGAAGTTAGCACGGGTTAGTTAATTATAAATTCTTGCGAAGTTTATACCTTATTAGATACCGGTTCTACCCATTCTTTTATCTCTCTTGTTTGCGTTCAACGTTTAAACTTGACTCCGGAGAAATTAGACTTTGACTTATCTGTTGAAACTCCGTTAGGAGAAACTTTCGTTACATCCACTGTTTATAAATCTTGTTTGATCCAAGTTGGCACCATCACCTTACCTGTTGACCTTATCTCTTTAAAGATACTTGCTTTTGATGTGATTTTAGAAATTGATTGGTTAACTACTCATCATGCCAAAATTGATTGCTTTCGTAAGGTTGTTAGTCTTCATATTCCTAAGCAACCTGTTATTCAAATTCAAGCAACCAAACCATTGAAGTCAAACTCTTTCATATCAAGCCGTAAAGTCATTCGTTTATTGAAAAACGGATGTCAAGCTTTCTTAGCTATGTTATGGACTTGAACAAAAATACGTCAGAATTGAATGATATTTCTATTGTTAGTAAAATCCCTGACGTATTTCCTGAAGAATTTCTTGGCTTACTCCCAGAGCGTGATATTGAATTTTGTATCGACTTTGAACCCGGAACAAAACCCATTTCTAAAATCTCATATCGAATGGCTCCTATTGAACTTCAGGAGTTAAAAACCCAACTATAGAAGTTGATAACCGAGCCTTTATCTGGTGACTTCCTTTGTGGAGTGCATTGAAGCCAGACTCTCCGTAGGGGACGCCATATTCGTGTGGTAGTAAACTGATAGGTGCCATTGTGACGTGCTATCCAATATTGGGATATGAGTCACAGTTGAGAGCAACCTAAGTCAGTAATCGAAATACATAGCTTTCTAGGCTTAGCTGGTTATTATCAGAGATTTGTAAAAGGATTTCTCGAATCGCTACTCCGTTAACTCAGCTGACTCGGAAGGATATCAAATTCGTATGGAGCGAAGAATGCGAGAAGAGTTTCCAAGAGCTTAAGAGGAGACTCATTTCGGCACCTGTTCTGACAATACCATCTGATTCGGATGGATTTGTTATCTACAGCGATGCTTCAGGCAAAGGGTTAGGATGTGTTCTCATGCAACGTGGGAAAGTCATAGCCTATGCCTCGCGACAACTTAAAGAATATGAGAGGAATTATCCTACTCATGATCTAGAGTTGGCAGCAGTCGTTTTCGCACTAAAGATCTGGAGGCACTATCTATATGGGGAGAAGGTGGAGATATATTCAGACCATAAAAGCCTCAAATATTTCTTCACTCAAAAAGAACTCAACATGCGGCAACGACGTTGGCTCGAGTTGTTAAAAGATTACGACCACACTATTCAATACCATCCTGGAAAAGCAAACGTGGTAGCTGACGCGTTGAGTAGAAGATCATATGCAGGAACGAGTGCGATGATGTCAAGTATACGCGTAGAACCAACTTTAATCGATAAAGTTAAAGTTGCTCAAGCCACAAACCCGAAGCTGATGCGTATGAAGAAGAAAGTGCAAGAAGGTGCTATTCTAGAAGCAAGAATCGATGAAGAAGGAATTTTTCGAGTCCACTCCAGACTTTGTGTTTCTAACGATTCTGATTTGAAGTACAAGATTATGATGGAGGCATACAATACACCATTTGCGATCCATCCTGGAAGTACTAAAATGTATCGTGATCTTCGACATACATTTTGGTGGAACAATATGAAGAGAGAGATTGCAAAGTTTATCTCGAGGTGTTTAACTTGTCAACGTGTAAAGGCGGAGCATCAAGTACCAAAGGGTCCATTGCAACCACTTGAGATTCTGAAATAGAAGTGGGAACACATTACCATGGATTTTGTTACGGGTCTTCCCAAGGTTTCTCAAGGTATAAATGCTATTTGGGTTATAGTTGATAGATTAACCAAGTCTGCTCATTTCTTGCCGATACGGGAGACTTATTCCCTTGAACGTCTTGCTAGTATGTACGTGAATGAGATTGTGAGGTTGCATGGCATGCCAGTATCCATAGTTTCGGATCGTGACCCAAGATTCATTTCAAGATTTTGGGTTAGCTTGCAAAAAGCTATAGACACGAATTTACGATTTAGTTCAGCTTACCATCCTCAAACGGACGGACAATCAGAGAGGACTATTCAAACTCTTGAAGATCTATTAAGACTTTGTGTCCTAGATTTCAAAGGGAGTTGGGATAAGTACCTACCATTGGTGGAATTCTCCTACAACAACAGTTATCAGGCAAGTATAGGTGTGGCTCCCTTTGAAGCATTGTATGGACGAAAGTGTCGCTCTCCAGTATGTTGGGATGAGGTGGGAGAAGCAACGTTGTTGGGACCAGAGTTGGTACGAATGACTACAGAGAAGATCCAAACGATTCGACAACGTATACAAACGGCACAGGATCGACAAAAGAGTTATGTGGATCTTCATCGAAAGGACGTGGAATTTGACATTGGGGATCATGTATTATTACGTGTAGCTCCATGGAAAGGAGTTACAAGATTTGGGAAGAGAGGAAAGCTCAATCCACGATTTATTGGTCCATTTCAGATTCTTGACCGAGTAGGAAATGTGGCCTATAGACTTGCGTTACCTCCAAGTATGTCTCGTGTTCATAATGTTTTTCATATATCTGTGCTTCGTAAATATGTGAAAGACCCGAACCACGTTATTGAGTTAGAACCGGACGAGATAGCCGAAGACTTAACGTACGAGGAGATATCTGTCAAGATCATGGATAAGAAGGAGCATGTCCTACGCACGAAGGTCATACCACAAGTTAAAGTTTTGTGGAGAAACCATGCTATTGAGGAAATGACCTGGGAGTTGGAAACGGAAATGAAAGCGAGGTATCCTCATCTTTTCGAAACACCAGGTACGTATGTCAATTTCGAGGACGAAATTTCATAAGGAGGGGAGGTTGTAAGACCTCAAATTATTAATAAATGAAATTTAATTCATCTATTTATTATTTTAAAATAGTAAGGGTTGATTTGATTAATGTGGTTAGTTATGGGTAAAATGCGCAAATATTTTAAATAAGCAAGTGGTCCTAAAATATTCATTGTTGTCGGGAAATATTTATTTGGTCGTGGAATATTCTTGTTGTCGGGGAATATTCGTACGACGGCGCAGCCTTGTGTGGGCCCCATAACAGAAAGTGATTGGATAAAAAAAACGACAAAAACAAGTTGTTTATAAATAATGGCGTAGTTGTTACCGTTAATACTGTTGGAATACCCGGATGTTAAAAACGGTAATACGCGTTGTTGCATAGTAGCACACGGTATTGCACCAATTATTGATTCTTACGTAAGAAGGCACTACTCAATAATTGTTACAGTAATTACTGTTCAATATTGTATTTTATTGATTCAATAATTGCTGCGTTGATATTATATATTACTGTTGTTTTAATAATTGTCACTACACAGTATTTTCTATTATCGGAACAATAATTCATATTATCTGAATAATATTATTAGATAACATTATTGGCAATGTTTAGAAAGTTCTGTCTATGGAGAGGTTTGGTCATCTAATTGCGCGCCAGTAAGGAGAGATCCTTATTGGAAAGCCCCCTCTTTCCTGGGAACGGCCTGGTTGCTAGTACTGTGATTCTGTAATATTATTTGTGAATAATTAATTATTGATTTATATGATAAGGAAAATATTGATTTTATGTGGATATAGATGGAGAAAATTTTTAATGTGACAATTGTTAAAAATTAATATTTTATCTTTTTCTGATAAAATAATTCATTTAAATATATTATTTTAATAATATATTGATGGTGGTATTTTTACAATGAATGTGGGATATATGAGTATATGAGGAGGAAGAGTATTTTTGTGGCATTAAATGATTAACACATGTTTTGTGTGTTGGCGGACATAATTCTTGACCGAAAATTTATTATTGACTATAAAATCGCCCGTTTGTGAATTTCGGTCAATTTCTGTTTGGAATTTGGAAAAACTTTCTTCTGCAAAGTTGTAGAGAATTGAATTTCCTATAAAATCTCGCGAGATTCGAATTTTCTGTTAAAATGGCTATTTATTATGAATTATTGAAGTTCTGAAGTTCCGAAATAATTGATTTTTGGAAGTTTTATTTATTATTTTGAAGAAAAACGTTTTTTGGCATTTAAGTGGGCTAACATGTGATATAAATGGGCTGAGATCAGATGTCTAGAGGTGGGCTAAGGAAAATTTGATAAATATATTATTATTATATTAAATTTTCTGCTTTGGTGTTCTAAGCATTTTCCTATAAATAGGGTGCTTAGGTTAGAATTGAAAATCACACCAGAAACACAAGTTTCTCTCTATTTCTCTCTCTATATCGAGCGTATTCTTGTGAGAATTTGATACTTTGAGTGTTGCTATACGGTGCAAGTTTCCTTCAGCACTATATCTAGTATTCCAGTCAGAAGTACCGTTTTTCCGAGGTAAGGGATGTTATTTCTTTTTAAATGATATTATTTTCTTCAATATCATTATGCCGAAGTATTGATCTGAATTTTTATCAAATTTAGAACTTTTCATGTCGGGGTTACTATTCATGAGTTACTATTCATGAGTTACTATTCACGAGTTACTATTCACGAATTACTATTCACCGAAAAATGAAATTTCTTTCTTTTCGTCCAAATATCTATTCTGGATACTAGCTTTGATTGTATCCATGTTTTGACCATTCTTGAATTTTACTTCACTATGATAAGGTATTTTTGGACATGGATAAATTGAAATACGAATCCTTAATATTTGTTATTTTGCTTCACTGGATTCGTTTTCTTTAAAATATTTTTTATCATCCTCAGTCTTAAATGATGATATAACTGAATATCTTTGGCCTGTAGTGCAAAGATGAATAATTTCTGATATATATCTTTGGCCCGTAGTGCAAAGATGAACAGGTGTTGAGGTGAACATGACCAACTGACGGATATCTTTGGCCTGTAGTGCAAAGATGACTATTTAATTCAAGATATTTATTGATTGTTGTTACAGGGATAAAATGTTGTTGATGGGCTTTTAAATTCATAGATAATCGTAGATTTCATTCTCTACGTAACTTCTCTATGAATTATTATTTTCCGCTGCGAATAATGAATTAAAACTTGTTGTCTATTGTATTCTATTAAATTTTTCCCTGTTGAAGACTAACGATAATTTGTTGTATATTATCTTAGTCATAATATTCTTTACTGGGCTAGTTGAGCTCACCCTTTTCCTTGTTGTTCCATTTTCTTCTCAGGAGGCAAGAATGTAGCAGGTACTAGTCGGGGTATGGAATGAAGGTTCTAGGAAGTTGTTTTAGTAGTCCTCACCATTTTTTTGTAAAATATTGTTCCAATAATTGTAATGAGGACTTATTTGAGTGTGGATATTGTCTATATGACAATATTTGTATTTACACTCACAGTTTTTATGTTGTATTAATAAAGTTGTAGTTGTTTCTGTACCATGTTATTGACGACTCAGAATGGGTGTTGTATACCTGTTTTGGGGGCGTCACAACAAACATGAGACCATCTAGTTGAAGCATCTATTAAAACCATGAAATATCGAAATGGGCCAGGCAATGGGTGAATAGGTCCACAAATGTCTCCTTGAATTCTCTCTAGAAATTTTGGGGCTTCTTTATAAACTTTTACTGGTGATGGTCGAATAATTAATTTTCCTCGAGAACACGCAGCACAAGGAAATTCACTATTAGGAAAAATATTTTTATTTTCGAGAGGATGACCAGTAGAATTTTCAATAATACGACGCATCATAGAAGTACCTGGATGACCAAGTCTTTCATGCCAAAGCATAAAGGATTTGGGATCTATGATTTTTGGAATCATAACAGTATGAGACTCAATTGCTCTAATTTGCATAGTATATAATCCAGAAGAAATTGAATGAAGTTTTTCTAAGATATTCTTTTTTCCAGAAATAGTAGAAGTAATGAGAAGATATTCATTATCATTCTCATTGGTTGTTTCAATAAGAAAACTATTTAGTCGAATATCTTTAAAACTAAGCAAATTTCTTCTTGATTTACTAGAATATAAAGCATTTTTGATAAAAACTTGTGTCTCATTTGGTAGCGAGAAACTAGCTTTTTCAAATCCCTCGATTAAATTTGATGTGCCAGAGATAGTTCCTACATTTCCCTTAGCTTTAATTAGTTGTGAAAAATATTTCTCACTTTGAAGGATTGTATGAGTTGTTGCACTGTCTGCTAAACATATATCCTCCATATCTATTAAAGATTGTTTGACACATATAAAAATATAAATAAGAAAAGTTACATTTTAAATATAATTTTATTCATGAGAAACACATATCACATATCACATATAGAATGAAAACTAATAATATTATACATGCATGATGTTTAATTAAAACAAGAAATTAAACGATATCCCAAAAAGTACTTTCAGAAGGTTCAGTAATATCATCAACCTTTTCCTCATTGTTGGTCATTGGTGAATCATCAACAATATTCAATTGATGATTAACAAAGTTTGTTTCTGCCTCCATTACTTTGTTCTTTTGAGACTCCTGGAATAAATTAGCCAGATGCCTCGACGTACGACAGGTACGCGACCAATGCCCTTTCATCCTACACCTAAAACAAACATCTGGTTTGTTCTTTATCGGTGCTGCAGTTTCTTTATTTTTACCCGACTCAGACACTTGCCACTTCTGGTGGCCTGAATTGTCGCGGTTCTGGAATTTGTTGTTACGATGGCCTCGTTTATTCTTTCTTCCCCAAGGCTTCTTATTATATGACCATCTCTTGTCACGTTTATTCTGCTGGAATGACGTGCTGTTAATATCTGGCAATGGGGTAGCACCCGTTGGCCGTACTTGATGATTTTTCAACAACAATTCATTATTCTTTTCTGCAACAAGGAGGATAGACAACAAGTCACTGAATTTTGTGAACTTACTATGTCTATATTGTTGTGACAGAATCATGTTGGTGGGATGAAAAGTTGAGAGCGTTTTCTCTAACATTTGGGATTCAGAAACTGGATCTCTGCACAAAGCCAAAGTAGAGGTTATTCTATAAACATTGGAACTATATTCCGTAATTGATTTGTAATCTTGTAGCCTTAAATTAAGCCACTCAAATTTGGCATTAGGGAGAACAACTAATTTTTGATGATCAAATATTTCCTTAAGCTGTGTCCATAAAGATAAAGGATCTTTGACTGTTAAATACTCAGTCTTTAATCCTTCATCAATATGGTGACGAAGAAAAATTATGGCTTTTGCATTTTGTGCCGAAGTAGCTGAATTTCCTGATTTAATGGTCTTTTCTAACTCATTTGCACTAAGGTGCAATTCTGCATCAAGTGCCCAAGCCAAATAATTGTCTCCAGAGATTTTTAAAATAGAAAAATCTATTTTTGCCAAGTTTGCCATCTATTCTGGGTTGAAACACAATTTTATTATTTATTAAAATAATAAATAATTGCATGTATGAAATATGAAAAATAAACTACGTCACGATCTCAAGTGGTGATAAAATGCAAATATAAATATTCTTATATTTATGTTATTAGCATAATGCAAATGGATCTTCACCCGGCATGCGGTAGTTCGCATAGACAGATTATTCCAACAGAATAATAAATAATGAAATAACAGAAGAATTTCACCATCCATGCGATAGACCGACCGCACAGACATGTTATTCCCAACAGAATAATAAATGCGGAATAATAAATAATGGAATCAGGTCAGGTGAAAATCACACCGACAGGATATTCCGACAGAATATTAAATGCGGAATAATAAATAATGGAACCAGGTCAGGTGAAATTCACACCGACAGGATATTCCGACAGAATATTAAATGCGGAATAATAAATAAAAAGGTTCCCACCAAGTCTTGTAAGATTAACAAGGATAGATGGTACCATTATAAATAACAGAATTTAATGGCAATTATAAGAATAAAATTATATTATTGGTGGTATAGCCAAAATAGTAATATAATAATAAATTGCAAGAATTTAATTTTACCATCTCAGTTGGTTAGAGCCTCATGCTGATAACGTGTTATAAAACTTTAGCAAAGTATAGAAATAAACTCTTATAATTGCTGCATAAATTTAGAGAGAGAATATATAAGAGAGAAAAAGAGAGAAATTCCTTCGGATGAATTCTTTTGAAGAATCCTTATTATTTTTACTTTCTTCACTATCACTGCCTTTATGTAGGCAATTAGAGGAGGAGTCAGGAGGAATGAATCATCACGTATGAGAATAAAGGAGGGAGGCAAGCTGAGAGAATAGAGGAGGGAGACAGGCTGTCATTCATGTACCCTCACGCAGAAGGAATCATGATTATAATAAAATACAAATTATTAAGAGCTAAACAAGCAACAAGCACTTTGGATAGCTAAAATCATAATTTTTGTTGTCCAATAAGCCCAACACACCATTGGTAAATTGAATTATATAATGATCGAGTACATGGTCATGGTCCCTCTACTACAAGCAATGACAACCAAATGATACATTTCACAGTTCCATTGAAGTGATCCACAGAGTTAATGGAAGCATTGTTTACACACAGAGTTATAGCACCTGGCATTGTTCACTTTACAGCAGAACTGCTGCAGAAAATATACATACATATCTTCCCGATTAAGAATTATGTTCAATCAGCAATACATTATCAAAAAATGTGCATAAACTTTTGCGCAGGGAAACATATGTCCAACAGAAAATAGGCTCCCAGATATACTGAAAAAATTATACAAAGGATATGATGCAGTCCATTAAAATACATTGGGAAAAAGCAAACCACAAATCAAAATTTTGCATTAATGTTTTGAATAACATGAGTTTATATTCAATCTTCACGAGGATTAGGAAAAAAGTGGGATGGAAAATGGATTAAACAAATATGTATATATATATATATATATATATATATATATATATATATATATATATATATATATATATAGGACTAGGCCAGCAAGCATTCATACAGCTATACCAAAAAAACAACTTAACAAGTGTGTGGCAAGTTGATATACATGTTGTAAGAGCTTCTTTACCATATTATACCATCACTATGGGAGAAGCTATAGTGGCACTCGCATCCACAATCACAACTTTCAGTTGAGAAATCATTCATCTTTAGTTTATATAGATTTCGTGATTACTTGTCAAATTACTTCCTTCTTTTCAGCTCCCAAAAGAAAACATATAGTATACAGCTTGAAACATAATGAGCAGTGTGCGTATATACGAAACATGCATGTATTTTATTATATGTATTGTATATTTGTATTAAGAAAACCTGGTTTGATCGATGCTCTGAAGGAAATGACTGGAACTTACACAGTTGGACATTGATTATATTCATAATGTAACTAGTTATAGCCAAATGGTTTTTTTAAAATTAATATAATTTGTATAAAAGCTAATAGTATTAGATTAAAATTATTTTAAAGAGCCATTTTTGTTAGAATACATATATAGTAAATCAATTAATAAGAAATCATTAAGACCGTTTAATAAGCTTTAATTCTATACATAGTGAAATAGATATAGATAGATACACGAGTAAATGTTTTAACTTTGAAACTAGTGAACACCACTTTGAGGACAAATTAATATTTAGAACATATTCCCTCCTTTATTTTTTAATTAAAGTTTTAGGATAAACACAAAAAATAAGAAATACAATTAATATCTTGTCTGATAAATATTACCTTTTAAAATTGATTGAAAAACAAATTAATCTTCAAGTTACCAACAATTTAAATGTGATAGTCTTAATAACAAATAAATCTATAATTAAAATGTATTGTATTGATTCATGGAGCGCCACCCCAGCTCAGCATTCCAATCAATTTGTCCAGAAAATCTCTCGGGGCTGCTCGTCCAAAAGGATTAAAGCTCAACTGGTGTCACCTTTTCAACTTTGTGGCAACCAAAACATATTTTGTCTGCTTTGTGCCTTGAAATATATTTTGTCACTCAACCAGCTAAATCCTTTGGGTAACTTCGATGACAAAAAGTATCAATTGCTATAGCAATGCAGCAAGGCTCTTGTGTAGTGTTGGTAAGGTATCACTTTAGTCCATTTTGGTGCAGTGAGCATCCGTACCATGCTGCGTACAATGGTGGTAACCCACACTATGGAGAAACTCTCTAATCTCTCTCGCACTACTGTTGCTGGCTTGCAACAGTCGTTCATCTTCCTCATAGATCAAATACGGGGCCTCCCCTTTCTTCCTTGATAACAACTTTGAAGCTCCCTTCAACACATGATACTCCCAGCCCTGAACATCTATTTTTAGCAGCAGCACGGTTTCAGACTCTGGAATTACTTTGTCAAGTGGGATGGTCCTTACTTGAACTGCAACCTCTTCGTTGGATTTGAATGCCAAGTTCGCACCAGTGGCTGAAACTGCACTATTATCAAGCCGACCGACCAACTAGTAAAATGTGCAAGAAATTAACACGACAGGTGTAAGACAACAGTTTGAATAGCAGAAGAAAAGTAGCAACCAAAAAGGGGCAAAAAGAGTATGCTTTTAAATAGAAGTGAGAACTGATATTTAGGGGGGGGGGGGGAGGGGTGATTGATTTGTTACACATTTTGATGATACAAGAGGGCTCATGGTTCCCAAGTAAAAGCTCCCCAGATGTTTACTACCTCATGTAATATACATGTGGAACATTATGACTTTGTTGGTCCAAAATGAGATTCTCATAACTAAGCCATGGCATATTAACTAATCACAAGCGATTTAATCAATCAAGCCTCAGCAAACTTCATCTTACGTGTTTTATGGCATCGTTCAGCAGTAGCCTAATACTTCACACAAGGATGAACATGTGAAGTACACAATACATATTTTAATTCAGGAGTGCAAAATGGCTGGTGGCATGTAATATTTTCCCTGAACCGTAAATGACATTTATCCATTATGAGTTTATGCCAACAAGCTTCCAAAATGGATAGGAGATGTATTTCAGTATTTCCAGTCAAATTTCATTATTTGGTCTATACATGGAGGGGGCTCTAGGAAAGTGTCAAAGTCCACTATTCTTAGTCTCAGTTGTAATAAATTTACAAGAATCACAACGTTGCACTAAACCAGCTTAGGGGATGTGATGGAATCCAAACAGTTTGATAATTTAATGTCTTAAAATATTTAGACACCAGCATTTTCCCGAAAGAGCTGGCATTAAGCTTGCACTTCCAGTCAGATAATTCAGTCAAACAAATTAATTGTTGATGAGTTCTTAGACTTTCTGAGAATGCAACGCAAATGACATGTTCATTAACCAGTAAAAGGCTCACTAATAAGCTGCAATTTGCACCAAATCTATTTCACTTCACAGGTGAAATAACTTCACCTCTTCCAGTATATAAAATCACTCTTCTACACCTTACAGGGCTTCAAATATCTCTTAACCTAGAGTACCACATCAGTTTATTATTACAGATTTTATAACAATAGCTTATACATAGCATTATTAACATGTTTACGAGATTTGAGAATGATATAACAGGTCCAATATTAGTTATGAAGGATTACGTGTTAGTTTCAACTGGTTACTGTATTTCACACATAAATGTACGATGCACATTGAGTAATGAAAATTCAAAAGTAAACAGCCATAAATATAGCTATATTATAAATACTATAATTAGAAACTTCAAACATAATGTAAAGACATTCTGAAACAGATATAAACGTAAAACTTCACTAGAAAGGAAGTTCATTTCAAGCAAATACCTTATGAAATGTAATATTCCCAACCCGATCAGAAGCGGCCGCTTCAAAAACATTAATGAAATCCCACACCCGATTGAAGTAAACCCCTTCACAAAGTCTTAGCAAATTCTCAAACACAGGCTCAAATGCTAAAACTCGAAACCCCATCACTGCCGCAGCAAACGAAGCCATACCCACATTGGCACCAACATCCACAAAAATCCCATTTTTCCCGTCACCCCTCATCTTCTCCAATAACTCCTGAACAGTAACCGATATGTCAGGTCTCCTGAATGGCTTTCCCTTTAGGATCCGAACAATGTTCTTGTGGGGCTTATCTGGTAGGGTTCCAAAATCGGAGAGAGAATAAAGAAAAGGGTATTTGAGGCCTTCTACTATACTGGCGATCACTGGGTGAGACTGAGGTGAGTTGTAGCAATCAAAAGGTTGAATTGAACGGTGGAGGATTGGAGTTTTGAGGGTAGGGTTAGGGTTTGAGGTCTGAGAGGAGAGGTAGAAGAAGGTGAGGGTGAAGAGGAGGAGGAGGAACGAGAAGAGGAGGAGAGTTAGGGCTTTGGGGTTTAGCAGTTTAGCTGGTCGATCTTTTTTCCAGGCATTTGCCATGAATTAGTATGGGGAAAATTTGAATCTTGTTTTCTAGGAAAAAAGAATTTCGAAGTTTGGATCTTGAGCTCAGACAGTAGCGTCTGTTTTGGAATCCGGGGAAATTCTCTACCAAGTACCAAACAACTAAATACCCCTTACTTGCTAAACGATGGTGAAGAAAAAAATTTATTTTAATTTATTTGAGGTTTATAATTTTTTAGAAGAATAAATTATTTATTTTTTTATATTATTTTTATTGTTCAAAAAAATTTTCTTCTTTGTAATTAATAGTTTTTAACTTTTTATAGAGGGGTAATGATAGAATTTTAAATAAATTTTAATTGTTAAATAATAGTATTAAATAACTTTTTTATTTTATATATAAAAACCTTAAACGGAGGTACGTTTAACATAAAATAAAGGAGAAAAATTATATTGAAAATATCTTATATATACATGCCAATATATAAAGAGGCAAATATCAGTATTGAGTCCACTCAATAGTCTAAATTTAGTGAGTGACTGTGGCTAATTTATTTTTTCATGCCTTATTGGTCATAAATTTTAGTTTTTTTAAAAGTCAACTTAACATCTCAGCAATTAGTTTTTCGCAAAATTTTAATACATATTTATTATTAGTATCATTTGTAGAATTGAATAAAGATATAAAAAATAAAACAAATTAGAATTGATGAGCTGACTAAAAATGAAGTAAAATATTGGTCAAAAATATCATATATAAAATTTATCTAATAAATTGTTTTTAAACTTTTCCGTGCTTTGAACGGGTTTTTAAGCTCATCTATATAAATCGTTTTTAAACTTTTGTAGGGGTTTTTAAGCTCATCTCTGTGCACATTCAAAGTAGACAACCACAAACAGACAAAAATAAAATAATAGATGTATATTCTAACATAATTCTAGTTTTGGTTGAGTTATAATTACAATGCACAATACGTGTTCCCTCCGTTACTAAAAGATTATCGTTTTAGAAACAAAAAATTTATTCTAAAATATTTGTCGCATTACCCCTACTTTCGGAGAGAATAAATTATTTACTTTCCTTTATTATCCCTACTTTCTCTCATTGTCTCGCAAAATTATCTCTTATATTAATAATTTTCAACTTCTCATAAAGGGGTAGTGATAGAATTTAAAACAAATTTTACTTGATAAATAATACTTTCTTAATCCATGTGCCAAAACCTTAAACAACAATCTTTTAAAAACGGAACAAACATGTCATGTACCCTGCGCTAATGCCTGTGAAAAGAAAACAGAACCTGTTAAATCCGGCAGGCCATTGTGTATCAGTAAATTATTTCCGACTACTACTTAAATTTTGCTTGTTAATTTCCTTGCTTATTTTGCAATTCGCATGCTAATCGGTAGGAATTTAGTGCCATCAAAACTATTTTGTCTAGTAATACATGTCTAATTCAGTCTGAAAAATCGACAAAAAATTATAGGAAAGATTTTATTTGGGACTTGTAATTGTTGGAACAAATAATCTGTTATTCAGAGGCAAAAATGTATGCTGTATCTACACAATTACGTCTAGGTTCAAATCTCCATAAATAATTCCAAAATTATTATTATTACTACTATTTTCAGTTTTACCAAGTGCCTAAGTTCAGGATTTTAACTATATATGTAAATGTAAACGTAAACTGCAAGTATACAATGATTGAATAATTTACGCATACAGCACAAAAATATTAATCACTACATACATACATACACGGGGCATACATACAACACAACCACCGAGAGTCCAGTTGTATTTGCTTTAATGAATATATCAAAGAAGAAGAAAAAGCAGCTGGGATTTAGTGGTTTCATGTACACTATCTTCTTATACACCTAATTTCTGAAATGTCATTTCCCTGAGTGAATTCACCAATCTGTGGAACACCTTGAGCTTATGACCTGTTTTATCCTGTGAACGAACACGCAAGTAACAGACGGATAAAAAGATAGTAACAGACGGATAAAAAGATCGTTAGTAAATTACTTGCTGGTGATTGCTTCAGCCATGTACAACTAATATATATTGTGCCTCCCCCCCACCCCCCCCCCCACGCCCACCCATTAAAACAGAAACTAAGAATTGTGGGTGGGTGGGTGGGTGGGTGGGTGGGAGGGAGGGTAAAACTATTTCAGTAGGCTGAGTCCAAATCTACAAATAACACAAACAAAACTGATTTTTGAATTAAGCAAGGTTGCAAAATGATTCATCAAACTTATCACCCTTCTGGAAAATACTGGATATTTAAACCTAATATAAAAATAAAAACAAATAAAAAAGAATTGCAGCTTTTGTAAAAGGTTAACTTTGGTGGTCTATGAACTAAACAGACACAAAACTAAGTTTTTTGGTCCTTGATTTTTTTTGGTACGAGACTAGAATTTAACTACTACTAAAATACTTTTTAAAGTCTCCCTAATTTTATTTTTTATTTATTTTAAATAGACTTGAACATGTTTAGGATTTTGTTTTACTCAACTTTGAACTCTAAATAACTAAATATTAAACGAATAGAAAAAATAATATTATGATTACATGTTAATTAATATTAACAAAATATATTAAAATTTATAAAATAAATTAATGATTAAACTTAGTTACTAATTTTATTTCATATAGGAGACATTTTTAGTTAATTATGTTAAAAATAATTATGATTTATATATTAGTGATTAAAATTTAGTTAATGTACAAATGGCAACTTATTATTCTACAACAATTTTATTCCTAAACAATTATATATTAACAATATAAGAAAAATAAAACTAAATATTAAATTTAAAAACTATAAATAAATTTTAAATAACATAAAAAGAAACACATTAGTAACACTCAATTGTGAGTTTTTGATAATTGTTTGTTTGAGCAAAATTTATAATTAGATCTGCAAAAGAATCGAACAAAACTCTGCCGAACTCGAACTCAAACATGTACGAGTAACTTGATCGAACCAACAACTATGTACGAGTTCGGATCGTTTGGTGTTCGTGAACATGATCGAGTTCGCGAACACAAACTTGTTGAACACCAAACTTATTCACGAACACAAACTTAGAACTCTGAAGCAAAAAACACTTAAACAAATACCAAAAAATGTCTTCTCTAGGAGTTGAAGTATTCAATCAAAGATTAGACCAAATATTGTAATCATCATGATTACTTAGAAATTAGAAGTTAGAATTTAAAAGTTAACAAGTACTTAGAAATTCTTGATTACAAATATCAACAATCAAATTTTAATATCGAAAAGACTTTCAACTCTTCAAAATCCAATCACTTCAAGCAGTGTCTACAAATAAATGATTATCAAAAACTCACAATTTAATATTAGTAATGTATTTCTTTTGTTGTCATTTTTAATTAATATTCATTTTTTTTTACAATTTTTAAATTTAATATCTAGTTTTTATTTTCAATCTTCAAATTTATGTATAGTTTTTTAAAGTTTCAAAATTATTCAGTAAATAATTCAATGATTATTACTCTATTACTAAAGTCTCAATACGTACATTAAAGACTTGATTTCTCTATTCTCTATCTCAATTTGACAATTTCAATAACTCATGTAAATGTAAGCAACTATATTGTATCATTCTCTAATTAATGTCAAATTGTCATTGCATGATGATTAATGACTTTATTTATGCGCTTTATGACATGGGTTATAATTTATTAAATTAATAGGGATGTAGTTTATATTAATCCAACAATCATTGTTCAAAATTTTATGAAAATATTAAAATTATTTTATTTAATTTAGAATTTAGAGGTGAAGAAGTACACATTATTATTTATTAATTATTTAATAAAAAAGTTTATTTATAATAAATTATTAAAAAACAAAAAAATGCTTATGTAATAAAAAAATAACTACAAATTTAACAATTATTAATAAGATAAACTTTAGAATTTAAAATGAAATAACCAATTATTTGTATTTAGATTTTTAGAAACAATTTAAACATATAATTAAAAAATCATACTACTCGAACCGATCTCGAATTTATAGAACCGAACTCAAACTTATCGAATCAAACTCAAACTGTTCGCGAACAAAACCGAACCGAACCGAACCACATAGTCCGCGAACATATTCGATCGAGCAATCGAACGGAACACTACGTGCGAACTCGACTCGACTAGGCGAGCAAGTCAAACTCGAACCGAACCGGTTCATGAACAGTTCGGTTCGTTTGCAGCCCTATTTGTAATCATCCTAATAGTAATAATAAGTTAATTTGAAATTCAAAACTTATTTTATAATCATCATATATATCTACTAAATAAAAAATTATTTCATTTAAAAATAAACCCGTACTTCGCATGGGGCACTTGGCTAGTGTAAACATAAAAGTGAATGTGATATATCTACTAGCATCAATCATTTTCTTCCAGGCAAGTATTTTTTTGTCATCTTACGACAACATGGAGTTGAGCATGTACTAGCTGATTATGTATAACAGACTACAGGTACATGTAAGAAGATAGACAATTATGAATTAAGGGAATGTATGATTACGAAGATGGCAGTGATCGGAGAAAGATATATAACAGCATACCTCACTTAACCCTTCAAGTCTTTCTAGTATTGGTGTCAACTTTGCACAGTAAGTGTTTAGGTCCTCTCTAGAGTCCGACTCTGTACCATATGTAATTGTTCTCGTATCTTGACTGGAATCATATGCATAAGAACTGCCGGAAGATAAGTAATAAACAAAACAGAGACAACTTTAATCTTGTGTATAAGAACTGCCAAAAGAAATAAAGGGCATACCTATCCTGGAAATGCACAAGGATGATATTCAGTACATTCTCTGCAAGCAGAAACAATAGGGTAATAAGCCGGTCCCTGTATCCAACAATCTGGCACATTTCCACCATTGCAGTATACCTCCTGACTCAATTTAAACAACAAATAATAACATTAATATCTAACAGGAAACAACTCCTGGTTTCGAGTAAATGTAGATAATAAAATTCTACCAAACAAATATAATTTTTCGCTAAAAGATTGTCCAAAGACATGAAACACTTTCAACAATCTAAGAAAGTAAACGGAGATAAAAATTACTTGGAAGAGGGCCAGAGGTTTACGCATTACTTCAAGGTCTCCAGATTTCACCTGCTCCGGGGTATTTTTCTAAACAAAATTAAGAGTGACCCAATAGTTCTAGTTCAAGAATACAGATAAAAAGTGGCTAGTCCAAGAAATCAAAATCATACTATTAGAGATTTATTTCTTCTCATATTTCCCTTAAGTGCAGGATGTGTTGAGAGGCAAACAAAGTTAAAGACAAGCTTATTGCTCAATGATTACTTTGTTCAGGGAATCACCTTCTCTAGAACAGCTTGTTCTCTTCCTAAGGACACATCACACTTTTGGCAGGAACTGATAGTTAACTTTAATTTTTAGTTTAAAGCCTCAATGAGACTTTCATTTACTGGGCCAAGGCCCCAGCCCAGTCAAACCGAACCATCAGTCCAATTAAGATTTCTTGTGTAGTCCAAGGATCCAAGAGAAAATCCAGAGGAGAATACTTGGTCAAAGCTTATCCATTAATCAAGCTCGACATCTTGTGGGCATCAAACTAACACGCACAATCCATCTAGGTTTTAGGCCATGTTTGACAATTTATAGCATCAGTGTTTTTCCTGGCAGTATCTGTCTTAAGAGAAAGTCTGTTCCAAATTATAGCATCTCTGAACTAGGAGGGTAGAAAACACTAGTAATAATTAGTGAGGAGAAACCGTCTTTATGGTCTACTTTGGTAAGCCCAGTGAAGATTAAGCAAAAAACCAAGAACGAACTTATAAAATTCAAGAATGTTCAATCAGAAAGTGAAATAGCAGAAGAGCAATGGATCTAAAGTGATACCTTTTCTGAATGTTGTCAGATGAAGAAACACAATCTCTACTACCACACATATTGATAATTTCATCCACTTCTTGTCTTGATAGCTCATTTATGTCCTGAATCTAGAAAATCATAGAGGGTTCATAGAATTTAGCGGTAAAGTAAGACAGCAAGATAGCAAGATATATTAACATACGGTAAGCTGTGGAAAAATTCACAGCTGAATTCATACCTTGTTAAGCAATAAATATTTTTCCTCAGCTGCTCTTTCAAGAGCACTTGTAACAGAGTCAAGAAGAAAACTGAGTAAGCTCAATGGGGGTTGTTGATGCTCAGCTGGAGCAAGATAATTGGCTGAACCATCAGAAACCTGGTTAAAATTCTGCTGGTTAGAAGTATTATCTGTTTTGTGATTTCGCATCGACAACTTTGGAACTTCATGTGGTAAAATAAAAGAAAACTATAATATCTTCAGTTTAATTTTAATATATCTACCTGTAGTCTAATGGATTTCTTTGTGACCAGAAAATACAGATAAGAGTTCAAGCTGAAGCAAAGGCGAAATTTATTCAGTTCTGATATCCGCCCTTTCTGAAAATAGTTAATAAGGGATAAAAGTAGTTAAGGAATTATTAATTTTCCATTAGTTACGACATCCACGTGTAAAATTCCATCAGAGACACAAGTTTACCTCCATAGAGAGAACTGCTTGGCCCAAAGTAAGGGACTCTGGATCACGGGCAAAAAGAGCACGCATCATTCCAAACAGCCCTTGAACAAAACCATATTCATCACTCTCTTCATATGGCCAAACCTGTCAGATTACCATATATAAACTTATATGCTTTTTTTTAGCAGAGAACCATATATTTGTAGTCAGATAAGTCTTGAAAGGGGGAAATGGAAACTAAATAGCAAGAGAAAACTGGAAGTAAAAACAAATGATTGTTGAGAGACCATTTGGGTGTGTTAATATACAATTGTGATCAAATTTAACATGTTCTAACAGTGCATTAAGTCGCAACATTCTTGCATCATTTACAGCAGCAGAATCAGCTTGAAAGAAGTATTAATCAAGCCAGGTGTACAATAATATATCAAAACCAAACTACCTATTATTATTGAGTGCTCATACCTTGCTCAGAATACCAACAACAAGATTCATCTGCTCCATTGTTAGTTCATCAGCACGAGAAACATCTTCACGAAGAACTTGATCAAAGAGTAACTGATGACCTTTTATAAAATCTATGACTTCACGAACAACTTTATTCTTCACCTATTAAAAACCACATTAAAAGAGAACGAAATTTATCAGATGATTGAATGAACAAATAAGAGACGGGGTAGCATGGATCAAACATAAAGATTCAATTAATATTTCAAGAATTAACTCGAGGCAAACTCAAAAACAGTTTTGATTTGGAAGCCTGTTGTTTAAGCTATTTTATATGTATATTTCATTGCAAAATATGAAACAAACAAATGTATGTGGGATTTGCTTCAGACGGTATTTTTCTCTAGTGTGCTGTGTTGTGCACCTTTGACTGCTAAAATCATAGGATTCATAGAAGAGCATCTACATAAGTAGAAAGGAAGGGCAATACCCAAAATAGTTTTTTGACAACTTGAAGTGCTGGCAGCATTGTACTGGGTACAAATTTAAGCTTTGTCATTATTGGTCAATCAAGTTTTGCTCAGACTCGAAATTAATTCTTTGATAATTGACAGCCAAAGCAAGTTTGCATGACTAAAATGGCACTAAGATTTTTGAGATGTGAATTTCTAAAAACTAAAGAAATTGAAACTTTACATAGTCGATAAGGAGGCTAACCTCAAAGAATTCAGAAGTATTCACCAATGAAGTCAGACAAAACACTAGTCTCAATAAAGGAGTTATGACCATACGCTGTTTATGAACATCCATGGATGGATCACTTCCAAACTTAATGTCAACACGCTTTAGATTTCCCTGAAACAATGTCCAAGTTTAATCGAGTTAATTTAGACGTGTTGCAAGGAAATAAAAGTACAGAACATACCTTAATTTGCAAGTTGATTGCCCTGCATGAAGCAATATGCTCCAATGCACCCATAGAAGATAGAACTTGTGCCCCTGATTTTCCATAGTGGTGGCTAATTCTCAACAACAGAGCAAGTTCGGCTTCAAGAGTACACAGTTTCTGTAGCAGATCTAATGAACGCCCGCCATCCTAAAAAGGGAATAACAACAAAAGCTTGGTACAATTACAGTATTTCTATAAAACTGGTTAGAGAAGTCAGAGGCAGATTATACATATCATATAGAGTATAAAGCTATCAGATCATAAAAAGATGCGAGTTCAACTGTATTGCATGTAGGGGTGTGCAAACAAAACGGTAAATTCGGATCGATTCCGTACTTTTATACCCCGGTTCGGTACTGGTAAAAAAATTCGGTATATACCGGTACATATTTATTTACCGTACCGAACCGGTACACCGGTTAATTGGTTAAAACACACACACACACACACACACACACACACATATATATATATGTATGGTATTCTTTAATAATATACATTACTTAATATTAGTGCTTTCTGATATACTTTATAATTAATTACTTTAATACTATTTAGTAATATACATTATTTAAAGTAATATATTACTTCAAATATATGCAGTAATAAAGATGATACAAATATACATTTGTATATTGGTTATTTGCCTCCTATTCTTGATGACGATGAACTGATTAGACTGCTTCAACCTTTCTGGGATATGGTAATGGCTATGGGATAGAGTGATTGTATGTATTTTGTATATATTACTTGGTAATTAATATACAGTATATGCTTCACATCTTTATTTACTCGTAAATTATAATACTTTGGTAATATTGTTTGTTCTTTATTTATTCTTCCTATTGAATTATGGTGGAATTTTATAATCATATTAGATAATAATAAATATAATATAAGCACAGTAGGTAGATTGGACAAGTAAAGAAATTTTTGAAAAGTTTGCAAGAAATAAACGTAAAACGGTTAGGTATTTACGGATAGCGTCGTTGTACTGATATCGGTTTCCAGTACCGATATTGGTATTCTTTTTTTAAAAATAAATCGATAACCGGTTTGGTTTTATACTGTCGCACACCCCCAATTGCATGTATATTTGAGAATCTCACACACTTAAACAGTACTAGAAATTTTTCATTACAATTAAAGAGAAAAAATTCTTTATGCTCAACAGTTGGACCTTTTTGAAATTGAATAAAATGTCTGTTTTTTATGCTAAAACGGTTAAAACATACACAAAAATTGCAGAACTAGCATGGTAATCATAGGAAAAACATTAACATTTGAAAATAATCTTTATTATTTATTGACAACATTAACATATAAAGCTAAGACCATCATTCAAAGATTGTTTTCTTTTATTAATCTGAGACTAGTTGACAAATATTTGAGTCCAATACGCAATCCTTGATAGTCAAGATATGGCAACATAACGATACACAGACAAAACTAATGAGC
This sequence comes from Panax notoginseng, assembly GCA_016801055.1. Lineage (NCBI taxonomy): Eukaryota > Viridiplantae > Streptophyta > Magnoliopsida > Apiales > Araliaceae > Panax > Panax notoginseng. The sequence continues at coordinate 172,624,002 of CM029021.1, forward strand.
TTTTGTACTACGAAGTTGCTACTTCCCCACCACAAGATACTTATGCAGGACAAGTTTAGAATACTGATCAAGGATGAAAAATAAGGGTAAGAATTTATCCATGCAACGAATCAGTAGAAACTCGCAATAATAAAACAACAAACTTTAATATCAAATAATAATATATTCAACTCTCTATATAAAACTAATTATCCCTTTAATTCATATGCATTGCTCTGAGTCAGCTACTTGTCCACTTCCCCCGTACCCAATAATGTTGTTTCAATTTGATAAAAGTAACCCTCAACATGTCATATAACTCGCATCAGTTTTGAGATATCCTCATATTTATTTCCAAAGAGAAGGATCTTGTTGGTTTTCAGTCTCTTATGATTCCACCAGTTTGAGAAGGATTTACCATTTAGAAAACCAAGACCAAAAGTGCCTTTCAATAGTAAGGTAGCAAGTCAACATCTGACCTGGCAGAGTCAAACAATGAGGTAATGACACATGCATGCGTGCACATGAACTTCTAAAGAGTGGGTTCCAAAACCTGGGTGGCACTATATAACTCAATCCATTATAAGGCTATTGGAGGATTCTTTCTATTTTCTGAAGTTAATAAACATACTTCTTATGAAGAATTCTTTCATAATTTTATTACACACTCGTAACAGGTGAAAATTCATATCTTATAGAGTTTAACCAAAATAGAAATTTAAAAAGGTCATGAACGACCATTTTTTACGAATAAAACAATTTTCAACATCCCAATTGAACAACAAACACCTGAAGGAAAAGATCATCCAATTTGAGGATATAGGATAAATTTTGATGAACCATTGTGAGAATCCATTAAAAAGAAAAAGTCAACTCAAAACTAGAACATCTTTTGTCATTCCTCCATCTTTTTAAGCAACAAAATAATTTCAATTTTATTTGAGTCGCAATTGTACAGCGGTTTACCAGTTATAATAAATATTGTCCAAAAGAAGAAAATGAAAAAAAAAGGTAAACAGGAAAAATATTTCCAAGTTTGTATATTTCAACTACTTATGAGCATCGAAATGATCAAACAAATATAACGTTTTCACTTAAAATAACTAATGGTACAAATCAATTTTCCATAGACAAGCAAAACAGGTAAAAGAGCCCTTAATATCATTTGTTCTATACATATAATAAAATTTTGATAACACAAGAAGCTAGATGTTAGCACAAATATTTTAATAATGTAACAGGTAAAATGCAACAAGTACTACGAGGGTCACATAGGGAAAACATAAGATTCATCAAAAGTGTTATGAAAAAGAAAAAGTTGATCATATGTCAACTACAGTCACAAAAGGTATAAATATTTGTCTCCAAAAGGATGAGATAAAATATATAAAGTGAAGGGAAACTAAGTCATTTAGTGCGGTCCATTAGTATAAAAAAATAAAAGTACTCATCACTTTATAGAATCTTGTGAGGCCGCTAAAGATAAATTTGGAACTTTTTTACACTTTTTCTTCTACTTTTACTTCCTTTTGGGGACAGAGGGAGTAATTTTAAACATTACTCAAATTTTAAGCCAAATTTGTCTAAAAACAAAGCTGAAAGAGAGAGAGGTCTTAAAGCCAATGCCAGATTACAATATGTATTCCCTTGTCGGCAACTAATAGTAACATTAACATAATGAAGATCATCCCTCACTTCCTCTCCGTATCTCTCAATTTTAAGCTAGTTCCACAGAAAATGCCATTTTTCTTTCAACATATATCTAAATATAAGATGATGTAAGAATCTTAGTTCGATGATATTTAGTCAAAGGCAACAATTAAGTCTACTGACCTTTTGAGCATTCTACAACACTCTTCTCAGAGTCTCAGACATCTGAAGGCTCGCCATTCACAATTACTTAAGGATTCATTAAGCCAATAAAATAGATCAATGAATAATGGAAAAAAAATCATAGATCAAATATATAAAGCGACTCGTGTCACCTTTGGGATAGAAGCATATCGGACAAATTGGAAAACAAAAAAAATGATGATGACATCTAACTTGAAATATAATAATTTCTTTTCAAGCTGAAAAAGGCCTCGAACCTGATATGAACTATTACTGATGCTCATCAAGCAAGACCGCAGAAAGCCTCTGCTTTGGAGTTGGCCTAAGAAAAACTTCTCATGATCAATACAAATCAATGCATCCAGAACGTAGAGTGACATTGTCTTCCCAGATTCACTCGCTTGATTTGCATCTCTTGTGACCTAAATTATAGAGCATCAATCATAAAGACAGTGCAGAAAACAAAGAAGACTGAGGCAAAGCTTAACAAGAAAAAGAAAATCTAAAATGAACAAAGGGAGAGTGTTAGTTTGCAGATAATTGTGTATGATGGGAATGCTAACATATAGTTAATATGGAACAACACATTGTTGGCCAAGAAATAAAGCAAAATAGCTTAGTATGATACATAACACGTGGACAAGTACATTGAGTGTAGAAGCATACCACATACCAAATGCTATCCTTCTCAACACCTTATGATTTCCCATAAACTTCAGACCAATACAATGGTCATTTTCTTGACAAGAAATACCATTTCATGCAACAAAAAATAATTAAATTTCTCCAAACAAATTCATCATAACCGACTCCCTACACTATCGGGAATGAATACAGCTGGACATTCTTTCACTGCGTCTTTTATCACCATTAAGATTGCCTCCCAGCAGCTAAACATTGAAAATATTTTTACAACCACCTAAGAGAAGTAGATGATGATCATCGAGAGTATACTCTGCCATATGTAGCCCATACATAGGAAAACGAGCACCAGAGCAAAATTTATATTAGATGTTATCCCAAGAATTTGTGGGATATTTAGCTTTGATGCATGCAAAGCGGTGGTTGTGTTGATAACTGGAAAATACACAATCTAACGAAAGAATCATTGTTGTGGAATACAATTTCTCAGAAAATTATATTAATTAAAGACATAATAAGGCACCCACCAAATCTAGGATGGCTTGAGCTTCTTTTTTCAGAATAGAAAAATTTGCACGAGCTAATTCAGCCTGATCTTTGTCAATCTGAGAAACAAAGAAAAGGATTTCTGTTAACCATCCTAAGAGAGTGACTATTACATTTTAAGCAATCTGTGCAATAATGTTATAGAAAGTGGATACCTTCTGGAGATCAATATCTTCACTATCTTCTTCATCAACCAATAAGCATTGCAACACAGTTGTTGGAACATCTGGACCTAACATGTGCTCACAATACTGGAAGTAACTAAGAAGCAGCGCATACTGACTGAATTCAGGATATCAAAAGGGGTCAGGCATTCCACCAAATTTCATATGGATGTTAAGTATTTATTGCTAACAAAGATTATTACCGTCTCCTCAATGCTTCTGATGATTCATGCCTCAGAATTGCCGTGATAAGTTTGAACAAAATAGAATGACAGGCACCATTTGATAGTTTTTTCATCGTAATAATATCAAGACATGTGACAGTATCAGTGTTTAAACCACCAGGGCATACAAATCTTTCATCTCGTAGTTTGGCCATGCATGTTAGAGCAACCTTGATACATTTTACGAAAAGTAGGGCCAAAAAATTAGGCAACAATGGAAAAGTTACGGTAGAGAAATGTGTTATTAAACACCATATGTACATATAGATTCTTTCACCTGAGTCAATATTAATGCCATCTTCAGTGAACAATCTCGAGAACAAGAAGCACTCAGAGAAGCATCAAGCAACCTGTACGAGAGGAGAGACAGTTACAAATTCGCATACCAACGGAAAGAGAAGAACCAAACAACAAGGTGACATACTGAAACAATATCTCAGATCGATCTTCAAGGGATGATATTCTTCTGGATGCAGAGACCTACAAATGAAAGAAATGATGCTGAGGAAATTAGAGCTTACAGAAAGAAGGGGGAGGGGGGAACAACAAAAGCCAATAGCAGGGCTTGTACATAATTTCTGGATAAAAGCTGGGACTTATTATTAGAACAATAACCTCAACAATCTGAGACCAGCTGGTTAACATATGTAGTTGTGCAGCCTGTTCTTCAAGGTTCTTATTGTATTTCCATCCCCATCGTAACAGCTGCTGAATAGTATCTCTGACCTCAACAATTTCAACTTCACTGCCAAATGAGCTCAGCTGGGGGCCATCAAATTGGCATTTCTGAAACAAAATCCAAATTAAAAACAAATAAACAAAAGGAAAAACGAATGTAAATTAGCTTCAGAGGCATCCATAGTTTATAACAAGATTACCAATGACCAGAATCTATAGTGTGAAAAACATACCTGCCATAGTTTGTCCCGGAATGCGGCCAGATCTATTAAACGATCACCACGTTCCGAATAGTAATATACACCGCCTTTTTCAGAAGTTGCTGGACTTCCAAGTATATCTTCAGCCTATAAAATTATTCTATGAAATACACAAAGAGAGAAAAAATAACAAGATAAACTTAACACAACAAGAAAGTTCGAATCTTACAAGAAACCCATATTTCATATTAGAAAGAGACTGTGAGTACTTCATAGTCGTATCAGGAGATCTAAACTGGACAACTTCAAGCAATTCCAAAACCTATATTCAAAGAAAAGACGAGAAAGAAAACAATTAGCTCAATAATGATAGTCAGTTCCATTAACAAAGAGAGGCCCACTTTATGACGATGAACTAATATTTTTTCCTATGATTTTTGTCATTGTTCATCAAGGTTAATGACATGCAGGATAATATTCTAGCTAGAAGTATTCTTTCTGAGAATTTGAAGAGAGTTCATGTACAGATGTTCACTTAAGTTAGTCTGTTACTGTGATAACTAATTGAATTTATAAAACTTCAAATAAATGCATATTTGCATGAGGTTCATATTCGAACTTCGGAGTGTTGAACGTATGGTCGAACTTGATTTACTGAAGATCTATGGATAAGGAAATTGCTGATCCGACTTGAATCCAGAAGGCACAGATATGTACGAAATTGGACCACCAACATAACTAGAAGAGATTATCGAGCAAAACCATCATTTAGAGAACAACCCTACTGGATTACTGCAAACAGTGAAACTATTAAAGAAATATATCCACTTCTCATAATATTAGGTGAACAGATATTTAAAACACTAACAGACAACAGTGGATTACAAAAAAGTACAATAAAGTTCTAAGCACCCCCCCCCCCTTGTAGCATTTCTTGAATTAAAGCACACAAAAAACTTAAATTGGGTTATTTGGGAGCATAGTTGTCACAGCGCCAAAGCGGGATGCGTCCGTATGGCGACAAGTCGTAAAAATGTGCACTTTATACATTATTTATTTTCCTTCAAAAGTATATTGCACAATAAAATCTCCACTTTCTACTGTCTGTAGTCATAATAGCTCAAGCAAAGACATCAACTATGAAGTCAATTCCGTTTCCGTCACGAGCATGACTCTCATTCAAAAGCTGGGTTAGGTTAGGTTAGGGTCACGGGTTGAGTTACTTAGGTAATTGGAAAAGTCCATGAGATGAGTCATGATAAAAAATGACAAAAATGGCTTAATCACTTAATTTGGGCCCGCTACTAATGCGTGAGTCTTGGCAGCTCGGTGTTCAAGGCGTAGTCTTGTCCTTCCAAAACGCCTTTTCGTCATCTAGGCGACGCCATGACAACTATGTTTGGGAGTAATTGTGGCCATTGGATCATTACTGGAATAACATTATGCTTTTATTCTATGACAAGGCATTCAACACAATTGATTGGCAATGAATGGAGGGAGTAGTCCATTAGGTAAATACTGAGGACTAAAAACGCACTCGCACATGTGCTCATGTCTCAACTGAATTTTAAAACAGTAATTACTTTGTAACTTACCTTCGTGCTGACTTTGTTTGTCAAAATCCATTAATCATCACGAGTACTTGCTAACGTATTATATTTCATTGTTATTTTGCAGAAAAACCTCCATAATATAACAATTTTAATATTTTTATGGGTTTACATAAAATGGATGTGTTAATATGAGTGAACAGATTGGGGTACAAAGACTTAGAATCCATTATATGTCACACACTTGCATATTCATGTAAGCTTCTTCATCCTTCTCTGCAGCATAATTTAAAATTTTCAACATTAACTGCCAATTTTCTAATAACAATGTTGCTAAAAAAATTCCAGCACTACAAACGATTGTTGGACTTTACCTTCAGGTAACAGCAAAAATTCAAATGAAGAGATGTGCTTTTATTGTTAAGCATCAATGAAATAAAAACTAAAATAAAATTTAGAATATATAATAGCATGTTCAACATAGATACAAGATTACAGCAGAAACATGAGATATAAAGCAAAAATGCAAAACCAATGAAAAATCAAATATGAGTACCATTACCTTGCTCCTAGTGATTGTTCTTTTTCCAGCATCTTCAGTGTCATTTCGAAGAATGGAGAGAGATATACTATGATCACTGCTATATCCGGTTGAATTTTGCCCAAACATGTGAGCAAGAATACTTTGACATGTTTCCCGATGATTGGTACTAGTCATATCACCAGCATGCAGTTCTATGGTTAAAAGTTTCAACAACCACGCTCTCTGAAAAAGGGATGGATCATAACCATCATGAACAACCAAAAGAAATAGTCAAACAAACTTGAGTCAAAATAATAACATGTCACAATGGTATACATTTATAAACTTTAATGTGCAGGAAAATATAAACATACAGAAGTTTGATGTTTATTTGATATTAATTTTATGATTCTTAGATAAAAAAATGTAGTTAGAAATGGAAGAGAATATTAGGGAGAACGAGAAAAATCTATCAAACAAAGAAGACAAAAGTGGAAATAACACATCCGTCATAAGGAATCTGCATCAATCTGAATTTCAGAAATAGCTACCCCCAAAATCCCTCATTGCAGAATCCCATAGGATGGCCAGGAAAGACATCCTCTCATGAAGCAAATGGGGACGGTAGCTCATGGTGAAAATCCTTGCATTCTAGTCAGTTCAAATGCCACAAAGGATAGCAAAGCACGGACATCACCAATGAAAATTACCATCATCACACTAACAAAACTCCAAAATTTAACTTGCACGAAGCTAACCATAGAAGGAGGATACAACCATACTACATCACAAATTCTTACCGAAGCGCACCATAAATTCATCACCTGTGCGGTGAAGAAAGAGATGAGTCTAAGTTTGAGAATTATGCTTGAACATGACACAGATACCAGGAGATAAATGTTTGAAAGACCCAGGCTTCTGCAGCAAGTCATTAGTATTTAACCATATTAGACTAAAGAACAAACGCTTTGTCATAGAAGAAGATGGCTTCTAAATGAAGAAAAGATGATAGCAGAAGTTGGGCGAATGACAAACTTAAAGTGAGATTTGAAAATATAGGATTTTCAGGGTATTCAAAGATCCCAATCATTCATCAGCTAAAAATGAAAGAGATGAACAGGAAAGAAAAGAAAAAAGAAGAGAAAGAAAAGCAGAAATGTTCTCCAACTCTCTATCATGGAGACCACAATACTTACATATATATATATATATATATATATATATATATATAGCTAGTAAGAGTTAAACAAAATAGACTTCCCTAACCAACAACCCAAAACACACATTTTGACTCGCAAAACCCTCAGCCTGTAACTACTCAAAGATAAGGGATCACGACCTTGAGATATAAACTCCCACGCAATAGAATACATGCAGCTTGAGTTGGAATAGGATACATCCGTTCTAATGTAGGCCACGCTTTCATAAAGTAAATCTAAATATCTCAACTACACCCTTAAAATATATTTTATAATATTAATATTCACTGACAAATTGTATTCTTAAAATTTAATCAACTGAACACAACAACGCCCATAATACCACTAGTTAGAATAGAAATTTTTAGGTTTACTATTGAAGGAAAAAACCCATAGACAATTATGTATAATTGTGTCCTTGGCAAACCTAAACTTGTAATATGGCAAGGAAAAGAAGTGAAAAAAAGTCAGACTAGACTTTAGTTGCTCCTCCATCCTAAATGGAGAATACAATATATACATATATTAAAAATAGTGTATAAATAAGTTATTGGCGCGTCTTAAAATCCTTGCCAAAAAAATCTCAAACAAAAGTGAGTATCTTTGCAAGACGGAGGGGTAGTACCTATCAAACTAAGTCCTAATATTACATAAAAACATCAATTAATCTTGAATCTTTTATAAAAATTATCAACCATAATTCAATTATCTAATTGTCTTTAGCATGCATTCCGCATCAGTGAAACAACTCTTTATGTCAAAATACAACAAAAGAAGTAAACTTGGATAAAGGACCGGTTTAAAAGTATATGCTGCACAACAGGATCAGATTAAAATCACCTCATCAAGAAAGTTGAAAGGCTTAATGATTTGTTAGAGTACATTAAGTTTATCATCAGTTCCGTAGATAATGCTAAGAAAACATTTCGCCTTCAGGATGTACACCAAGAAAAATTAATAGGCTATTAGTAAAAAATCAAACATAAAGTCGGAAACAAACCAAATGGAGGGTGCTGATGCGAAGAGCCTGGGTGCTATTCCTCTTAGGCAGTGGTTCAACACCCACCGTATCCAGGTGCTGTCATGATAAAATAAAAAAATAAAAAACAGACAAATTTAACTACTAAGAAGCAACTGTGATATATCACCAGAAAGATGACAATTGATGTAAACATTAATAATAGAACATAATGTACCTTAACGAAGAACTTATACTTTTTGTTACTCAGCAGATCCATAGTAGGAACGCATGTTAGTGGATCCAAGCATAATTCATAAAGAAGCTGCACAAAGCAATTAAGTGATATTCACCAGAAGTAAAAGGAAATATGGAGCATAACAAACAAATATCAGCTAGGATTTCAAACCTGGAAACCAAATTCATGAAGTAAATAGTTGACATCAGGTTTTGAAAGCTTTTCCAAGATATCAAGAATAACCTTCAAGCAACTGAGGATGACATGTGTTCCGCACAAGTTAATATCTGATATAGAAACGATAACTATCAACAAAAAAGATGATCAATAAATTCAGGATCATTCATAACCTGTAATGGAATTTAGGTTGTAACAATGTCCTTTCAATTGAGGTATCAAGATCAAACTTAAGCAGTAAATGTGTTACGTTTGGGGCCGGGCGAGTAATATTATCAATGAGAAGCTGCAAATAATCATGTCAGAACCTACAATTTAGCACTTCCACCGCCCACCAAAAAGTGAAAAATGACAAAGATAGTAGAAACCAGCGTATTAACCTGCATTATGAGAACACCTGGGTCGTCAATGCTATTTTCTATAGCCTGACACTCTTCTGATCTTAGCTCTAAACAGGCAGCATAATCCTCGATCAAAGAGGTTGCAGCATTGGATTTCAACAGCAACTGCACGAGCCCAACCATGCGAGTACTGTAACATGCATAATACCAAATCATTATGTGTTTAGAGTCCTTCAATGTGCCAAAATGATGCCCATTATCAGCTCAAAGTAAAACATTAAGAGGGAAAGCGAAAGGATGCCTTAAAATACTCATAATCTTGATGGAGCATTGCTGAATTTCTGGCCTGAAATCATATCTCACGTATTCCAATAAAGCTACAATTTGATTATGATCTTGCGAGAGTATGACATCCAAAGGCTGCATGATGAAGGAACAAAAAGTATAAGTGCGGAGGTGATGACCGGGTACTTCAGCATAAAAAGATATATGAAATTAAATAAATTGACCACAACAGGACACTACTGAGCATATGCCAGATGGTCTACCTATAACTCTCTCCATCCAAATCAAAATTCCCTTTTCTTCGGGAGTGGGACATGTATCTTTAAGGCGTGCAGAAAACATATTGTAAGATCTATTATATTATAATCTAGTTGAAAATTACTATATAAATAAAATTATGAGTGAAAAATCTTCAAAAATGAATGCCATAAATAAGGATTTGGCACCTAAATTGTAACATATGTGCTGTGTGCTGAAGACCAAAATCCAATGAAATCTAAAAAACTTGAGGATAAAAAAATAGACGGTATCTCCAAAACAATTATAATATAACAAAGGGATTGTCATAAGAACACAAAATTTCATTAACCCTTTGTTGAACTTTGACTAAAAAATGAGGACAACCACTTTTTTAATTGGCAAAATGTATAATGACACGGATCGGTATTTGAAAATTGAGAAGTGAGAACGTGTTGATTCACTTGATGCATGTACCCAAATATCAGTCATGCCAGAATAACACCAACTGATTTCCCGAAAGTATATGTCGAAAGACAATTCTCTACATGGAAAACATTTATGCAGCCAACCTCTATCAAAAGAACACAAGTGGAAACTATCTATAATTTTCTGCTTAATCACCAACTCACCAAATAAAATCTCTACAATGCAAGCTAGATAGTCTCCTATCATTAGGCTCACCAAACAACCTTGACTGTTTACAGCAGTCTCATAGACTTGACATCTTATTTGTAATAACAAAGTTGAACGTGTGCAACTATATCTTTTGTGTTAGATGTCTACAAACCACAGCATTCACAATCATTACTGCCTATCATCATCTTTATAGCCCACAGATATAAAATCTTCAGAACTCCCCAGATCAATTATATCTGTGACCAATTATAAGTTTAGACAAATGTCATTTTTCAACAACAATACCATATCAGTACAAACTCTGAAAGTGTAACACCTCTGACACAAATACAATTCTGTAAAACATTTGACCATCACGCACTCGGTACGCGTAGTAGAAAACATTTTGTAAGCAAATAATATAAACACATTAACAAAGACGGGCCACTCTAAAAGAAGGTTTATTACACTGCTAAGTTCAAATGAATACGTGATGCAATGGGTGCCGATAAGAATACCTCTGTAAAATAAGATTTTAGAAAACAATGCCAAATGTTAGAAACAGATACCTGGTACAAAGGACGCCAGAAATCAGAAACAATTACGTCCTTCTCCAAAACCAGTAATAAAATTTCCAAGCATAGCAGCACAGCCTTCTCTAGAAGTTGGCCATAAACTTGAGTTGTACGTTGAGTAATGATGGAATTCACTCCTGGCAAAAGAATGCCCATAATATTTCGGAATACAGTTTTGCCACTCATAAAATCCTGCAAAAGAATCATTAATTCCAACATTAGTGAATCATAGTGATACTAAGAACAATCTCAAATATCAACAAAAACCGTCAAGAATTAAAGAGGCAGTCCAATAGGACAAAATAATGAATAACATCCCTTAAATACTGAATCAGAGAGGGAAAACTTGATTTGTTTGAACTTTAAACAGAACATACCCAAGCATTGGGCCTAAGAGGTAAAACATACAGCTTCATTTATGCCCAAAAAAACTAGAGTGGAAGCATATTTATCTTAAGAACGGAAAATATAATATATAAAGAAGGAAATACATGGTTTAAATATTTACAGTAGATTTAAACTAAGATAATGTACCAAGAAGTGAAAATGAAATTCATAGTTGCAACTCAATTTCAATTCAAACAGAACCGGTATTAAGATAGACCTGTTAATGATAGTTTGCAGCACTTCCAATATCAGTCACTTGCCTGAGTTCATTTCATGATCAAATATGATATATGGATTGACAAAATTATTGTTCATTTCTTGTAAAAGATCATTTTCGAATTATCAAAATTATTGAGATGCAGATTGAGTTGAGATCAATTACAGTTGTTGAAAATCTGAAATACAGCCGCCTCAGGGAGGGGTAGGTGGTTTGGTGTAGGACTGAAGATAGCCGCATTACTTTTACAAAACATAATATTTCTCTCAAGTAGCTCCATTTTTTCTTCTTTACAGTTTATGGAATGGCTTGAAATAACTACTGAGAAGCTACATTAGCTGACTTATATGTTCAAACCACCTGTTTATTATTTGAATTTGTTTCCTTGGGATTTTACAATCCTGTCGCGCTGATATTGTTTACTAGGATTTCGTACACTAAATAAATACCATAAATAACAAAAATATTAAGACCGACACAAACCCCAAAAATTATAATAAAAACCTTTAACACATCAATTATATAAAAACCTTAAAATTAAAAACAAGGGTTATTCTGTTTCTCATCAAAGAGAAATTGGTTAAGAACCTACCAATTGAAATAATGAGCTTCTTAATATTAATGATTTAAACCATAAAACAGGCGCAAATCAAAAAGATCCAAAACTTAAAACTATTTTATAAATGTAAAAAGACAAAACAAGACAGGCACCTGAACTCAACAAGATGAGGCACCTGCAAACCAGGCAAGATAAATGGGCATAACTAGCCGACAATTTATGATTGCATGATATCACAAGGTGGAACGGAACTTCAAAATTCTGACACAACAGCACGTAGAACGGATGAAAACAATCTTAAGGCATATAGAGGATGTGAATAATCAGGTAATTCTTTTATGTTCAACCACAGGTTGTGCTCCATCAAAATCAAAACATAGCTTTGATTTTCTCTTCATTCCCTCAGTATAAAACATTTAAGTGATTTCAGTTGAACTTTTTAGTATTAAGACAATACTGATAAATAAGGCCATGCATTATGCATTAGATGCACTACATAATATTACTATAAAACATATACAATAAATAAACCAACTGCACCAGAAACAACAATAATATTGACATTAACTAGTAGAAGAAGAACAATATACTTTCAATAACTCCATAATAGGGAGCTGCATCTGAAGTGCAGCTGATTGTGACCCCGATCGGTCCGCAACACTGTCAATGTCTTCATCTGTGATATCGTACATTTTCAGTATCCTGCAGATAAAGTCAACAATATGAAGAAAACAAATAGTAATTTCTTATCAACTCACGAAGTGCTCAATCATTGAAACAGCTACAAGGAGCAACAGATACTAATACCATAGGTCAATGGTCCATAGATCGTACTTATTTTCATAAACAAATGAAATGCTACGGAAAAAAGGTAAAAATCATAAAGAGGATGACCAAGAGTGAATCTTTAGAACTCACATCCGGAAATGCTGAAGGCAAGAAACAACCAACTGCCATTTTTCAGAAGCATCTGCATAGGCTCTTTGAGGGAATGGGCCAAAGACATGATCGTATATGAATCTGAAGATGCCAATGAATCTGCCAGAAAGTGCCACTCATTGACAAAGTAAGACATGCAGGGAAGGTATAAAATGAATATCAATAAAACATAAAATGATCAAGTATAGTACCTACGCCCTCTATCGCTTACATCCCTTTCTTCAGCAGTAAGAGCATTCAAAAGGTTCAGGAATGATATTGTTGAAGGGTATCGTTCTCTTCTGGCTTCTATTTCATTCAACTCAAATCGCATATCATAAACCTGTCAAAGTAATTGCAGGCATAAGCAGTTAAGCACATTAATCAAAAGTATGGGATTATCAAATATGTAAAGCATTCAGCTGAACAAATGCCTAATATAGTTTAACCCCAAAAAAATGATGTCTAATATCACCCGCAAAAAAATTGATCCAATATTAAAGACAGTAAGAATTTAGCCAATTGGCAAGCCGTTACTCTAGATACAAGTTCAAATTATTAAAGCTAAAACCTAAATTACCGCTTTGGTCAAAAATTTACAAGAACTATTCATCGATGCAAACAAACCGGACAATTTCCTTCTTCTGCATTAGTTACTCCTCTAGAACTTGGAAGAAAATTTCTTAAGGTTATTCTCTGTCTTAAATTTTGTTTCGTAAATAGTCGCTGATGGAAGTCTTATTCACTTTTGGGAGTATGTTCCCTTTTTGCTACTTTCCATTCCGTTCTTATCTTGTAGTTTGTCATGACACTAGAATTGCTAGATTTATTTTGGGAGTGGTTTGATGTCCTGTTTTCTTCTTCTCCTAACTATAGCATATTCTTTCTCCCTCTTCTGATAAACATTCTTGTCTTTGGTCTCATATGGGAGTTTCTCTTGCCTGTCATTATTTTCCTAATTAATTGGTCTTCGTCCTGGAGCGTAATTTCCTTCACCTATTTCCATTTCTTTTTCACATTCCACAACTAATTCAAAATCCAAAGTTTTTCACAAACAAAAAAGTTCCTTGATCCCACAAAAAGCTTAAACACGCAGGTCAGTGTCATAAAATACCTGACTACACCAATGTTAAAACAAAAAAGACTGGAATCGCAATCATGATAACCGTGAAGTCAAGAATGCTCAAATGAATCTAGTTTCCTACATAACAGCCACCTACCAGCAAATAGCCAAATACATGAATAGTTTTTAATGGTGTTAACCAATCCTTTGCAAATAAATAAACAGGTTAAGATACAATCAAGAAAGCTTTTGAGAAAAAAGCAACGAAGTATACACCAATTCTATGTAATGTTACGAACAATAAACTAAAGCAGGAACAAGATACAGAACTAACCTGTGCAGTAATTGGTTGTGCACTATTCCCGACATGAGGCCCAACAACAACTGGTAGATCATACTGCTCAAGGAAATTCCAAATGGTATCTTTTATATTTGGAGAAACTTGAATGAAAGAAGATATCGCATTACGTAAAGCACCCTGCAATACAAGACAAATGCATGAGAAACTACTGAATAGTCGCAGCTCCTAAACTTGACGAAACAAGAAGAGTATAGAGCTGTAGTATTCATATAGAGAAGCAAAAAAACATAGCCAACAACCTTCAGATAAGGAGGCATGTTTTCGTAACTAAGGAGTTTAAATAACGGTTCAATGTCTGGAAACCAATTCTTTCTTTCAATGGGATTTCCATTCTCCATTACCTACAGACCATTAGAAAGGCAACTGAAACACAGTAAGTTTGATTTGAATAAATAACCAAATAGAAACAATTCGTTCAAAAGCAATCAGTCAATATATCAACATCTTTTACCAGTACAGTTCACCAAAATTGTCAAGAAATCATCAGTGGGGAATAAAGCTTAGCTAGTATTTGGCAGAGCCTTTCATGAGTTAACTAGTTATGAAATAAAATCCACCTATGAAAAACTGTCAATTCCAAGCATAGTATCAAAATATTTACCTGTTAATAGTTGTAAGAAAATGTCACCCTTATCATAAAAAAATATACAATATACTGACCTACATATTCATCTCTCAATAATACATAAAAAGAGGGGGTAGGGAGGATTGTTCTTTTATGGTAACTAATGACTTGCTGAAAACATAAAAGAATATGTCAGATCCAAACATCGCCAAATGAGAAATAATCATCAAGCAAATCAAAGCAAAAACATGCAGAACACAGAATAAGGGAAATGAAAGGCCAAGGAAATAAAAGGACAGAAGTTTTTATCTAAATAAAAATAAAGATGAGCATAAGTCAACTGCAAAGTACCTCAGGGAAAGGTTTCAAGGGCTTCAAATAGGATTGTTCCTTGTGGCACATTACTTTAACCTTTCACAAGTTATAAGTTTTACGAAGAAAAAAAATTGTCTTACTAGTCACGTGAAGCACACACCACCACAAATGGGAAAAAGAGTATATATACATAGGTCAGAGAGCAAGGGAGAGAGTGGAAGCAGCATCAGAAACAGGTTCCCCTCATTAATATGTATGCAAAAAATTCAGCACGTGTAAAATAAATTATGATGCAACATAAACTTAGAACCTAAAGGACATGTTATGTTTCCACCAGAAAACAATTCCAGCTTTTACCATGTTGTAAAGGCAGAAAAATTTAAACAACATTAACACCTTCTGAAGAACATTTAGATATGCAACAAGTGCTTTAGCATCCCCTTCCTGAAACTCTGGTAATATCGCTCCAGCACTTTGAAGGGACTGCTTGAACTTTTCTTCGTAAATTGATATACAATCAAACAAAGTGCTCCATCCAATGGAGTGAAATGTTTTGCCCTGAAGTAAATCAAAAACCTTCGAAGCACCCTCTTCAGTAGAGGCCTGAAGGATGTAACGACAAATATTGATTAACATTTTATGATAACTTTCAGAAAGCAAGACAGTAATAAATACTTCACATACCAAGGTACTCAGCATTTTCAAGAATGCCACAAGTGTTTGGAAGTTATTATGATCCTCTCCGGCAAAGTTTACAAATGTCCACAGGACATCATTTCCAGACATCAGCTCAGGTTCCTTCTGCAGTATAAAGAAACTATGGTATTAATAATTATCAAATCAAATAATATAACAACAGATAAGGTCTTTCGACTATTGAAGAGCAGTTGTGGTTTAATTTATGGTTTCATCAGTTTAAGGTAGCAGAGGGAAATTTAATGTATTTGTTTTCTTCCAGAGTGAACCAAGACTAGGGGCTTACTCATGTAATGGGTCTGATAACAATTACCTAGTAGGTCAGACACCAGGTCCAAGATTTACTCTTCGCTTGGCCACAAAGTTCTCTAGATATCCAAGTTTTTAACATATATATTCTGTTAAGTGACGAATGTGTGATAGCACCCACTAAATATAAGCACTCCCTCCTTGGTCAAGAATAGGCATGACCGGTGGACATCTAGTAATCCAATTAATTCACCTTAAAGGGTGTAAGGAAATTCAAAATTCCAGTCACTAAATGACCAGAAATCTACTATAAAGAAATCTCAACCAGCTGAACATAACCTTAGTCTTCAAATCAGACGATGACAAAGGCTGAGAAATGATGTTCCCTGCCACCTCCTTGGAGGGGGACCAAACTTCTCTCCATTACACTTTCCCCAATTTCTCCCAATACACACTTGGTAACAAAAAATTTAAATTTAGTGACAATAAATTATTTGTCACTGATAATTATGCTGCTTGGTGTCATCGCTAAAAGAAATATTTTTGTCGATAAATGTAAATTTGGCAAAGATTGCATTAAAAGTGTAATGGAGGGGATCCTCATCCCATAGAAGGGCTACAATTTCTGCATAAGCTGCAATCCTTTGTACGTGGTGAACTTAAACTATTGAAACTGGTCGAATCAGCAGAAACTGACACATCAACAGAAAATTACTGATTGTTTGATCTGTCCGGTCGTAATGAGTCATGCACTCATGCTCATTTGTTTTCATTTCTTGGAGCTCGTGGAATGCTATCTTTCAAGTGTTGGAGGAGTGGATGTGACTTCAGTGGAAGATATGTTCTTAATTCACGATTAAGGGTTTGGAAGGAATAAGAATATAAAATGTTAATTACCGAGAAAAAAAGGATATGAAAATTTCATGAATTTGTACTTTCTTCTCAGTTAAATGGAGAATTTGGAACTAGCACAATGCTAAATTGTTTAGAGCAAGTGATTTACCGCTTAATTTGTTGAGGGATAATGTTATTTTTATTGCGTCCCATTAGAGTTTAGACTACTGTTATGAGGCCTTTTGATGTACCTCTATAACCGAGATATATAGGAGTGCTGCACTTTTTAAAATGCTCTTTTATTTTTTTATAGAAAAAGTAGATATAATTCGAAACGGGAGATTACATAATGATAAGCAAATAAATCCTCCTAAACTAGGAAGTGGAAATATACAAAAAACTTGGCTATTGACAAAAGTCAAGACCATTCCATCAATAAAATTTTTGGACCATACAAAAAAGCTGAGAAACAGCTCTCCACTATTTAACAATCATGGTCACTACTGGTCATCAATAAATCTTATGCTTAATCATTCAAACGTATGTTTCAATTGGATTTTGTTTTAAATGAGATATAAATTTGATGCTTCTAACATAAATCATCCCAGGAATACAAAGGACTCCAACATTACCAATTTAAAAGTATATATTTGAAAACTTTGAACCAACAAGTATTAATCAACCAGTACAGCAACAATGTTTAGAGGCTTAAGTTGTAAAACCATATTTGAGAGGCATGAAGTCTTCAATCCGACAACCTCAGAAGCGAAGATAGAAAATTTATTATATATGTTTAAGAAACATACTGACCTGATAGATTTCACTCACAAACTCCAATAGAGAAATAAATGGTTGAGGGGCTGCTTCACTGGCTTGTTGAGAATGCATACTAACATCAAGAATAAAATCATTTGATCCAGATATTCGATAGGGACTAAGTAAAGTCATAGCTTTCTCCTTTGTTTCTTTGACCTGTTAGAAGGAGTCAAAGAAAAACACTTTCACAAATGGAAGATGTTGCACAGTTATTGATATTAAAAAGTTCCCACAAAACCCATAAGATTTCGCATTAAACTGAGTCGTAAACATTCTTATATGTTACAAGGTTCTTATATTTGAGGGACGAAAACCATATGCTTGGTATGCAAAAGTAAATACGCCTAGGTTAAAAGATCCAACTCAAGATATCAGATCATAAAGTTCTAAATAGAACATTGTAAACATGCATTTGGGTGTAAATTAAAATGCCCAAGACTGATGAACAGTAATTGGAGGAGAAGAGGAGGATTTCATAATCTATGCCTAAGCCAAGACCGAAGGGAATACATAGTATGTTTTTCATTACAAATAAGTAAACCAATGAAAAATAGGACACAACTAAGCAGGAAATTATTCTTATATCATTTCTACGCTACATCTAAAACGAACTACCAAATTGCATGTTGCAATGTCCTACAAGACATGAAAGAAGAATTTAACTGACCTTGTCCCTAGCAAGTGGATGAGATAAAAAGCACGTTATCAACTTGTGCAGGTAAGCATTGTACATGTAGATTATGTCTTCATCATCATTCTGCAGAATTAGTAAAAAGAACTAAATTTGAAATCTCACGAGACAATTAAACAATCTCAGCAACCATATTGAATAAAACTGGATCCCATTTTAAAGTAAACAAGACAAAAACCACAAAACTTCATATTTTCTCTGCTAAACCAATTGCAAGACAGTAATATATGATTCCATATAATAAAAGTAGATAAAAAGATGTGGGGTAACAGGACAAAAAGATAAAAAATAAATAAAGCAAATACAGATAAAGCAAAAGGAAATATAAGACTATCTCCCAAGAGAAAAGAAAAGACATCAATATTCCTTGAAGGTTAATTTCAGAATAAACGAAAACAAGAGATAGATCAAATTAGCAATAAAAGCACTAAACTGTAAAAATAAAAAAATAAAAATCGAATTACCAATAAGACAACGAAAGCTTTTATATTATTTTGCAGGAATTAAGGACCTATTACCATAAAATCAAAATAATGGTGAACAAGTCAATTTAATGTTCCAAATTCAAACTCTTGTGATGATGTTGACAATTGCAAGGAAAGTTTAAAGGATCTTGCTTGAAAATTCCTTGAAAGAAGTTGATTGTCTATATGAAATAGAGAAAGTTAAAATCTATAAGGAAAACAATTCAAGAATTGATACCTATAAAGAAATTTTGATGTAATAATTTTCAGGGAAATGTCTACCAGCAGAGTTAAAATATTTTCTTCTTCTTCCATCAATAATACAAGTTCTAATCAATTATATTTAGTAGTTTAATTCTTGTTATAACTTCATGTAAATCGTATAGTAGTTATTTTATTTGTTTTCATGGCAACCAAAAATGTTAGATCTAGGATGATGATGAAGCTAAGTCACATATCATGCCAAATCTTCCATATCACATCTAGTAAAAGAGATTTAATGTAATGATTTTAACTTTTCATTCTTGGAATACCTTATACTTAGTTTTTATGTTATTTTTAGTTAACGAAGAGTTATTGATAAAGTATTGTCAACATATGAATTTTTCAAAGCCCCTGTTTGCCCAAGAGGTTTTGATTGGGTTATTGTTAATCTTAAATTTTCATAATATATACATACCCAAGTTAATTATAAAAGTCAATTAAAAGAAAGGGAGATCAAAACATTAATTAATTTTTTTTTAAACTTTGTACACTTAGTAAGTCGCATAGTTTGAGTAATGAAAAGAAGATAGTTTATTTGTTATATGTGTTGCTTAGTTCATTCGGATTCCTAGATTGCTTTCTCATTATTGGTTTTCACCTTTAATTATTGCTTTATTTTTCTTTCAATCTTAGTTACTCATCTTCTCTTTCTTTGTTTCTAATTTGCCTAAAATATAGATTAAGTATATCGAAAGAATAAATTAGTCTCTATGGGTTCGACATTTAGTTATCAGTCCTTCAAATTGAGCCTGTGCACTTGCAGTTATTAAAAATTTCATACAAGTAATCCCTTACAATGTCATGTAAATGTTTGTTTTGTGTTTAATAAATTTCAGAATGGTCCTGTAATGTTTCAACTCAAGCATTCTACAAAACTCAAAATTATTGTTGACAGACTCGAATGAACATTGTGGCACTGGTAGAATAAAAAGTATGATGGTTTACTTGAATCCTAAAAACAATTATGATTAATATTTAAATAAAATGAGCCTTTTTATTTAAGTGACAAGAAGTTGTGCTATATACAAACCTGATAGGCTGCAGTCTGAAGAACCTTATCCAACAGAAATTGGAAAACATTATTTGAGAAAATGGTTTCCATGCAGGAACAGATATTTCGAATATCAATAGATGAAGCATTTGAAATTGTCTCCCTGGAATCAATTCCATCGTGTATCGTCATCAAATGTACAGCCCATGCAAGTCTGACAGAATCAACAAAGCCCTCCACAGTTGGATCATTTCCGGCAATCATCACCTAAAGGAAACATAATGACCGACAAGTTTTTAATAATAGCTCAAAATATTAATATAAACACAGCAAAAATGAAAAAACAGAAACATTTTAAGCTTACATTTTCCTGGAATTCATGCCTAAAAGAAGCATCACGAGACAAGAGAGGCAGTTTATCTGGTCCTGAGCTTAGAGAATCTGATATGAAAGCAATCACTAGAGAAAATAGGATACTGTATGTGATCTGCAAAAATATACATATATTAGCATTTATTAAAATAACCTGTCCCAAAAAGGCTTTTACCATATATAATATAAGATGGAGACTTTTTGTAAAACAATTTTATCCATGTGGCATGAAAAAAGACCCGTATAATGAGTTCATTTGTAGTATATGAAGCCCGTCACGTTTTGGCATTTGATACTACAAGTCTCACAAGACATTCTTAGACAACTCCTCTTTAATATTTCTACTGCTAATCACAAACCTAGGAGCGGAAGTACCCATAATTCACAGATGCAAATTCAAGAATTCAGGTTCTCAATTATCTAGTCAGTAAATCCATGCTCCAAACAATCTTCAAAGTTTTTAATGCTGAAGTCATACATGGTCTATTTAATAACACATGTAAACTCATCTCAGAGACTTATCCATTAATGTAGAATTAAGACTATATGTGCGTGTTTTTTAAGAAGGGGATTGAAGAATGCAACAAAAGATGCAAATATAAAGGCGAGTTGCAACTGGTATTGACCAATCTTTCACAACCACCACTTGGAAGTTTTTATGGCTAATGATTCCCGGTTTATAAGCTTTTTAGGCTCTATGGAATTTGTTTGCAATACAATCCAGTATGAACCCATCCCACACTCATTAAGTGCCTTGAGAACCGAACATAAAGAAAAACCATATAAATATTACACCAATGTCGATCAATAGGCGCTCCTGCTTCCTCAAAAAATGATAAAAGAAGAAATTTAATTAATAGAAAAGAAAGGACAATAAAAAGGGGAACAAGAAGTCCACCTGCTCCAACTTTGTGTGAACAAGTTCATGCACTGTATTTCTTTCTACTCGAACAAGGAGTTATGAAATTGGAATACTCAAACAGATAAACATTGTCCAAAGAAAATAATAGGCATATATATATGCCAGAGACGAGAAAATCTCTTATAGAAGCTTTTCTAATCATATATCTCCACATAATATCAAGAAATCCCCAATCCAACAAAAAAAAGGACAACTATATAATTTAGCAAACAAAAATAAAATTTAAGACCTGATACTTCAAGACATCGCTGCTACCATTGAGCTCTGCTGCGCTACATTTTAAAAGAGCAAACAACTCTTTGACATCTTTTGTACCTGACAAAAGTACAACACTAATCATATAACTTGGCCATCACTTGAGAGGTTCAATTACATATTAGAAGGAAAGCTATAGAGAGATTCTTGGCTTAGAGGTTCACAATGTGCCACATGGGGGTAAAGGGGCTTCTCTCGCAAAAGTGCTAGACTAACCACAAGGCTAGCTTGCACCAGCAACAAATTACTTCAGTCCAACTTGACCAGAATAGTTCTCACAAAATTTAAGTGTCAATGGTACCAAGCAAGGCAGCAATAAAGAGTGCGACTCAATTTGTCAAATTGTCCAAAAAGTGGGAAATCATGTAATCACATTTGAGGTTTATATGGTTTTTACCGTAGTTTAATCTGTTATAGGATTCGATATTTTATTTTATTGTGTTTCAATAGGTTCGGAGGAACTAAGACCATATTTGGTTGGCATGAAACAGGATGCCAACAAAGAATACTACTCCATGGAATCTACAAACTCTAAAGCTTGATAGTTCACATACATATCCAGTGGTGGATCTAGGTTAGGGGCTGAATTTTCAGGGTTAGAAAAAAATTAGGGTGTTTAATAAAAAATTTAAAGTTTAAATTAAAAAATACTATCTTCGTTCCAAAATTAGATATACATTTTGACTTTTTAAAGTCAATTCGGAAAATCCTAAAATTTAAAATTGATATAAAGTTATTTAGTTATAATACAACATATATAACAATTGTAAACTAACTATAAAACACTACTAATTATTATCTTTGTTGTTTCAAAACTTGAACGAACTTATATATAAATTCAATTTGAGTTTTAAGATTTCGCGAATTGACTTTTAAAAGTCAAAATGTATCTCTAATTTTAGATTGGAGGTAGTATTAAATTCTTCAAAGTTCATATCTTATACTACCTTGGTCACTACAATACTTTTTGTCTCTGCGTTTCTCGTTTAGCGGCTTGGCCTAACTCTTCTCACTAGTTCGATTTTAGAGAAAATTTGATATGTTGTATTTTTTTATTTATAATTTCATAAATTTAGCAATTACTTTGAAATTTTTGGTAATTACTTGCAGGTTTTTTTTGTAATTACTTGTGAATTTTTGTAACTAATAAAAATGAGACTATCATACAACAATTTCAAGTAATGAAATTTTAAAAAATATTGCTATAAATAATATTTGGGCATTAATTAGTTTTGTAATTTATTTAACTATATTTTTATTTTTTTTCGCGAAAATTTGTTTATTTCAAATTTGACCCCACTGACCAAAAAGTATGGACCCGCCCCTATACATATCCAAAATTCGAATGCATGAATTGATTTCTAAAATCAAAAAATCCAGTCTAGGAATATTAAGAATGCATAATCCTAAATTCGAGGTGGTATTCCAATTTCAGAAATATAGAAAATTGCTAAAACAAGCATAGATAGACAAATCTTAAAAATTCTCACGTTTTTACGTTTTTCTATAGCATCTTATGTCAACTTTTTATCGTCTCTGCTACATCATCTCCTTCACTTGCAAAATTTCTGAACACACAAGTTTACAAGGCTTCCCTGTTATGTTCTGGAGCAATCTCTCTCTATAAATATTAAATAGATTGTTAGGTTAATAAAATAGGCCCAAAGCATAGTATATAAAGACATTAAGCTCTAACTCAAAATCAATTGTAATTACCTACGAGAAAAGTTGACCCAAGTCATTATATACTAGACACATTTTCAATGTGGGACAAGATATATACTCTATACTCCCCCTCATGTGTAACAACCTGGTGTATTCACGTGGACCTGATGAATACGAAAACTCACACAAGATAAGCAAACCTAGAAGAAATCTATTAAGCCATGAGCAACTATTGGCCCAATTGATAAGTGGTACTAGTTAAGAAATAAGTAACTTTGACCCTTAAGGGACTGCAAGTGGTTAAGAATGAAGGCTAAAAAGTGTTTAATTAGGCCCAAGGATACTCCGTCCTGATACCATGTTAGATTAATAAAATAAACCCAAAGTATAGTATACAAAGAGATCAAGTTCTCTAACACAAAATCAATTGGCTATGAGAAGAGTTGGCACAAGTCATTATATACTAGACATATTTTCTCAAGGTATTCACATATGGAGTCCGGACAGGTCCAGACTCCTGGACCATAACAAAATCCGGACCTTTTTTTTTAAAAAACAACTAAAAAAATAAAAAATTTATGAAACTTGAATTTTTACATAATACAGTATTTTGGTGTGATTTGGATACATATATCAAAATATGTCTGTACAGACTGTACAGTCTGTACATACATGTTTTGTTGTACGTATCCAAATCACACCCAAAACACTGTATTATATAAAAATTCAAGTTCCATACATTTTTATTTTTTTTCCTTTACTTGTTTAAAAAAAAAAAGGTCCGGATTTTCTCCCGTCCAAGAGGTCCAGACCTGATCAATTCTCTTCACATATGTATATATATAAACATATACATATATATGACATACATTATACAGTTTTTCTTGTTGTCACTTGTCAGTAAGTTACAGATTATTTGCGACACTTGAAGTCTATACATAAATATTGTACTTTTGGCTCTATCAAATTATATATATATATATATATATATATGCAGAGAGAGAGAGAGAGTGAGAGAGATTGTCCTGCAAATAATATGAAATAAGTATGTAGATGTCATTATATTTTCTGATCAGGTGGATAGACATTAATTTACAAGAAAAGTAAGTTTACAGCTATCATAAGTGTCTGGCCAAATTTCAAAACTTCAAGCCTCAGGGATAAGGTTTAAGCCAATGACAGGAATCACCTAATGATTTTTTTTTATGATCATAATTTTTATTTAATATTTTCATTTCCAAGCTCATACAATAAAAGAGAAAATTAAATTATATACAATACTTTTCTAATTTCTTTACGGTTTTTAAACCTTACTTCTTGCCAAATGTGGTTTACTTAAAAATAATAACTTAATCGCCAAAAGTTTGACTATTACTTCATTATACTTTCCTAGTTACACTCCTAATTCGCCCAAACAACAAAATGGAAATCTGCTTGATTTAGAATTCCCATATACTTGAATTACAAGTAATGGGACCTTTTTGATTCCTTACCAGCCACCAACCAAACATGGCATAAGGTTTACACATTTGTTTTTTCCCTCAGTAAAGTGAGCTATCATGTTGCATTTTTCTTGGGCTGAATCAGAAATTGAGCTGAGATGGTGTACACCGAGTAAAGAATTCCTTAGAAATATCACAAATAAGCATACTCATATCCCACGCACTTATCCAAGTCTATTGATTGCAAGTCCTTCACGCATATAAAAGAGTCAATTTAGCATACCTAAAAGCACTTGTGGGTTTCTTTTAACCTTTTCTAATGTTCTCAATTTTCACATGATTAAATATATTTCAACTGTTATTTCATGCTCTGAATAAGTTTCTGTTGCAAGGTAGGGAAGAATGATATAGCAAAACAAAATTTTGATCAACCACACAATCCACTTTGCATTATAAACCAAATGCTGCAATAGCAGGTCTGGACCTAAAAAAAGGATGTGCAAATTTGTTGATCTGTCAAAGGATGTGCAAATTTGTTGGATCTGTCTAAGGATAGAATACTACAACTTTAATTGGAAATATTAGATACTACCAATAAAAAAGTGACACATTAGTTCAATATATACTTTTGGTTATTAAAACGTAAAGTGCATGGAACTACAATAAATCAAACACAAACAAATTGGTTGTCTGAATCTTACTTGTCCGTACAACCAAAACAGATAAAATAAGGCAGTGGCCAAGGAGGAGTCTTTCCCTACAAACAACAGCTCGCCTTTCCACAAGAGCACCTCTTGAATCAACAACATAGCTCTCAGAGTTGGGTCCACCTAAACCAGCTGGTTCTTCCCGATTGAGTTCCTAGAATAAAAACATATAACAATGCTACTCATATATGTATATTAACACCTAATCATTCCAATATAATGACTGTACAACAGACAAATTTTAAGGGAGCTTCTCCTATCAATTATTCAATATTATAACTGACGTCTATAACCATTTCAAAGTATACATATTAAAAAGATGACCATTTTATAGAATCAATAAGAAGTAAAATATATATATATAGTAAAAAAATTATTGACATAACTGGTACCATGTATTTGACCATACGGGTTAATTTATGTGTTACATGAGAAACCTTAGGACCACAAGTAACGGAGAAACATGATTTAAGTCCAAAATTTAAAAAGTGTATCTACACCAAACCCAAATAAAAAAAGAGAATTTTCAAAATTACTATAACTATTAAATCAGTTAGACTGCCAGACAACAAAGTGTGAGCAGTGTTAGGAGGCAAACATACAGCATCCTAATAGTTTCTCATAATTTCAAAAGTAGAAGTAACCTAAAAGAAATAAGACAAGTTTCACTGCAAGGTATAGAAAGAACTGACTCATATAAATATGAATAAAGCTTACAGGTTACAGGTTACACCTCTATGAAAAATTGAAAAAGAACTCATCAGAGCGTAGACTGAACCCCTTGGACCAAAAAATGAGGAGTCCAAAATCTACTATCCAAGCTAATATACACAACAACTCCACATTTTCAAAAGCTATATATTTTTTTTCCCCATCACAAAAACCAAAAATACATTGAAACTGATTCCCAGATGCCTTCTATTTTTCTCTTCCTCTTATAGAGTTACGAAATAAGAAACATATCATGTACAGTCCTACGTGACAGGGATTTCAGGTAGTTATAGTTATCTTCTTTATTTGTTTTACTTATTTTATTTTAGACTTCTATTATGTTTAACTGATGTCGTAGTGGATGCGGTAGGGATTTACATCTATTCACTTTGTTGTCCTACATCAATAGGCATCACTCAAATGATATCAAACATGCTAGACTTGGAAGATCATCTACCAAGCATCCTAAAAACACCCTGAAGAAGCCACTTAAATAGCATTATTTTCTTTTGGATTCATGATGTGGTAGGTTTTGGGAGACCTTTTGTATAGCGTGTGATTTTGGTTTTCTTAGAGCAAAGGAATTATTTTCTCCAATTTTATAGTGCATACTTAGGTTTGCCTCCATTTGGCGCTTTCAGTGGATTAGTTACCTATTAAAAAAAACACGATATTGCTCAGTTTTACTTTAGAAATCGACAAAAATGAAAACCTAGGTTCATCTTGACCAGTTATTACTCTGCTTAACAATGCAGTGAACTATCAAAAAATATTACACTGTGGAAAAACCAAAATAATTTGGAAAACTAATACTCATATAGGCATAAACATCAGAAGAATTGGCAACTAAAATTTTGTGTGAAAGCATTTTCAAGCAAGAATACTGATGCAAAAAAAAGATAACACGCAACAAATGTAAGTACTTTTATGAGACATATAAAACGTTGTCGAAGCCCAGCATTCATAAGATCTTCCAAATATTTTTGAATGTCAGCAACAAGATCAGCCTCAAGCCCCGGGTCAAGTATAACAGCCTGCAATATCCACATAACAACAATAACCAACAACGATGATGATGTGAAAAACATTACGAATGCCAAATTTCGAGCCAAAACAAACATTCTTCCCAAAAATGAAGTAGTGCAAATGATACCCTCAAAAGCGAGTAAAGTGCTGTAAGTAGATCTCTTCTTCCTGTGTACCAGAGTCCTGTTGCAAGACGCCAAATTTCTGATGGATCTCTTCCTAAAAAGCCCCACTGAGTCGGAAAAAATATAATTAGGGTGGATGTCAACATTATAAGTTTAGATCAAAGAATAAGAATATAAGATATTAAAAAAAAAGATCTACCTCTTGATTTGCAGAAACAAGCAGTCTCACACAGTCTATTTCATTAAGGTGGAGATCGTCACTCAATTTGATAACCTGCATGTCAGTATTACTATTATGCAAATATCAAACAACACATTACAAGATAGCTACCAGGAGAGCACGGAATAAGTGATCCTGGGAGCACTGAAACGCATACCAACCAACCAACTCACTATGAAAATTATTTGGTAAAAGAATATTTAATTTCATGCATAAGTAAATCTACTCTTATACAAATTCATCTACACTTTTACCAACAATGATAAACAAGGAAAAATCGAGCTAGACAATCATATAACCCAACTGAAAGAATTCCTTCAAAGCAAATTATTGTCGTGTTTGATCATTCTGTTCACATGCTACAATATGAGTAATAGTACTTGTTGTAGAAAAAATATACACATAAATAACAGATTTGGCTCAACTACGTTTACCATTTATTTCATCTAAACTAAAATTGATTACTAACCATATAATTTCAAAAGGATCTGCCAAATTTAAGGGGTTTCATGGAAGTATACATGTTTGGTGATTCGTTTCAAAAGTACATGTTGAAAAAATGGAGGAAAAGGAAAACAGAGAGAAAGAAATTCCATACAGTAAATTTCCTTAACAAGAACATTTTCTGTCAGAAATTAATATAAATATGGACAGAAACATCCATCAAAAAAGGCATTCCCTCTAAATTTGTTCAATAATGGAATTCTTTGATAAATCACTGAATATGCACATCATGAATTGTAAGTAAAAACATAGCAAAAAAAATTAAATATCACCCTATAATCAAAAGAATAAAACAAAAAAATTGTAATGTGAGATAGGGCTAACAATTTGAACATCCTGATCGTCAAGGGATATTGGGCCAGAATCCGGAAGCCTGACTTCTCTAGACTGTACTTGAGCTCGGTCTGAGGGCTTCGGGGGCTAGATATCAAAATTAACAACAAAAATTACAATTTGGAAAAAAAAATAACTGGGTTTTCTCAATCTTAGTTATAGATAGATATACATGTACATACGTATATTCAGACAGAGAGAGAGAAAGAGGATGATTACCGGAAAAGAAAGGAGGGATTGGAGGGATGAGAGAGAGTGTCGAATGGCATGGATGAGCTCGATTCTCTGAGTGGGAGATGGAGGGGTGGGTCCGAGTAGTGTGGATTCAATGATGGAGAGTAGCTGCTTTGGGGACACCATAATACTCTGAAACCCTAGAATGAAAACAAGGAAGACAGTGAATGACACTGAATACAGAGAGGGAGTGAAGGCGGGAAAAAAAGCCCTAATCCAGGATTTGAGAAGAAGAAGGTTGAGGCCTTGAGGGCGTTTTAAACCCTGGACTCACGGCTCTCTCTAGTATATACTCCTGAGGGTTTTAGCGAGTTTTAGAAGTCAATAATAAGAGTTTAGTCGGTTATTAGCGTAGCGTGAATTTGCGGCAGTAGTTTTTAATTGCCTAACGCGCTGTATTAATTTTGAGGCATCGTCACGGCCAAGTTATAAGTTAAACAAGTTAGTTTTTTAAATTAATTGTTTTATATAAATAATATTTTAAATGCATTCTAAAGGGGTTTTTTTTTTAGGAACATTCTAAAGGGTTTTGCGAGGTTTATTAATCAATAAAGGAGATTTATTCAACAAACTGTTTTGAGCCAAACTAAATACTACTCCCTCGTTTGGAGGAGGAAAAAAAAAACGAATAAGGTTTCATTTAACTTTTATCCTGAATAATTTATAAAAAAATAAATTTTAATTTTAATATAATTTATTTATCTAAACAATATGATAATCAGTATTTTAAATTACTTAAGAAAATTCCATTCATAGAATTTTTTACCAATTATTCATAAAAGAGTCTTTATAATTTTTTATTAATATATTGCATTTAAGTTTGTTCTCTGTGGATCTTAATACACATCAAAAGTAAAGTTAAATATGACTTTCATTCCTTGAAATAAATAAAATTTTTTAAAAAAATATATACTAATCAATGTAATTTAAATTTTATAACATTAACACTGTCAAATTAAACTTTTATACAACAGAGAACGAGAATGATTAAGACTTGTGATTTATATGTCTTATGTAAGTTTGATTCTCTTATTTTTTTTCTTTTCTTTTTTCTTTTTTTTTTTGTGAAATTTGTTTCTTCATTTATGTATAAATGATGATTGATCTATTATTGTAATTTAAGTTTTTTTTTTTTGTAAACATACTTTAACTTGTGCATTTGAAAAGCCTAAATTGATAGTAATAATGTTTAAAATCACACAAATTAAACATTTGAATCTTACGGCTATATGCTATTCAAATTGATTTCCTAATTTTACAATATTTTCTGGAGTAGAGCACTGTCACAGGGGAGTTGTAATTAGGTGTGCTGAGACAACAAATAAAATAAAAAGGGAAAAATAAATAGAAAATATAAAATAACGATAAATATATATTCTATATTATAAGGTCTATGTATTTTTTAAGGATTTTTTGGTGTAACCACACTCTTATTTTATCTCTCTTAATATCTCTGCCCCTATTTTATCTCTATTAATCTCTCTGACATTATTAAAACAAGTCTCTTCTCACCATCTCACATTATTATCTGTTAAGCAAATTAATTGTTTGCTTAGATTAAATATTACAACACAAGATTGATAAAGAAAGAAGAAGAAGAAGATATCTACAAATGGGTGCCTCCTAATAAATGCAAAATTTTTGAATATTAATTTAATATTTTATTAACACTCTTTCTTAAACAGTACAATTTATCAATCTCTACGCACACAAAAATTTTAAAAAATTGCGCAGATGACATGATCAGTTCATAAAGAAGCAAAAATATTATAATTAATGTCAAACTTGATAAAAAAATTATAGTTTTAAAAATGGACACTCGTATAATTAGATGAGATGGAGCTAAGATGGGGAGGCTGAAAGAGCTAATATAATAGTAACAACAAATATAATGGGTTATGGGTTCATGGTCTGCGACTGCCGAATATAATAGCAACAACTAGTCTTTGTTTTATGTACAAACAGGGCATAAATGGGACATTGGCCGGCAATAATATTCCGCACTAATAAACCTCTCTTGTATTCGTATTATTCTGTTGTATTCTTCCTAAAACATATTCTTTTGAGGTAAATGCTAGATATATGCATGATCATCATTAATTGTGTTAATTAACGCCCCCCACCTCACCCAAAAATAAAACAAAATAATAAATTCTATAGTTGAAGACCTCGTCAAGTTTATTTTATATAAATTAATTAAGACCTCTGGAAGTTTATTTATACATCATATTATTTTGTTACATTGTAATAATACTTCTTTCTTCGTTTTCCGATGGAAGTGACAAATAAGTTTGTAACGTTGAAGGGTCACATAGACGGTGCACCGCAAGAGTCTGATTTTGAGCTCAAAAGCGAAGCACTTGTTTTATCAGGATCAAAAGACGTTGTGGTGAAAAATATATATGTATCCATCGATCCATACCAACTAAACCGGATGAAGAGTTTCAGCTCCTCGCAGACAAGCGGTTCCAGTTATGCGGTTGGCATCGCTATTGGTCAGGTGAGTGAGAGCAGCACCAGCACCAGCACCAGCACCACATATGTTCAAATTTATAATGCGCAATGCTCATGTAAGTTGATTGTTTGTTTGAACATACAGGCAATTGATGCTTATGGTGTGGGGAAAGTTGTGGCATCTGGGCATCCTGATTTTGAAAAGAATGATTTGGTTGTTGGAGTAATCAGCTGGGCAGAGTATAGCATTGTGAAAGAGGGGAGCATTTTAAACAAATTGAACCTCCTGGGCTTTCCATTATCTTACCATGTTGGAATTTTAGGTAATTTAATTGCCTTGCTCGTCGTAGTCATCATCATCACTATCACTATCACTCTCTATTCTAAAA
Organism: Panax notoginseng; assembly: GCA_016801055.1. Classification (NCBI taxonomy): domain Eukaryota; kingdom Viridiplantae; phylum Streptophyta; class Magnoliopsida; order Apiales; family Araliaceae; genus Panax; species Panax notoginseng. The sequence continues at coordinate 172,655,718 of CM029021.1, forward strand.
TCAGACTTTTTATAAACTGTCATTATTTTCCAGGAGTTAGTGGACTTACAGCATATGCTGGTTTCTTTGACATATGTAAACCCAAGAAAGGAGAAAGAGTGTTTGTGTCTGCTGCTTCAGGATCAGTCGGCAATTTGGTGGGACAATATGCAAAGCTCTCTGGCTGCTATGTAGTTGGTTGTGCTGGTACCCAAGCAAAGGTCTTTTTTTTTTATTTATTATTGACTAGATTGGTTCTTTACATTATTTTAACTATAGTTATTATACTTTATAAGCCCTTGTATTCATAAGCCCTCCTATTTGAAGTCAAAAATTCTTTCTAATGTGGGAGAATGAAGACGGTAGCCCAATCCAATAATAATAAGAAGGGAGAGAAGAATTTCATTAGGCTAGCTAATAAGATAAATGCTACTTTATACTTGGTAAACGGTCGTACTACACAATATTATCTTCTATGCTAGTAGTAGATTTCAAAGGCAGTCACTTGTCTGCATTTCCCAGGGAAAGTTAATTAGCAGAGTGGGGAGCTAGTCGTTTGTTCCTTCGTCTTGCCTTGTCCAAGTTTGTTTCTTCCTTCCTAGACGTCAATAGAAATCGGAAAACTTCCTAAAACGACGTCTTTTTCGTTGGAAGTCTATTTTAGCCCATAAACTTTCTTGAAATTGGAAAGTTTCTCAAAACCCCGTAAACATAAAAAGGGTGTCAACCAAATTTAGCTCTAAGAAGGGACCTTAAAAGAGTGAATTTGAATACTTTTGCCACTATACAAGTAAAAAATGTTAAGAATGAGAAGTTGGTCTATGAAGGAAAATTGACTTGCAAGATTTTCCCCCTATATAAGTAAAGATTTGATGGATAAGGAGTTGGGGACTCGGAAAGATTATCTAGATTCTTGGTATCTCAAGAAAAGGTCTTCAAGCTACCTAGTGATAGTCGCTTCACTTCGCTCTCTTCTCTTATTCGTGTTTGGAACATAGGTCTCTCTTTCGGAATGATAACACATTTCCTTGTTCATTTCATTTTGTGTATATGTCAGAATGAGACTGAAAAGCTTTATTGTCATTGTAAGTCATGACTCTACGATCATTAAGTCGATTATTACTCTACGATCGTTAAATCATTACTTTACAGTCTAAGTCACGACCGTACGATCATTAAATCACGACCCTACGATCGTTAAATCATGACTCTACGGTACTACTCTATTAATTATTTCATCCTTAATCAATACTCAATATTTTCTAATGGTTGTGAAATTATGTGGTCTTTATTAATATTTGTCTTTTTCTCTCCCTTTCGTTCTACACTTGGAGGAAATAACAATCTTTTGTCGGAGGAAAAGTTCATCCCCATTATTTCTTTTCTCCAATAGAACCAATAGAAGAAAACTTTGTACATTCTTTTTCCTTCTGCCTAATGGGGAATAAGGTTTATTTATTTCTTTCCACTTACATAATAATTATGATTCTTGATGTTTTTTTTTGTCTGAGTAACACGTTGACGAGCACTAGTCAAGGACAAGAATACAAGATAGTAGAAATATATTTATGCTATTATCCATACATTGTGAAGTAGCACAAGTAATGACTTTCAGTACGTATTATAGAAGATTTGATTGCTAATATTATAATGATGTAATTAATCAACCTCTAGCTACTCTTTCTAGCGACAAACTTTTATGATTGCAAATATTGTAATGATGTAATTAACTAACCTATTGATACTCCTTCTAACGGCAGGGATCAAATTAAGGGAAGGATATGTAGGTAATTTTTAGAAGGAGTATGTCTGTCGCTAGAGAATCTTGATGAACTGAATTTTATTCACTATGATGACTTGACTTGTAGGTGGATTTGCTGAAAGAGAAGCTTGGTTTCGATGATGCATTCAATTACAAAGAAGAAACTGATCTAAAATCAGGTCTCAAGAAGTATTTTCGAGATGGGATTGACATATATTTTGACAATGTAGGAGCAGAAATGTTAGAAGCAGCAGTTGCTAACATGAACGCATTTGGCAGAGTTTGTGTTTGTGGTGTAATATCTGAATATACAGACACAGGGAAAAGAGCTGCACCAGATATGATAGATGTTGTGTATAAGAGAATAACGATCCGAGGATTCTTAGCTGGTGATTATATGTCCATGTTCCCAGAGTTCGTTTCAGCAACAACTGATCACTTGCGTACTGGAAAAATGCAGGTGCTTGAAGACATTTCACACGGTATAGAAAGTGTGCCATCGGCCTTGGTAGGACTCTTTCGTGGTGACAATGTTGGGAAAAAAATGGTTCAGATTTCAGATAATTGAACCCGTGCCTGCCATGCATGAAAAATATATAATTTTATCAAAAAATGTTGTGAAAATATCAATTTTCATTATTTACTATAATCATTGTAATTATAATTACTTGAATTTTGAAATGTCCTTGTAAACAAATATAACAGTTTATAAACTGTTAGAAAAAAAGTTGAAACAAACAGGACCATAGCCAATTAACCACAACTTTACAAGTACGTATATGGAAAACACTATATTAAAGTATGGTAAGAATAATAGTACTAAATAAGAGTAAAACTTTTTTTTTAAGTTAATTTATTCATTTTCAAAGAGAGTGTAAACAAGATGGAGTAAACTTTCTAAGTGAAGGAAGTTTCCAAACCGATGCGTAGGGTAGGGAGTGCCTCTTTAAGATAGTCAGAGACGAATTTAGGTTGTGTTTGATAAATCTTGGAATTAAGATCTGAATGATTATGATATCTTAATAAATTAAATCATCTGAATGGTTATGAGGTCTGAATCTAAAAAATTGTTTGATAATAAAAAGTAAGTTGTCTCTTAATGACACTATTTTACCGTTTTAAAGGGTAAACTTTTATTTAATAATTTTAAATATTCAATTTAATAAAAATGAGTGCATAATATTGTTGAATATATTTATATAAAAAAAATTATCAAAAAAATTTCATTAAGAGGTACCTCTTAATTATTAAGATTTCATTTTTTGTCTTACCGATTAAGAGGCATTCAGAGGTAACAAAAAACAAAACAAACAGCATCATGCCTCTTAGCGAATAAGAGGCAATCCATTAAGAGACAATCAGATGTAAACAAACAGCACCTTAATCTCAATTGACGTGAAAGTTGCTCTTATAATTTAATAATAATATTAAAAAACTTTCTAAGTGAATATTTTAATTTAAAGAACAATATTTTTGTGTAAGGAACTAAGGTAACAGTTCTAGACATGGTTCAATGTGTTTGGTGCTAATGGTCTGGCCTTATTTGTCTTGGAGAGAGCATCAAACCATACGGGATTTAATTTAATGCGATTAGGTAGAAGACGGGCCACTTTCTGATAATTCAAAATAAAATCCCACTTTTTTAGTGGATCAACGACGACTTGCTACAAATAATGCTGTGATTTTTAAAATCCACCGGTGTGTAGCTCACCCTAGTTGATTTGAACGATTTCTTTTTTAAAACAAATTAAGTTGGAATTATTAGCACTTGGCATCTGTCTCCATCAACGTAAATTTAAATACGAATAAATTTTAAAATTCGATAAATTATTTGAATCTCTTTAAAATATAATTTTTATTGATACTCGGATCATATTTACTCAAAAAATACAAACTGCTTTAACTTGATTCAAGATTGTATTTGACTCGATAGCTAAATGAGTCGATCAAATCTTATTTTATATTTGATAAATTTTATGAATTAAAACTGAACAAATCAATATTCGGCACGGCTCAATTCATTTACACCTCTACGGTCAAATCAAGGTTTACAGATTTTTGATTTTTAATTAAATAAAAAATAATATTGAATGAATTTTGCCTTAGCAAATAAACGTGTCACATGTTTTTTATTTTTCTTTTGGTAAAAACATGTCCCGTGTTAACCGATTATAATAGTCAAAATTTACACACGGGATTGATATTACCTTTTTCAAACTATTTTTTTTCCTATTGCTGGTAAAAACCTTTTTCAAACTGTGGATTGGCTTTCATATATTGTATGGTAGAGAGGCAGTAAAATAGTAGTATGGAAAGTTCCTGTATTTTTTTTAATCATTGAAATGATGCTCAAACCAAATACAAGTATATCTTAGGATTTCTGTAGCACTATGACACGACGACGTTCGTAAGTTTAAGAAATTTTTTTTTATAAAGAAATGGTACTCACCTAACAAAGGAAAGGAACAAAAAGGTAGGAAGAGAAAAGTAAAGGAGACGTCGCGACTACTCAATTTTCGAAGTCACCGATTCCATGTGAGAATTCCCCGGTTTGGTGGACTTTTTTTAAATATGAGACAACGACTGACACTGAATTATTATTATTATTTTCTCCTTAATTTACTAAACGCCAAGATTATTTATATATATATTTTTAAATTATATTAATTAATACAGTGCTGATACGTAAATAAAAAATTAATTTTATACCAATCACTCCCGTATAGCTCCAATTCTGTTAACGTTAATATTGGGATGGACTTTGGATCCCATTCGTTTTGCAGTCTCCAATTTGTATAAACAAAACACTCTTTATATTTTAATTTTTAAGTAATGTTATTATCTAGGCATCCTTTCAAAAAAAAACGAAGAAAAAAAGCTAAAAAAAAAGAAAGGGAGAGACCCGTGTGGTCAACACGGCTTTGTAGTTGTTAGCCTATAAGGATACTGCAATAAAAGTATGAACATTTTATATTATTATTTATTTTACATCAAATTATATAAATGATATGGTATTAAAGTTGAGTTTATTATTTAAAGATATATGAAAATTATTTATTTACATGCAACTACGCAAGTTGTCTTTATTTGAGTTGAGGTACTTACGCCTATTAAGTCAACTGAAAAATGGATACAATTTTCAACTATTTAAAGTTAGGCAGTCACCAAATTCACACCAATTTGACCATTTTATTATGGGTAATGATAGGCCCTTTAATTATTATCATCCACATATTTAAATATTTAATTAATATTATCTATAAAATCATTATTTAGTCTGAGAACATTAATATATATATAATCTCATTTTTTTTTGTCTTATCCTGACCAAATTGACAAAAAGAAAAATAAATTTATAAAGATATTTTTAACTTAAATTTTTTTTATATAATTAAGTTGCCCCTAACTATAAAATCCATAATGGTTCCTTCTGTCATATAACTCCAGTAAAGAAATAATTTGAAGCTTCAATATGAAGATGCAGTAGAAATGTAATGAATATATATATAACTATTTATATATCGATTAATTTAAGAACAAATTTAAATTGCGACCAACATAAACTTTAAAAGCAAAAGATATAATTAATATTTTATAAATTCTTACTTTATTCTCTCATATTCTATATATTTACGTCAATATAAAAATATTGATATAAATTTAATTTTATTATCTCATATTCTATATATATATATATATATATACACGTCAATAATTTATATCGACCTAAATTTGTTTATTTATGGAGTACCACCTAATTTATTAATAGGGTAGTGATATATGCAAATCCTAAGTTGTTTGTTGCACAATTTTATATACTAAAGGGACTATATTATCCTTATAATTAATGAGAAGCGAATTAATATATTTATTACTTGTTTACGTTAATTAGAAGTTTTTCTAAAACAAGTCTAAATAATTTTCTATTTTCTTTGAAATTTAAATTTTTATAAATTTATTTCAACTCAAAATAAAATCTTTTGAATTAGATGGACTAATAAACTATTTTATGGCTACTTTAATAAAATAACAAACTAAATTATATAACATGTCTTAAACATACTAAGGTTTACTCTTATAATTTTTTTTAATATTTTATTTGTTCTAATCTTTAATTCAATTTTTCTTGAAATTATATTATAAAATATTTTAAATACAAAAAGAATGCTATTAAGTAAAATTGTAAAAAGATAACTGATTTATTATATTAGCTCAATTCTATATATGATTTTTTTTTGTGTGAATGTCAATTCTAAATGATAGCTTAAGTAAATGTCTATAATTTTTATCTTATATAATAAAATTAAGACAAAATAAATAAAAAAAATTTATTTTAAATATATTAGGAGTAACAACTATCACTAAAAAAATGTGCACATTATATTAATAGCCCATATAATATACCTACTCTACATCTGTAACGCATTACCCTTTCCTACCATCTCTCTCCCACTCGGTTTCTCTCTCTCATTCAAACTCAAACTCTCTCTCTGTCTCTCCCTCCCTCTACAAAACCCAAATCAACCCAAACCCTAACAAACCCTAATTCAATCTCTCCTCATCTTCCACCCCAAATCAAGCCTCCCTTCCTTCCCCACCAAAATAATAAAAAAGATCAAACCTTTAGAATGGGGAAAGGAGGCGCTCTCAGTAACGGTGTGTTGAAGAACATCTTGCTATCCTACGCTTACGTAAGCATATGGATCTTCCTCAGCTTCTCCGTCATCGTATACAACAAGTACATCCTCGATCGCAAGTTGTACAACTGGCCGTACCCGATCTCGCTCACCATGATCCACATGGGGTTTTGTTCCTCCCTCGCTTATTTACTCGTCAAAGTCTTCAAGCTCGTTGAGCCAGTCACCATGTCTCGCGATCTCTACTTCAAATCGGTCGTCCCAATCGGTTTACTGTATTCTCTCAGTCTCTGGCTTTCCAATTCTGCTTATATTTATCTATCTGTTTCTTTCATTCAAATGTTAAAGGCCCTTATGCCCGTTGCCGTTTATTCAATTGGGGTGATGCTAAAAAGAGAATCTTTTAAATCGGATACTATGGCTAATATGCTGTCTATTTCTTTTGGGGTTGCAATTGCTGCTTATGGGGAGGCCAAGTTTGATTCTTTTGGGGTGATGTTGCAATTGGGGGCTGTGGCATTTGAGGCCACTCGTTTGGTGATGATACAAATTCTTTTGACAGCTAAGGGTATTTCATTGAACCCGATTACCTCACTTTATTATGTTGCACCCTGTTGTTTGGTGTTTTTGTCTGTGCCTTGGTTTATTGTGGAGTTCCCTATGTTGAAGGAAAATTCGAGTTTCCATTTCGATTACTTGATTTTTGGGACGAATTCGGTCTGCGCATTTGCTTTGAATCTTGCTGTGTTTTTGCTTGTGGGGAAGACTTCTGCATTGACTATGAATGTGGCTGGGGTGGTTAAGGATTGGTTGTTGATTGCGTTTTCGTGGTCTGTGATCAAGGATACAGTGACCCCGATTAATTTGATCGGGTACGGTTTGGCATTCTTCGGCGTAGCATATTATAATCATGCAAAGTTGCAGGCCATGAAGGCAAAGGAAGCACAGAAGAAGGCACAACAGGCTGGTGAGGAGGCCGGGAGGTTGTTGGAAGAGAAAGTAGGAGAAGGTGCGCCTAGGAATAACGAGTCTGAGAATTGATTGTGATGAATACTTTTAATTTCTTCTAGTTTCACACGATGTGGAAGAGGAGACAAGTCGAAAGGATGGGGCAATGAAGACTTGGGATCTCAGGATCGTGGTTAAGCTGCTCCTGGATTTTTACGTTGGGTATGTGTTTTATAGGAATGATATTTATCCTTTTATATTCTACTTATCAATTTTAATCTTTGAATTATCAGAGGCTTGAGGTTAATTTGTAAACCCACAGTGCCAATCAATTCATGTATGTGACTGAGAAAGACTGGAGGCTTTTAACTTATATATTCTATTGAACTGGTCCTTGAAATGTTTATCCAATAATTGCATTTCTTTATACCATTCTTATCAGGAAGGGCTATATTTTAATCATGTTATTTACTCGTCAATAAATTAAAAAATAAAAAATCCTGTAATCTTGTTGAGTTCTTTTACCTGATAGAAATCTTTGATTATATTAGCTGTATGTGTACATCTGATTATTTATTTTACTACCTATTCCATAAGTAAAATAAAAGTAATAGTTGACATTATTATCAAAGTGATGGTGAATTCTGTAATTTTGGAACAACCAAGTTTCACCAAGTTTCTTGGTAAATGGAAACTTGATATGTTCTTCATGTGGATTTCCTGCCTGATGCAGGACAACTATCTAACAAGGGTTAGGCTCAGCTAGTAAATGATTAGGATCTCTCAAATATATAATTTAAGTAGTCTTGGCCTTTAAATAAAGACCAAATAACACAAATATATAATTTAAGTAGTCTTGGCCTTTAAATAAAGACCAAATAACAACTGCCTTACCAACTACATATTAATTATAAGCCAAAAAGATAAGTACTAAATAGATAACTATATATATGCTGAAAATAACTACCCTAATAGCATAGAACAATAGCATATTTAAAAATAACTTTATCCTCAATAGAAATATAAATTTTCAGCTCCTTATATCTCTGGTCCCCATGAGTGCCCCTTATAGGTAGTTATTTCTCTCACTAACAAAATTTGCAGGATGCAGACAAGTTGTTATTAGATTATTATTATTATTAAAAGGTAAAAAAGAACTAAACCACCTATATTTATTGATTATTAAAGAATTTGCAATTAGCTTTTTGAGCAGTTGAAAATTAGGATTTATAGGATTTTACTTTAAGATGGAAGGTACTACTGTTAACTGTGCAAGTAATTTTTGGTTCAACTGGGTAGTTAGAAGTAGTGTGTATTTTGAAGTTGGCATTAACCACAATGATATCCCCTACCTTTTTCTGGCTTTTCTCTTGAGTTTGGCCTTTGTTCTTTCTCTTTCTCTTTCTTTTTTTGGTTTTTATTAGGAACACTATTGGTCAAACTTGTGGTCAAATTGCAAATTTCTTGAGAAGACTTGTAACCTACTCTTTTCTTAATTGTGTTTCTAGCATCAAGTTTCAGGAACTACATTCATGCCAGGGATCTATATTCTGATGCTGTAGTAGTAGTATAAACTGCCGTGCCCTTTGTTATTCTTGTTTTCAAGTGTTTGTTTCCTCTCTCTCTTGTATCACTCCTTGTACTATATCATATATCTTTCTTAGATAATATTATCCTTCTTAAACAATTTGATAATTGGATGGACAATTTTGTTTCATATTGTTTTAGCACACTGTGTGTGTGTATATATGTACATACATACATGAATCTAATGAAAAAATTCACTGATTAAGGTGACTAGAGTAGATCTATTCCCAGTCCTAGGTTTGCAAAAATTTTAAGTGTGCCCCTTTATAAAAATTAAATAAATAAATAAATAAATTATCAACTAATTATTTTTATTAAAATTATAAGAATTTACAAAAGATAAGGAAAAACACTTTAAAAAGTCGTCGAAGCAAAGAATCATCACATGTACCTACAAAATAAAAATATCAATGAAATCGGTAAAATTAATTAAATACCCATAGTAGTTGGCAAGATTTACTGATTACACTATTGAACTTTTAATTTTTTAAATTATCCCATTAAACTAATTAAAAATGATTATTTTAAATATTTTTTAAAATAATTATTATTTTTAGTAAAAAATATTAGAAACTTTAATTTTTTTCCCCATAAAATGAGTAAAGTTTCATAAAATATAGATTTAAAAAAATTAAAGTTTTATGAAACCTTAATGATTTAAAAAAAAAATCTTTTTTTTTCCTTTTGAAAATAAAGTTTATTTTTTTGAATCTATATTTTATAAAATTTTACTCATTTTTTTTAAAATATGAAGAATTTTCCAATTTTTTTCTTGAAAATAATATTTATTTTAAAAAATTATTAATTTCTTTTTTGAAAAAATTGAATCAATTTTTTTATTTATCTTTTACTGTTTTTTTATTTTAATTTCTATTTTTAGTTTTTTTTAAAAAAAATTCTAATATTAAGAATGGGTCGTTCTATTAAAAAATTAAGTAAACAGCAATTTAATTTAAAATTATTTTAATTTTTTTGAATCTATATTTTATAAAACTCTACTCATTTTATGAAGAAATTTTTTTTTCTAATATTTTTTATTTCAAATAATAATTATTTTAAAAAATATTTAAAATAATTATTTTTAATTAGTTTGATGGGGTAATTTGAAAAATTAAAAGTTCAATGGTGTAATCAATAAAATATGCCAACTACAATGGGTAATCATTAGTTTTGTAGATAAAAAATTAACGTTCGTTTATTTTTTTTAACGGAATGACCCAATTTTCAAAATAATAATTAGTTTTGTGGTGTAATTTGAAAAATTAAAAGTTCAATGGTGTAATCAATAAAACCTACCAACTACAGTGGGTATTTTTTTAGTTTTGCCCAATGAAATCTAAATCACAAAATAACATTTAAATGTGTTCTTGTTGCATTTTTAGATGTAAAATCATCAATTATACTATCATATTTAATATTTTTTAACATATTATTTTTAATGTATAATATCGCTAATCTTTTTATTTTTTTATTTTTTTTATACACATAAATACATAAATTTATAAAAAAATTTAAGTCCCTCTCAATTATAGACCTGAACGGTTGCCTGGTGGCCATTGCCAGGGCCGGCTCTGTCTATTTCTTGTCATATTGAAGATCTTATTCCATTTAATTGGACCCGTTCTTTGGCTTTTGCATTTATGCTTTTGATCTGTAGCAGTTAATGTCACAGGTGTAGAAAGAAAAAACAATAACAAACTCAAGATTGCTAGTGGTATACACACACATATATGCAAATAACTATAAAAATGGTTAAACAAATGTGTTTCAAGTTTTCATCTCTATAGACAGACTGTTGACAATTTACTGTCAAATCTTTCATAATTTTGGTCCTGACTCCTGTTCAAGAATCTCAGCACAAGAAAAGAAGATTCCAAATAAGGGGTGCATAATTATATGCATACTGTACTGTCGAGTATCAAGTTTATCCGAAGAAACAAAAAATATAAAGATGGGATTTTTGAAGTGGCCGACCCATTTCTTTTATTATTATTTTCAATGGGGTTGTGTACTAATAATTAATATATTATCAAAAAAATAATTCATATTAAAACTGTTTGTAGATTTTTTTCAATTCCTTCTTAACTGTTATTTTAATTTTATAAAAAATGGGAATAAAAAAATGACGTTTTCAAAGTAGAAAAGAATAAATGAAAGAAATGACGACTTCAATAAAAATTGATATTTTCACGTGAAAATCGTCGCTATACATTTATAGCGATATTTTTCATGTGAAAATATCAAAAAATCATGTGGAAATATCAATTTCCTCGATTTATTATCTATCATCTTTCAAACTTTCTTTTGGTTGACATATAAATAAGAATACATTTTGCTTAATTCTTGATACATGTATTATTTTTAGATTCAGTATTCATGTATTTATTCTTGTTTCATGCATGCATGCTAGGCAAAAGATTAAATAAATCTATCACATGGTAACCTAATATTGGTATCAAAGTCGGGTTTCAAAACTAGTAATTGAAGGATCAGAATATTCTTTAAAGAAAATCACCGAATATCACACCCAAGTCACTCTGTTGATATAAAAAACAAAAGATCAAGAAGACAACAAAAATACCCAAACCATATAATGTACATTTCCAACAAAAAAAGAGAACAGTACATATATATAGCTAGCTCACACATCTTAACTAGCACTTGTCCTCAGGAAATATACCATTCCCCACATTCTCCATCTCCAATGCTGGTTTAGCTTTCTTTTGCTTGTACCACACTGCACAAATAAGGTATGCCCCAAAGTTTATGACACCAAGTATGGCCAAAAGCCCATAGAAATAATCTAGCCTCCCAAAATTTATATTATCTGCCAGCCATCCTTTCCCATCACTGGTTCCTGTCACGCTCTTGATAACTGATACCAAGAAACTACTCAGGAAGAAACCTAGCGATAGAGTTGTGAGAAATAGGCCTGTGCTCATTGTTTTCATTCCTTTTGGTGATTGAGTTATGAAAAAATCGAGCTGGCCGGTGTATATGAAGGATTCCCCTGAACCCACCAAAAAGAATTGTGGGATCAGCCAAAACACACTTATTGGTAGAGTTGCAGTAGTTCGCCCCGCTGATTTTGCAACCGACAATCTTTTCATTTCGACTAGTGCTGCTACTCCCATTCCTGTTGTTGACAAGATGAGGCCTAAGGCAATTCTCTGGAAACTGGTAAAACCTGGTGTAGATAAAAACACAAGAAGAAAAAAACATATCATTTTTATTATTGATATCTTAGTATGGAGTACTAATTATAAGGCTCCAACAAACGTTATTTTTTATTTTTTTGTTTGTACTTGGAGTTGGTGCATGTTTGGAAAAGCTCAAAAACTATGAAGATGAGGATAACTGGATAAGCCTAACGGGACAAGGGGCATATACCCAGTGCATCCAAAAGAGGGTACATATAGTCTAAATAAGTGAGGGACATGTTTTTGATTGTATGTACCTTGTTTTCCTTTCCATTTCTTCCAGAGTGGCATGACGAGGCGGTCATAAACTGCCAGAGTAATCAAAATGGCTGACACAAAGAAAACAGTGAGGGACCCTGCTGGAATTTGGAAACTTCCCATATACCTATCCATGGTGGATGCTTGCTGAACTGAAAAGGTGATCATCTGAGCATATGCAGTCCAAAATATGATGGTTGTGGCCCAAATTGGTAGTAGTCTTGCCATCATTTTCACTTCCTCCACTCTGGTAACTGAGCATAGCTTCCAAGGATTTGGAACAGAATTAATATTCTTATTCTCAAAATCTCCTTCGGCAACAATTGCAGCCTTGTCCAACAAACTATTAAAAAAAGAGGCTTGGAATCAGTTAGTCTTGTATACTATATAATCTCTCAGAACTGAGGGGAACAAAAAACTAGCCAGTCTTGGTTTTGAGTTAATTGGGAGAAAAGATTATATGTTGTTAATTATTCTGTTGTTTATTTCAAGCTTGTTAATTATAAAGAAAACTTGCCGGAACTGATCTGTGTGATGAATCCTTGAAGCTTCTGGAGTATCCTCATATAACGACTCAACGTTGTAAGGAAGCTCCATCTTCCTCTTTCTTATAGCAGCTGCAATAACTTGTAAAATGTAAACTACGGGGCTTCTGAGGCTTTTCTTGTACCTGTATCTTTTAGTCCCGGATAAAAATATCAGGATTGCTATTAGCATTGACGCAGAACAAATTCCATATCCCAAGCTTCGGTCCACCTCATCTTGTATGTAAACAAGCACAGTAACTGCCATCAAAGTTCCCATGCTAATAAAGAAGAAAAACCTGTTGAAGAAAAATTGCATTTGTGCCTTTTCCTTCTCATTTTTTTCATCAAATTGATCAGTTCCAAATCCTGAAACACTGGATTTTAGGCCACCAGTCCCTATAGCAATTACATATAAAGCCATGTATAAAATTCCCATTTGGAATCCATTGGCCTGTTTGCAATTGCTCAAATCAGTAGAGTGGCAAGCTGGTGGGTGCAACTGTGGCAGCTTGGTTGATATTGCTAACGTGCCAGTACCCTGAAACATCAGAACAAAAATAAATTACATGTTCTGGGGAAACCTTGGTAAGCAAACAATGGGGAAAAAAGAGAGTAAAATGAGATTCTCATTTTTTGGATGGACGGAGTATATATATGATATGAGTAGCTAGTCAGCAAGGCTATTTAAGACTGACCAGAGTTTGGATGAAGGCAAAGAATGCAATTGTCTTGTATCTGCCAAGAAAAGAGTCTGCTAAAAAGCCTCCAAGCAAACACAAGAGAAAAGATGTGCCCATAAAATCCGTAACGATGTTGGCTGAAGCTGCACTAGGCACATGCATTATTCCTCCCAAGTATGTCACAAGGTTTACAGCTATTCCCATTGTTGAAAGCCTCTCACATATTTCAATTCCTGTAGATTTCAAGAGAATCAAAATATTTGGCAAGTTTTAAGGGAATAATTTCTCTATGTTCTTCAGTTTTCCTTTGCTAAGAACAAGGATCAGGATTCCATTAATCATGAAGAAAACTGCAGAAATTAATTCTCCCTTTTTTGTTAATGGTGAACATATGCTACAAAAAGATGGGAAAAAGGCTAGGGGAATGAGTATCTTCACACTACACATAACTCAAATAGAATATCTGCCATGAAAGTGTCAAGAATGCCATGAAAGTTGTCAAAAATATATTGACTTTTGATTCTGAAGGTCCCACGAATATTCCCACTCGTAAAGTAAAACAAACATCAAAAAAGTGATCAAGAAGCATAATTTTTTACAACTTGCTTCCACTTATACTGAAGATTTGTTCTGAAAGTTCTGATATACTTATGTATCTTATGCATGAACTATCTTTTTATTAGTACCAAGTTAATACTGTTTAGAATATGAACAATCTAAAAAGAGCATAGTGAATGCAAAGTTTAATTATGATCTGAAGTGCAATTTCATCTTTTAGCTTCTACCCTTTCTCTCCTCTATCACCATGAGCAATACAAAGTTCTTGTTCAGGTTAACCCTGGATCGCTGTTGCGATTTAGACATTCCAACTGACAACAAATTTGAGCAAATTATTGACTGATCTGAAATAGTCTTGGCAATGAAATAACTTGTAAGCTTTTGTAATGCGGAACTCAAAAACCTTCAAAATATACTAGTAAATTCAACTGAAGATATTTTTGTGAAAAATCATCAGAGTGACGGGGCAAATTAAATGAACAAACCTAGAATAAGTGCAGCAGGCACCCAACCACCAGTTTTAGACCTGTCAGCAGGGAATCCCTTGTAGTCTACCGCATCAGCAACTGTCACACTCATCTTCTCCTCCTGAGGGATAGAGACAAGCAGTGTTTATAATTAGTGACAATCAAGAAAATTTTCAGACTCAATGGAAGGACCAAGAATGAGGTAGATATATATACTAACCATTTTTTCCAACTCCAAATAGGGAAAAAGAGACTAGGAAAAGGTGGAAAGAAAACTCAGGAACTAAAAATAATATTCTTACTTCTCTTCTAACTAACTTCCAACTCCCACTTGTATGCCTCAAGAGACTTGGCCTTTTATAGGCAAATATTTGTAACAAAAAGTGAGTCTCCACTATTGCTTTGGGACAGATCACTGATTGGTAAAATTAGGCCTACCGCATTTTGCATTGAAAGTTGTAGGACAATTTTGATCTGTTCTGCTTTTTTAGCCGATACAACAAGTGATGTTGATTTGGGAGAAATAGATGGAATCTTGAACATGCATTAATGCAATAGCAGGTTCTATCTCACCTCTTAACTTGTTGTATGGTATAGATTGATTATGGAGGTTGTGAACCACAGTACGACACCATGTCTTTTGAGTTCAAAGTGCTTTTTCTGCCCCACAAACAACACCTTCCACCTTTTGTTTTTCATTCAATTCCATGTATGGGAAAAGATCATTCTGAGTTTTTGACATGGAAAATACGTGTTGTTACAGAGCCCATCTCATTGAAATGTACTTTCGTTTTCCCAGAAAGTAAGAGGTCCGCAATGTATTCTCAATAATTCATTCTTCAAACAAGTGTCAAATTTGCCAAGCTATATAAAGAATAATAAGTCTGTGCTTGTTTTATAAGTTCATGATAAAACTTGCTATACATGTTTTTCATACTAGTTATATAATTAGCTTCCACACTTTCCATCAAATGTGTTTGTAAACAAACACAAGTACAGTTGGTATATATCCAAGAACTTGGAGTATACATAAAACTATTTACTCCGTACGTAGTTGAAGTTCAACATCTTTTATATATATATATATATATATATATATATATATGAAATTGAAACTTGTGGAGATTATATTAAAGACCACGTACAGTTAATGGCTATAAATGCAAGTCAGCTTGGTGGGGTTGAATTTGATTTTGTTCACCCCTTCATCATCCGGGGAACCCTGAAATAGATATAGATATAGATATAGATAGTACTAAAACCAAATAAGTGGGAGTGGGGGAGTTGAAAAATGTCTCATCATGTCTTAATCTCCTATTCTCAGATGTTTACGATCTAATCTACCTCACGTGCTCTGCACATGCACATATATTACTAGCTATTGAAGCACAATTTCAACTCAATATCTCCACGTGATGAACGAGCGGATGATCAGAATTTGAATCTCAATACATACGGGTAATGCGACTCCTGATTAAATATGTCCATGGCATGCATGATGATTGAGCGAGCGGATCATCGGACTTTGAATGAATGGCAACAGTACTAGCAATGTCACATACATAGCATGTGTAGTAGTAGGTAGTTGGTAAGTAATGCATAATGCACCAGCACATGAAGAATACTGCCCATCAACCACTACAACAACATACAACATGATGAATGAACATGTAAAACCCCATATTTTACGAGATCTTTTATTAATAACTCTATGCCGACAGGTTAATTGGACAGGAGAACAAAATGAATTTGTTCCAGCGAACAAATGGATTGAACTGTCCAATTCATTTTGTTCTTCCGGTCCAATTATCATGTACGTGTAGAAGCACTATCTTTTATTTCTCTCCCATTCCTCCCACTAGAATTTTTTTCAAAAAAATTCACTCAAGTCTGGCTTATAAATAAATCTCTGCTACAGTTGTTGGTGTACACCGTAACTGTACACCTTTCGATTGTTTAGAAGTTCCAAGCACATGCAAGGGATGGGAAAAAAGTTGACATCTTTTTTCAGAATTTTGTACAGTGTTTCCACTAATTGATCATGATATTTCCTTTTCTTCTGTCAATCATATATACATATATATATATATATATATATATATATATATATATATATATTTCCTCTAAACTTAAGTTTGATTATCATGCATCAATTATAGCTAGCACTGCACTCTGTGTGTTGTCTTTCATTTCCATGAAACTTACCACACGTATTGTAAATCACTAATTAATGCCTATAGCTCTAGCTAGCTCCATAACCATTTCATTTGTGCTAGCTAGCCGCGCACCATTCATAATTTGGACGTACGGGACTATAGTTAGTTGCTTGGAAACAAAGATAAATCTTCCTGAACTGAAGCAGATTAAACAAATAGGAATAAAGTAGATTCCTTTTATTTTAAACACTAACATCATTTCTATGAAGCGATCATAAAGACCAACACCTTTTTCCTTCCTTTCTTCTTCTTAAGTTTGATATCACCCGTGTCTACTTCATTATTATGACTACTTTATTATTATGCCATAACCTGTGTCTATTTCATTGTGTTAACACAAGTTTAATTTTAAAAGCTTGAATAGTTGAAGAATAAAATAGTTCATTGCAAATAGCACATAAGTATAGATATTGACACACAACACAATTAATAGTTAAACATCTTGTACAAACATAAAAAATTTGCACAAAGATATCTCCCTTGGGGGAAATAAATTTAGGCCACTGATCAGAATCTTAACTAACAATTACTGTCAGACATGCAAGTACTTAAGAAGAATCGTGCAACATGATCACAAAAATCCTAATGATTGATAATTTGAATGTTTGATCGATCTTTAACTTTGTCAATGCTATGCCCAAATTTCCAATATTAATTGTCCTATTTAATGCAGATTGATGTTTAAATCCTAATTATCATGTCAAAGCTAGCTAGCTAGCTAGCTGTGGACCAGCATTGAGGAAGCAAATTTTCCTTCCGTCCGTCCACAAACTTTTAATTAAGCAAACTATAAATCATCCTTAAACGCGATCATACATTTCTGTATTTGAGTCTGATCTCTAGCTAACAAATTACTAATCAGTTCTTGTACTCAATAATCAACATGTTTGTTAATAGAGCTGAATCGCTGAATCGGTTAGTCATTTATTGCGTTTGTTTTGAATAAAAATCGTCTGAATGGCTGAATCGGTCAGATTTTTGAGTTGAATGGCCAAATATAATTTTTTTGGCTGAACGACGGCTGAATTAAGTATTATATATATATATATATATATATATATATATATATATATATATATATATAAAATGTAAGTAATATTAAATAAATTTATAACAATTTTGAATTTTTTTAGAAGGGTAAAATAATAAAAATTTGTTATTAAGATGTTTCAGACATGTCAATTATTAAACTTTCATTCTGTATTCAGCTCATTCAAATTACTTAAACATTCAGAACTATTTCATTCAGTTTTATCAAACACTCCCTGATCTACTACTTAAAATTGGCTTCTGAATGAAAATGTGAAAGATAAAGTAGGAACAAAAATCTATCTTCGTTGATTCAACTAAATTACTAAAATTTTGACGAATATATATATATATATATATATATATATATATATATATATATATATATATATATATATATATATATATATAGTGAAGTATATATGAACCTAAGAAGAAGAAAAAAATTGCTCACTAATACTGCGTTTGTGAGTTTAGAAGGATGAGATGAGAAGGGAAAATATAGGGAGGGAAGGGATGAGAGACTCATGAATTATAATTTTTCTTTGTTATGTTTGTGAGTTTTAGAAAGTAGGGGAAGCGATGAATTATATTTTTTCTTATTTGTGAGTTTAGAAAGAGGGAATGGAAGAGACAATATTTTTATTTTTAAACTATACTATTACTATATTACCTTAATATAATAAATGACATGATTTATTTTGAAAGGTTATTTGTAATATAAAATATAACTTTCTCATCTTTTTCCATCTCCTTCCACTTTTGGTACGAATGTTTTGAGTTTATTTCCAAATCCCTTTTATTCCTCACTAAAAAAAACTCACAAACAAACATGAGATTTGAAGAGATTTTAATTGTTTTTCTTTCCCTTCCATTCTCCTAAAAAAAAAAAAAACTTTCAAACACAGTGTAAGTCTGAAATTTATTAGTATTTATTTTGAACGATTCATGTTTGTTAGAATGGAGTATTAGTTAACACTGCTGAATGATTCTCCACTCGAGCATGCTTTAAGAATTAATGACAGAATCTTTTTTACTCGATTAGAATAATAATGATACAATCGGAATCCTTCAGTCCTTTTGTATGGTAATTTGGTAATCTGTCACGTTTAAAATAAGCTATGAATATACTATTATATATTGACAAAATTAATAGATTAACTACAACACTTGACACGTTTTATTGATTACATCATTAAATTTTTAAATTTTAAATTACCTTATTAAAATTTTATAATTTGACCATTTTGTTATCTCTAGCTCACGACCGTTAAATTATTTCAACTTTTATCCTACGCGGATTCAGTTTTTATCTACGTGGAAATAAAAAAGAAAAAATAAATAAATTTGATTTATTTGATCTTCTCTGTTCTGGTCTTGTTCTCAGCTCCAGATTAGACCCAATTCAAGTCGTACAAAGAAAAATCAATAGTGTTAACAATTGCTGCCAATTTTTTTTATCATTCTCCGATCATCAATCATCTACAAAAAAAAGTTAAACCGAATGCAAGTTTCCCCAAAATTTCATTTGCTTTCTAGAGAGAGAAAATAACCCTCCAACAACCTAAAATCGATATAGGTCAGTCCATCTTCCTTCTCGTATCCCACTTTGTCAAACATGAAATCTCGTAACAAATTGAAATTGAATTCATCATTCACTTGCAAAAAACTCATAAAATTGAAAGGAGGCATCTGATTTTTTTTCCTTCTATTTCCCACTTGGATTTGTAACCCCAGAAACTCACAAGATAAAATGCTCAAATTGTCGTTACAACACCTATACATGAGCATTACAATATTTCTGGAACACTATCACATGCGATCTACGGCGTCCTGCAGATAAGTCTATGAAGATCAGTTTCTCTTTAACAAGATACGATTTTGGTAGAAATTATTAATCTTTTTCTCCAGTACTACTTTGTTCGCTTGAGTCTGAGTAGCTGAACTTCCGATGACTCTGCTTGAGATCCGGCGGATCCAAGCATAGTGAGCAACGGCGACTAAGTCGAGGACATATATTAGGGCGTATAGAAGAGAGCGGCAAGGATGACGACGAAGTCGGAGTCAACGATTTCAAACTCCGACGAAGAAGTCGCCGTCGAGTTCACTCCACCGCGGAATCTTCTACACATGTGAAGAGAGAGAGTTGGCCACTAAATAATATTTTTTATTTTTATATTTCCTTTTCAGCCACGTAGATAAAAAAAACTTAGCAGGAGAGAGAGTGTGAAATGTGTGAAGAGAGAGAGAATTGGCCACTAAATATTTTTTATTTTTGCATTTTTTTTGACAGCATCGTAAATAAAAAAATTAACATCTGTTTTATTTTTTTAACGGAATAATTAAATTTAAAATTATTAATTTTGCCAATATATATTTGTTGAATCGAAGGGTACATAATAAATTAAAGATTGTATAACTCGTAAAACCAGTGTCACAGGGAGATCCAACTTTTTATGGCTAGGATAGAGCGCGAGAGAGTAGATATTCCAAGGGCATGTTGGTAAATTACACCAATTAGAACATAGTGATGGAATAGTTGAGATATTCGGCAACAAAATATTGTAGGGAATATATATTAACTTTTTAATTTTGTGTTGCGTGAATAATTATAATTAATATTATTTTAATTACATACTTAACAAGATGGACTAATTTTATAATTTTAAATAAACGGTGCAATCGTGTTTTGACAAAAAAACACTCTCATAATATATAACAGAATCATACACAACTCATAAAATGTCAACTTCATATAAACATTATCATGTTGTCTAGGAGATAGAGTTGAAAAAATATTTGTCACCAAATTGTTCCGTGCCCCCATACATTTAGTCAAAAGTATAAATAAATGGCTACCAATCACTTGATCCCAACACACTAAGCGTAAGCGGACTAATGTAAATTTAATTATTATTTTATTAAATTTTAATATCAATTAAATTAAGAAAGAGATGGAGAGATAGGGAGGGTTAGGAGAGACGTGTACATACATAGAGAGAGAGATATTTTATAGAAAAACTAGATGTAATTTATGAAAAAGATGAAAGATAGAATAGTCATTCTATTTGATCAAATTTATTTAAAATAACTTATAAGTTCTTTTGTGAAAAATAATAAATTATTACTACTTATAAATTTATTGTAAACTAGAAATTAAGTTGTAATCGAACACCTAAATAATAAAAATTAATTTAACCAACTTACAAGTAAGTAAATAAGATTGTTCCTAAACAATGCTAGGCTCTTTGAAATTGTCCGAATCCCACATCTACCTTCATTTTAGGAAAATTTGGGCCATAATTAATTTTGCTAATAAGTATAGTCAATTATGGGCTATTTGGTGATATTAATTTATATTTAATATGTTCCATAATATTATATGATATTTTAAAATTAATTTTATATTAAAAATTGATATGAAAATTGAACATAAAAATTGGATATGACTGTATTTGAATTTTATTTATTTATATTTTTATCCATCATTAAGAATTAAAATATAATTAAATAAAATTCATGTACTCTCGTGTCCAATTTCTACGTGCACATAAAATTTTTGTTTTACAGTTGACCGTTTCACTATTCTTGATGCTGCTTGTCCATTAAAGTTTGCCATTTCATCATTTTTGAAGTCCAAACAGTTGTTCTCGGCAAAATTTCTCATGATTACCCGCCAACTGAGTTTGAAGACCCTCTCCAAAATAACCCTACACCGATCTCAGAATGAACAAAGTTTCCACTCGTTTCAACATGCTAACCAACTGTTCGATAAATTTCCTCATCCAAATATTATCTCTGTTCATCAGTCCATGCTCACATATATTCGTAAAAATCGTCTTTTTGATGCTCTTCACATCTTCAAGAAACAGTTTCAGTTGGGTCTCACTAATGTTGATGAAGTTGCAATTGCCATTGCCCTCAAGGCTTGTCGTGGAGACGTGAAATTTGGGAGCCAAATCCACGGGTTTGCACTAACCTCTGGTTTATTTTCCTATTTAACCGTTTCAAATTCTTTGATGAACATGTATTGTAAATCTGGAAATTTTAATCAAGCTTTATCTATTTTCAACAAGTTAAATAACCCAGATGTTGTTTCGTGGAATACTATACTCTCGGGTTTTAAAAATGTTGAAGATGCATTGAATTTTGCTTGTCAAATGAATTCAACTGGGATTGTATTTGATGCGGTGACTTATACTATTGTTCTAGCACATTGTGCAGACCGTGAAGAATTTCGTTTTGGAATTCAGTTGCATCCTTTAGTACTTAAATTTGGTTTGGAGTGTGAAATCTTTATCGGGAATGCCCTTATAACATTGTATACAAAATGGGGAAGGGTGGTGGAAGCTGAAAGAGTATTCAATGATATGCCCAATAAAGATCTGGTTTCATGGAATGCGATGCTCTCAGGTTACACTCAGGAAGGAAATTACGGATTTGAAGCCATAACGGCTTTTATTAAGATGGTGAGAAAGGGGATGAATCTTGATCATGTTTCGTTTACTAGTGCAGTTTCAGTTTGTGGCCATGAAAGAAACTTAGAGCTCGGAAGACAGATACATGGTTTAACTATCAAAAGGGGATATGAAACGTACATTTCTGTATGTAATGTTTTAATCTCGATGTATTCAAAGTGTGAAATCACGGAAGATGCACAATTGGTCTTTGGGAGCATGATTGATCGTAATGTAGTTTCCTGGACCACAATGCTTTCTATAAATGAAGAAGATTCCGTGTCTCTATTTAATGAGATGAGACTTGATGGAGTTTATCCAAATTTTGTTACATTTGTTGGGTTAATTCATGCCATTACGACCAGGAATATGGTGCAAGAAGGCCTAATGGTTCATGGATTTTGTATAAAGACAAACTTTGTTTCAGAACCAAATGTTGCTAATAGCTTCATTACCATGTATGCTAGGTTTGAGTCCATGGAAGACTCAAAGAAGATATTTGATGAGCTTGACAACAGAGAGATCATATCTTGGAATGCTTTAATTTCTGGGTATGCTCAGAATGGGATGTACAAAGAAGCTGTGCAAACATTCTTGTTAGCAAGACTCTGGTTACGACCAAACCAGTACTCATTTGGCAGTGTTTTGAGTGCAATTGGTACAGCTGAGTCCATTTCTTTTAGGCATGGAGAAATGTGTCATTCTTATTTAACAAAGCTTGGACTGAACAATGATCCCATTGTTTCAGGCGCTCTCCTTGACATGTATGCAAAACGTGGAAGCATTTCTGAGTCTCTTGAAGTTTTCAGAGAGATATCAGAAAGAAGCCAAGTTGCTTGGACAGCAATTATATCGGCCTATGCAACGCATGGAGACTACGAATCAGTGATGAATTTGTTTAAGGAGATGGAGAGGGAAGTTGTAAAACCGGACTCAATTACATTCCTTTCTGTATTAACTGCTTGTGGCCGAAAGGGAATGGTGGATAAGGGTCTAGAGATATTTGAATTAATGGTTAAAGTCCATTCAATTCAGCCATCTTCTGAGCATTATTCTTGTATGGTAGACATGTTGGGGCGGGCAGGGCGATTAAAAGAGGCCGAAGAGTTTGTGAGACAGATTCCAGGAGGGCCGAGATTGTCTGTATTACAGAGCTTGCTTGGGTCATGCAGAGTACATGGTAATATGGAGATGGGTAGGAGGGCAGCTGATGCTTTGATGCAGATGGAGCCCAAAGAATCGGGATCTTATGTGTTGCTGTCAAACTTGTATGCTGAGAAAGGGGAATGGGAAAAGGTAGCAACGATACGGAAAGGGATGCGAGATAGGGGTGTAAGGAAGGAAGTAGGTTTTAGCTGGGCAGATGTGGGTGATGCTGAAGGTTCCTTACATTTACACGGGTTCTCCTCTGATGACAAGTCCCATGGGCGGTGGGAGGAGATATATAGGATGGCAGAATGCGTAGGATCGGGAATGAAATTATTAGAGACCAAAGAAGAGGTTGCACCAGTAACAATTGATATATAGAAGGGAATATCTCAATATGATGTGCTAAATTAAACGCAATCCATCAGGCAAATTTAACTTAATTAACTAAATTGTAATTTACTAAAGATCGTTCAAGTGTTCTTCATATGGTTAAATTGATGAACTCATAGAAAGACAACTCTCTTTCCAGTAACTATAATCTCTCCTCTTTTTTATACAAAGAAAAGGGGTGTGATCCATGTCTTCTGCTGTCATATATTGAGAGAATTTCATCTTGATAACATTAAACTCTCAAGTTCGTGTAGTGGGTGATTCGAAGAACGCAGAGAAAGTAGGCAGGGCTCGAATCTGCACGAGCAGAGCCACATGAATTTTAGTCATGCCCGATAACCACTCCCCCTGAAATTTTCTGTAAGATTCAAATCAAATAGCAAAGAGTTGGGAATTTGCTACTACTTGGATCTTGTACATGTGCAGATTCGTTGGGTCATATCTGAAACAAGATAAAAGAGTCAAACGACGACTTTTTTAAGACATGATGGTGGAAGTGGGAGATTGAAGCAAGAAGTGTATGAAAATCGAAAGCTAGGCATTACATAGGGGGCAAAATTCATTTATGTTTCTCTGTAAATTGTAATTAACATGAACAAAATTGGAATCTTTATATTCAGTTGTCTTAATTTATGAACATTCATAATCCAACACAAATGCAAAATGCATCCTGTTAAAAATGCCTCGGTTTTTTGGTCTATACCGCTCAATACTCCCTTCTGAATTGTTGGATGATGATTTGGACGATTATCTATTTAACTGCAAGCAGAGGCAATAACAATTCTAGTTATTTAAACGAAAACAATCATCACGCATGAATATCTCTGAACATACCGTTATTCCACTCCAATCTATATAACTCCCCTCACCGCGACACAATAAACAACTAGACCAT
This sequence comes from Panax notoginseng, assembly GCA_016801055.1. Taxonomy (NCBI): domain Eukaryota; kingdom Viridiplantae; phylum Streptophyta; class Magnoliopsida; order Apiales; family Araliaceae; genus Panax; species Panax notoginseng. The sequence continues at coordinate 172,680,457 of CM029021.1, forward strand.
TCCTAAGCTCATTGCTAAAACAGGCAGAATAAGTTGAGGAATTCATAGTTGAGAAAGTTATTTCTAACAATTTAACTATCTGAACATTGTTGCACTCAAACAAGATCACACTATACACGCTAAGAGCACCTAATATAAGCCAAGCTTTAGATTGTACAGACAAGGACTTGAGAATGATTTATCTCCAAAAAGACATCAATAAGTGAGAAATTTTGTTTAAATTTAAACAAAAGTACTAAGAGCAGACAAATTATCATAAACAATCACCACCAATGAGCCAGGTCATGATCAATCCATATTTTTAACAAAAAGTTTCGAGCGTTAGTTCTCACATTGTGCGAGGACAAGTGCTACAAATTTCTAAAAACAAAACTAAAATTCTCTTAGTTAATAGCACAGCAACTTCATCAATCAAAGCCTACAATGGTGAGGTTCCGCGATTCAAGAGGCTCATCACACTGAATACAACTTCCATGTTTTCCTAAATCAAGAGTTTCTCAATGGCATCCTGTGTTCATAAGGAAATTCAGAATTCAATATCATGTTGAATGAAAGAAGCTTGAAAAATATAGCAAATAATAAAAAAAATACACATAAGAACATACCTTGAGTTGTTGTATTTGGGATTTTAGTTGGCTTCCCTCGTTGCTTGTCACAGAACATGAAATTACAGGTCTTGTAACTCCACATGCTCGGCCAAGTGCTTGCTTTGAAGGGACAAACACATATGGCACGTTCTACAAAACACAAAAGACAATATTGAGATTCACTTTGCTTAGGAGAGAAAGAGAAGAGAAAGTTGTTCTCATTCTACTTTGAACAGAGAGTTCAACAGATACGAGTTGCTTGAAGTTTAGAAGGAAAGAGAGGAAAGGAAGAATATTACTAACTTATCATTAAAGAATAAAGTAGTAAGAAAAAGGAAAATAAAATAAAAAAGAAGGTGAGGGGTAAACCCAAAGTTAAATAAAGTTCCATAAAAGAGATTCTTTTCTTTTTTCAATTTGGAAACAAAGAAAAAAAAGTGGGAGGTATTTTCTCTTCCTTTCTTTCTCCAATAAAATTCACAAGCAATCGAAATGATGGAGACCCTCCTAAATTTCCAAGCATAGTGTACTTATAGAAGAAGAAAAAAAATAAGAGAAACTGGGAGTTATTCTTCTGCATATATTTCTTTCCCCTCCATTTTAAAACTCCCGAACACAACACGGTGAATATAAATTCTCCTAAAACTTCAAAAGTAACCAGCATTATAAATTATTAAGTTACAAACACTTCTACCCCTTCTACAACCTTAAACATGACACAGATCTATAACTAACTATTCAAACCAGTCACATCAAACATTAACAGTTGTGCAAGTACAAGGGATTCTGCTGGGTTTATGCAGTGATCAATGCACAAAGAATATGAATGCTTTTTTTTTACCCCATTTTTTTATAGCAAAATTTAAAATTATCAATCACAAAATCAAATCTTACACATTCTGCAAATAAATATTATGCAACAATTTTTTGGAAAAAAGTACCTTGTCTTCAGCAAGGAGGGGGAGATGCAGAAGGATTTCAAGTGGCTCAGTGTCAGCTGCCATTACCACAAACTCAGATATACCCCTGTTCAGGGTTTTTGTGGCTGTAGTTATTTAAAACAGGAATTAGAGTCTAGAGATACCCTCGTTGCAATCAATAGTAAGCGAAGATAATATTAGTCATGATAACAATCATACCTTCATTAGCGCCCTTTTTGAGCTGTTTGTAGTTAGCAGCTTGTTGAACAAGATCCAGTATTGTTATCGTCAGCTGTGAATCCGCCAGTGGGTATGCTTTTGGGTTCACTGCTTCACCTATTGTCTGTAATTTCATTTATACATACAACAAAAACAAATTATATACCTATACGGCATTGGATCAATCTGATACAAGGTAATGAATTATAAAGTAAAAATACAAAGAGCGAAAGAATACCATTGTTCGAGCTTTAGGAACTGGTTAGCGGCAAAATGTAGTCTAGGGTTTAAAGTGGGATATATAAAGGGCGCATATAAGATACGACATCGTATAATACTAAACGCAATAGTATAAACAGAGAAAGGAGAGAGAGAGAGGGAGGAGAAAAATGGGGTGTATCGGAGAGCAAATAGAGTCGATCAAGTCTATTCAGTTCAGGCAACTCCTCACTCAAGCCGTTAGTCTCGGTTCGTATTATCTCTCCCTTTCTCAGTTTCTCACTCTGTATATATATATATATATATATATATATATATATATATATATATATATCTTTATCTCCATGAAGTCATTTATTAAACAGAAATTTAGGTCACTCTCACAGGCACACTGAGCTCTAATTAGAGGTCTCTCTCTTTTCTTCTTCTGTTTTTTCAACTTTTTCAATTAAGAAAGAACCTCAATTTTGTTGTACTTTTTCAATTCGGAGCTGTTAATTCTTTCTCATTCAGTTTATATTTACGGCATTGTCAATAAATTGGCAGTTTGTTGCTTCTATACGTTCTTGCTCACCCAACATTCAACTTAATAGGTACAATTTGCCTTGTGCTTGTCTTGAGATTATTAAGGTAATTCAGGAAAAAAGACAGAGAAGAGAGGGATCAGAGTAGAGAAGTTAGAGTAGGGAATAAGACAGGAGATAGAACCTTAGAGAGAGAAAGGAAAAATCACATTATCATTCACTGAATCACTGCCCTCCAAATAGAATTACAACTCAGCTATATACCTACATAGGCTACATCACTATTACAATTATGCCCCCCACTAATCCTATATTGACTTCTATATCCCTACCTATTCCTTACATTTACTTGATTTTATTTTCTTATCTCCCTTTATCAAACAAAATAACTTTTCTCTGTGAATATATCCCCTAATCAGATTTTCCAGCAAAAAATTACCAGAAATTTTTTTGTGGAAGTTTTTTCTTTTTTAATCATTCGAGTGCAAGTTCATGACATGCTTTCTGGTATAGCCTGGGATGGAAAGTAACATCGTGGAATAATAATAATAATAATAATAATAATAATAATAATAATAATAATAATAATTCTATTAGCATTTCATTCTTTAACATTTTGGATATGGTTTTGGTAACCAAGCAAAAGGAAGGGTAGTTGGCATAATGCAAATTAAAGTACCTTTTGTGGTTTATGTGAGATCTAATTTCTTGACACTGTGAAACAGATTTTATTGAACATGAAGGTGCACCACCTTGTTGTTATCCTTGTGTCGTTATTATGTCTTTTTCATCAGTTGAAAAAAGGGAAATAACATTTTCTTTTGTTCGCAATCTTTTTCCAGGTATGATTGTCACATCGGCTCTGATTATATGGAAGGGATTAATGTGTGTAACTTGTAGTGAGTCACCTGTTGTTGTTGTGCTTTCTGGAAAGCATGGAACCTGGCTTTAAAAGAGCGAGTGCTTTGAGAAAATAATTACTTTGATGGTTTCTTCTTTCACAAATTTATTTTAGCAAAGGTGCATTGTGAAAGTATACTCTGAATTTTAGGACGTTGATCAACCAAACACAAATAATTAATCTGAAATAGGTTAGTTATATAGATAGCATGTTCACTTATCACAGCAAGATTGCTTTGTTTCTGTTTTCCCCCTTCCTGTCTAGTCTGATCTAGACATCCAAAATAGAAGTTACCACACCCGCACTCCCCGTGTTGCGCTTGAAGTATATATGATATTCTTAGAGCATCATAATACTCAATTTAAATGTAATATAACTCGCACTTGGTATAATTATTTCTATGTATGTTCCATAGTTCAATGGAAGTTATTTTCTATCTGTTACTCATTTGCATAGTTGAAACAAATCTTTGTATTTTAGACAATTAGTGAAGCAGTTACCACATCCCACTTTATTACTTCATGTTAGTATGAGCCATTCCTCCGGTAAGGCCTTCTTCGGTGACTTGGTGCAACAAACAATTCATTACTCCTTTTTATAGTTAAATCACTCAATCTCATTGCTTCCTTTGAACCATCTCCATCGTAGATGCATTTCATTTTATTTCCCAAGTAATATTAGATGAGTTACTTTGCAAACGTGATATATACAAACACAAAAGGCTTTTCTGTAAGACTTTTTATAGAAAACTCTCTATTTGTCTTGCAGGGTGACATTCTGTTCTTGCATATGAGCAAGGATCCTATTCGTACTGGAGAAATTGTTGTGTTCAATGTTGATGCAAGTGTTACAACTCATGCTAAGTTGGTTTTTTTTTTTAATGATTTTTCCAAATACTTTGTGGTAACTATTTTTGCACTTTTCTTGTTCTGTAGGGACGTGAAATTCCTATTGTCCATCGAGTAATTAAGGTATGCAGTTTTGGAAACCGCTTAGAGCTTTAAAAAATTTAAACTCGGCCCATTCCCCACTACCCAGCATTGATAACTGAGAAGTTTCATGGTATACATTGTTATCTATTAAGTATGAACCGGTGGTAGACTATACTTGGCAAATAGAGAAGGCACATAATAGACCAGAATATCTAGTCATGGTGCACTATGTCAAAAAGTTGGGAATGGATGGTAGAATACAAAAGTGGGTCGGGGTAATGATGTTCTTGCCTATCTATTGTTTAACATAGAGCTGATTAGCGATGAAAAATTGGCTGGGAGAAATTTATGTTGACAGATAAAAGTGAACACTTACACCTATCCAAAAGAGAAATTCCCCCCAAGTTAGATTTTATGTAATGTATTGAATACTATGTAGACCCTTGAATTGTGTCTAATTACCTTAAGTTAGTAAGCCCTTTGATGTTCGTCTGTTATTTTCTAGGTTCATGAGCGTCAAGACACTGGAGAAGTCAATATCCTCACAAAAGGTACCGATTGTTTCAATCATCTTTGTATAACTCCGCTCAACACAATTTTTGTTTTTCTTAAATAGTATTTTAAATTTTTTATAGAAAAAGAGCTCATATTTAAATTTCAATGTGGATATTATAATTGAGTTACTCTCGAGTTGTTTAGTTTGATTTGGTCTTTATTTCACCAGTAGTAATTCATATGCTCTCAGATGTAAAATCACCAAGCACCTGGAACTTATGGAAAACAAAAATCACCGAGCACCTTGGATCTAACTTTTTCCAAACTTCCAAATTCTCTTGGTTTGTTTTATCAGGTGACAATAATTTTGGGGATGACAGACCATTTTATGCTCAGGGTCAGATCTGGCTGCAACAACATCATATCATGGGGAGATCCGTTGGGTAAATAGTCATTTTCATTGATTCTTGAAGTGGGGCTAGTCTAGTCTATCAGCTTCCTAACATTTATTGCATGATTATTTTGTTCACTCCTATAACTTTCTCTCTTTTCGTTTTGCTCTTGCACAATATTGCAATTACATATATCTCATTTTTTATTTAGTAGTATATGACGAGTGAAATGGATGATGATAATTCCCTTGTTAATCTGCATTTCAACGTCTCTTTTGTCATTTCCTGTGCAGGTTCTTGCCTTATGTTGGCTGGGTGACAATCATAAAAGCCTATCATCAAGGTTTGGCTCCTTCGAATTTCAAGTTTTTGACAAATTGTTTTGAATTTGATTTATATCTTGTAGAGAAACTGCAGATGGTTTGAAATTGCTCTTTGTTATGCACTTGATAAATTTTCTAATACATAAAGAAGTACAACTGCTTTTAAGCTCTACTCAAAAATTAACCTAAATCTCTTCCTGTTACAGTTTATACTAAATGGTGCTTTGGGACTGCTGGTTATAACTTAAAAGGAGTAGGAAATCAAGTTATCTATACCAACCCTCTTCCGGCTATGACTTCTATGGAGTAGGAATCAGTTCTTACAATTTGACAGTTACATCTCTGCCCGTCAATATGAACACAAGTACTTGGCTTGTATTTACTTTTGAGATGGATAGGATGATTCCTTCTCCCCATTTTTTTTATCGCCAAAGGGAAATAACCTGAAATATACCGTAAGAAAGTTGGGAGATAACCTGCACATTTAAATTGCTTGTATTTTCTCCCAATCTTACTCAACTGAAAGATATTATAGCTAAAATATTAATGCTGCATACTATATACCAAAAGAAGTGGAACCAGCAAAAAGTTGACACATCTTTCATTTTCAGGTTAAACTAGCCAATTAGATGAGAAATTAAATTGCAAAAGTATGCATTCCAAATGCTTATTATCAGCATCCAAGAGAGAACTAACGAGTTGAGAAACCCGATCTCCATAACAAGGAGGTACACCTCCAAGTAATAAAGGAACAAGATATACGCACTATCAAAGGAATGGAAATTATGGAATGTGAACCTTACAAATCAACGGTGGGAAATCAAGACAAACTTGCATGGTCACCATCTCGCACACTACTGAAGGATGCAATTCACAAGCATTCTTTCCAACAACATTGAATGAGCCATCACAAAATGTAGAATCAAAAGATTATTATCCAAGGGACTATTTGAAGTAACCAAACCTCATACATGAACTTAGCTAAGAACATTATTGGCATTCCTACTACAACAAATTACTCCCTCCGTCCCAAATTAACTGCTCAGTTTTAACTTTTTAAAGTCAAATTGACCATTTTTAAAACTAATCTTTTTATTATTTTTGCTAAAATATAGGTGAAGAGATTATAACCAAAAAAAAGTATATACAATTTATTACTAATCCTAATTTTTATAATTTTTGAAATATATTTATATATGCTTAATTATTAATTCTAAAAATAGTCAATTTGACTTAAAAAAGTCAAAACTGAGCAGTTAATTTGGGACGGAGGGAGTAATGTATAAAGTATATTAGGATCAAATACATTGAAGCTAAATGTCAATAGACAATCATATGTTATGACATGACATGTAACCTTGTATGAATACGAGTTTTGCTTTGCTAGTACACAGATTGATATTCATGCAAATGGTAGCAGCAACTGCAACCCATGTTTGCCAAAAAATAAATTGTACTGTTCACATCACAATAAGTTTTACCACCAGAGTACTGACCAACTTGTCAGCTTCAGATCCAATAAAATTATTGCAAAATGACACCCCCACCCCCCAAGCATTCCTTCATGTCTTCCGCACATGTACTAAATTGTTGGATAGATTCTTCAAAATGGGAAATACTTCAATTTGGTATTGTGGCCACACAATCTGCAACAAGAAACAATGTAGATTTTTAACAGTTCTTACATTTTAGTCATCCATACAAACCAAAAACATGGAAACCAGATGTTGCATAACTGGAAAAAAATGGATACATGAGATAACCCCCTAACACACCACAATTATTGAGATCACATGCATAATGTGTGTTTATCACAACAAGTAAACACTATAGAAGGGCATATAAAAGCTTGTGATTGATTATTATTGAAGTGAAATTATAATTATGTATTAAGAAAAGGGTATGTATAATTAACATCTGATTTAGTGATCATGTTCTGCATGACTACAATAGCAAATTTATAAAAACTCCTGGAAGAAAAAAATCCTTAAATATTTGTCTGCAAATTATTAAATGATTACAAATATAGAGATACAAACGACTGACATCTAACAGTCACATTACCACATTTTAGTTCGAACTTCAAATAATTGAATTCCCAGACATTACCCAAAGTAAGAATGAACCAAGGAAATAAGTCCTAGCCTCTCTTAGAACAAAATCCTTCCAATTCAACATGAATGGTATTGATATAAAAGAAAAACACAAGTCCCCTCCACTGATAACAACTGGAAAGCAACAAGTCCTTCAACCTACCCCTTGAAAATGAGGACTCGAGCAATTTTCACTTTTTACTTATCCAAGAGGATAAGTAAGATATATATTAATAAAGCGTCGGCAAAAGGGGAGGGGAGTTAGGTTTCCATCTCCAGCAGACAATGGCAATCACTTTGAAAGATATCTTGGTTATATCAGTTTTATTTCCTAGGCTTAACTAGTGACTCAGGTTTGCACTAGCCAGAGTGAGAGAAAGAGCTCTTACATGCATAAATGAAACTTAAACAAATAAAGTTCCCTTATTGTATACATAACTATACCAATCATAAAGTAACTTCTACTTTTAAGTGTTAATGATTTATTATCCCAAATAATACCTACCCCTACGTTTCTCCTATTTCAATCTTCCAAATGTGAGAACTGCTTGTATAAAACTTGACTATTAGGTAGGTTATTGTAGGTATGACATGTCTGATGTGTCGTCCACTTGGATTGAAAAGCTCAAGCTCATCAATTGTACATAAACTAGCAAGTGAACTTTCTTTTGTTGCATAGTCACCTAGAAGGAACATCACCATCACCATCACCATCACCTCCATTCCCCCGAAAAAATAGGGGTTACATAAAACATCATTTTAGTAAATAAATCAATTAGATTTAAATATACAAAAATTTAAACATGTGTCTGCTTCCTTTAGTTTAGTAAATAAGTCCAGCGCTAAGCCACAAATACCCAAACTACAATTTATCCAAACCCTAATCACAAATAGATGCATTTAAAATAGTCAACTCACTGTAATGATTATAAAATAAATTTAGTTCTTCAGAACATATATATTGTGTAACAAAAATCAAGAAACACCACACAATTTGTCCACAAAAAACAAATAAAAAAAAAGTAAAAAATAAAGGCTTTAAGAGGTTGATGAGTAGTCAGAAAAAAAAAAGTATGGAAATACCATCATCGACTACACTAAAAATGAAAATAGATATACTAAAATAGAGCGTGCCAAGCATAAAGAGATGAAATCTGACAAAAAAGTTAAAAACTGAACTAAACAACGTTCAGTTTAGATAACAAGCAGACTGAAAAAAAAAGGTAGATCCACAATGATTTAAAAACATTCATCTGTCTTATGTTAGACAAGTACCCGATAGTTGCACCGCATGCACACGTAGACACATGTACAGATACAGGCACTGAACAATATGGAAACTACATGCTTAATCCACTCTGATGTGAGGATGTGATGAGAGGATGTAAACATAAAAACTACACGTGTCGTTGTTCCTCAGAAAAAATGTAAAATTATTCTCAGATGATATTTTTAGTCTTTACATTCCAGCTGCAAACTTAATAAACCACCAAGAAAAATATGTGACACTGCACCTCATTGACCAATACTTCAAGTAACAATAAAATGAAAGCTATAAGAAATCACATTATTGTAAAATATATATATATATATTAAAAAGATAGATGGAAGAGGAAGGATAAGACACTATACCTTGAAATAAGGTATCAAGCCGAAGTCTGGAACCTTCTTAGAGCATCACAATGTGGTGCTTCTTTAATGAAACCCCATTGAAGCCGCTGCCGCTCAATCTGGCAATTCTGAGTAAGAATTGAGAAATATTCCCTTTCAATCCTTAACTCAAGGCCCCCGCGTTCATTGCTACCAGAAGGGTAGTCCTGGTCAAATTTTGTTGTTGACTTGACATAAAAATTAACACCCTTTTGTGTGGTAATCAGATGCTCATATGGATAGGCTCTCGAAAGACTATAAATAGGCTCTGAAGACGGCAAAAAGTTGAACAAGACAATCAAAATCACAGGCAACAATTGAATCAAAGCCCTAATATTAGAACCACCAGCAGAGCCAGTATTATTACCCATTCTCACACCCACCCCTGGTCCAAAACTAAACCCACTAAACTGCGTTGTGGCAGCTGGGTGCATTCCCCCAAAGAAGAAATTCCTAAAAATTTCCTCAGCATCAACATCACCATCATAAAACCCATTAAACCCTTGATGACGTCTAGTAGTTCTTCTTTCATAAACAGGCTCATCAGATCCCACAAGATCATATTTTTTCCTATTCTCCTCATCACTCAAACACTGAAAGGATTTGGATACCAATTTAAAGGCCTCCTCAGCCCCTGGAGCCTTGTTTTTATCAGGATGAACCTTTAGCGACAATTTTCGATAGGCCTTCCGAATATCCTCAACATTACAAGTTTTTTCTAACCCTAATATCTCATAGTAATCCTTTTTCCTCTTAATTTCCCTCACAATTGAGATCTGTTCTTCAGTAAAGGCCACTGAAGTCGTGGAAGACGATGATGATGACGACCCAGTTGCCGAAACCCTGCTCCGAGGCCCAGAATTAGTATTATCATTATCTGTAGGTTTTGATGAAGCCGAATGTGATCCATTTGTGAAATTATCTCCAGAATGGCTTTCAAGATTCGATAACAGATCGTCAACCGATAGAGAAGGATCGAGACGACGAGCTTTGTGGATGAATTTTATCGCACGGGCCCGATCACCAGATTCCAATGCGTCTCGTCCGATTTTCAGACACTTCAAGGCCTCATCCTTGTTCCCGTCCATTACGAATTAAACCAACGCTCAATCAACGAAATCCTAGAAACCCTAGATGAATCAATCTCGAAAGATACTACTATAAGCTTACGTATCTACGGATATAATAGCAAAAAAATTGGGAAAGTAAAGCTTACAGGTGATCCGATACCACTTCTCGCGGATCGATTGAATCAGGTTTCGAGGATGATCAAATTTAGGGTTTCATCAATCGATTTCGGAGCTGCTTTTTGATGAAGAAGTCATATCGTCGTCTATTTGGAAAGAGGAAGACAAATCCAATCCAAATACAGAGAAAAGGGTAGTTACGTAAATAGTGAGATAATTTTCAGCACAATATTATGTCTTGTTCGGGTATCGGATATATAAGTATTTTACTGGTTGCGGTTGGTGGTGGAATATCCGTTGTCGCTTTATTTATGATATTTGATAACTTTACTTCTTCTCCTTTTTTCTTTTTTTTTAAACCTCTAATTTATCAAAATATTAATATATAATTATTATTTCTACACATAAAAAAAATACTTTCTCACAAATTTTATTCACATTAATGTGAGTTTTATTTAATATTGATATGATAGAACAAACTATAATATTCTCTTATGAGATTGTTATATTTTTTTTATTAATATAAGTACATTTAATGTATATTCCCTCTGTCCAAAACACATTAAAATTTTATTACTAAATATATATCTTTAAAAAAATATAACCAAAACAAATTTTATATTCTCTTCTGTTAATTGTTATTCGTCAACCTTAATTTGTGTTCTCAATATACTTTTATATTATGGTTTGAATACACTTTAAATTTTAGAATTTTTTTTTATTATTATTTAAACCATAATATTTATACTTTAAGGGGTTATATGCGTTTTAATTAACTCTACTTTAGGTCGACTTACAAATGGGTCACTGAACTTTTTTTTCTTACAATCGACTTACTGAACTTTTATTTACTAACAAAAAATTTATAATTCCGTTAAATATGTTGGTTTTAGACGGAATTTAACACATAAGTTGCAGACGTGTAAAAAATTTTTGATGTGGCACGGATAAGTCTTATGTGGTTTTCATTATGTGGAAATGGAGGAAAATTTACAAATAAAATAATATAAATTAAAAAAGTTAGTCAAAAAAATAAGAAAATAAATGAAAAATATATTCAATTATTTTGTAATTAATATCAAATAAATTTTTATTTAATTATTTACAAATATAATAATATAATTTAGAAAAGTTTGCCAAAAAAATAAGAAAATAAATGAAATATGTGACGCCCCCAAAATAGGTATACAACACCCATTCTGAGTCGCCAAATACATGGTACAGAACGCAAACTACAACTTCAATAATACAAATGTCGTGCAAAATACGACAACACATATTGTGAGTTTAAATACAAATATTGTCTTCTAGACAATATCCACACTCAAATAAATTCTCATTACAATTATTCAAACACTATTTTACAGAAATAGTGAGGACTGCTAAAACATCTTTCTAGAACCATCACTCCATACCCCGACTAGATCCTGCTATGTTCTCACCTCCTGAGAAGAAAAATGGAACAAAAAGGAAAAGGGTGAGCTCAACTAGCCCAGTAAAGAATATTATGACTAAGATAATATACAAACAAATTATCGTTAGTCTTCAACAGGAAAAAATCTGATAGAATATAATCGACAACAAGTTTTAGATCAACAACTGCAGCGGAAACAGCAAACCATTAGAAGAGTCAAGTAGAGAAAGAATTCTACTATCTTCTAAGATTTAAAAGTCCATCATCAATATTTTATCCCTGTAACATCAATTAATAATCATCTTTATCCAAATATTCATCTTTGCACTACAGGCCAAAGATACTCATTTGTATCACCTGTCAGTCATGTTCATCTCAACACCTGTTCATCTTTGCACTACAGGCCAAAGATATTCATAAAGTAATCATACATCTTTGCACTACAGGCCAAAGATATTCAGTAATATCATCATTTAGGACTGAGGATGATGAAAAATATCTTAAAGAGAACAAATCCAATGAGACAGAAGGACAAATAGTAGGGATTCGTATAACAGTTTATCCAAAATCAATAATACTTCATAATAATCAATTGTGAAACATAATTCAAAAATAAAGATCAAAACATGGATACAATCAAAGATAGTAACCATAATAGACATCTTGGATAAAAAGAAATATTTTAATTTTTTGGTGAATAGTGTCGTATTCGTGAATAGTACCGTATACGTGAATAGTGCCGTATACGTGAATAGTAACCCCGATACAAAAAGTTCTAAATTTGATAAAAACTCATATCAATATTTCAGCATAATGATATTGAAGAAAATAATATCATTTAAGTAGAAAATAATATCCCTTACCTCAAGATATCAGTACTTCTGGTCGAAATACCGGTATAAGGCTGAAAGAAACTTGCTCTGATGAATAGAAACTCTCAAAGTATCTAAATACTCACAAAATACACTCAATAATCTAGAGAGAGAAAGAGAGAAAACTTGTTTCTGGTGTGATTTTCAATTTTAACTTAACCCTCTATTTATAGGAAAATTTTAGTAGGTTTGACCTGCAACCTGATAGCTTTACCTGCTACAATTCCCACCCACCACATTTGAAATATAATTCAGCACATTTCTTCACCAACCACAAGTGGGGCCCACCAATTCTAGAATTTTCCATCAAAATGATAAACTCCGAAAATTCAACAATTTCTGAACCAGTCATCTCGTAAAATTCATAATAAATCATACGTTCATTTTTAACGGTTAAAAATTTGTGGACATATACTCAACTTATATATGTATAACATATCCAAAAATTACCACGATCCAACGGTCGGATTAAAAATTATAACACCCGCAATATTTCTCAAAAACCCTGATTTGATTTTTAATACCTCCATTCCGATAAAAATACTGATAAAACAACTCAACATTAACTCCTTCATTTTTAACCACAAAAATATATCCCTCATTTATATCCACATAAAATAAATATTTTCTTATCATATGAATCAATAATTAATTATTCACAAATAATATTACAGAATCACATTTATGACAACCAGGCCGTTCCCAGGAAAGAGGGGGCTTTCCAATAAGGATTTCTCCTTACTGGCGCGCAATTAGATGACCAAACCTCTCCTTAGACAGAACTTTCTAGACATTATCAATAATGTTATCTAATAATATTATTCAAATAATATGAATTATTGATCTGATAATGGAAAATACTGTGCAGCAACAATTATTGAAACAACAATAATATAAAATATCAACGCAACAATTATTGAATCAATAAAATAAAATATTGAACAATAACTACTGTAACAATTATTGAGTAGTGCCTTCTTACGTACGAATCAATAATTGGTGCAATACCGTGTGCTACTGTATTTTAACCACCGGGTATTCCAACAGTATTAACGGTAACAACTACGCCGTTATTTATAAACAACTTATACTTGTCGTTTTTTTCATCCAATCGCTTTCCGTTATGGGGCCCACACAAGGCTGCGCCGTCGTACGAATATTCCCCGACAGCAAGAATATTCCACGACCAAACGAATATTCCCCGACAAAATGAATATTTTATAACCACTTGCTTATTTTGTAAAATTTGCACATTTCACCCATAACCAAAGTATTATATCAAATTAACCCCTTATTAATCACAATAATATTTAAAGAAAATTTGATTTTATTCATTAATAAGTTGGGGTCTTACAACCTCCCCTCCTTATGAAATTTCGTCATCGAAATTGACGTACGTACCTGATGTTTCAAAAAGGTGAGGATACCTCGCTTTCATTTCTGATTCCAACTCCCAGGTCATTTCTTCAATAGCATGGTTTCTCCACAAAACCTTAACTTGTGGTATAACCTTCGTGCGTAGGACATGCTCTTTCCTATCCAAGATCTTAACAGGTACCTCCTCGTACGTTAAATCTTCAGCTATCTCGCCTGGTTCTAACTCAATAATGTGGTTCGGGTCTTTAACATATTTACGAAGCATAGATATGTGAAAAACATTATGAACACGAGACATTCTTGGAGGTAATGCGAGTCTATATGCCACATTTCCTATTCGCTCAAGAATCTCAAATGGACCAACAAATCTTGGATTGAGCTTTCCTCTCTTCCCAAATCTTGTAACTCCCTTCCATGGTGTAACACGTAATAATACATGATCCCCAATATTAAATTCCACGTCCTTCCGATGAAGATCCGCATAACTCTTTTGTCGATCCTGTGCCGTTTGTATACGTTGTCGAATCGTTTGGATCTTCTCTGTAGTAATGCGTACCAACTCTGGTCCCAACAATGTTGCTTCACCCACCTCGTCCCAGCATACTGGAGAACGACATTTTCTTCCATACAACGCCTCGAATGGAGCCACACCTATGCTCGCCTGATAACTGTTGTTGTAGGAGAATTCCACCAATGGTAGGTACTTATCCCAACTCCCTTTGAGATCTAGGACACAAAGTCTTAATAGATCTTCAAGAGTTTGAATAGTCCTCTCTGATTGTCCGTCCGTTTGAGGATGGTATGCCGAACTGAATCGTAAATCTGTGCCCATAACTTTCTGCAAGCTAACCCAAAATCGTGAAGTGAATCTTGGGTCACGATCCGAAACTATGGATACTGGCATGCCATGCAATCTCACAATCTCGTTCACGTACGTACTAGCAAGACGTTCAAGGGAATAAGTCTCACGTATCGGTAAGAAATGAGCGGATTTGGTTAATCTATCAACAATAACCCAAATCGCATCTATGCCTTAAGAAACCTTGGGAAGACCCGTAACAAAATCCATAGTAATGTATTCCCACTTCCATTTCGGGATCTCAAGTGGTTGCAATGGACCCTTTGGCACTTGATGCTCCGCCTTTACACGTTGACAAGTTAAACACCTCGAGATAAACTCCGCGATCTCTCTTTTCATATTGCTCCACCAAAATGTATGTCGAAGATCGTGATACATTTTGGTACTCCCAGGATGGATTGCAAACGGTGTATTATGTGCCTCCATCATTATTCTATGCTTCAAGTCAAAATCGTTAGGAACACAAAGTCTGGAGTTGACTCGAAGTATTCCTTCTTCATCGATTCTTGCTTCTAGAATAACACCTTCTTGCACTTTCTTCTTCATACGCATCAGCTCCATGTCCGTGGCTTGAGCAGCTTTAACTTTATCGATTAAAGTCGGTTCTACTCGTATATTTGATATCATCATGTGGGTACTTGGAGCCTTCATCTCTATCTCCATCCTTTGTAAGTCATACAAAATGGGCCTTTGTGTTAACAATATTGCACTCGTACCCGCATATGATCTTCTACTCAATGTGTCAGCTACTACGTTTGCTTTTCCAGGATGATATTGGATGATATGATCGTAATCTTTCAACAGCTCGAGCCAACGTCGCTGCCGCATGTTGAGTTCCTTTTGGGTGAAGAAATATTTGAGGCTTTTATGATCTGTATAGATCTCCACTTTCTCCCCATACAGGTAGTGTCTCCAGATCTTCAACGCAAAAACGACTGCTGCCAACTCCAAATCATGAGTAGGATAATTCCTCTCATATTCTTTGAGTTGTCGTGAGGCATAGGCTATGACTTTCCCATGTTGCATGAGAACACATCCTAACCCTTTGCCTGAAGTATCGCTGTAGATAACAAATCCATCCGAACCAGATGGTATTGTCAGAACAGGTGCCGAAATGAATCTCCTCTTGAGTTCTTGGAAACTCTTCTCGCATTCCTCACTCCATACGAATTTGATATCCTTCTGAGTTAGCAGAGTTAACGGGGCAGCGATTCGAGAAAACCCTTCTACGAATCTCCGATAATAACCAGAAAGCTACATATTTCGATTAATGACTTAGGTTGCACTCAACTGTTACTCATATCCCAATCTTGGATATCACGTCACAATGACACCTATCAGTTTACTACCGCACGAATATGGCGTCCCTTACGGAGAGTCTGGCTTCAGTGTATTCCACAAAGGAAGTCACCAGATAGAGGCTCGGGTACAAACTTCTACAGTTAGGTTTTTAACTCCTGATGTTCAATAGGAGCTATTCGATATGAGATTTTAGAAGTGAGTTTTGTACCAGATTCAAAGATGATACAAAATTCAATATCACGCGTAGGCCAAGAAATTTTTCAGGAAATACGTCAGGGATTTACTAACAATAGAAATATCATTCAAATCTGACGTATTTTTGTTCAAGTCCATAACATAGCTAAGAAAGCTTGACATTCGTTTTTCAATAAACGAATAACTTTACGGCTTGATATGAAAGAGTTTGACTTCAATGGTTTGGTTGCTTGAATTTGAATAACAGGTTGCTTAGGAATATGAAAACTAACAACCTTACAAAAGCAATCAATTTGGCATAATGAGTAGTTAACCAATCGATCCCTAAAATCACATCAAAAGTAAGTATCTTTAAAGAGATAAGGTCAACAGGTAATGTGATGGTGCCAACTTGGATCAAACAAGATTTATAAACAGTGGATGTAACGAAAGTTTCTCCTAACAGAGTTTCAACAGATAAGTCAAAGTCTAATTTTCTCCGGAGTCAATTTTAAACGTTGAGTATAAGCAGGAGAGATAAATGAATGGGTAGAACCGGTATCTAATATGGTATAGACTTCGCAAAAATTTATAATTAACTAACACGTGCTAACTTCGTTCGGGTTCCTCGCATTCTGACCAGTCACGAAAAACGCTCTTCCAGGAACCGCTGATTTCGACTTATCCGGGACAACTTTTGGAGTCACCATCCCCGCTGAACTTGGTTTTTCTACAGAACACTCTCGAGCTATATGACCCTCCTTTCCACAGTTATAACATACCTTGGATTGTTGTGGGCAGTTTGGGCTGATATGTCCCTCTTTCCCATATTTGTAACATACGACCGGTGGTCGTTCTCCTCCCCTAGAAACAGTTGATGTTTGTGCTGACGTCTTCACATTATCATTGTTGTACCTTCTCTTCTTGAAATCTCCTCCCGACTCGCTCCTTCTATTATCACGACCACGATTACCACCAGAGTGGTTACCGCTTTTGTCTGAATGCTTTCCTCCCTGCTGGTTTTCATTACTTCGATGACTGCTGCCACCGGTATGACCCTGGTTGTGGTCCCTCGGTTGCACATACTCATTATCTCGCTCTAATAATTGAGCCCTGTTTACAACATCTGAATATAAAGAAAATTTATGAGAGATAAGATATTGTCGAATCTCGGGTTTTAGACCTCTCAGAAACATCCTTGTCATTCGTTCCTCATTTTCGACCAAATGAGGTGCAAACCTGGATAACTCTGCAAACTTCGCCTCGTACTGGGACACCGTCATGTTGTTTTGTTCCAGTCTGATAAACTCTACCTCCTTCATATGACGAATACTTTCAGGAAAGTACTTGTCATTGAACAGTTTTTGAAATGTTTCCCAGGACATGTTGACTGCGTCAGGCTGGGTACGCTTCACAGACTCCCACCAGTAGTCTGCCTCACCGCGGAACATAAAGGTGGCGAATAGAACCTTCTGTTCCTCCGTGCATCCCAAGACATCGAATATCTTGGTAATTTGCTTGACCCACGTTTCCGCTATGATCGGATCCGGCTTTCCCTTAAATTCTGGTGGTCCCAATTCTTTGAACTGCTTAACTGTGACAAACCGCGCGTTATCATTTCCACCCGTATTCTACACACGAGTCTCCCTCGTCTGATTTTGCATGAACTGCAAAAAGCTCCTAAACATTCCATCATTCATCGTTTGCTCGGTAACGTTGTTTACAGGAGGAATATTGCCTTCCTGTTGCACGTTCCCCTGGGTGGTGATCAAAGGTGTCTCCACGGTCTGATTTACTCCATTATTAACGTTCTCAGCTGCCATTCTTAAATACTGCCATAAAACAAGGGTTAATAGTCATGTCATATATTATCCCTATAATCTGACCGACCAAATAAACACCAAATAAACTTAGTCAAGTCATACTAGTGAAGGAATTCCCCGTCTCTCCCCTCCTAGTTCTTGTCTCACATGTGACGCCCCCAAAATAGGTATACAACACCCATTCTGAGTCGCCAAATACATGGTACAGAACGCAAACTACAACTTCAATAATACAAATGTCGTGCAAAATACGACAACACATATTGTGAGTTTAAATACAAATATTGTCTTCTAGACAATATCCACACTCAAATAAATTCTCATTACAATTATTCAAATACTATTTTACAGAAATAGTGAGGACTGCTAAAACATCTTTCTAGAACCATCACTCCATATCCCGACTAGATCCTGCTATGTTCTCACCTCCTGAGAAGAAAAATGGAACAAAAAGGAAAAGGGTGAGCTCAACTAGCCCAGTAAAGAATATTATGACTAAGATAATATACAAACAAATTATCGTTAGTCTTCAACAGGGAAAAATCTAATAGAATATAATCGACAACAAGTTTTAGATCAACAACTGCAGCGGAAACAGCAAACCATTAGAAGAGTCAAGTAGAGAAAGAATTCTACTATCTTCTAAGATTTAAAAGTCCATCATCAATATTTTATCCCTGTAACATCAATTAATAATCATCTTTATCCAAATATTCATCTTTGCACTACAGGCCAAAGATATTCATTTGTATCACCTGTCAGTCATGTTCATCTCAACACCTGTTCATCTTTGCACTACAGGCCAAAGATATTCATAAAGTAATCATACATCTTTGCACTACAGGCCAAAGATATTCAGTAATATCATCATTTAGGACTGAGGATGATGAAAAATATCTTAAAGAGAATGAATCCAATGAGACAGAAGGACAAATAGTAGGGATTCGTATAACAGTTTATCTAAAATCAATAATACTTCATAATAATCAATTGTGAAGCATAATTCAAAAATAAAGATCAAAACATGGATACAATCAAAGATAGTAACCATAATAGACATCTTGGATAAAAAGGAAAATTTTAATTTTTCGGTGAATAGTGTCGTATTCGTGAATAGTACCGTATACGTGAATAGTGCCGTATACGTGAATAGTAACCCCGATACAAAAAGTTTCAAATTTGATAAAAACTCATATCAATATTTCAGCATAATGATATTGAAGAAAATAATATCATTTAAGTAGAAAATAATATCCCTTACCTCAAGATATCAGTACTTCTGGTCGGAATACCGGTATAAGGCTGAAAGAAACTTGCTCTGATGAATAGAAACTCTCAAAGTATCTAAATACTCACAAAATACACTCAATAATCTAGAGAGAGAAAGAGAGAAAACTTGTTTCTGGTGTGATTTTCAATTCTAACTTAGCCCTCTATTTATAGGAAAATTTTAGTAGGTTTGACCTGCAACCTGATGGCTTTACCTGCTACTATTCCCACCCACCACATTTGAAATATAATTCAGCATATTTCTTCACCAACCACAAGTGGGGCCCACCAATTCTAGAATTTTCCATCAAAATAATAAACTCCGAAAATTCAACAATTTCTGAACCAGTCATCTCGTAAAATTCATAATAAATCATACGTTCATTTTTAACGGTTCAAAATTTGTGGACATATACTCAACTTATATATGTATAACATATCCAAAAATTACCACGATCCAACGGTCGGATTAAAAATTATAACACCCGCAATATTTCTCAAAAACCCTGATTTGATTTTTAATACCTCCATTCCGATAAAAATACTGATAAAACAACTCAACATTAACTCCTTCATTTTTAACCACAAAAATATATCCCTCATTTATATCCACATAAAATAAATATTTTTTTATCATATGAATCAATAATTAATTATTCACAAATAATATTACAGAATCACATTTATGACAACCAGACCGTTCCCAGGAAAGAGGGGGCTTTCCAATAAGGATTTCTCCTTACTGGCGCGCAATTAGATGACCAAACCTCTCCTTAGACAGAACTTTCTAGACATTATCAATAATGTTATCTAATAATATTATTCAAATAATATGAATTATTGATCTGATAATAGAAAATACTGTGTAGCAACAATTATTGAAACAACAATAATATAAAATATCAACGCAACAATTATTGAATCAATAAAATAAAATATTGAACAATAACTACTGTAACAATTATTGAGTAGTGCCTTCTTACGTACGAATCAATAATTGGTGCAATACCGTGTGCTACTGTGTAAGACCCCAAATTTTATGAAATAAAAGTATTCAATTTTTCTTATAATTACTATTCAGTAAATGGTTAAAATTGATAAATATTAAAGTTAAGGGTGATATGTGAATTTTTTTTCAAAATAAGCAAGTGGTTATAAAATAATCATTGTTGTCGGGGAATATTCGTTGGTCGTGGAATATTCTTTCTCTGTCGGGGAATATTCGTACGACGGCGCAGCTATTTGTGGACCCCATAACGAATAACTGTCGGGTGAAGGAAAACGACAAATTTGAGTTTTTACAAATAACGGCGTAGTTGTTACCGTTAACACTGTTGGAATACCCGGTGGTTAAAATACAGTAATACGCGTTATTGCACAGTAGCACACGGTATTGCATAGTATTTTTAAAATTATTGATTCTTACGTAAGAAGGCACTACTCAATAATTGTTACAGTAATTACTGTTCAATATTTTACTTTATTGATTCAATAATTGCTGCGTTGATATTTTATATTTTTGTTTCAATAATTATTGCTGCACAGTATTTTCTATTATCAGATCAATAATTCATATTATTTGAATAATATTATTAGATAGCATTATTGGCAATGTCTAGAAAGTTCTGTCTAAGGAGAGGTTTGGTCATCTAATTGCGCGCCAGTAAGGAGAAATCCTTATTGGAAAGCCCCCTCTTTCCTGGGAACGGCCTGGTTGTCATAAATGTGATTCTGTAATATTATTTGTGAATAATTAATTATTGATTCATATGATAAGAAAATATTTATTTTATGTGGATATAAATGAGGGATATATTTTTGTGGTTAAAAAATGAAGGAGTTAATGTTGAGATTTTTATCCGTATTTTTGTCGGAATGGAGGTATTAAAAATTAGGATTTTTTTGAGATATTTTGCGGGGGTTATAATTTTTAATCCGACCGTTGGATCGTGGTAATTTTTGGATATGTTATACATATATAAGTTGAGTATATGTCCACAAATTTTGAACCGTTAAAAATGAACGTATGATTTATTATGAATTTTACGAGATGACTGGTTCAGAAATTGTTGAATTTTCGGAGTTAATCATTTTTGGTGGAAAATTCTAGAATTGGTGGGCCCCACTTGTGGTTGGTGAAGAAATGTGCTGAATTATATTTTAAATGTGGTGGGTGGGAATAGTAGCAGGTAAAGCCATCAGGTTGCAGGTCAAACCTACCAAAATTTTCCTATAAATAGAGGGCTAAGTTAGAATTGAAAATCACACCAGAAACATAAGCTTTCTCTCTTTCTCTCTCTAGATTATTGAGTGTATTTTGTGAGTATTTAGATACTTGGTGAGTTGCTATTCATCAGTGCGAGTTTCCTTCAGCGTCATATCCGATATCCAATCTGAAGTGCTGCTCTTTGAGGTAAGGGATTGTAAGGGATAGTAAGGGATATTAAGGGATTTTAAGGGTTATTATGATTTTCAGTTTCGTAATTTTTCTGATCTTCAAAAATTCTGGAAAAATTTGAAATGATATTTTGATGAGTTTTCTTGATTGTGTCCAAAAATAGTGATTTTTGGATGTATAGATTGAGAGTTATGAATTTTATGAGAAAAGACTATTTTAAAAGTAACAGCTTATAATTCCTTGTGGTTAACTCCAAAATTGATAAAATTTTTATTGGGAGTACATGTATATGATAGAAGTATACTCTATGAATTTCAGAATTTTTGTACAAAAGTACAATTTTTGATAAATGTCTAAATATTCGGCTGTTTTGGCCATATGAAAAATAGTAAATGACTTTTAAAAATTCTGAGAAAAATATATGTTCACTATGGGACTATATTATGCTAAATTCCAGAAAAGAAATATTTTTGGAACGGATTTGGTATTTTTCATGAAAATAGTCTAGTTATGAGAAAATGAATTAAATATGTTATGTGAAGTAAGAAAATTGGAAAATAGGATTTTATGGCTTGAGAATCCTATATATGAGGTATATGCAGATTTTTGATGAGGGTTTTGGTTATTGATGATGAAATCTTAAGAGTTGGCATTTTATGATGATTAAATGCATTAATTAGTAAAGTGTAAACAATTTAAATAAATTGTTTATAAGCTTAAGAAATGTTATTCTTTCAATATCATTATACCGAAGTATTGGTATGAATTTTATTGTGGAATTTCTACCTTTTTGAGTCGGTGTTACTATTCACGAGTTACTATTCATGAGTTACTATTCACGAGTTACTATTCACGACAAAATTGGTTTCTTTTACTAACCAAATTATAGTTGATTTATGAATATTACTCTTGAGATTAAATCTATATGTTGATTATATTGATTTTATTATCATATATAACATTTTTATAACCCTGATGTTGAATTTCTCTTTCACTGGAGTGTAAAGATGGGTAGATTATTGGTATGATCATGACTAGGGTTCTCTTTGGCCTGTAGTGCAAAGTTGAATTGTGACTGGTATGATCATGACCATTGAATTTACAATTGAATATCTTTAGCTTAAGTGTAAAGATGAATTGATTAACATGGTTATAATTATGGTGTATATAAATTCTGAAATGATTATATATTTCTTTGAGATATGAATATATTTGGTCTGTAGTGCAAATATGAATTGTTGAGGAATATCTTTGGCCTGTAGTGCAAAGATGAATTATAGATGAATATCTTTGGCCAGTAATGCAAAGATGAACTGTGGATGAATATCTTTGGCCTGTAGTGCAAAGATGACTTGTTGATGAATATCTTTGGCCCGTAGTGCAAAGATGAAGTTATTAGTATGATTATGAACAGGAACTGTGATTTGGTATAACCATGATGTTTGATGTTTCAGGTGATGAAAATTATATTCGTCCTAGATGAGAAGAGAAATTTAGAACTACAATTATGATTATGAGTTATTCATATGATTGTGGACCAGAATTGTTGATTGATGTTACAGGGATAAAACATTGTTGGTGAATTTTTAACATGGAGAAGATAATAGACTTTATAGTCTATTTGACTCTTCTAATGGATTGCTCGTTCCGCTGCAACTATGGTTGAAATTTTTATCATTTACCATATGTTCTAAATCTCTGATTTATTGTTGATGAAGGCTATTGATAATTTAATTATCTTTAGTCATGATATTCTTTACTGAGCTAGTTGTGCTCACCCTTTTGCTTCACAATTCCTTTCAGGTAATAAGAGTGTAGCTGGGTCGAGCGAGGGTAACGGGGAAATAGAACGGTGGTCTCTAGCTGTGGATGTTCTCCCGAAGCAGTATAGAAAAGTTCATTTAGTAGTTATATTTGGTGAATCCAATAGGGTAAGGTGTACCCAACGTTGGAAGGGTGGTTTGCCACTATCATACAAGATGTCTAACGACATACAACCTCGTGTCATCATAAGACATGGATGTGCTCATCCACTTGCTGAGTATATATACGAGCACTACCTATATAATCTTGGTGTTTGTTTAAAGTATAATTTTTAATTAGAGACAGTAGAGATAATGATATGTCAAGAGAAGACTCACCATTGGGAAGAATATGATAGTAATCTTCTCGTTTTTCTTTGGGGTCTATTGGGTCAACCAAGGATAATTCTGTGGCCATATGATATCTATCATAACCTAGACGCGTGGCCTCCCATGTACAAAGGTTTCCTTGAGTACTTCCCAAAGATTCTAATTTCTAAGACAGTTTTTGACTATACCTTTATGTAAGGTGTCATTGTGAGGTGATGTCCACGGTTGGAACATGAGTCACATTTGGTATATATTTGTATCCAAACTCACAGCATATGTGTTGTTGTATTTTGCACGATAATTATTGTAATAAAGTTATAGTAGTTTTCTGTACCATGTATTTGGCGACTCAGAATAGGTTGGATGGAATGGACCTATTTTGGGGTCGTTACATTTGGTATCAGAGCTTAGGGATATGATCTCTGGCGGAGATCGGGGAATAAAACTAGGAAGGGAGAGATGAGTAAATCCTTCGCTAGTGTGTCCTACCTAAGCTTATTTGATGGTCAGTCATAATATCGGGATATTATGTGATATGTTAATTTGTTCAAATTAACCCTTGTTTTGAAGCTGTATTCTAGAATGATATCTGAAATACAGGAGATGAGCAATGAAGAAATTATGATGATAAGGAAGATGGAATCTGAAATGAAAGCAAGGTATTCTCAACTTTTCGAAATACCAGGTACGTAAATTTCGGGGACGAAATTTTATAAGGAGGGGAGATTGTAAGACCCCAAATTTTATGAAATAAAAGTATTCAATTTTTCTTATAATTACTATTCAGTAAATGGTTAAATTGATAAATATTAAAGTTAAGGGTGATATGTGAATTTTTTTTCAAAATAAGCAAGTGGTTATAAAATAATCATTGTTGTCGGGGAATATTCGTTGGTCGTGGAATATTCTTTTCTGTCGGGGAATATTCGTACGACGGCGCAGCTATTTGTGGGCCCCATAACGAATAACTGTCGGGTGAAGGAAAACGACAAATTTGAGTTTTTACAAATAACGGCGTAGTTGTTACCGTTAACACTGTTGGAATACCCGGTGGTTAAAATACAGTAATACGCGTTATTGCACAGTAGCACACGGTATTGCATAGTATTTTTAAAATTATTGATTCTTACGTAAGAAGGCACTACTCAATAATTGTTACAGTAATTACTGTTCAATATTTTATTTTATTGATTCAATAATTGCTGCGTTGATATTTTATATTTTTGTTTCAATAATTGTTGCTGCACAGTATTTTCTATTATCAGATCAATAATTCATATTATTTGAATAATATTATTAGATAGCATTATTGGCAATGTCTAGAAAGTTCTGTCTAAGGAGAGGTTTGGTCATCTAATTGCGCGCCAGTAAGGAGAAATCCTTATTGGAAAGCCCCCTCTTTCCTGGGAACGGCCTGGTTGTCATAAATGTGATTCTGTAATATTATTTGTGAATAATTAATTATTGATTCATATGATAAGAAAATATTTATTTTATGTGGATATAAATGAGGGATATATTTTTGTGGTTAAAAAATGAAGGAGTTAATGTTGAGATTTTTATCCGTATTTTTGTCGGAATGGAGGTATTAAAAATTAGGGTTTTTTGAGATATTTTGCGGGGGTTATAATTTTTAATCCGACCGTTGGATCGTGGTAATTTTTGGATATGTTATACATATATAAGTTGAGTATATGTCCACAAATTTTGAACCGTTAAAAATGAACGTATGATTTATTATGAATTTTACGAGATGACTGGTTCAGAAATTGTTGAATTTTCGGAGTTAATCATTTTTGGTGGAAAATTCTAGAATTGGTGGGCCCCACTTGTGGTTGGTGAAGAAATGTGCTGAATTATATTTCAAATGTGGTGGGTGGGAATAGTAGCAGGTAAAGCCATCAGGTTGCAGGTCAAACCTACCAAAATTTTCCTATAAATAGAGGGCTAAGTTAGAATTGAAAATCACACCAGAAACATAAGCTTTCTCTCTTTCTCTCTCTAGATTATTGAGTGTATTTTGTGAGTATTTAGATACTTGGTGAGTTGCTATTCATCAGTGCAAGTTTCCTTCAGCGTCATATCCGATATCCAATCAGAAGTACTGCTCTTTGAGGTAAGGGATTGTAAGGGATAGTAAGGGATATTAAGGGATTTTAAGGGTTGTTATGATTTTCAGTTTCGTAATTTTTCTGATCTTCAAAAATTCTGGAAAAATTTGAAATGATATTTTGATGAGTTTTCTTGATTGTGTCCAAAAATGGTGATTTTTGGATGTATAGATTGAGAGTTATGAATTTTATGAGAAAAGACTATTTTAAAAGTAACAGCTTATAATTCCTTGTGGTTAACTCCAAAATTGATAAAATTTTTATTGGGAGTACATGTATATGATAGAAGTATACTCTGTGAATTTCAGAATTTTTGTACAAAAGTACAATTTTTGATAAATGTCTAAATATTCGGCTGTTTTGGCCATATGAAAAATAGTAAATGACTTTTAAAAATTCTGAGAAAAATATATGTTCACTATGGGACTATATTATGCTAAATTCCAGAAAAGAAATATTTTTGGAACTGATTTGGTATTTTTCATGAAAATAGTCTAGTTATGAGAAAATGAATTAAATATGTTATGTGAAGTAAGAAAATTGGAAAATAGGATTTTATGGCTTGAGAATCCTATATATGAGGTATATGCAGATTTTTGATGAGGGTTTTGGTTATTGATGATGAAATCTTAAGAGTTGGCATTTTATGATGATTAAATGCATTAATTAGTAAAGTGTAAACAATTTAAATAAATTGTTTATAAGCTTAAGAAATGTTATTCTTTCAATATCATTATACCGAAATATTGGTATGAATTTTATTGTGGAATTTCTACCTTTTTGAGTCGGTGTTACTATTCACGAGTTACTATTCATGAGTTACTATTCACGAGTTACTATTCACGACAAAATTGGTTTCTTTTACTAACCAAATTATAGTTGATTTATGAATATTACTCTTGAGATTAAATCTATATGTTGATTATATTGATTTTATTATCATATATAACATTTTTATAACCCTGATGTTGAATTTCTCTTTCACTGGAGTGTAAAGATGGGTAGATTATTGGTATGATCATGACTAGGGTTCTCTTTGGCCTGTAGTGCAAAGTTGAATTGTGACTGGTATGATCATGACCATTGAATTTACAATTGAATATCTTTAGCTTAAGTGTAAAGATGAATTGATTAACATGGTTATAATTATGGTGTATATAAATTCTGAAATGATTATATATTTCTTTGAGATATGAATATATTTGGCCTGTAGTGCAAATATGAATTGTTGAGGAATATCTTTGGCCTGTAGTGCAAAGATGAATTATAGATGAATATCTTTGGCCAGTAATGCAAAGATGAACTGTGGATGAATATCATTGGCCTGTAGTGCAAAGATGACTTGTTGATGAATATCTTTGGCCCGTAGTGCAAAGATGAAGTTATTAGTATGATTATGAACAGGAACTGTGATTTGGTATAACCATGATGTTTGATGTTTCAGGTGATGAAAATTATATTCGTCCTAGATGAGAAGAGAAATTTAGAACTACAATTATGATTATGAGTTATTCATATGATTGTGGACCAGAATTGTTGATTGATGTTACAGGGATAAAACATTGTTGGTGAATTTTTAACATGGAGAAGATAATAGACTTTATAGTCTATTTGACTCTTCTAATGGATTGCTCGTTCCGCTGCAACTATGGTTGAAATTTTTATCATTTACCATATGTTCTAAATCTCTGATTTATTGTTGATGAAGGCTATTGATAATTTAATTATCTTTAGTCATGATATTCTTTACTGAGCTAGTTGTGCTCACCCTTTTGCTTCACAATTCCTTTCAGGTAATAAGAGTGTAGCTGGGTCGAGCGAGGGTAACGGGGAAATAGAACGGTGGTCTCTAGCTGTGGATGTTCTCCCGAAGCAGTATAGAAAAGTTCATTTAGTAGTTATATTTGGTGAATCCAATAGGGTAAGGTGTACCCAACGTTGGAAGGGTGGTTTGCCACTATCATACAAGATGTCTAACGACATACAACCTCGTGTCATCATAAGACATGGATGTGCTCATCCACTTGCTGAGTATATATACGAGCACTACCTATATAATCTTGGTGTTTGTTTAAAGTATAATTTTCAATTAGAGACAGTAGAGATAATGATATGTCAAGAGAAGACTCACCATTGGGAAGAATATGATAGTAATCTTCTCGTTTTTCTTTGGGGTCTATTGGGTCAACCAAGGATAATTCTGTGGCCATATGATATCTATCATAACCTAGACGCGTGGCCTCCCATGTACGAAGGTTTCCTTGAGCACTTCCCAAAGATTCTAATTTCTAAAACAGTTTTTGACTATACCTTTATGTAAGGTGTCATTGTGAGGTGATGTCCACGGTTGGAACATGAGTCACATTTGGTATATATTTGTATCCAAACTCACAGCATATGTGTTGTTGTATTTTGCACGACAATTATTGTAATAAAGTTATAGTAGTTTTCTGTACCATGTATTTGGCGACTCAGAATAGGTTGGATGGAATGGACCTATTTTGGGGTCGTTACATTTGGTATCAGAGCTTAGGGATATGATCTCTGGCGGAGATCGGGGAATAAAACTAGGAAGGGAGAGATGAGTAAATCCTTCGCTAGTGTGTCCTACCTAAGCTTATTTGATGGTCAGTCATAATATCGGGATATTATGTGATATGTTAATTTGTTCAAATTAACCCTTGTTTTGAAGCTGTATTCTAGAATGATATCTGAAATACAGGAGATGAGCAATGAAGAAATTATGATGATAAGGAAGATGGAATCTGAAATGAAAGCAAGGTATTCTCAACTTTTCGAAATACCAGGTACGTAAATTTCGGGGACGAAATTTTATAAGGAGGGGAGATTGTAAGACCCCAAATTTTATGAAATAAAAGTATTCAATTTTTCTTATAATTACTATTCAGTAAATGGTTAAAATTGATAAATATTAAAGTTAAGGGTGATATGTGAATTTTTTTTCAAAATAAGCAAGTGGTTATAAAATAATCATTGTTGTCGGGGAATATTCGTTGGTCGTGGAATATTCTTTCTCTGTCGGGGAATATTCGTACGACGGCGCAGCTATTTGTGGGCCCCATAACGAATAACTGTCGGGTGAAGGAAAACGACAAATTTGAGTTTTTACAAATAACGGCGTAGTTGTTACCGTTAACACTGTTGGAATACCCGGTGGTTAAAATACAGTAATACGCGTTATTGCACAGTAGCACACGGTATTGCATAGTATTTTTAAAATTATTGATTCTTACGTAAGAAGGCACTACTCAATAATTGTTACAGTAATTACTGTTCAATATTTTACTTTATTGATTCAATAATTGCTGCGTTGATATTTTATATTTTTGTTTCAATAATTATTGCTGCACAGTATTTTCTATTATCAGATCAATAATTCATATTATTTGAATAATATTATTAGATAGCATTATTGGCAATGTCTAGAAAGTTCTGTCTAAGGAGAGGTTTGGTCATCTAATTGCGCGCCAGTAAGGAGAAATCCTTATTGGAAAGCCCCCTCTTTCCTGGGAACGGCCTGGTTGTCATAAATGTGATTCTGTAATATTATTTGTGAATAATTAATTATTGATTCATATGATAAGAAAATATTTATTTTATGTGGATATAAATGAGGGATATATTTTTGTGGTTAAAAAATGAAGGAGTTAATGTTGAGATTTTTATCCGTATTTTTGTCGGAATGGAGGTATTAAAAATTAGGGTTTTTTTGAGATATTTTGCGGGGGTTATAATTTTTAATCCGACCGTTGGATCGTGGTAATTTTTGGATATGTTATACATATATAAGTTGAGTATATGTCCACAAATTTTGAACCGTTAAAAATGAACGTATGATTTATTATGAATTTTACGAGATGACTGGTTCAGAAATTGTTGAATTTTCGGAGTTAATCATTTTTGGTGGAAAATTCTAGAATTGGTGGGCCCCACTTGTGGTTGGTGAAGAAATGTGCTGAATTATATTTTAAATGTGGTGGGTGGGAATAGTAGCAGGTAAAGCCATCAGGTTGCAGGTCAAACCTACCAAAATTTTCCTATAAATAGAGGGCTAAGTTAGAATTGAAAATCACACCAGAAACATAAGCTTTCTCTCTTTCTCTCTCTAGATTATTGAGTGTATTTTGTGAGTATTTAGATACTTGGTGAGTTGCTATTCATCAGTGCGAGTTTCCTTCAGCGTCATATCCGATATCCAATCTGAAGTGCTGCTCTTTGAGGTAAGGGATTGTAAGGGATAGTAAGGGATATTAAGGGATTTTAAGGGTTGTTATGATTTTCAGTTTCGTAATTTTTCTGATCTTCAAAAATTCTGGAAAAATTTGAAATGATATTTTGATGAGTTTTCTTGATTGTGTCCAAAAATGGTGATTTTTGGATGTATAGATTG
Source organism: Panax notoginseng (assembly GCA_016801055.1). Lineage (NCBI taxonomy): Eukaryota > Viridiplantae > Streptophyta > Magnoliopsida > Apiales > Araliaceae > Panax > Panax notoginseng. Next base: position 172,711,041 of record CM029021.1, read on the forward strand.
AGAGTTATGAATTTTATGAGAAAAGACTATTTTAAAAGTAACAGCTTATAATTCCTTGTGGTTAACTCCAAAATTGATAAAATTTTTATTGGGAGTACATGTATATGATAGAAGTATACTCTGTGAATTTCAGAATTTTTGTACAAAAGTACAATTTTTGATAAATGTCTAAATATTCGGCTGTTTTGGCCATATGAAAAATAGTAAATGACTTTTAAAAATTCTGAGAAAAATATATGTTCACTATGGGACTATATTATGCTAAATTCCAGAAAAGAAATATTTTTGGAACGGATTTGGTATTTTTCATGAAAATAGTCTAGTTATGAGAAAATGAATTAAATATGTTATGTGAAGTAAGAAAATTGGAAAATAGGATTTTATGGCTTGAGAATCCTATATATGAGGTATATGCAGATTTTTGATGAGGGTTTTGGTTATTGATGATGAAATCTTAAGAGTTGGCATTTTATGATGATTAAATGCATTAATTAGTAAAGTGTAAACAATTTAAATAAATTGTTTATAAGCTTAAGAAATGTTATGATTTCAATATCATTATACCGAAGTATTGGTATGAATTTTATTGTGGAATTTCTACCTTTTTGAGTCGGTGTTACTATTCACGAGTTACTATTCATGAGTTACTATTCACGAGTTACTATTCACGACAAAATTGGTTTCTTTTACTAACCAAATTATAGTTGATTTATGAATATTACTCTTGAGATTAAATCTATATGTTGATTATATTGATTTTATTATCATATATAATATTTTTATAACCCTGATGTTGAATTTCTCTTTCACTGGAGTGTAAAGATGGGTAGATTATTGGTATGATCATGACTAGGGTTCTCTTTGGCCTGTAGTGCAAAGTTAAATTGTGACTGGTATGATCATGACCATTGAATTTACAATTGAATATCTTTAGCTTAAGTGTAAAGATGAATTGATTAACATGGTTATAATTATGGTGTATATAAATTCTGAAATGATTATATATTTCTTTGAGATATGAATATATTTGGCCTGTAGTGCAAATATGAATTGTTGAGGAATATCTTTGGCCTGTAGTGCAAAGATGAATTGTAGATGAATATCTTTGGCCAGTAATGCAAAGATGAACTGTGGATGAATATCTTTGGCCTGTAGTGCAAAGATGACTTGTTGATGAATATCTTTGGCCCGTAGTGCAAAGATGAAGTTATTAGTATGATTATGAACAGGAACTGTGATTTGGTATAACCATGATGTTTGATGTTTCAGGTGATGAAAATTATATTCGTCCTAGATGAGAAGAGAAATTTAGAACTACAATTATGATTATGAGTTATTCATATGATTGTGGACCAGAATTGTTGATTGATGTTACAGGGATAAAACATTGTTGGTGAATTTTTAACATGGAGAAGATAATAGACTTTATAGTCTATTTGACTCTTCTAATGGATTGCTCGTTCCGCTGCAACTATGGTTGAAATTTTTATCATTTACCATATGTTCTAAATCTCTGATTTATTGTTGATGAAGGCTATTGATAATTTAATTATCTTTAGTCATGATATTCTTTACTGAGCTAGTTGTGCTCACCCTTTTGCTTCACAATTCCTTTAAGGTAATAAGAGTGTAGCTGGGTCGAGCGAGGGTAACGGGGAAATAGAACGGTGGTCTCTAGCTGTGGATGTTCTCCCGAAGCAGTATAGAAAAGTTCATTTAGTAGTTATATTTGGTGAATCCAATAGGGTAAGGTGTACCCAACGTTGGAAGGGTGGTTTGCCACTATCATACAAGATGTCTAACGACATACAACCTCGTGTCATCATAAGACATGGATGTGCTCATCCACTTGCTGAGTATATATACGAGCACTACCTATATAATCTTGGTGTTTGTTTAAAGTATAATTTTTAATTAGAGACAGTAGAGATAATGATATGTCAAGAGAAGACTCACCATTGGGAAGAATATGATAGTAATCTTCTCGTTTTTCTTTGGGGTCTATTGGGTCAACCAAGGATAATTCTGTGGCCATATGATATCTATCATAACCTAGACGCGTGGCCTCCCATGTACAAAGGTTTCTGTGACGCCCCCAAAATTAGGTATACATCACCCATCTTGGGTCGTCAGATACATGGTACAGAATACAAATACAACTTACTAATACAACTGTCGTGTACAATACGACAAAACATAAACTGTGAGTTTGAATACAAATATTATCTTCTAGAGAGTATTCATACTCAAAAGGAGTCCTCATTACATTTATTAACACACCATTACATAGAATAGTGAGGACTACTAACTAATACTATCATTCGGACCATCACTCCGTACCCCGACTTGTCCCAGCTACGTTCTCATTTCCTGAAGAGAACAGTGAAAGAAAGGGTGAGCTCAACTAGCCCAGTAAGAAATATTATGACTAAGATAATGCAGAATAAATTATCATTAGCCTTCAACAATGTTAAACTGATAAAATATAATAGACATCAAGTTTAACTGCAGCGGAACAAGCAATCCATTAAAAGAGTCAAGTAGAAAATAAACTCTACTATCTTTTATGATTTAAAAGATTTTCCAACACTGTGATCGCTGAGACTCAGCTTAATAAAATAATCCACATCATCGAATCACCCCTGCACTACGGCCAAGGATATTCGTATATTCATTAATGGTCATGATCATGCCAACAACTGTCCATCAATGCACTACGGGCCAATGAGGACTTTTACCACATCATTTGTAACATTACGGTCATGATTATACCGAATAATCCCTGGTCATAATCATACCAAGTCCATCTATGCACTACATGCCACAGATGACTTTCAACATTTTATAAACATGAGGATGATGACAATGATATAAGAATTCAATAAAACAAGTTCAAGAATTAATTTATCCAGGAATTAACAACGTCCAAATTGTCAACATGATACTGCATTGTGGAGTAAAATTCAAGAATGCTTAGAAGAATATTTTCTTGAAAAGATACTGGATGAAACGCAACTATCAAGGATATTCCACAACTTTCATGGAGTATAGAAGTCAAAACTTAACCAACTGAGTACAATAAAGAATTGAATAACAAAAGAAATCACCATGCATGCGATAGACCGCACAGACAGGTTATTCCAATAGAATAATAAATAATGGAACCAGGTCCGGCGTAAACGCACAGACAGGATATTCCGACAGAATAATAAATAATGGAACCAGGTCCGGTGTAAAACACACAGACAGGATATTCCAACAGAATAATAATAAAACGGAACCAGGTCTGGTGTAAAACACACAGACAGGATGTTCCAACAGAATAATAAACGGAACCAGGTCCGGTGTAAAACACACAGACAGGATGTTCCAACAGAATAATAGAAGAATGTCACCAAGTATAGGGTAGACCGCGTATACTGGTTATTCCAACAGAATAATAACAAATGGAATAACAGAAGTTCTCTTCATGAATATAAAAGAAATAATATTCCCTACCTTAAAAGAACTGGATATTGGAAAAGTGATGTAGCAGAATACTTTTATTCTCTCTCTCTCTTATTCTCTCTATACTTTCTCTCTCTATAGCTTGAATGAATTCGTGAAAAATAATGAAGCCCTAGGCCTCTATTTATAGAAAAACTGAGGGTGGCTCTTGGTCTTAACGAAGGGTCAAATGACTCTTGGTCTTAACGAAGGGTCAAATGACTCTTGGTAATATTGAAGGGACAACTACTATTGACGAAAGTAATTACTATTGACCAAGGTAAATACTATTGACGATGGTAATTACTATTGACCAAGGTAAATACTATTGACCAAGGTAAATACTATTGACGAAGGTAATTACTATTGACCAAGGTAAATACTATTGACGAAGGTAATTACTATTGACTAAGGTAAATACTATTGACGACGGTAATTACTATTGACGACGGTAATTACTATTGACGACGGTAATTACTATTGACGAAGAGACTCTTAGATGATGACATATGGCCCCCCATAAAATAACCAAACTTACCACAACGTCTCAATTATTGATTTAATAATATAACATATTATACCGATGATACTATGACAATAATTTAAGAGATATGATGCAGCAATTACTGTAGCAATAATTGAGTATAGCTGAGTGACTTCTCACGTAAGCATCAATAATCAATACCGTGTGCTACTATGCAACCACGCGTATTACTGTACTTTTACTACCAAGTAGTTCAACAGTTTTAACGATTTTAACGGTAACACCTCAGCTGTTATTTTTATAGAAAGATAATTCTGTCGTTTTCTCAATCCGACAATAATTCCGTTGTGGGGTCCACCAATGATTGTGCCGTCGTACGAATATTCCCCGACAAAAAGAATATTCTCCGACCAAACGAATATTTTATAACAACTTGCATACTTTGCAAAATTTATAAATACTACCCATAACTATTATATCAAATCCACACATTAATATAAAAAAAATTATTTCGAGAAAAATTAAATATTTATTCATAAAATCTGGGGTTTCACAATCTCCCCTCCTTATAGAATTTCGCCCTCGAAATTTACGTACGTATTTGGTATGCCGAACATGTGAGGATACCTTGACTTCACTTTAAATTCTAACTCTTGAGGTATAACCTTTAAGCATCGAATATGATCCTTCTTATCCAAGATGTTAACACGTATCTCCTCATACGTTAAATCTTTTGCTATTTCGTCCGGTTCTAAATTAATAATGCGGTTCGGGTCGTCCACATATTTACGTAACATCGATACGTAAAAAAAAATGTTCTGAACACGCAACATACTTGGCGGTAAAACGAGTCTATAGGCCACAGTTCCTACTTCATCGAGGATTTCAAATGGGCCAATTAAATCGAGAGTTGAGATTTCCTTTCTTCGTCGATTCTTGCTTCTAGAATAACGCCCTCTTGAACCTTCTTCTTCACATTTATCAGCTCTTAGTATGTAGCTTGAGCGGCTTTAACTTTATCGATTAAAGTCGATTTTACTCGTATATTCGTTATCTTCATATGGGTCCCTCGAGTCTTTAACTCTATCTTCGTCATTTGTAAGTTATACGAAATGAGTCTTTGTTTTAACAACATCGCCCTCGTAAACACATACGATCTTCTACTCAACACGTCAGCTACCACGTTCGTTCTTCCACAATGATATTGAATGGTACGGTCGTAATCTTCAACAGCTCGAGCTAACGTCTTTGGCGCATGTTACGTTCGTTTTAGTTGAAGAAATATTTGAGGGTTTAAGAAATAGGTTTTGTACTGGGGTCAATACAAAATTCAATTTTACGCTCTGGGGTAGGCTAAGAAGTCTTCAAGAATACGTCAAGAAATTTATTAACAATAGAAATATCGTTCAAAACTGTGACCCTCATCCAAGACTTGGATAACACGTCACATTGATACCTATCAACTTGTCATCGTCATTTACAACGTCTCCTACGGAAAGTCTAGCTTCGGTGCATTCCACACCAGGAAGTCAACAACGAAAGGAACGGGGATTTTTTACTTATGGCTTGATACGACAATGATTGACTTTAGTGATTTGGTTACTTGAATTCGCATAACAGGTTGATTAGGAATATGAAAGCTAACAACCTTACGAGAAGCATGATGAGTAGTGAACCAATCGTTTAAAAAAATCACATCAATGGCAAGTATTTTCAAAGAGATAAGATCGACAGGTAACGTGAAAGTGTTGATTTGAACAAGATTTATAAATAGTAGAGGTAACGAAAGTTTCTCCCAACTGAGTTTAAACAGACATATCAAAGTCTAAGTTCTCCGGAGTTAACTTCAAACATTTAACACAACTAGGTGAAATAAAAGAGTGAGTAGAACCGGTATCTAACATGGTATAGACTTCGCAAGAGTTTATGACTAACATACCCGTGATAATTTTATTCAGGTTCCTCGTCACGAAAAAAAATACTCTCTCTTAAACTACTGGCTTTGGCTTTTCTGGGACGGTCTTTGGTGCCTCCATCCTATCTAAACTTGTCTTCGGTGAACGACAAAATCGGGCTAAATGACCTTCTCTTCCACAACTATAACATGCTTTGGATGGCATCGCGCAGTTTGGACTGATGTGCCCCTCCCCTCCGCATTTGAAACATATGATAGGTGGTCGTTCTCCTTCCTTAACGACAGGTGCTGGTGCTGACGTCTTTCCATCATTGTTGAATCTCCTCTTCTTGAAATGCCCATTCTTATTATTTTGGCCCTGATTACCACCGAAGTGGTTACCATTTCTGGCCTGTTGATTCCCTCCACGCTTGTTGTCACCGCTTCGATGACTGCTTTCACTAGTATTATCATTTTGCCGGCTGCTCTCTTTTGGCTGCGTTGTCTCGTTATCGCGCTCCACCAACTGAGCCCTATTTACAACATCTGAATACAAACACAATTTATGAGAAACAAGATGTTGACGTATCTCCGGCTTCAAACCTCTTAAAAACATCCGCGTCATTCTTTCTTCATTATCCACCAGGTGGGACGCAAACCGGGATAACTCCGCAAATTTTGCCTCGTACTGCGACACGGTCATATTATTCTGCTCCAATTTGATGAACTCCACCTCCTTCATGTGACGAATACTCTCGGGAAAATATTTGTCGTTAAACAGCTCTTGGAACTTCTCCCAGGACATCTTCAGTGCGGCAGGTTGAGTACGCTTTATCGATTCCCACCAGTAATCTGCCTCTCCTCGTAACATAAAGGCGGCAAAGGGAACCTTTTGCTCCTCGGAGCAACCCAAGACATCAAATATCTTGGTGATCTGTTTTATCCATGTTTCAGCTACAAGTGGTTTGGGTTCTCCCTTAAACTCCGGTGGTCCCAGCTCCTTAAACTGTTTAGCGGTGACCGCCTGAGAGTTTCCAGTATTTCCACCTACGTTGTGGACAGGAGCCGCTTTCACCTGTTGTTGCATGAATTGCATAAAGCCTCTGAACATTTGATCATTCATCATTTGGTCAGTGTTGTTGTTTGCATGAGGATTGACACCTTCCTGATGCACATTATCATGATTATTGATGTGTGGTGAATCAACAGTCGTCTGTGCTCCATTGCTATTCTCAACATTCTCGGATGCCATTTTCAGATACTGCCACAAAATAAAAATTAATTGATATGTCATATATTATCCTTATGTTATGACCGACCAATTAAATACCATGCAAATAAACTTAGGTAGGTCATACTAGCGAAGGAATTCCCCGTCTCTCCCCTCCTAGTTCTATTCTCACATCCTAGCCAGGGATCATATCCCTAAGCTCTGATACCAACTGTGACGCCCCCAAAATTAGGTATACATCACCCATCTTGGGTCGTCAGATACATGGTACAGAATACAAATACAACTTACTAATACAACTGTCGTGTACAATACGACAAAACATAAACTGTGAGTTTGAATACAAATATTATCTTCTAGAGAGTATTCATACTCAAAAGGAGTCCTCATTACATTTATTAACACACCATTACATAGAATAGTGAGGACTACTAACTAATACTATCATTCGGACCATCACTCCGTACCCCGACTTGTCCCAGCTACGTTCTCATTTCCTGAAGAGAACAGTGAAAGAAAGGGTGAGCTCAACTAGCCCAGTAAGAAATATTATGACTAAGATAATGCAGAATAAATTATCATTAGCCTTCAACAATGTTAAACTGATAAAATATAATAGACATCAAGTTTAACTGCAGCGGAACAAGCAATCCATTAAAAGAGTCAAGTAGAAAATAAACTCTACTATCTTTTATGATTTAAAAGATTTTCCAACACTGTGATCGCTGAGACTCAGCTTAATAAAATAATCCACATCATCGAATCACCCCTGCACTACGGCCAAGGATATTCGTATATTCATTAATGGTCATGATCATGCCAACAACTGTCCATCAATGCACTACGGGCCAATGAGGACTTTTACCACATCATTTGTAACATTACGGTCATGATTATACCGAATAATCCCTGGTCATAATCATACCAAGTCCATCTATGCACTACATGCCACAGATGACTTTCAACATTTTATAAACATGAGGATGATGACAATGATATAAGAATTCAATAAAACAAGTTCAAGAATTAATTTATCCAGGAATTAACAACGTCCAAATTGTCAACATGATACTGCATTGTGGAGTAAAATTCAAGAATGCTTAGAAGAATATTTTCTTGAAAAGATACTGGATGAAACGCAACTATCAAGGATATTCCACAACTTTCATGGAGTATAGAAGTCAAAACTTAATCAACTGAGTACAATAAAGAATTGAATAACAAAAGAAATCACCATGCATGCGATAGACCGCACAGACAGGTTATTCCAATAGAATAATAAATAATGGAACCAGGTCCGGCGTAAACGCACAGACAGGATATTCCGACAGAATAATAAATAATGGAACCAGGTCCGGTGTAAAACACACAGACAGGATATTCCAACAGAATAATAATAAAACGGAACCAGGTCCGGTGTAAAACACACAGACAGGATGTTCCAACAGAATAATAAATGGAACCATGTCCGGTGTAAAACACACAGACAGGATGTTCCAACAGAATAATAGAAGAATGTCACCAAGTATAGGGTAGACCGCGTATACTGGTTATTCCAACAGAATAATAACAAATGGAATAACAGAAGTTCTCTTCATGAATATAAAAGAAATAATATTCCCTACCTTAAAAGAACTGGATATTGGAAAAGTGATGTAGCAGAATACTTTTATTCTCTCTCTCTCTTATTCTCTCTATACTTTCTCTCTCTATAGCTTGAATGAATTCGTGAAAAATAATGAAGCCCTAGGCCTCTATTTATAGAAAAACTGAGGGTGGCTCTTGGTCTTAACGAAGGGTCAAATGACTCTTGGTCTTAACGAAGGGTCAAATGACTCTTGGTAATATTGAAGGGACAACTACTATTGACGAAAGTAATTACTATTGACCAAGGTAAATACTATTGACGATGGTAATTACTATTGACCAAGGTAAATACTATTGACCAAGGTAAATACTATTGACGAAGGTAATTACTATTGACCAAGGTAAATACTATTGACGAAGGTAATTACTATTGACTAAGGTAAATACTATTGACGACGGTAATTACTATTGACGACGGTAATTACTATTGACGACGGTAATTACTATTGACGAAGAGACTCTTAGATGATGACATATGGCCCCCCATAAAATAACCAAACTTACCACAACGTCTCAATTATTGATTTAATAATATAACATATTATACCGATGATACTATGACAATAATTTAAGAGATATGATGCAGCAATTACTGTAGCAATAATTGAGTATAGCTGAGTGACTTCTCACGTAAGCATCAATAATCAATACCGTGTGCTACTATGCAACCACGCGTATTACTGTACTTTTACTACCAAGTAGTTCAACAGTTTTAACGATTTTAACGGTAACACCTCAGCTGTTATTTTTATAGAAAGATAATTCTGTCGTTTTCTCAATCCGACAATAATTCCGTTGTGGGGTCCACCAATGATTGTGCCGTCGTACGAATATTCCCCGACAAAAAGAATATTCTCCGACCAAACGAATATTTTATAACAACTTGCATACTTTGCAAAATTTATAAATACTACCCATAACTATTATATCAAATCCACACATTAATATAAAAAAAATTATTTCGAGAAAAATTAAATATTTATTCATAAAATCTGGGGTTTCACAGTTTCTTTGAGTACTTCCCAAAGATTCTAATTTCTAAGACAGTTTTTGACTATACCTTTATGTAAGGTGTCATTGTGAGGTGATGTCCACGGTTGGAACATGAGTCACATTTGGTATATATTTGTATCCAAACTCACAGCATATGTGTTGTTGTATTTTGCACGATAATTATTGTAATAAAGTTATAGTAGTTTTCTGTACCATGTATTTGGCGACTCAGAATAGGTTGGATGGAATGGACCTATTTTGGGGTCGTTACATACTGTATTTTAACCACCGGGTATTCCAACAGTATTAACGGTAACAACTACGCCGTTATTTATAAACAACTTATACTTGTCGTTTTCTTCATCCAATCGCTTTCCGTTATGGGGCCCACACAAGACTGCGCCGTCGTACGAATATTCCCCGACAGCAAGAATATTCCACGACCAAACGAATATTCCCCGACAAAATGAATATTTTATAACCACTTGCTTATTTTGTAAAATTTGCACATTTCACCCATAACCAAAGTATTATATCAAATTAACCCCTTATTATTCACAATAATATTTAAAGAAAATTTGATTTTATTCATTAATAAGTTGGGGTCTTACAAAATATATATTCAATTATTTTGTAATTAATATCAAATGAATTTTTATTTAAATCTTTACAAATATAATAATATAAATTAGAAACATTTGCCAAAAAATAAGAAAATAAATTAAATATATATTTAATTAATTTTATAATTAATATCAAATGAATTTTTATTTAATTATTTATAAATATAATAATATAAATTAGAAAGGTTAGCTAAAAACAAGAAAATAAATGAAATATGTAAGACCCCAACTTATTAATAAATAAAATTAAATTTCCTCTATTTATTATTTTGAAATAGAAAGGGTTGATTTGATTAATGTGGTTAGTTATGGGTAAAATGTGCAAATATTTCAAGTAAGCAATTGGTTATAAAATATTCATTTTTGGTCGGTGAATATTCGTTTGGTCGTGAAATATTCTTACTGTCGGGGAATATTCGTACGACGGCGCAGCCTTATGTGGGCCCCATAACGAAAACCGATTGGATGAAGAAAATAACAAGTATAAGTTGTTTATAATTAACAGTGTAGTTGTTATCGTTAATACTATTGGAATACCTGGTGGTTAAAATACAGTAGCTGTGAGACCCCGAATTTTATGAAATAAAAGTATTCAATTTTTCTATTTTGGTAAATGGTTAAATTGATAAAAGGTTAAAGTTAAAGGTGATATGTGAAAATTTTTTAAAGTAGACAAGTTGTCATAAAATATCCGGTTACTATTCACTCTAGTATTGTTCACTCGAGTTTTTGGGGTACTTTTTGTGTCGGAGTACTATTCATGAGTTACTATTTACGAATTACTATTCACGAGTTACTATTTACGGGAAATATTCGATTAGTCAGGAAATATTTGTACGACGGTACAATTATTGGTGGACCCCATAACAGAATTATTGTCGGATTGAGAAAACGACAAAAATATTTTATTAAAAATAACGGCGGAAGTTTTACCGTTGATACTGTTGAACTACTCGGTAGTAAAAGTACAGTAATACGCGTGGTTGCATAGTAGCACACGGTATTGATTATTAATGCTTATATGAGAAGTCACTCAGTTTGATTCAATTATTATCAATTAATAATATGAATTATTTATCGATAATGAAGTTTTGTTTTGTTCGTATTATTAACGTAATAAAATAGAAACATCTTTTTTATATAAAACATAATACTTTATTAAAGTTGTTTGTTTTATTAGGCAATAATTAAAATATATTATATTTTATTTAAAAGATTTTACTTTAAATATGGACCGTCAGATTAAAGTAAATCAATCTGGACCGTTCATGAATTAGTTACTATGCATTCTATTTTCCTATAATTAGAAGCTCATTCCTTCATTATTTTCTTACGAATTCACTGAACTCTAGAGAGAGAAACTATAGAGAGAAAGAAGAAGAGTATTCTGCCACTTAACTACTTCTTTTTTTCAGTTCTTCTTTAAAACGGTAAGGGGTGTTATTCTTTCTTATTCATGAAGAGAACTTCTGTTATTTCATTCTTTATTATTCTGTTGGAATAACCTGTAAAAGTGGCATACCCTATACATGACCTGTATACGCGGCATACCCTATACTTGGTGAAATCCTTGTGTTATTCCATTTTTTATTATTCTATTGGAATAACATGTATGCGTGGTTTACCCTATACTTGGTGGAATGACCTGTATATGTGGTTTACCCAATACTTGGTGATCTTCTTCTGTTATTCCATTCTTTATTATTATGTTGGAATAACCTGTTTATGCGAAGTACCGCATACTTAGTGAAACTCTTTCATTATTTCGTTCTTTACGATTCTGTTGGAATATCCTGTCGGTGTAAATTTCACCTGACCTGATTCCATCATTTATTATTCCGCATTTATTATTCTGTCGGAATATCCTGTCGGTGTGAATTTCACCTGACCTGGTTCCATATTTATTATTCTGCATTTATTATTCTGTTGGGAATAACCTGTCTGTGCGGTCTCTATCGCATGCATGGTGAATCCTTCTGTTATTCCATTATTTATTATTCTGTTGGAATAACCTGTCTATGTGGATTGCCACATGCATGGTGAATGATCCTTTATATTCATTCCTTATTAAATTGTGGGATGATCTGTATACGTGGATTACCGCATGGCTGGTGAAAATCCATTTGCAGTTTCATATATTCTTTATTATACTCATTTGGTTAAAGTTTTGATTTCTATACTCCATGAAATTAGTGGAATATCCTTGATATTTGCGCTTCATCCAGTATCTTTTCATGGAAATATTCTTCTGAGCATTCTTGACTGTTACTTTACAAAGAAGTATCATATTGACAATTTGGATATTATTAATTCCTGGATAAACTAATTCTTGAACTTGTTTAATTGAATTCCTATAACATTGTCACCATCCTCATGTTTATTTTATGTTGAAAGTCATCTTTGACTTACGTGCATATATGGACTTAGTATGATTATAACCAAGGATCATTCGGTATAATCATGAACTGTAATGTTATAAGTGGTGTGGTAAAAGTCCTCAATGGCCTGTAATGCATTGATAGACAGTTTTTGGTATGATTATAACCAGGGATTTTTCGGTATAGTCATGACCATTGATGATTTAATGAATATCCTTGGCCCGTAATACAGGGATGATTAGAAGATATGGTTTATTTATTAAGCTGAGTCTCAGTGATAAAAGTTGATGAAAACATTTTTAAATCATAGAAGATAATAGGTTTTATTCTCTACTTGACTCTTCTAATGGATTGTTTATTCCGCAGCAGTTAAACTTGATGTCTATTGTATTTTATCAGTTTAACATTGTTGAAGACTATTGATAATTTATTCTTCATTATCTTTGTCGTAATATTTCTTACTGGGCTAGTTGAGCTCACCCTTTCTTTCAATGTTCTCTTCAGGAAATGAGAATATAGCTGAGACTAGTCAGGGAAATGAGTGATGGTCCAGAATATAGCATTAGTAGTCCTCACTATTCTGTTAAATAGTGCGACAATAAATGTAATGAGGACTCCTTGAGTATGGATATTGTCTAGATGACAATATTCCTATTAGAACTCTCAGTTATGTATTGTCGTATGTTACACGATATTTGTATAATTAAGTTGTATTTGTATTATGTACCATGTATCTGACGACCCAAGATGGGTGATGTATACCTAATTTTGGGGGCGTCACAGTTGGTATCAAAGCTTAGGGATATGATCCCTGACTGAGATGTGAGATAAGAACTAGGAGGGGAGAGACGGGATATTCCTTCGCTAGTATGACCTACCTAAGTTTATTTGGTATTTAATTGGTCGGTCAGAGTATAGGGATAAAATGTGATATGTTAATTAACCCTTGTTTTGTGTTAGTGTTTGAGAATGACATCTGAAAATGCTGAGATAAGCAATGAAGCACATGAGAGTGTTGATTCAGCTCAAGCAAAAAGTAATGACCAACAACACGATAATAATCATACTGGTGGCAACGGTTATCGGAACAATGATAACCATCGTGGGGGAAATTATCATGCCAAGAATGGTAACCACTTCGGTGGTAATCTTGGCCAAGATAATAGAAGTGGAAATTGCAAGAAGAGAAGGTCATTTAGCCCGATTTTGTCGTGCACCAAAGTCAAGTCCAGCTGGGACGGTGGCACCAAAAGTGGATACGGACAAAACAAAGTCGTTGATTTTAGGAAGAGCGTTTTTCATGACTTCTCAAAAAGCGAGTAAACCGAACGAAGTTAGCACGGGTTAGTTAATTATAAATTCTTGCGAAGTCTATACCCTATTAGATATCGGTTCTACCCATTCTTTTATCTCTCTTGTTTGCGTTCAACGTTTAAATTTGACTCTAGAGAAGTTAGACTTTGACCAATCGGTTGAAACTCCGTTAGGAGAAACCTTCATTTCATGTGCTATCCAAGTCTTGGATGAGAGTCACAGTTTTGAATGATATTCTTATTGTTAATAAATTTCCTGACATATTCTTGAAGACTTCTTAAACTACCCCTAGAGCATGAAATCGAATTTTGTATTGACCCCAGTACAAAACTCATTTCTAAAACCCTCAAATATTTCTTCAACTAAAAGGATCTGTTTACGTGGATTATGATGAAAGTCATAAAAAAGTATTGGACTAATAAAAATCATGGGTATATGTGATATTAGTAAGTGTTATGATGAGTTATGTTGGTTATTATGAGAAAACATGAAAGTTTCTTAGAAATCACAAAGGGTTAAAAAATCAGATTTTGGTAAAAATGGAACACGAAATTCAATTGACCATATCTCCTATTATATTTCGAATTTTTGAGTTTAGTCAAGTTCTAGAGTTAGATCTATGAGTTTCCTAACTTATCCAAGTGGAATCATTGGAAAAGGTGTTGTAGATTTGCGTGTGGACTATTTTTAGCAAAGGAGTCCAAAGCTGCAAAACCCGAAAAAGCTACTTAAAGGGGCTGTTTCGGCCACATAATTTGTGAGAAAAATTCCGACCTTTTTGGGACATGAAAGTATATGGGGTAAAGTACCTCCTGTCCAAAAATGAGCTCATTCTGACTTAAAATGAGCAAGTTATGACCATTTCAATATTTAGGTTTTTCCGACGAAAAACGCTATAACCGGAGTTCTATAACTCCGATGACTATGAAATTTAAACTGGAGGCTCATGTTAACATGTGTAAGATTCTGCCAAGATTTGGGAATTTTTGGAGTTAACCTTGAGGTAGCTAATTTCTTAAGGAATTAATTAGAAATTGATTTTTGAAAAATAGTAAATTAATTTTAAAAATTCTAAGAAAAATATATTTTCATTATGGGACTATATTATGTTAAATTCCAGAAAAGAATTATTTTTGGAACTGATTTGGTATTTTTTATGAAAATAGTTTAGTTACGAACATATGAGTTAAATGTGTTATGTGAAGTAACAAAGTTGGAAGATAGGATTTTATGGCTTGGAAATCCTATATAAGGTATATGTAGATTGTTGATAAGGAATTTGATTATTGGTGATGAAATCTTATGAGTATGACATGTTTGAATGATTAAATGCATTATTTGGTAAAGTGTAAACAACTGAAATAAATTGTTTATAAGTTTAAGAAGTGATTAAAATATTGTTATAATATTAATAAAATTAGATTATGAGATTATTACGTGATTGATAACATTGAGATACTCTTGAACCCTGGATAAATTATATTATAAATGTTTAACATTTATCCTTTATCTCATTTGATTGATTCTTTATATCATTGTCATGATCCTCATGCTTATATTGTGTTAAAAGTCATCTATGGCTTACGTGCATAGATGGACTTGGTATGATTATGACCAGGGATTGTTCGGTATAATCATTATCGTAATTGAAAACACGATTATTGTAACGCCCCCAAAATAGGTCCATTCCATCCAACCTATTCTGAGTCGTCAAATACATGGTACAGAAAATAACTACAACTTTATTACAACAATTGTCGTGCAAAATACGACAACACATGCTGTGAGTTTGGATACAAATATATACCAAATGTGACTCATGTTCCAACCGTGGACAGCACCTCACAATAACACCTTACATAAAGGTATAGTCAAAAACTGTTTTAGAAATTAGAATCTTTGGGAAGTGCTTAAGGAAACCTTCGTACATGGGAGGCCATACTTCTAGGTTATGATAGACATCATATGGCCACAAAATTATCCTTGGTTGACCCAATAGACCCCAAAGAAAAATGAGAAGATTACTATCATATTCTTCCCAATGGCGAGTCTTCTCTTGACATATCATTATCTCCACTGTCTCTAATTGGGAGTTATATTTCAGATAGACTCCAAGATCATATAGGTAGTGCTGGTAGATATACTCAGCAAGTGGATGAGCACAACCTTGTCTTATGATGACACGAGGTTGTATGTCATTATACATCCTGTAAGATAGTGGCAAAACACTCTTCCAAGTTAAATTCACCTCACCCTCAATATCTATAGACCACCGTTCTATTTCCTTGTTATCCCTCGCTCGACCCAGCTACACTTTTACTACCTGAAAGGAATTGTGAAACAGAAGGGTGAGCACAACTAGCTCAGTAAAGAATATCTTGACTAAAGATAATTAAATTATCAATAGCCTTCATCAATAATAAATCAGAGATTTAGAACATATGGTAAATGATAAAAATTTCAACCATAGTTGCAGCGGAACGAGCAATCCATTAGAAGAGTCAAATAGACTATAAAGTCTATTATCTTCTCCATGTTAAAATTCCACCAACAATGTTTTATCCCTGTAACATCAATCAACAGTTCCTTTCCACAATCATATGAATAATTCATAATCATAATTGTGATTCTAAATTCCTCTTCGCATCCAAGACGAAGATAATTTTCATTACCTGTCTTTACCTGAAACATCAAATATCATGGTTATACCAAATCACAGTTCCTGTTCATAATCATACCAATAAATTCATCTTTGCACCACGGGCCAAAGATATTCATCAACAGTTCATCTTTACACTACATGCCAAAGATATTCAACAACAAGTCATCTTTGCACTACGGGCCAAAGATATTCATTAACAACTCATCTTTGCACTATAGGCCAAAGATATTCCTCAATAGTTCATATTTGCACTACAGGCCAAATATATTATTATCTCAAAGAAATATATAATCATTTCAGAATTTATATAAACCAATAATTATAACCATGTTAATCAATTCACCTTTGCACTTAAGCTAAAGATATTCAATAACAATTCATCTTTGCACTATAGGCCAAAGATATTCAATAACTGTTCATCTTTGCACTACGGCCAAAGATATTCCTTAACAGTTCATCTTTGCATTATAGGCCAAAGATATTCAATAACTGTTCATCTTTACACTCAAGTAAAAGAGAAATTCAACATCAGGGTTATAAAAATGTTATATATGATAATAAAAATAATATGATCAACATATAGTTTTAATCTCAAGAGTAATATTCATAAATCAACTATAATTTGGTTAGAAAAAGAAACCAATTTTGTTATAAATAGTAACCCGTGAATAGTAACCCGTGAATAGTAACTCATGAATAGTAACTCATGAATAGTAACTCATGAATAGTAACCCATCGTGAATAGTAACTCGTGAATAGTAACTCGTGAATAGTAACTCGTGAATAGTAACCCCGACATGAAAAGTTCCAAATTTGATAAAAATTCAGATCAATACTTCGGCATAATGATATTGAAGAAAATAATATCATTTAAGAAGAAATAACATCCCTTACAATCCCTTACTATCCCATACAATCCCTTACTATCCCTTACAATCCCTTACAATCCCTTACCTCAAAAGAGCAGTACTCCTGACTAGAATAACGCTGAACGAACTTGCACCGTATAGCAACACTCAATATATCAAAATACTCACAAGAATACACTCGATATATAGAGAGAGAAATAGAGAGAAAACTTCATTTTCTGGTGTGATTTTCAATTCTAACCTAAGCACCTATTTATAGGAAATTGCTTAGAACACCAAAGTTGAAAATTGAATATAATAATAATATATTTATATAATTGTCAAGCCCACCTCTTGAATCTGAATTTCAGCAATTCACACATGCTAACCTTCTAGAAAAAGTAAGAAAAAACGTTTTTCTTAATAAAAATAATTAAAACTTCCAAAAATCAATAATTTCGGAATTCGGAACTTCAATAATTCATAATAAATAGCCCTTTTATCAGAAAATTCGAATCTCGCGAGTTTTTATAGGAAATTCAATTCTCTACAACTTTGCAGAAGAAAGTTTTCCAAATTCCAAACAGAAATTGACCGAAATCCACAAACAGACGATTTTACAGTCAATAATAAATTTTCGGTCAAGAATTGTGTCCACCAACACACAAAACATGTGTTAATCATTTAATCCAACAAAAATACTCTTCCTCCTTATTTATTCATATATCCCACATTCATTGTAAAAATATCACCATTAATATATTATTAAAATAATATATTTAAATGAATTATTTTATCAGAAAAAGATAAAATATTAATTTTCAACAATTGTCATATTAAAAATTTTCTCCATCTATATCTACATAAAATCAATATTTTCCTCATCATATAAATTAATAATTAATTATACACAAATAATATTACAGAACCACAGTACTGGCAACCAGGCCGTTCCCAGGAAAGAGGGGGTTTTCCAATAAGGATCTCTCCTTACTGGCGCGCAATTAGATGACCAAACCTCTCCTTAGACAGAACTTTCTAGACATTGCCAATAATATTATCTAATAATATTATTTAGATAATATGAATTATTGCTCCGATAATAGAAAATACTGTGTAGTGACAATTATTAAAACAACAGTAATATAAAATATCAACGCAACAATTATTGAATCAATAAAATACAATATTGAACAGTAATTACTGTAACAATTATTGAGTAGTGCCTTCTTACGTAAGAATCAATAATTAGTACAATATCGTGTGCTACTATGCAACAACGCGTATTACTGTGTTTTAACCACCGGGTATTCCAACAGTATTAACGGTAACAACTACGCCGTTATTTATAAACAACTTGTTTTTGTCGTTTTCTTCATCCAATCGCTTTCCGTTATGGGGCCCACAAAAGACTGCGCCGTCGTACGAATATTCCCCGACAGTAAGAATATTCCACGATCAAACGAATATTCACCGATAACAATGAATATTTTATAACCACTTGTGTACTTCCAAAAAAAATTCATATATCACCCTTAACTTTAATATTTATCAATTTAACTATTTACTGAATAGTAATTATAAGAAAAATTGAATACTTTTATTTCATAAAATTCGGGGTCTTACAATTATCTTTGGCACGTAGTGCATGGATAATTCGTTGTCGTGATACTAAAGAATATATTTGGCCTGTAGTGCAGGGATGATTCGATGATGTGGATTAATTATTGAGCTGAGTCTCAGCAATGAAATATTAATTCATAGATGTGGTAAAAGTCATCTGTGGCTTACGTGCATAGATGGTGTGACGCCCCCAAAATTAGGTATACATCACCCATCTTGGGTCGTCAGATACATAGTACAGAATACAAATACAACTTACTAATACAACTATCGTGTATAATACGACAAAACATAAACTGTGAGTTTGAATACAAATATTATCTTCTAGAGAGTATTCATACTCAAAATGAGTCCTCATTATATTTATTAACACACTATTACATAGAATAGTGAGGACTACTAACTAATACTATCATTCGGACCATCACTCCGTTCTCCGACTTGCCCAGCTACGTTCTCATTTCCTGAAGAGAACAATGAAAGAAAGGGTGAGCTCAACTAGTCCAGTAAGAAATATTATGACTAAGGTAATGCAGAATAAATTATCATTAGCCTTCAACAATGTTAAACTGATAAAATATAATAGACATCAAGTTTAACTATAACGGAACAAGCAATCCATTAAAAGAGTCAAGTAGAAAATAAAAATCTACTATCTTTTATGATTTAAAAGGTTTTTCAACACTGTTATCGCTAGGACTCAGCTTAATAAAATAATCCACATCATCGAATCACCCCTGCACTACGGCCAAGGATATTCGTGTATTCATTAATGGTCATGATCATGCCAACAACTGTCCATCAATGCACTACGGGCCAATGAGGACTTTTACCATATCATTTGTAACATTACGGTCATGATTATACCGAATAATCCCTGGTCATAATCATACCAAGTCCATCTATGCACTACATGCCACAGATGACTTTCAACATTTTATAAACATGAGGATGATGACAATGATATAAAAATTCAATAAAACAAGTTCAAGAATTAATTTATCCAAGAATTAACAACGTCCAAATTGTCAACATGATACTGCTTTGTGGAGTAAAATTCAAGAATACTTAGAAGAATATTTTCATGAAAAGATACTGGATGAACCGCAATTATCAAGGATATTCCACTAATTTCATGGAGTATAGAAGTCAAAACTTAACCAACTGAGTATAATAAAGAATGGAATAACAAAAGAAATCACCCGACATGCGATAGACCGCACAGACAGGTTATTCTTAACAGAATAATAAATAATGGAACCAGTTCCGGCGTAAACGCACAGACAGGATATTCCGACAGAATAATAAATAATGGAACCAGGTCCGGTGTAAAACACACAGACAGGATGTTCCAACAGAATAATAACAAGACGGAACCAGGTCCGGTGTAAAACACACAGACAGGATGTTCCAACAGAATAATAATAAAAACGAAACCAGGTCCGGTGTAAAACACACAGACAGGATGTTCCAACAGAATAATAGAAGAATGTCACCAAGTATAGGGTAGACTGCGTATACATGTTATTCCAACAGAATAATAAGAAATGGAACAACAACAGTTCTCTTCATGAATAAGAAAGAATAACACCCCTTACCGTTTTAAAAAAGAACTTAAATAAGGAAGTAGTTAAGTAGCAGAATACTCTTATTCTCTCTCTCTATAGTTTTTCTCTATAATTTCTCTCTATAGAGTTCAGCGAATTCGTAAGAAATAATACAGGAATGAGCTTCTATTTATAGGAGAATTGAAGGATACTATTGGACTGTATAGTAGGAATTCAGACGAAATCAGTTGCTGATTCACAGCTCCACTGATCCAACGCATCACTAATCTTTGTCAAAGAGTTAGCCAATGAAAAAAATGAACACATGCAACATTAAAAGCCTTGACCAATTAAAATGCTCCATAACTTACGAGTTGCCAAATCTGCTGCATGATTGAAAAAAAATTTGGCCAATAATATTCAGGCTTGGAAAAATCAATCCGAATCCTGCCAATTCTTCCTTCTTCTTTTCTTTCCAATCAACATCCCACTATCATATAAATATATATAAAATAATAATGCTTCTCTCCACCACAACCCACTAACATAAATATATATATATAACAATCACACACCTGCCAATAATATACTCCTCCACCCACAACACACCACTAGATAATAATTCTCCCACCATAACCCACTACCACACACACACTCCTACACACACGAAAACACACACACACACACAAAAGTCAAATATATATATACTTTATAACTTTCGTCCGATAATTTTGAAAAACGGGTAAATAGGGATCCAAATAATAAGCAAAACTGAGTGACTTCTCACGTAAGTATCAATAATCAATACCGTGTGCTACTATGCAACCACGCGTATTACTGTACTTTTAACACTGGGTGTTTCAACAGTTAACGGTAAAACTTCCACCGTTATTTTCATAAAGTATTTTTATCGTTTTTTCAATCCGACAACAATTTCGTTGCGGGGTCCACCAATGATTGTACCGTCGTACGGATATTTCCCGACAAAACGAATATTCCCCGACCAATCGAATATAATATAACAACTTGCGTACTTTGTAAAATTTATAAATATTACTCACAACTATAACATTATATCAATTTCACTCTATAATATTTAAAAATAATATTTATAGAAAATTCATCTTTATTCAAAAAGTTGGGGTTTTACCGCGTTAGTTTAGAAAAAGGGCTTTTTTCTTGATTTGAGCTTCCTTTTTCAGATCTCGAATGGAGCTTGCCGAATTTTTGACTGACTCTGTTCATTTTCCGGTGATTTATGGATTTTGGGATATTAATCCATGTTCGTCCTTCTGCCGATGGGATTCGTTTCGCCAGTGGTTCTATTGCTCGGATGGTTCATTTTCATCCATGTGGTTCTCCGATCTGAAGTATGATTCTATTGATTATCCATTTATCCTTTATTATTTTAGATTTAGATGTTAATTGTTGGATTTTTGGGTTTCTATTTGGTTGTCGGAATCTAGATCTGTCCTTCCAGCTTCGGTTTCTTGGTTTCCCCAAATGGCTATTATCCGTTTTGAACTTCCGATTTGAGTGCTATATTTTTTTCTTAATGTTCATATTGGATTTTTGTGGGAACTGATGAGGTTCATCGTCGAATTCCATTCCCGAAATCTGGTTTGTCACGTTTTGATGGTACAAAAATTCGATTTGAATGTTATATTTTTCTCTTAATGCTCAAATTGGATTTTTGTGGGCACTGATGAGGTACATCGTCGAATTCCATTACTGAAATCTGGTTTCATCAGGTTTTGATGGAACCAATTTGGCATGGTTCATTTGATATCTTTCAATCTTGCCCACTTCATTTTATTTTTTTTGGCTTAGATTGATTGTTGTTCTAACATATTTTTAATTATATTTGTAAATAATTAAATAAAAACTCATTTGATATTAATTGTAAAAATAATTAAATATATATTTCATTTATTTTCTTATTTTTTGACAAATTTTTCTAATTTATATTAATATATTTGTAAAGAATTAAATAAAAATTAATTTGATATTAATTATAAAATAATTGAATATATATTTCATTTATTTCTTATTTTTTTTTGACTAAATTATCTAATTTATATTATTATATTTATAAATTTTCCTCCATTTCCACATAATGAAAACCACATGGGACTGATCCGTGCCACTTCATAATTTTTTTACACGTCTGCAACTTATGTTTCAAATTTCGTCTAAAGTCAACAGAATTGTAAACTTTTTATTAGTAAATAAAAGTTTAGTAAGTTGATTGTAAGAAAAAAAAAATTAATGACCTATTTGTAAGTCAACCTAAAATAGAGCGATCTAAAAAGCTTTAACCCATACTTTAAGACATTGACCTTTAATGTCTCTAATTTTTTATAAATTAACTTTTTTGCCCTCGAATATAGTATTTTTTATAAGAATAAGTCATGTTGCTTAAAGTGAAATGATAATTAAATAATTTTTTAAATGATAATTTTTTAATTGATAATTAAATAATTTTTTAAATAATTAAATGATAACACCTATGGACACAAATTCAATAATTTTTTAAAACTAATTTTGACAACTTGTAATAGAACTTCTGAAAAATGGGGACTTGGAAAAAAGAAAAAGTTAATTTGCTGTTATGTTTTCTTCTGAATATGTTTTGTTTTAACTGTCTATATAAATTCTATTCGTTCCACAAAAATATTTTTTTAATAAAAAAAAAATTTCTTTCTATTTTTGCTTATAATTATATAAAGTATTTAATTGATGACTATGAAATGATAATAAAATTATAATAATAAGTGAAAATGGAATACCCTAGAGGGTATTTAACTAATATACTCTATAGGGTTAATAAGTCCATTTTTAGGCTTTTTTTAGATGAATTCAATCGTACGAATTTAAAAAATATATAAAAATATTTGAACTTATGAATATTTGTATGATTTGGTGATGTTTATTACCAATTTTATGGTAATAAAAGTTCAATTAATTTAAATCGTAAAAAAATATACTTATTTTATAATAATATAATAATAGTGTTATACAATTTTAAATTAAATAAAAAATTAAATAAAAATTATATAATAGAGAGGTATCTCCGGCAAGCCCAATAATAAAATTTTGTGAATAAAAAAAAAATTAACGAGCGAGACACTTCTGTTAAAACAAGAGTGTTTACATTTATTCATACATCTATTTTTTGAAAAGTAAAACACATTCTTTTTTTTAATATATTGGTAAGGGAAATATGTAATGCCATAGATAGGGTGCAGATACCTTACATATACCCTAGTAACCCTCTGTAAACCCTCGTTCCGCTTTGTATCGACTAAATACACAGAGCGTCACGCACAAGGCTTTTGGAGGCAGAGCAGAGACAGCGGGATAGAGAAAGAGAGAGATGACAGAGCAGAACTTGGAGGTAGACCTAGGCTATCTTATGGCTTTCGATTCTCACCACCAGTTCCTCTCTCCACCTTCTTCCAGGTTTAGGGTTTTCTTTTCCTTTCCATTTACAGAGTAATTCGTCAAATTGCTGAGAAAATCGTTCTTACAAGCTTTATGTATTTACAATTTGACAATTTATGTCGTTTCATTTAGAACCTGTGTTTATAATAAGGGTTTTATTTGTGGTTATTGTGATTTTTGTTGGATTAATATATGGGTTCTTTGTTGATGTTGTTAAATGAGTCATGCTATATGCAAATATGCACCCGTTTTTATTAAAAGGACAGTAACTAGTAATTTGAACTTCTTCGAAATCTGATGTGGAAAAACATAGTTGGTACTTCCTATGTTTTATTAGTTGCCTTTTTTTTTGTAGGCATTCAATGGATAAAAAGTTGGTTGTCCAGTAGGACAGCTGAAATAGTTGGGGTTTTTAGGGATGCAGCTACCCAGCCTGCCTTCGCTGAAATAAAATATAAATAAATAAATAAATAAAGAGACAGGATTATATAAATTGCTTTTTGCATTTTGTCAGTGTATAGAAAATCAGACAATACTTGAATGAAAATGTGCTTCATCGATTGAAAATAAATGATACAAATTGGGTGATAGTGAATAAAAGTGTGTTTCATCTTTTGAAAATAAACTATACTTGAATGAAAGTGTGTTTCTCCTTTTTTTACTATACTTCTTAATGAGAAAAGGGGATTCATAGTCATTATAACATTGTGATTTCTGTACAAAGTTAACTATGCTGTTAAGTGGATGACGAATAATTCGGTTTGAGGCTATGGTCAACTGTAAAAAATGATTTAACTATTTATCCAGTTTTTTGTTCCGTTGTGGCATGATGGATCTATTCCAACTCTAAAGTTGATGAAAATTGATATGAGGATTTGTAATTCTAATTCTAGCGCAGTTCATATCTTATTTTTTTTTTAAAAACCTAAAGGCTGGAAGAACATTTAGGTTTCCAGCTGCATTAGAGTGTTTTGATAGTTTATAGAAAACCTTTTGCAGAAGAGTTCATTTCATGGTTTTATTTTCTGGGTATACTCTATCTGTGTATTTTAAGAATCGAAGTCGCGGTATTTAGTTCACCCAAGATTGCGTTTCTCTACAAGGTGTTCTGCCTGTGGCTTCAGGGGTACTCACGTTTGGCATATTCCTGCTCTGAGCGAGATCTTTGGGGATAAGAAGCATCATATATATCCATTCTAAGGCCACGTAGTTTTGTTAACTAAGTTAATTTATTTTTACTTTACTTTTTTTGCTTTCACTAGTATATGATCGGTTATTACTTTTCACTTCCACAAATCCCACTCTGTAAGATTGAAAATTATCCACAAAAATGAGAAGCTTATTGCTTTAAATTGGGTGAGAACGCTATGATCTTGAACACTTACGGTCCTCTTGAATCCATCAAACATATTGAGTCTGAGCTAATTTCATTTTTGAAGCTATTGTACGTATTCTAACACTTCTTACAACTATCAAAACTTCTTTATGTTAATGATCTTTGAACTGGGCAACTATGGATAATCATATTTTGTCTTTTATGATTCTAGAGATAGCCAATGGATGAAACTAGCTAGGAAAATTAATTAACCATCTTGCAACAAGTTTTTCGATTTAAATTTGTCCATTGAAATTTTGGATGTCCTCTCTGCCACAGAATTTAATTCTTCCCCAAATTCATTAGGTTCCTTTTACCTTCCAAACAAACGGTAGTTCTGTTGTTTGATTTTTGACACCCAATTACTGAATTTCAAGATTCTGTGGTCGGAATCTGAAAGGCAGTTGAAGGATTCTATGAATATAAATGATCTCATGCATTTCACAAATGACCAACAATTCAAGATTAAAGGACAAAAAGAGAGAATAACCCCAAATATTGGGGGGGGGGGGAAGGGCAGAGAGGGGATTCGAGAGGGTAAGTTGAGAGGCGGCAGATGATAAAAGGAAAGAGATCAGTTGAGAAATATTTACTAGATGATTGGTGCATATAGTGCAAAAGAACGTGAGAAAATAAAGAACAAAGAACAAATAACTTAGTTAACAAAACTATGTTTTTTTGTTAAGCGGTCTTAGAGAAGCTCATCTAAGACTAAGGCTTGCCTTAGAATGAATATTCCCTATATATATATGATGTCATACGTTTTGGACCTTTGGTTTTCTAGAAAAAATTCATTACAGTTCAGTCTCTGAAATATACAGTTAAATAAATTATTATATAGCTGTCTCTTTTTAAATACTCAGGGAGGAGCTGGTGAAGGAGAGTATACAACAAGGCACCAAGCTAGTTCAAGCAATTGCAGATTCTCTTTTCAGCTTACCTTCGACTGAAGACCGAGATGGACCTATTGTCAAGTTGCCTCCACCAACGACAAGATTGCCAAGAGAGAAGCCTGTATGTTCTTTTTTATTTGTTTCTGTAACTATACTTTCTTGTGCATGCATGTTCATTCATGAGCATTGTTGGTTTATGAAATGCTCAGTAATCTATACTAAGAAGGCCCCTTGATATCCAATTTGGTTTGTCTAACCTTAATTACTGGTAGTCGCATGGTCCTTATAATTGATTAAAAAACTTATATAAAATTTCATTAAGCCTACCAGTGTCATTCTATAAATTTGAAGGGTAGCTCCCACTGCATTTCTCTCCTCCCACTTTCTCATTTTTTCTCTTGCCTACCAATTGTGATCAACTATTTTGTAGAACATTGAAGTGGGTAACTAGTTTCGAACTTGCTAAGCATTCAGAACATGCATGCAAACAAATTGAGTACCTATTACTTTATATTGATTGTCAATAAGTTGATTGTAATAATGTCTAGAGGTGGATATAGCACTTTCAAGCAGATAACTGCTAGGTCAGCAATTCAGCATGTTATTGCAACTTCTTTGGCCATTCTACATGAATTTGAGTTCATAAAAAACAGGGTAATGCTAAGGGTCTCAAAATTTTGGTCTCAAATGACGTGGCACCGTTTCATTGGTTGGGTAAATCACTTGTGATTGACTATATCATAAAGTACATTTGATCTTATCTTATTCGACGCCACATCATTTGAGACCCTTGACATTATCTTAAAATATATATATATATTAGTGATCACCAAGAATGGAAAGAGAGGTATTTTTAAAAAATTACAAATACCACATACCATGCCCACACGGTGTACCAAAATTTGGAAGAGGACTTAGACTTGCAAGACATCTAAAATTATCTGGTCTACTTGTGTCGAGAATTGCAGGTTACTTCTTACAGTTCACGAGTTTAGTAGACTTATTAGTAAATTGACATTATTCATATGATGTAGCAAACCATTATTCATTTAGATTTTCATTTTCATCTTCATTTTTTTGATGCAATCTTAGTTTTTTAATCCATATGTTGATATAAATTAATCGCATAACACAAACCTTTCTTATTTATTCAGCTTCCAAAGCCTAGACCTCCAACAAAATGGGAAGAGTTCGCAAAAAAGAAAGGTTAGTTAATGACGATCTCACCTGTAAATAGATTTTGTTTCCAAATACTTGTGGTGAACTACAATGTTTTTGAGACATCACACAGGCATCCAAAATCGTAAGAAAGACAAGCAAGTATTTGATGATCAGACTGGCACTTGGAAGCGCCGTTATGGATATGATCGTGTAAATGATGATAATGATGTTCCAATTATTGAAGCAAAGATGACTGATGGTATGAATGTTGACTATTTCTAGTTTTTATTTGGCTAATTTATTTTTATAATTTATGTATCAAAGTTTAATATGTGGTAGAATTCAGATGATAAATGTCTTGTAATACAAAAAAATAGAAAGATTACGGAGATACTATTTTGTTATCTATAGCAACCATATCATAGACATCACATTATCAAATTATCCACCCTCCCTTGTGGCAATTAGTTCCCCGAGCGCAAACCACACTTTCCCTTTGAATCGATTATAAGATTTCGATATGTTGAAGTAGATTTATAATTTTTTTGTGCAGAGCCAGGACAGGACCCTTTTGCTAAGAGACGAGCAGAAAAGAAGCAGCGAGTAGAAAAGCAAGAAAAAAATAGGCTATATAATTTAAAAGAAGCTGCAAAAGTTGGTGCCCTACCAAGGTTTCACCCTTCTCCTCTGTGCTAATTGTAAATCTTGAGTGCTTGAAATGGAAAGAGAATTTATAGGTTTTAATAATGTTGCATAAGCAACAATCTGGCTGTTCGTTACTAGAATACCATTCCACAGAACAATCTTGTGTACCTTGAAGCTGCCATCTTCCTGTGTTGATTGTGTCTGTATACTCTATTTTGACGATTTCTTCTACGTTATAGCATATGGTGTTTCCTATGTGCACGGGAACACTGGTTATGAATTATCTGTTTGCCTTTCTGCTAGTAAAATATCTCCAAAATTTTATGGAGTCTCTGTGAGGCTTCTATTCAAATCATGATCGGATTGTTTAAAACCCTCGAGCCTTTTCAATTGGAAGCCTATGTGTGCTCATGCTCCAGACCAACTAGATCACTGGTACAATCTAATCTTGTGTCAAATACTGATGACTCCATATTTTATAGAGAGTCGCACTGTCTATAATTTGATAAATAAATATTAATGTTCTTCTAGCTATTACTGTATGTATATATGTGTGTTATTAACCATTATTAGTCTTCAACATTTTTTCTTCATTATGTTGTCAGGATCCTAAAATATAATTTGTTTCGTGCAATTAGTAAGGAGCATTGGTATTCATTTTATGGGAGACTAAGGACTCCTTGAAATTATAGTAATATATGTTTATTTTCATTTTTCTGTGGAGGTTCCATCCCTGAGACTTTTAACCAACGCTCCTTTGTGAGTGGGGAAGTACATGCCTGCTTATGTGTTTGTTAAAGTAAATGTAATAATAAAATATTCTTGAGCATGTTGCATAAAAATGCAGTGTTTG
The DNA here is from genome assembly GCA_016801055.1 of Panax notoginseng. NCBI lineage: Eukaryota > Viridiplantae > Streptophyta > Magnoliopsida > Apiales > Araliaceae > Panax > Panax notoginseng. The sequence continues at coordinate 172,740,142 of CM029021.1, forward strand.
ATCTTGATTTGTAATGCTAAATCTAAGTGAGTTCTCTTCTGCACAGCCATGTTCAACTTGCTGCCACAGCATTACCTATAACAGGAACCCAAGCTGCACCTAGAAAAGTTAGCAAGGATGAATTACTGAATGTTGCTGGAATGGCAGCAACTGCAACCGCTAGTGGTGGTAAATTTGACAAGAAGTTACTTGGAGAGAAGCCCCCTAAACATGAAAAGAAGTATCGAAAGGTCTGTTCACTTACTGAATTCCTGGTCATTCCCATGATTATGCATCTACTGCTGTGTTAATTTTAGTTATACTCTTTTAATGTGGATTCAGTTCTTACCGGTGGTGGAAGGATCAGGAATGGGCTCGTTAGAGAGGCAACAAACTGATAAAATTCTGAACAAGTTAATGTCCAAGAATTCCCATGAAATACTGAATGTTGACAAGGTATTCACATCTCTTTTAACTGGTCTTCCAGAATCGTAGGTGCATAAACTTGTGCACTCAATAGATTCATTAATTGTTTAAATGTCTATTTTTTGGATATAGGCTGTTAACATGTACAATGTGAAGAAGGAAAAGAAAGGAAGAAGACATCAACAAGGGAAGTCCTCATCCACCTCGAGCAAGTTGAAAACAAAGAAAAGCCCTTACAAGAAAATGTCAAAGAAGGGATCTTCATTTAAAGGGAAGTCGAAATGAAATTATCTTTTATGACTATGATGTGGCACGAAGCTTTTGTTAGGACAATGAGGACGAAGATAAACATAATTTATTGTAAGCTATGTTTTTGTTATTCATCTTTTTTGGCCCAAGGAAATTTTGTTGCCTACTTTATATATGCTGAATCATATGATGATGTTGACTGTTGAGGAAGAAGATTAAAGGCAAACCCAAATCTTTGGCTGCTTCAATCAATTTGACTTGAAAAGGATGGCCACCAACTCTATTCCTGTAATTTCTGCTCTCTTGTGATTAAATTCTCTCTCTTTCTCCAAGTACTTTGGCCGTCTACCGAGGAATGGGGTTCATGGAAAGTTACCCCGTGTTGTATTTTCCAAATTGACCGTGAAAGTAGTCATGTCATCTAAATTTCGAAAAGGTATATATATTACTAGAGTTGAAGGTTTTATTATGTTTTATGCATATACGTGTTTTCAGTTTAAATCTCTTCATAAAATTTGCAAATGACAGCATTCATTCATATGGGTCTTCTACAGTGTGAGATTTTTTTTACTATGAGCAAAATTAATACCATTAATAACCCACTAGCTTCAACAGGAATACATCTTCATAAGCGTCAAAATTAATACCATTTTCAACATCTGTGTCCTCGATAACTTCGGTTCATCAAACTTCTCAAAAACATCAAATGGGTTTGGTGAAGTCCACCACCACCACTCCGGCCAGCAACCACCACCACGACTCGATGGGTTTGGGTAACCAAACGAGTTAGATGTGAACCCAAATGGTCGGGGTTATCATGGAATGAACCAAATGTGGAGTGTGTATATATATAAGATGAATGGAGAGAGAAGAAAGGTGATTGGTGCATTGTGAGGAATGAGGATCAAGTGTAGTGCAATAATGAGCTTAATTTCATACAATTTTTGAAAGTAGAGATGAAGCTAGGCCTGAAGAGAATCGTGAGCGTGAGTGGTTGGTGTTAGGAAACTAATCTCCACAAATTTTTTACGTCAAAATATCAAAAATATTACTATAAAATTATCAATTACTACCTAATTTTATAATAATAACATTATGATAAAATTTAAAATATAATTATACTATAATAATAATACTATAAAATAACACAATGTATATTAACAAATTCAATATCCCTACGGAGGAGGCCAGATGTTTTAAACCGTTCCTTACCGTTCGATAAAGGGACATAGGACCGTTGGCTATGTATATATCAGTCACTATATATCCAGAGAGAGAGAGAGAATGAGAGCTGAAAAGATCTGGAACGCCATGGAAGTTGCAGGGGACGCTCGTGAGAACTGTAACACGGAGATTCATTATTCTTCTCTTACCGTCGACCACACTCTCGCTCTTCATCAAATGAAACCTCGCATCGTGTAAGTTCTCATTTCTCTCTAAAATTATTTCCTCGTCTCTTTCGCTAACGAGTTTATTCGTTTCTGATGACCTTTTTATTACTCGGTAGGATTTAAGCTTCTGCAGCTTAGTTTTTGAATGAATATACGTTGCTTAGGGTTGGTTAGGCTTATATCTCTGTTTGCGTTCTTTTACTAATTTTGAAGAGAATGTAAATTGATATCAACAATGTAGGAACTCATTCTCTCTCTAAACTTTGTTGTCCAATTAGCGTATTTGATTTTTTATTTAATCTTCTTATAGTGTAGTGTGAATAATTATTGAATTTGTTTAACCTTTGAGTGTAGCCGCTGTTTATTTGCTTCTGCATGTTTCGGAATTGATTGTACCAAGTCCGGTTGATTTTAGATTTCTGTTTTCTAGTCTTCTCTGGTTCCTTGGGAGGATATATGAGAATCCGAGTTCAATATTGATATAGTATATATTTCTTCTTCTAAATTAGTATAATTGGCTCAGTATTCTCTCCTTTCATTTTAACAATTCTTATGGAATGGATTGACTTCAACAGAGAGCTGTGCAAGGATCTTTTCAAAAATTGGTCAAATCTAGATGGTTCAAACTTTTCTATTGAGACAGTATCTGGTGGCATCACAAATCTTCGTGGGTATCCTGTTCGTTTTGTAGTAATTGATTGTTCATTTACTGACCTTCTATCTCTATGCTATTAAACTATATTTTTCCAGAGCAACATATGTACGAATTTGTGATAACCAAAATTCCAAAGAAAAATTTATACCTCATTTGATTTCTTGGCATTCTTATGTAACACTACTCTTTCAACTCTAATATATCAAAACTTAATTTTTATCCTTGCAGTACTGAAGGTATCTGTTAGAGAAGAAAATGGGAATACAATAAATATGACACTTAGATTGTATGGCCCAAATACTGAATATGTTATAAATCGTGAACGGGAGATGCAGGTGTGTTGCTAAGGTTTTCGTTGTTGGAATGCAGTTATATGTGTCCACAATTTGGTATATTTATATTGAATATAATCATATTTATTTTTCTTATTATCCTTTTTGATAAACTGATTGGTTTGCTGTATTATGTGTAGTATGAGCAGATATTTTATGGTTGAATGGTTGTGGTCTATAGATTTAAGGTGATATTTTGCACAATGATCTATAAATGTTTTAAATGAAAATTGATATTTTGCATCATATCCTATTTTTGTTGTTTCTAGAAATTGATGATATGGTATCATTATTTCTTGGGGTTTGGTTGGGTGAATATATTTGCAGTACTTATCAAAAGACAGAAAAAAGAGAGTTAGATGTAATAAAGAAAGAAGTTTCACAAACTTGAGATGGTTTAAATAACTGAACCTTTGTCCAAGCAATGGAGTTTCATGTGATGGTCATATGTTTTTTTTTTCTCAGGTCTATGTTGTATGGGCAGTCATCTACCATATTTAAGTAGCCAATTTTTTGGCCATGAATTATCCAAATATATTCTTCTTTATGTAATGTTATGTGAGTTGGTCATTGTGCTCTGAATTTATTTACGTCCTGCGTAGCAAAATGTAATCAGGTTTTACTTGGAGCAACTTTATAGTTTATACAAAAGTTGTGTAAAACTGACAACACAATTGGTGCTTAGTAAATTTGTACTTTTAACTTCCAGTTAGGTTTTTACATGACTCCATTTTGAAGAATCCATATTTTGTTGTTCCATTGCTAAATCCATGAATTCTTATCTCCCCCCTTTTCTCTCCTCATGCATGTAATATTGATATTGCAATTGCTCATTCTATTACACAGTTAGAGTTTTGTGAATCTTTAGATTGTTGCACTTGAGTTGAAAATTGTGGAAATAAGATAAGTTGGGATTCCTCAAGATGAGGACGTGGGCCTGAAATTGCTCGTAGTTGTATGTTGATTGTCCATAATTCATTTTAATCTAAGAAAAGCTTTAGTACTTTTTGATAATAACTTGACGTTTCGCACTAATATTGTGGCCTTTGGGTAGCTGACCTCAAAAGATTTGGCTCCAATATACTGTTTATGTCATATCTTGTCATATTTATATATAAGAAAAATATATATTAAGTAGATATTTACAATTTTAAGGTTATTCCTTTATAGCCTTTTTTGCGCATGATCGAAATTGTTAATTGTAATTGGAAACCTCATACCGTGTTTAGGCCATTCAATACCTCTCGGCTGCAGGATTCGGTGCCAAGTTGCTTGGAGTTTTTGGAAATGGCATGGTGCAATCATTTATAAATGCTCGTACTTTATGTCCATTAGGTAAGCATTATCTTGATCATATTGCGAGTGAGACTGTGGATGAATTTTTTAAACTATGAATTAGTAAATTTCTTTGTGGACTGTTTGCTACTACCTTTGAAAGTCGGTGATAATTGTGGCGCTTCTTCAAGTATGCTTTTTAACTGTTTGATGTTAATGAGGAACCTTGAATTCGCGAGTATATTTTTGCAATTAGATGGATGAGAATTTGTGTTAGTTTCGTCACTGATGATTTGATTCGCTACAGGTGCTTAATACGAAGTAGATGAGATTATACCCTAGTTTGAAAATCCTTACTTTGCTGCTAAGCATTAGTGTTTTTTGAGTTTTATGTGGCAGGAGCCATAGGAATGGTCTATTGTTTTCCTTGTTGAAGGAGTTTTAGTAAAATGTAAACAAGTTAGTTTAAAATACATAAATTCAGTGAGGACATGTTCTACAATTCAAAATACATAAATGCAGTAATAAGACAAACATTATTCACTTTCATAAGCATGTCTATATTTTTTTGCTACAGTGAACATGCTTGAAGTTGTTGCATTCTAACGTGAAGCATTATTTTTCCTTTGGGCTAATATACGAATACCAAAATACGTGGAGACCTCATTCTGTTTACTGGCATGATCGTTGTTCTTTTTCGTTGACAGACATGAGAAAGCCAAAGCTAGCTGCCGAAATTGCGAAGCAACTTCGTAAATTCCATCAAGTGGAAGTTCCAGGTTCTAAAGAACCTCAACTGTGGAATGATATCTTCAAGTTTTTCAAACAAGGTCCTCATTTCACTTTTTCTTGCATAGGATATCTATTAGTTTGCCTCCTCGATCTAGTTGCCCGATTACTATAATTTTGAATAAATAACTATTATGTTCATATGTTGTGAATGTTCCTCATATCTGAGATGCTTCTTATTGCTGTTTGCAGCATCTAATCTTAAATTTGAAGATATTGAGAAGAAGAAAAAGTATGAGTCAATTAAATTTGAAGAAGTTCAGACTGAACTTGTTGAGCTGAAGGTAATCTCTCTCTCGTAAATTGATTGTATGTGGTGCAATAGTTCTGTGGGTATTCTGTTCTACTTTCAGGATCTGAATGGTATACCTTGTATTCATATATCAGTTTGATTGTCTGATGCCTATATATTCCTGTTTAAATGATTCTTATTCTTTTTCTTAGGTGATGTATAATCATGGTAGTAAGTTTGTTGGTGCAGGACTAAGCCTACTATTATACAAAATTAAATATTGTTTGTTCTCTTTGACTAGCTGAAGAGATGTCAAGTAGGGGTTGGTTAGCCAAACAGGATTTTGGCATAATTTAATAATTTTCTTAATATAATAATGGCCATAATGTTATAGGTCATTCCGATTCATCATTTCGTTCCTAGTTGGGATTTGTCGAATATTTATAATGTTATCACCTTACATTCTAATTCTGTTTGATTCACTAAATATATGGCTTGTAATGCAATGATTAATAAATTCTAAGTGAAAATGTCACATCATTAGTAATCATTAATGTTTTGTCATTTATGGCCTATTGCATTATGGATGTAATTAGCTAGTACTTCATTGAAGGTTGTAATAAAAGTGACTAAGTGAGCCAAATTGACGTAATGGGATTATGTCCATAATGGTCTAATACACAGTAATGGATTAACCAAACACGAAACACATCACATTAACATAGTGAGCTATTGCTTTACAGAGTTATATTGATAAGACCTGAACCAAATGCTACTTTAGTGCTATAGTAGAAGCTATTGCACGGTGAACCTACACAATCAAGATTTCTTTAACAGAATTGGTGCTGAAAATGTTCAATCATATGCCAGTGTTAGCTGTGAATCAAGAGGATCATTTCTGGCTCTAAATGGATTAAATTTACTGAGATTACATATATATGGAGATTTAGTTCTAGGTAAATTTCAGAATAGGTATCCAGACCAGATTGGCAAAGAGAGTGTTGCATAATATGTTGCCAAATTTAAGAGTGACTGTTTAGCGTTATGTTCTTTCAGCTTTTGGCGACCTTTGTTTTTTTATATTTGTGTGCATGTACGTTTGTCTTTCTTTGTGCATTAAATACCCTAAGACGAAAATTTCATATGCAATTTTATCTAGGATCCTTCAAGCTAGCATGAGAAAATTCCAGAAAATTGAATCTGCTTTTGAAGAATGAATGCATTTTTTTGGTTATAAATTAAAAGTTTCTTTTGGTTTTCGGATCATCTTATTCTGATTCTATGATGACTGCTTGTAAAGTTTAAAGATCTTAGTTTTATTTGTGAAGAAATGTTTTTGTGATCTGGGACAGGAATTGACAGGTAATCTTGATGCTCCCGTGGTGTTTGCTCACAATGACCTGCTTTCTGGGAATTTGATGCTCAATGATAATGAAGGTACGTGTGAGTCCCAACTCTCTGTTTGATCTAATATTGTGCTTTTTGAAGAGCCTTACTCTGTTCCTTGTTCCCATTATGTTCTGTTAATCTCTTGTGACACCATCTTCTCCTTGTTTTGCAAGATAACTTTAAATATGAGATGTACTTCTTCCATTATGTTAATTCTTTAGCATATATACGAGATTCACCTTGCTTATGAACAATATGTTATATCTTTTGATGCCCTGCACTGGGTTGCTGTATGTGTTAACTCACTTTGGGATTGAATGCGGAGGACGGGCCTAACAGAAAAATGTAAAAAGTGATTTCTGATTAGTAATATTCTATATTTGAAGTATAGTATTGGTTTCCCTGCACTTGGTTGCTGTATGTGGTGGTTCACTTTGACTTTAAATGTGGATTACGAATCTGACGGAAGATTTTAAAAGTAAATTCAATTTGAAGTATAGTGTGAGGTGTGGCAAAAGTGATGTTGACAAACTCCCCGGATACTTCATCAAAACCAGTTTTGCCTTGAAGATTGTTGGTCTAGTCTATCTTATCCATTTCTTGGAGTTTCCAATAATATATTGTCTTAGAGGTCACTAATATGAATTCTTCAATTTAATGAGGTCTCTAATGAGGAGGTTAGATGACGACTTGAGAAGATAACAATTGTTACATTTTCCCATACCTCAAATAATTTTTTGTATGATATTTTATCTTAACTTAATGAAAATGAGAAGGTAGCTTTGCCAAGTTCCGTGTGAACGTAAATTTGTTATCACCTGATAATTTCTCCCCCTACTAACTCCTATTTTTGTTGGTGGGTGTCCAGAGAAACTTTACTTCATTGATTTTGAGTATGGATCATATAATTACAGAGGCTTTGACATCGGGAATCACTTCAATGAGTATGCCGGATATGAGTGTGACTACAACTTGTAGGCTATCTTTACTCTACAAATCTTTCTATAATGGTGACACATTCTGGATTACAATAATTTTTTTGCATTCTGTTCATGTAGGTTCCCAAACAAGGACGAGCAGTATCATTTCTTCAGGCTCTATTTAGAACCTGACAAATCGCAAGAGGTACCTGAGGATATCACACTTGTTGAACTTACTGATTTATTTGTTTCGTTGGTTATGCACAACTCCACTTAACAAGCTTTAATCCAATAATTTAATTTAGTCAAGAGTCTGGTGTTACAAACAGCCATCCAGAGACGAAGCTATAAGTTTTATTACGTAGGTTTACGTTATGCCAAAAAGTGCAACTATTTTTCCACTTTTTTGTGCGGCTCACAAGTCTATTGTAAATATACACAATTTTTTTAAAATAAAAAGTACTCCTATGGTGCTTTTCTTGAAATTTTACATACAAGTGATCTTATATTTTTGGAACTGAGGGAGTACTTGACAATACATTAGATTACATTGTACTTTTATTTTCTACCATTTGATTTCCTAGTGTTATTTTGTATACATAATGCTTATTGGCAATCTGTTGGTCATTGAAATGCGGCTAATCCTCTAAAGTCTCCAGCATTGGCCATGACATAGGTCATGAAAAGATGGTAACACTATCGAGTTTCTACATTTTGACTACTCCCTCCACGAAAAGAGCCCCATTACAAAAAAAAAAATCCTAATCAATTTGCATATTCTAAATCAATCTTGATGTGAATTTATTTGATTTTGACTATTGTAAACTACTTAAAATGTAATTTTATATATAAAAATTAAAATAAATTTACATAGCAATTTGAATTTTAGGATTTCGCAAATTAACTAAATCAAAGTCAAATGGAGCTCTTTTTGTGGAAAGGAGTGAGTATTATATTTCTTTTGAATTATCTTTCAATCACCACAATAATTATATTTGTGTTCCCCCCCCCCCCCCCCCCCCGGTAAAATCACCATGCATTGTGCAAGCACAAGCTGTCTTTTCTTAATAAGTACATATGGATATAGGCATTTTAAGGGAACTACAAAATTTGAGAATGGAAAAAGACATAAATTGATATATAGCTGTAGAAAATTTAACTTGGTGTGTACAAGTTGCACGAATTCTGCACCCACACTGATATTATATTATTACCTTTGACTGCAGCTTCCTTTTATATGTTTGTACGGCTGTTCCACAGCCTAGAATGATATTTCTAATGAACAGGTATCTGACAAAGATCTGGAAGCTCTATATGTTGAGACAAACAGTTATGCGCTAGCTTCACACTTATACTGGGCATTATGGGCGTTGATCCAGGTATCTTAATTGTTCAAGCTTTTGCTCAAAGAAGGCAAGACGGGTATCTTAATTCTTTAATGGTTTGTTTTTCACTTGTATCAGGCGAAGATGTCCCCAATTGATTTTGATTATCTTGCTTATTTCTTCCTGCGGTATGATGAGTACAAAAGGCAGAAGGAGAAGTGCTTACCACTAGTGCAGTCTTACCTCTCTGGTTCTGGAACTGGGTAAAGACATCACACCCTGTTTGTTTGTTTGTAAAGGGAGCTGTAGGGGAGCCCCTACCTAAAGTTTGATACTCTTGTATAAAAATCTTTCGTATCCCTGTAGAAGCAAGCTGGATGGAATTACTAGGTCTGTATTTGATTAATAATTTGGAAGGAATTACCTTTCTCTTCCAACCGTAATTGTGAATTGACATTTTTCATTTTTCCTTTATTCCTCGCCCCTTATTTCCTGATGTCAGTTGTGTGTTCTTCTCAGAGTTGCCTGTCTTCTTTTGGTAGTAGATAGCTAGCTATGTTTGACAATCCAATAATTCCAAGTCTTGGAAATGGAATTGAGGGCCAAATTTTAGCTAAATGGAAATGTGCTTTGAATTTATTAATCAAACATAGCGAACAATGGATGGAAGATTTAAATTCAATAACAATGACAGCAACTTGAATTTTTAACTTGAACATGCATGATAAGGGGGACTAGGGCGGCCTCATGTTTACCACAGAAATAACGAATGAGAAATTGATGCACTTCGGTTATACACCGTGTATGTATTTTGTAAAACTGAAAGTATAGCAAGCAGAAACCAAAACCTCCAACTTTCGATGGTACATACATACATACTTCCTAAACCATTAATAGCAGGAAGGAGTGAAATAAAGAGGGTTTGAATATTTGATTCCACAAAACAAACTCACACCTATCGCTAAAGAGATGTAGTAACTAACTAACTAACACACACACACATAAATGACCAAAAGAAATAAGATTTGTAACAACCAACCATGTAAGATAGGCCATCATCTGTTATTGTTAACAACCAAATCTCTGCTTCCTTCCTATAGGCCTTTTCCTTTTCTTTAATCATAATCTCTTGGATACACGCCATGTATGTGCAATTTAATTTTTTAATGTAATTTTTGTCGATATTAAAAAGTTACATCGTTTCGCGCATTGCATCTCATACTTCAAAACGTGACACTTTACATCTTGCACTTTTAACGAACAGACACATAACACCTCTTCTTGACCCAAAATCCGTTGCTAAAAGATATCTTTAAGCATTGTTATGCAAGTAACAACATTTGTTTATTCATGGATGTATATATATTGCAATTGTCTTTTACTTCACTTTCAAATAAAAGACAATGCGTACAAGACAACACAAAAGATAGGAGGTGTCTATTCACATATCAAGATAAAAAGAAGCTTCACCTCAGGTAGGACCGTAGGTACGCAAGAAAATGCGGTTGCCCAACTCCTAACATACTACACAGTATACAATCATTAACATTTGCTTTAGCATGCACAACTTAGGGATTTGTTGCCCAATCCCAATCCCAATCCCAATCCCAAAGATCCGAGCAATAAGAGGAAAAGAAAGTCATTTTCTTCTTTCAAATCAAGACAAGTAAAGTTGGACGGGAGAGTATCACTGAAAGATACCCGATGAAGTATCTTGTTATCAATAAGCAAACTAGTATTATGCCAGTTTAACACACTGTAATTCATACCACGGGGCATGGACCATGTCAATAACAAATATCACTTGCACAGAATCATATATCACTTGCACAGAATCATTACAAATCCAATTCATTTCATCTGTCTAACGGAATACCTTGATGCAAAGCTTATGGCTCTTGCATTGATTAATGTGAAAGAGAAAAAATGGACAAACTGATTAAAATCTATCAGCATTTTGTAGTTAGGACTAATGATGCATCAATTACCAGAGAACAATCTAAAATTCTGTATCAATGCCATCAACCATCTCTATCTGGTATACAAACACTTCAACCAAGTCAGCATGGACAAAAAAAAATCCACTTAAAACCACTAAATTTTAATCTATACGTAGCATATCAGCTTGTGGCTTGAATGTTCCAAGCAACAGATAAGGCAAAATAACCATGCAAGCCATGAACAGCGTGAACTGCAGAAAATAAAGAATGATTTAATTATATTTGAAAAGATAACTTCACTTGTTACGAGTTGATATAAATGTAAAGCACATAGATGTACCACAAGAGGCAGGGTCAAGAAACTCCAAATTGGCCACAAAGCAAAGCAAAACCTGCATTATTAGAAGGTTCAGAAGAAATGAAGATTAGTTTCACAGATGCCACCAAACAAATTTAGAAAGAATAAAAGTCAGGTGTGCGATAGCTCTTCTTACAAGCAAAAGGATATCAGCCCAAGTACTGTAATAAAAGGCAGGGCAGCTGTACTTGATATTTCCCACTTCTCACTGGACTTTCTAACACCCCATATTAACAAGCTCGTATACAAGAAGAAGATAATATTCAAACTGACACCCAACATCCCAAGGTACAATGGCATTCTGCATGAAGATAATGAAACGCAATATAATAAGCAGAAAGATGCTCCCCAGTTTGTAGATAAACACATGCATGATATTAATAAATACAATATATACTTCCAATTACTTAATAGCACAGAGTCGCAGACAAATGAAGGTATCACACAATTAACTAAAAGCATGAAGAGATAAGGAGGCAGGAGGCACTGTGCAGTAAACTCCAAAATAAGAATTATAAAAATAAATTTTAAAAAATAAATAAAAAGAGATGCAAGTATTTGGAAAAGCTCACAGAATTCCACAATATGATTCAAATCAACAGCCATTATTACCACCTCACTCTCTCAGCCTTCTTGCCAGCTATGTCAGTTGTATACTTGTACACAGTTCTATCAAGCTTTTCTCACCATAATCTTTCATCTTTCCACAAATCAAGTCTCTTTCACACAAAAAAATGTAAAACTAGGAACTGTACCCTTAAGTTCATAAGCAGAAAAAAACAAGAGAATAACGAAGATGAACAATAAGTTCTCCTTCCAACTCTGTACAGGTGTCATTTCCACAATTGGAAGTTGGAGGATGTTATATGCCATGTTGACGTTGATGGCATACATTAACTTCCAAAAGTGGTGGGTTGATATGCTCCGATGGAGGAACATGTTAGTGGGAAAATTTTACAACTAACTTCAAGGTGGGGAGGGGTACTTCACGTGGAGGAGTATATGGAGTCAGAGGGATCCTCGGAAAGTCTCATTTTTATCTGGAAAGCAGCGCGTTAGGTATGATTATTTCATTTTGTGAAAGGGGGAAACTAATTGCAATTGGTCTTGTACGTACAAGAAAATGAGAATTGGTGGGCCATTTGCTTCTTCCTTGTGAGGTGGCTTAAGACCTTTAGCAGCTGGTGTTCTCTCATTTTGGAGTGGGTGATGCTGAGATCAGTAGGTCAACTTTTTTGTGGGCTTGGAAAGGTACACAGGGTTGTTGGATACAATGTCAAAAATGGATGGCTCCTCAATGCTTAGTGGACAAGGGGAGGGTGCTTTGAGGGAAATGAGGGATCTGTTGTGCTTGTGAGATTTTTGAAGAAATGAGGTCTGTCTTGATTCATTGTCTTTCGAGGATTTATTTTTAATTCTTTTTAGATTTTTTGCAATTTTTTCAAATTTTTTTAACAAGAAGTTGCTTAAGGTGATTAGTGTCGATCTTTCTATGGCTAGATGATTAGCCAGATTAGGGGATAGTTTGCATGGGCCACATAGGTGTTGTTTCTTTATGAAAGGTTTTCATATATGCTGCATGTATGCATGTACATGGCCTATATCCCCTTTTTGGCGACCTTTTACTTCTTACAACACATCAAGAGGTATGAAACTCGAAAGTATAACTAACAATGATATCATGTGAAATTAGGAAAGATTATACTAAACCTAGATCATCAAAGTAGATTAGCAATATTCATCAAAAGTCCATAAACATACATCAGAACTCTTAAGACATCGCAACAGAAACATAGGTTATTGATGAACAAAATATTTAGCATACCTGAAGAGAAGAACAAAAAAGTTGTATGCAAAACTATATTTTGAAAACCACATGACTATGAATGCATTTACACTGAGTCGGTCTTTCATCAAACCTCTCTATTGTAAACCATTAAAAACAATTTCAACCATTCATTAGAATTTTAAAGATCACTAAGATGGTATGAAAATGAACCGTATTTAACATCCATAAATCTCAGATAGTCACTGATATGTCCCCAAGCTTTGTGGCCCTATAAAGAACTGTAAACTAAATCGATTCTCATCATCCTCATAGTTGCTAAAGTTATTTTAAAATAGACTTTAAAAAAATCTAAATCAAGTAACCATGTCATTTTTAACCACTCTTAAACTAAATAATTCTCCCTGAATTTTATAAATGTCGTGGATATAAACTATAAAATATACACAGAGAGCAATAAGCAGGTGAAAGTTTAAATTGGGGAAATCCTTTACCTTCTAATCCTATCATCATGCAACAGAAGGAATATGAAATTGGAGCGCTGATCACCGTAGTAGACGATAAAAACCGCAGAAGCAAGCCAAAGTAAATTCTCCACAATCTCAACCCATGTCCGCGTTCTAGGAAATGAAGGCGATTGAGCAGTTGGTCTTGAACAAGCATCGTCCTCAAGATCATCACCACCCGAGGCATATCCTTGGCTGTGTCTCTGCCTCATGTATCCACCAGCTGTAGGTGTTCCACCAGACATTTCCACAAAATGTGAAAACACAAAGAATCAACAAAATTTCCCAACAGGAAATTATCAACCAAAGAATCGCAGTTCTGAATCAATCCTAATTTTGTTTTATATCAGAAACAAACTAATAAATTAACAGCGATGAGACAGTATCAGTATCAAAGAACCACCCCAATTGAACGAGAAACTGCAAATCACTCAATTGTAAGCAGAAATTTAATACTCATCTTAAACCTAAAACTCAAATACCCATCAAACCAAGGAGATCATATCTGAATCAATCAACCATTCCAATCTCCAAAATCCAATGAAAATCAAATTTCTAACGAAGCCCACATCGAATTTCGAATTTCCCACAAAATCCATATCATGCATATCAAAATGGGCAGAGTCTCACCAAACCCATGTGGCGACCCGCAACACAAGCTCTCTACGACTCAAACGCCTTTAATTCTTGAAACCCAAGTAGGGATTCGAATTATCCACAAAACACAAGATGCAAACTCTTGTTTTTTCTCGGATTACAATGACTAAAGAACCACTCGAATGCAAAGATGAAGCAAATGAAAAACGAGGGCTGTAATAAACAAAAGAAGGGGTTTTTGAGTTTTTAGCGGGCTATGCGGGATTGAAGGCGACAAGGAGGATCTGTGTAATTAATCAGTGTTAAGTGAGAGATTACGTGTCAAAATTTAAGTGGGATACAATGGGACAGAGAAAGAGAAAATGGATACAGAGGATGCTCTCGTGAATGACGGGGTTTCAAAGTATACGGATTTACAGTTGGTTAATGCGACATTCGTTTCTTGTACCCAACCCCTTGCAAGAATGTTTTGATTACAACCTTATTTACTTTTCTTTTTATTACACTTGAAAAAAAATTCTTTTCAAGACAAGACATCATCTATTGTCTTCCTCCTTTTTACATAATAATAATAATAATAATACTATTGGATTTTGGAACGTAAAGAGTAATTTGCATTGCGATAAAAAATAAAAAACTGATATTATTATTTTATAACTCTTGTAAAATTTTTTTTAACTTTTGCTGGACTTTTATTAATACACTTTAGAATATATATATATATATATATATATATATATATATATATATATATATATATAAGGAGTTGATAAAAGCACTAGAATATTTTTGTTAGCCAAGGAAGTCCAAGTCCCAAGTTTGAAGTAATTTTCCACTCTATATCAAACATGTTGTCATCTGATCTCACATATGATCCAACTACATCTGATGTTCTTCCAACGCCATGTTTCTTAATATATTGAATTGGCTTGTTTTGTCCTGAGCTGAAACAATTATCTCTAGAGAAGAAACCATGAAACAAACTTGCCTTGATGAGTAGGACAAAATACCTGGGCTGGTTTCATATTCTTGGGATAAGGTATCTCTGATTAGCATCATTAAAGCTAATAAACTAGTAAATGAAAGGCCTAATATGTATTTAATTAAAATTGGAATAAAGACAACTCATTAGCTAATCATAACCCAAAAGAAATGTACTATAGTCCTGCAAACCAAGAGTTAAACCAGTGTGGCAATAAATAACTGATTCATGTAAAACCAATAACTATAAAAATTAATTTAATTTAACAGTTATTAACTTATCATCACTATCATTTATCACTTCAGTTTTTATGTAAAACAGTACATTGGATGACTACTAGTGACTTGCCATCAGGCAATCTGCTGTTACTAGTATCAGGAATAGTTGACACCATTTGAAGAATGGAAAAATATCATGAAGGCAGAGTATGAACTTCAGTGTAGGCAACACGATCTGCTAACAAAATGGAATCAGGCAGTTTCTACCATGAGTTTGCACAAGTTAAAAGTGCACGATCAATGTCTCCCACCACCACCGCACAGGCTAATCAAGTCCAGCACCGTTGAATACAACACTTCCAAAGATAAATGACCCAACAACTTTCTAGTATCAGTATCAGAAATGTCTCCCTGAAGTTTACTTTCCTCTGTGAATCCATCATCCGTCACCAACCACCAGGAGATGCCTCCCATGGAATCTTCAGGGTCAACATGTGCCACGAGGCCAAGTGTTTCACCCTGCTCAAGCTCAAAGGACAAGCATAGAAAGTCCCGGTTCGCTTTAATTCCCACTGTCAGAGCTTCTTCGTGAAGCCACCGAATAACTTGGCTTGCAACCTATGGATGATGATACAAATTTCGCACAAATATAACGCATGTACCGTCCTTTCAAGTGTATATAGCATAAACATCATCAAAGCAATCCACGTATATTAGATATAGAACATACCATATTTCTGTTTACCTTTTTCCCCTAAAACATGCAAAATACTTGTTTTCTTGGTGTCCGAATAACTAATGCAGAATCATTTTCCCTTTATTACTGTGACTTAAAAAAACGTTTCATCTTTATAAATGAGAAGCAAGTAATAGTTCCTACCATCTCACAACCAAACAAAAATCTTGAAAGCAATTTTTTTCAATGCTTTCAAAGTTCCCACGAATTTCCGAGCATTAAAGAGGATATTAAAAGTCGATACGTATCACAAACACGAGTGCATAATCAAATTGTTTAGTGGACTTTGTTAATTAGCAACTACTCGAAAAGCTTTACCTAGGAAAGGTTATATAACTTTTTAAAGTATTGTATGTCTTCCGCACACCATGTATTAGAATTCTAGTCCACGTCACTAACTACTAAATGTTTAAATATTTAATGAATTAGAATTCCAGTCCCACATTAACCACCAACTTCAAAAAGTTAAAGCTGCTAGAAATGTTGTAACCGAATATTTACTATCCTTTTAAAGGTGTTATGGACTTACGGCAATTAACCTAGAATTTATGAGATTTAGGACCCAAAAACGTATGGGATCTTGTTGAACAAGGAGTGCATTGCCGAAATCTAACTTTCTTGTCAAGTTTGTGGTAACTTTCCATGCAGGCACTAAAGTTATAAGATAGTATAGTATGAGCTCTAACCAATGAATGAAGATGGTGACTTTTTTTTTTGGTAAACAAAGAAGATGATTCCAAAGGAAAGACTCTGTTGATGGAGATCATACCCCTACAGCTTGTTAGTAGTAAAGTAAATTTGAAAGCAACAAAGGGACTATTCCAATGTGAGAGGCTATCACATGGGCCAAAAATGACGAAATAGTTCAATTAGAGCAAAGTCCTATAAAACTAGCAGATGAAACAGGGAACTTGATCTTCTCAATAGGTAATACACCCTCAAAGGCCCTTCAATTTCAAACTGTTCAAAGCTCCCCCCCCCCAAAAAAAAAAACAAAAAAAAACAAGGTTACATAATTGAATTAAATCCCAGATTTTGTTAACTAAAGTCTAATCTTCCCTCACTACAAAGGCCACAACAGGAAAGGGGAAAAAAACTCCCAATGACCATGGCATGAGTCCATGACCAAACTGTACAAACAAAATAAAACCCATATCCCAACACTCAAATTTTTGCTCGGATCAGCAAACTGAATTTACGTTTTTACACTAAAATATAGATTGGTATTGATCGGAAGACAGTATAGGGACCTTAATTGGAGAGTAAGCAAAGAAAATAAATCAAACTTGAGCTGGACCATTTTCTAGTAAATTATGATCATCTGTCTCATGATCTTGTTATGTACGTCTCTAGCAATAGTGAAGTCTAGGAGCAAATGTTCCATAATTGTATCATCAAAATCACATGGAGCACCAATTAATATAAGTTTCCTCTCTCTCAGGTTGTCCCCGGTAAGACAGTGTCTTGGCTGTCTCCAAGTAGAAATTAAAAAGTAACTTTCTTAGGTGCATTGGTCCTCCTTGGGAAACCAAACTGCACTACTTCAGTTGTAAAGCTTCCATCACATCCACCTCCCAGTCATGTAAATTCCTTACAAAAAAAATACATTTCACAACCCCATCCCTCCAAAAATATAATTAGAGAATCCAAATTTGCCATTCACCCTGGCCAAGTGGCCATGCTTATTTTTTTGACAAATTTGACTGGTCATGCTTACAAAGTCTCTACATTTGCATCTACACACCTAACATCAGGGTTGGCATATTCTTCACCTCAAATCAGATCCTCAACCGCCGAAGTACTTTTCCTAGATTGATCATAAGATCATAAGAAAGAGATCAAGCTCTCTACTCTCATTCTGCATTAGCATAGTGCAGTTGATTGTGTAAGAAATAAAAATTTACATACTAACATTTCTTTTTTCATTTTATTCTTTTTCTTATTGACGTAGCAATGTCATTAAGATAACTAGAATGTATAAATATATAAAAGCATATTTTTTATATATTCTACTAACTAATATTGTACAAAATTTATTTCAATATAATTTCCATTATAAACTATATGAAGGGATGACTTTTTTTGTGGCCCTTGTTGGTACATACAGGTAACTGACCATTCCAAACCCTTCTTACAATGCATTAAAAAAAACCTTATAGGATTTAGGATGGGTAATGGGATACCCTATTCGGTTTGGTTTTAACCCTATGATATCAATACCGAGTTACCAACTACCTAATTAGGTACTCCCAAGTTTACGCTACCCACTGGTCATTACTAGCTTATATAAATCTTTTTTAGGTTTTCTCTATCCAAAAGATTTTAGGTTTTCTCTATCCAAACACAAATCTTGTCTTAATTTATAAAACCTAAATAAACAAAAGAAACAATGTCTAAGAAGCCTTATGCATACCTTACATGCGTAAAAAAGTCAATGTGGTCTCTTTTTTGGGATGGAGGAAGTGTTATTTTTTTCCCCCAAAATTAGCGCACTAGGGGATGGTGATTATATGGAGCTCAATCATTTATACACACGAATCATGTCATGCTTCTTGTTAATTGTTGGTCTTCATTCATACATTTCCTTTGTATAAAAGACGTACAAACCTAAGATCACCTTCTAATGAAAGAACGCTGCAGTTAGCTTAGATCTGAACACGAGTTATATTGCCATAATAGTCCCAAGTATTATTTTTTCGCAAAAGAATTTTGCACCCATGCTTAAATCATTACAAGCAGCAGTTATCTTTTTAGCATATTACTTTTTAGGCTTAAATATAATTTACTATCCTAAACTATATGTCATATTCCACTTCGATGATCCACCTTTCAATTTTGTCAATTAGTTGATTGAACTATTAATTTTTTCAATTTCAATAAATTAAATATGCCACGTCAGCAAATGCTGATGTGGCCCCCTGAGTGGGGCCATGTGTAGCTAATTTGTCTTAAAACAATCATTTTTTACCATTTTATTACATTAAATTATTTAAGCAAGAATAAAGTTGGCAAGCAACATTTTCTTCCATATTAAAACAATTCAAAGAAATTTTTAGACAAATTCTCAGACAAATCTACGAAAAATTATAGATGCAAATCTTTGTCTCACCAGCAAGACTATTACCTTGGAGGTAGAAAGCTCCGACACAATCGATAACGCCAAGGCCAAAATCTAGGACAGTGAAGGAATTCTGTCAGACCATCAACGTCTAATCTTCGCCAGAAAACAATTGGATGACAGCAAAACCCTAGTCGACTACAACATCTAAAAGGAGTCAACTCTCCACCTCGTCCTCCGTTTATGGGGCGGTATGCATATCTTTTTGCAGAATCAGTTGGGTGTTGTTAGGATTTGTTTCATCTTAACTCGTTTTGGGATGAATCTGGATCTGCCAGTTCTATTTTAGTTTGATTTGGGGATTTTTCTGAATCCGGCTGATTTGGTGTTTCTGTTGTAGTTAATTATAGCTACATATAGGTTTGTGTTCCATTTTATCTAGAATTAATTTTTGTTTGATCGATTTTTGTTCAAATGGTTTTTATGTTTCCGGTGTAACAGACGATAGTTATTGTCGGAAACCATGTTCATTATTGTTAAGTTCTCGATCCGATTTCCGTTGATATGGTGATTAGTCGGATTATGGTGTTTCCTTTTTAATCGGCCCACCCATTTTTTGGATCTAGTTTGAAGGAGTTTGATCTGGGTATGGTGGTTGTTTTGCTAGGAGGGCACAAATGACATAGATGACGAGGAACGGTCTTCGTTGAATAGTTGAGAAATTTCTGATTCTCAATCTTTCTTCGCCGGAATCGTTGAACAATTTGTGATTCTCAGAGTTGGGCTTTTTTTCGATGGCTTTGTTTAGATCGATTGTTATTGTTTTGAAGATTTTGATTTCTTTAATTTGTCTGAATGTAATTTAGCAAAAAAAAAATTGAATGTATGGGTTGTGACCATTTTACCCTCCATTATATTAGAATTGTTTAATCCTTATTAAAAAACTATTTTTTTACACACATCAGCTTTTTATGGCCCCACCCAGATAGCCACGTCAACATTTGCTGACGTGGTAGACTCAATTTGTTGGAATTGAAAAAAATTAATAGTTCAATCATCTAATTGACAAAATTGAAAGGTGGATCACCGAAGTGGAATATGACATATAGTTTAAGATAGTAAATTATATTTAAGCCTACTTTTTATCGGTCAATATTCGAAAAAGATTTTATATTTGCAAAATGATCATAGAATAGGACAGGACTTGCTGAATGAAAGATGGATAAATTAAATTATTAGTAATGATAACAACATAAGAATAAACTATTAGAAAAAGCTATTATGAAACAAATATTTATTTCTTTGAAACAGGTGCAGCTTTGGACAGTTGTACAATTTTCTTCAAAAAGTACATTCCTTCAGCAGGATGCATTGCTTCTTTGGAAATGAAGTTGTCCAAATTTTTATTAAGTGCACTAAATGAAGATTTATATAGCTAAAGTGGAGTAACTGACAGCAGCATTCTCACTAAAACTTCAGGTTTTAAGTGTTACATAAAGATTTGGATTGTTAGAAAATGCATTAGACCAAAACACTTTAGAAGTTGTTAAGACAGAAACATACCTGTTGTAGAAGTATCACCGGAAGATCTGCTAAGTCATAATCATATCTATTTATAGAACACATGCTTGCGGACGTGCCTTTAAACAGACCAACAACGTTGGGAGCACCTTCCCCTTCTACCTTTATGCAATCATCATTTACCACCAATTTAGTTCGGAACTGTGCCTTTATGTTCTTGTCAGAAATCTGGGTTTGGCAGCCAACATGAAGAATGGACTGAGGTACATTCACTGAGAGTGTCCATGAGGACGTCCTAGAATTCCAAGTAGGATGAGATATCAATTGGACATATGGCACCCTGCAAACCTTTAGGTATCAAAGAATGCATGTTAAGAAAAGATTTAGCTTTCAGATTGCGAAATACAATATATTTTCGGTAAAACTAAGAATTTCCCCATTGTAGTTGGCACTTTTTACTTATTAACTCACTAAATTTTAAAAATATGCAATTAACCCATTGTACTAATAAAAATTTCAAAATTGTATCACTCTGTTAAAAAAATTGGATGGACGTTAAATTTTTTTTCCTACATGGTTGTGTAAACAAAAAATATATAATCAAAAAAATGACATGGAAAAAAAAGACACGTAAGAAAAAAAACATGGCTGCCGCATCAAATTTAAAAAGAAAACAAAAAACTGGATGTCCCAAAAAGGATATCATCCTCAACCTTTAATCGGATAAAATTCGACCCGCATACCTTATAAACAGGACAAAGTTAACGACCCATCTTTCTCTCTCCTCTCACTTCTCATCTCAATCACTCTACCCCTTCAAACCTTCCTCCTTTCTCTCTCTACATTAGAATCCAAATCAACCCCCAATTTCACCGATACCCCTTGAAGACTCTCTTCAATCAAGTTAAACAAACCCAATTCAATTTATCCCCCCAAAAAATCCTCAATTTCACGTGCGCTACAGGGATAGTTACTCTGTACAAAAGGAGAACAAAATGTATGAATCACAACCGCCCGCCCGCCCGCCAGCCGCAAAAGCAATTGCACATTTCTAGAGTAACGGAAAACGATTTGTTGTGAGAAGAAGCCATTAACAAACCTCCAATTGTTTGATATCTGTTGGCGAGATGAATCAAAGCAAAAGCCCCAACTTTGTCCCTCTAATTACGGCTGAATCGATCTATTATTATTGGAACCCTAGTTTACTGAGCTTCGTAATGTTTGTTTATAAAAATTGAGCAAACGTATTTGGTAGCTTCGTCATGTCTGATATGGGGGTTGTTTTGGGTTTAAAAATTTTAAATGATATTTTTATTTTAGGTTCATTATATGTTGAGTTTGTGTAGAAGCTTCATTTTACCACACAACTCAGATCCATCTAGTAAGGTAGGTTTCGATGGTTAGCCATGGCTAGGTTGATGTTTATAGTGGTGATGGATGATGATTCTTACAATGGTAATGGAGGAAAGAAGTTGGGTACCTGAATATGTAGAGAGAGAAGGAAACGAAAAAGGAAATAAAAGAAGTTGGTTTCTTTAATACGTAGAGAGGGAAGGAAAGGAAATAACAAATCTATTTCCACGTCATTGTTAGAGAGTTTTTTTGTGTGAATGGTGGCTATGGAGGGACTATAGTTATGCAGGTACTGTGTTAAGATGGAGAAGAAGGATAAAGAAAAAAGGAAATAAAAATGAAAAAGGAAATTTCACTTATGAATGTCCACATCAATATATATTTTCTTTAATCTCTATTTTTTGCTGCCACGTATGAAAAAAATTGATGCATGTTAACGTCCATCCAATTTTTTTAACAGAATAGTCTAATTTCACTATTTTAATTAGTTTAATGTGATAATTGAATAAATTAAAAGTTTAGTGGTGTAATAAGTTAAAAATGTCAACTACAATGGAGAAATCATTAGTTTTGATTTTCCTTTCTACTATCATATCTTTGACCCATGTAAAAAATAAAAAATAAGAAAAGAAATGAAGTTGTACCAGATTTTCCAGCTTGGCGAGAATTTTGTTTGAAAAAATCCTATGAGCCAGAGACATGCAGAAATGACCCAGCAGATTTAACCGATTTGTTGCAGGCTGACCAGATGATTGCGTTTTACCACCAGAAGTGGTTCTATTCTTAGCTCTTACAAACACATGCTCATGAAAAATTTGTTGCAAATAGATTTCACAACTGATTTGATTAGGAAAGACAGACTTCTTTTCCAGATCTTTCTTTCTATCTTCAGTATTAGATTCCTTGAGTGTTTCCACAGGTATAAGTGCACTTTCTAAATTGTGAATATCTGCATTATCAACACTGTGATCACCACGTCTGGATGGCAGAAGTGAAATGAACACAGAGGCTTCTTGGTTGATGCTCAATTCAAGACGGTTTTCTCGTATTCCAGTTACATTGACACCTAAAGATGGGTTGAATGCCTCACGATTAACCAAATCAAACACCTGCACCAGATTGACCAGATTAAAAGTAGTGCATTGAAGCATGCAAGGGATAAGAAAGTAAATGAACTTACTTGTTCATCAAAGATGGTCCTGTGAACTTCACGGAGGACTGTGTGTGTTTCTTTAACACAATCATCGTCCCTCACAGGTTCTTTCTTAGATTCTCCAGAAGGCTCTTGATCTGAGCATTCAATTTTCATTCTACTAGGTCGTGTTGCAGTATTATCTGAACGTGCACTGACAAATCCAAATTGAAGAGAGCAGCATGCATTTGGTGGTAAATTAATAGCCAGCATTCCAGCTGTGTCATGCTCAACGCGAACTGTGGATATGGTAGATGGGTGAAATGCAGCCGTTGGATCATATAATGAATTGTCAAAAAGATCGATGTAGAAGCCTTCATTGCCGGGAGAAGCAACAACACGATGCCGTTTAACTTTCCAGTTTTGCTGCAGCCTATTCGCTCATCAGAATACAAGGTATCTCCATACATGATGTACTTCAAATAAATTACGCTCTGGGCAAAAAAAATTCTACCAATTTTGGGTCCAAATGTTGTGCCACTACCACATTTGTTGACCAAATCACTACTGATTACATATAATACATATATATAGTCGACCCCTCTAATAATTAGTACTCCCTTCGTTCCAAAATATAAGATCAATATTGGCTTTTTAAATTCAAGATATTTTCAAATTCAAAATTGATATGAATTAATTTAGTTGTAAACAATACAATTATGGTAGTAAACTATATAAATAGTACTACTAATTTTAAAATTTATTATTTTCAAAAGTTTGATAAATTAAATTAATTTTAAAATTATCTCAAATTGACTCGAAAAAGTCAAACTTGATCGTATATTTAGGAACGGAGAGAGTATTCAAATTTTTTTACTAAAAATAACTTCGTTCTATGGTGGATAATTAATAATTCTACAACTTAATAATGAGAATGTTTCTCCAAGAAAAATCTTTCATATATAAGTGATCATAATGATGATATAACTATATGGCAATTATTAAGTATCTTGATAAAATTAGTTCATAAAAGATGGTAGAAGACAAACATAAAAAACATAAAAGATATAATTTGTTACCATAAGATGAGAGCACACTTAAGAGTTTTATCTTACACTTAGGCATATAGAATTATGCCTCAAATACATCACCTCTGTCTTCCTATCTTAGACCTGGCTCCTAACTTGATGAAGGATTTACAGTGTGTGAAAGTCAGGTTCGTTAACATTTCATGCTTTAACTTCACGTAGGAAAACTTACGCATGGACAAGAGCAAAAAGCACAACATTTCTTAGTTTGAAAAGGTATTAGAAACTTTCTATATCCATGGTAATGAATATGTATTTTTTGTAGATGAAACTGAAGTTAAGTTGTATTAATCATATATTAGGGAACATTTTTCGATTGAAACTATGAGAAAATTTAATAATTAACAATATTTGATTATCCAAGCATTATTAATTATTAGAGGTTGAGTGTATAAAAAATGTGGAACCCCAAATACAGTAAACATTAGGCACCTCTAGTATTACTAATTTCAAATATATTTTCGTCAGATATTAGTCTTAATACACTATTATGGATCATAAAAAGAAATGTAAGGTTTGTGAAAATGATTTACAATCAATAGCATTTAATACCAACTTAATGAACTAATTAAATTGTTTTAGCTGATGCAATAATTGCTTCACTTTAACATATTTAATAATTAATACTCTACAGATACATATTTTATTCACGGGATGCGCACCTTATTAGAGCACCATAGAATCTTGCTTCCCTCGCAACCTGCTGTTCCAATCCTTTAGCAGATTGCTTAAAGTATTTTCCTAGATGCTGTTAAAACAAAAAACAGTTAGAAAACAGTTTCACAATGAAACAATAATCCAGCTATCCTGATCCTATGTCCCACTCCCTACCCCTCCCGGTGCACAAAAAGAAATGGTACAAGGAAATAAAGAAAACTATAAAACTATCAAATGAAACTCT
The DNA here is from genome assembly GCA_016801055.1 of Panax notoginseng. Taxonomy (NCBI): domain Eukaryota; kingdom Viridiplantae; phylum Streptophyta; class Magnoliopsida; order Apiales; family Araliaceae; genus Panax; species Panax notoginseng. Next base: position 172,765,280 of record CM029021.1, read on the forward strand.
TTCTCAAGAGGAAAATTTCTGCTAACTGTGCATAGCAATGAATAAAACAAACCGAGTAAAGTTGTCAGTTTGAGGGTAAATTATTAATCACTAGCACCATACATGCAGGTGCTCTGCAGAGAGACAGAAAAGGAAGAATACCCGGTAGCACTGTAACTTTGTTGCCGTAGATACAGCAAGGTCAGATAATAGTTCATTAGGTAATTGCTTTGGCCTGGTCATGCCAGCCACCGTTACTGCATCATTAGCCTCCACCTATTCATAAAAAATTAAACAGAATGTAATATAGAAATCAAATCCTCAGTTATCTTTCATAGACTCGTTTTAGGTAGTGTTTGATTGCATCTTAACAGCTCACCTCTTAATGTATTTTAACGGCCTACATATTTGTATTAAGAGGTCCTCTGAACAGTTTAGATTCATATTTATACCTTAATGATTTAGAGGTATTCAGATAGAAATTTTTTATCCTACTTTCATAAATTAAGATGCCTTAAGAGGTGGGCTGTTAAGATGCAATCAAACACCAGTATTCATCAAATTCCAAAGGTTGAATCAGATATTCGAGAGCAAAAAAGAAACCAAAACAACAAAATATACACCTTAAATCCTAATGAACCATCCCGAACTTATTTTAAAAGTTTTCAACTGAAAGGTTTGGAAAAAAGTCAAACTGAAATGGAAGATTAACATTTCCGCAACAAATTTCTAGTAACAACTATATAGATATGGAATTCGAACCTACAATCAATATTACATTGAACGTATGGACTCACTGCTTCAGACATTGTTAGCGAGAAGCCCAGAACAATTTAACAGTTAGCAAATTCAACACTATCAATGGCAGTGGGCCTTGGGACTGTGGTGTATATATGTGTGTGTGTGCATACACTTATAATTTCTAAAATTCTGTTGATATAAGTAGTAATAAGGAAACTGAAAATTAAAATTTCTTCAAATACTTGCAGCAATAGCTCAGTAGTAGCTAGAGAATGAAATTAAACCCTATCGAGTAACAACATTAAAAATAAATTCAATCTCATAAAAACTCCATCTCTTGGCCATTATTACTTGTAACAAAGCCATAGCAAATTAGCATCCAAGAAAACACATAAACGATATATATAGAGATAGAAAGAGAGACGGACAGTGTTGATGAGGTCGATAATGACAGAGAGCTCCTGATGAGCCAATTGCAAGTTCTCGACCAAGCTTTGCCACGGCCATGGCTTTGTCGCCGCGTCCTTAGGGGTTAAAGTAGAAGCACTAGCAGCTTGTTTCTGCTTCTTGCTGGGATCTTCTCTCTCCAACGCCCACGCAAAATCTATTCGCCGAATTAAGTTCACCCTCTTCTCCTCATAACCTACATCACTAACAACATATATATATATATATATATATATATCAATTCTTCAAAGACGTAACATAATTGATGAAATTGAAATTGAAAGATAAATTGCGTACGAAGGGAATCTTTCGGCTCCGTTTTCTTCAATGGCCTCTAAACGTTTAATTGGGAGCTTATCGACGGAAATTTCCATGTTTCCGTCCATTTTACCGGCAATTTTGGGGGGAATTTGGTATGACTAGTATAGAACTCTAGGGGAAAGATGAGCTGCCGGAAGGCCCGGACTGGTCAGTTCACTGGTTGCATTTTCACCGATTTGCCCGTATAGTCTTACAATAATTCTAGGGGCACAGGGATTGGGGATCGAGTAGCGCTACTTATATAAATTATTTTATAAATATTTTATATTTCATCTCAATCAATAAATTATTTTAATATAATTTCTGATCTCATGTAATATATTAATATAAAATATATCACATTAACGATTTATAAAATAACGTGTCTCTAATATTATTCTTGGGGATCGGGTGTCGCGACCGGGCCACATCAGCATAAGCAAAGGAAAAAAAAAACTTTAGCGAACAATCTCACTTTACCAAAAACTTTCTTTTTGCTTCGCGGCTTCAACAACTAAAAATAAATCTCCTTATCTCTCTCGAACCAAGCTATCCGTAATATGTATGCATACATAAATATAATATATGCACATTGATAATACTCACTCCGTCCTAAATTATCTGTTTTTATAGAGTTTCACACATATACCAATATATGTGATAAATATACTAAAATGCCCTTATGTATTGACTTTTTTATTTTCTGCGCATGAATCCTTATTAGTGGGAATATGAAAAGATGTTTAAAAAGAGGAGAGACATGAATGAGAGTAATGACTATCATTAATTAGGGTAAAAGGGCAAACTTGGAAAACAAAGGAAAAAAATGCATTGAAATCTTGAAAAAACAGATATTATGGGACAATTTTTTTTTACTAAAACAGCAGATAATTTGGGACGGAGGGAGTATATAGGTTTAAATATATTTTATTATACTAAATTATTAATCATATTTTATTTCAATGATTTATTTTTTAATTTTATTAATTAAATAATTAAACTATTAATTTTTTCTTCTTTTATCCAAATTTACTTAGTACGTCAGAAATTAATGACATATTTTTTTGAGTGCGGGCGTAGAAAGCTGATGTGTATTTAAATAATATTATTTATATCATTTTATTAATTTAAATTATTTGGGCAAATTTGACAAAGCTAATTGAAGATAATCACTTACGCTCTCTTTTTGAGTTTTAAAATGGACAGAAAAGAAAAGAAATGGATAGAAAATTTAAGTTTTCTTTTCCATTCTTATGTTTCTGAGTTTTTTAATAAACGGAAATGAAAAGAAATAGATAGAAAACTTGGCCACTTTTTCTGCCAAAGTTTTCTGTCCAAAATTGACATGATTTAGACGGAAAAGAAATTAGAATAAGTAATATTTTTATAATTCCCATATTATCCTCAACTTTTAATATAATAAATTTTAAATTACAATTCATGTCCTCAATTTTAAATTTTCTATCATTTTTCGTTAAAAACTCAGAAACAACACAAAGAAAAATTTTTAATTTTCTATTTTTTTTTTATTCTAATTTAAGTTTTATATATTTTTTTTTTCTGTTCAAAACTCAGAAAGAGAGCGTTAATTCCATTAAAACAAATCAAAACAAAACACATCTCAGATCCATTAAAACAAAACAAGCGCAGAGAAACATGAAAACAAAACTCATCTCAGACAATTCTCTGAGAATTCCCCACCTCCATGAAAACCAAAGCCCCTCCATCGATGCCCCGTCGCCGAATCCTCTGGCGACCACGACGATGATTCCACCCACAAGCACCGCAACTATTCCGTCGACACCTCCATCTCCGGCAAGAAAATCGCTGAGGAACATGACGTAGAGGAAGCACCCATCTCACTTCATCTCAGATCCTTCAAATCCAAGCCCAGATCTAATTCCAAAAAGAATAAAACTACTTACCCAGAAATCAACCTGCTTTCTTCTTCCGATTGGATCTCTCTATGCTCCAAGGCTCCACCGACGTGATATTTTTTTGAGAAATCCACATATTGACTTCTTTTTCGCCTTTATCTTTCTCTCTCCTCTACATATTTTGATCTATATTTATTTGGGTTGATATGAACAAGTTGAGGTTGATTTTTGGAACATGATTATTAGGGTTCATTGTATTATTGTCTGTGTGATTTCGTTTTTCTCGCACTAATTATATGAAATCAAATACGCATACAAATGATTTACCATAATATACTTCAAATTCCTTTTGCTCATCAATTTTACTATGAATTGTTTATTATCTTGTGATTTGGTTCTTCAGTTCAAATGAATAAAATTTGGTTTTTGTGTGATGAATTAGATTTTTTGATTTAGTTTGATAAATAGGATTTCTATTTTCGGGGTTTGGTGGTTATGAATCATTCTTCCTTTGAAGAAATGAGTAGTTAAGTGGATTGCATTTTATCGCCGGATTTTTTGGGAGTCTTCGCCGGAGTTTGGCCAGAAACTATGGTGTCAGGAGGTTCGCCGGAGTCTTGCCGATGGGGAATTCTAGATTTTTGGTTTCATGATTTATTGTTTGAAGAAATGAGTAATTAATTTGTTTAGTTTTAATGTTTAATATAAAATGGTTAAAACGATTTTGCCCTTTAATATATCATAAATGTTTAATCAAAAATTTAAAAAACAATTGTTACACTTAAAATCAATTATGCCTACTCAGATAGTCACGGCAGCTATTTTTGACGTAATAAACTCAATTGAATGGAATTGAAAAAAATTAAAATTGAAAGTTAAATTATCGAAATGGAATATTATGACCTATAGTTTAATATAGTAAATTATATTTAGCCTAATATATATATATATATATATATATATATATATATATTTATGTCCTAAAAATTAATTTCATAATTTTGAAACCCATTTTTTGCATTAATTATTGGGTATTAGTTGAAAACTCTGTAATCGATCTATAAATTTTTATAGCTACGTATCAACTGATACGTGTAGCTATAAATTTTTTCCTCTCTCGTGCGAGAATTAACTACTTATATTATGTAAATTAAGTTTGTGGATTTTAGATAAATTTATAATTTTATAGCTGGGGTTTTTTCTTTCAAACAATATTAGTGCAATTTCTTTTCTTTAGCCTTCATTCTCTACCCAAAGAGGTTTGTCTATGTTGTTTGCTCAAATCAAATCTTAGAAAACACAAAGATTTGGAATTTCATTCCTCCATACCATCTATAAAAAGATGCACAGTACTAAGCGAGCTGGGTTCTTAGTGAAGAGCCGATTGATTCATGTTTCAAAATCATACAATGGGTTGTCTTCTAAATTGGGGTACGAGTTTACAAATAGAGATCTGCTGTGGGTTTTGTTGCTTTTTTTCTCAAATGCCACTAAAATACCCCTAATTAATGATTTCACCAAAAGGGTATGTGATTTTTTTTATATAGTTTCTTTTATTAGGTTTCAGGTATTTCTTATTTAAAAATTTTGTTAAATTCATATTTTTCTTTACCTGATAATGCATGATAATGATTTAACAATGCATTTAGGAAGAAGTTTGTAGAAGGGAGATTTATTTCTAGTTGATGTAGCCGCGAAACAGAGAGCTTGGTTTGAGAGAGAGAGTTTTTGGTCAATTGAAGTATTGGTAAAGTGAGATTGTTTGCTAAAGTTTTTTTTTTTACCCCGCCCTCAATCTCTGCCCCCCCAGAATTATTCATCAACAATATTGCTATCACATAAAAAAATATCACATAATATTCACACACACGTATATACTGTCGACCTTCACCTGACATGTGAGGCCTACAGTATATATGTGTGTGTATATGAATATTATATAACTTTTTTTTATATGTTAGTAGCATTATTTATTTTTCATAGTCTTATCAATCTGTTGGGCCATAATACTTTTCCTACTGGGCCAGGCCGAATGGGCCTGTCTTTTGGACTATGTCACCTTTATCATATTGGGTCAAACAATTTGAGCCTCGCTACTTGACTATAATATTGGGCTCAGTCATTGGATCGGCCCACTATGTGAGTTGTCACTAATCCTATCTTTGACCGGTAATCATCACAAAAGTAGTAGTTGACTGTTATGTCTGCCACCTTTCTGCATGGCATTAATGAGGATGGGACTCCGATTGCCGGCGGGAGGTAACAGTGGTAGCAGGTAGGAAAATAAGCTGTACACTTTCGGCTGAGATGACCGGGGTGGAGAGGAGGTGTCAGGAGATAGTGGATGACACAGTGAACCGGGTCTGGGGAACGTATGGGGCAAAGATCACAAAAGGAAAAGAGGTAACCAAACACTACACACAACATTATCATTTGATACACACTCAGACACTAGTCAATATTTTTTCCTCCATTGTTAACCTTGTGATCGCCTGTACTGACTCTCACGCCGGAGCTATCCCCCGACGGTCATGCCGTCAAGCTTTTGGTGTTGACTTGTTGAACTGTGCAGGATCATAGCGTCTTACGTGATTGGGACGTGGGAGAAGATCTTGGCGTTAACATTGGCGCTAGAACGAGGGGAGTTCTAGTGTCCTGAATATTTTTCAATCACAAACCTTGTTCGTTTTACGTCGGTGTTCATGGGAAAGAGTAGGGCACCTACACCTGAGGGGCAGCCGAGGGCTGCCAGTGAATCAGTACCGCGAGTATCTGTGAAGGACCGTTTGGGACCTGCACTAAGTGTTCACGCCAGCACGGCGTCCAAACGATCGCACGGAGATTCTCGTCCGAGAGCTGTGAGCAAAGCCAAGCGACAGCTAATTTTCACAGCGGAGAAAGGGTCCAGTCATGGCCGGAAACGAGTAGAAGGCACCTCGCCTAGAACTCGATACCGGGACGACCAAGACGAAAAGGCTGCCCGCTTGACTAAGATGGCAGATGAAGCTGATAGGGCCATGGAGGCACTTGTGAAACAACGACGGAATATAGCTGAACAGATGTCTCGAATGGCCGAGTTGAGGGACGAAGCTTCCAGCTATGTCCAGTCTGAAGAACGGGGGCATCGGAGCGGGAAGGAGCTTGCTCATTCCGAGCGTGAATATCAGGATCGACCTCGGGAAAGAAGAAGGTCCAGAAGCCCTACTCCTCAAAGATCGAAGAGGGCACATCACCTTGTCGGTTATAAAGAACTGGGTCGAAGCGAACGAAGAGGTCGATCCGAAGAACGTACTCCGGAGAATACTAAGGGGGCGCTCATTGTTGGGCATTCCCACCACGGCAGCCGGGTACTGAGACGAAGCAGATCTAGAGGCCGTACACCCGAAAGTCCACCGAAGGCACTCCGCTCTGTGGACCATCATCATCAGAAAAGCCCCTCGAAAGTTGGGGGTCCTATTGTAAAGCACCGGTCCACCCAGAAGAGGGAAGGGTCACAGGAAAAAGAAGCATCATCCCAACCCGAGGGCGTGGATTATCTGGTGAAGGAGGTGAAGGAGCTTCGGAGGCAGCTTGCCGAAATACAGAAAGTGAAGGAGACTTCGGGAAAGAAGGCATCCCCTTTTTCCGCGGAGATTCTGAGAGAAAAGGCTGACCCCACCAAGAGGTTGCCTCACATTGAAAGTTATGACGGATCGGGGGACCCCTACGACCACAGTCAGGCGTTCGACCGACTGATGGATTATTATGACTTTAGCGATGCTGCTAAGTGTCATACTTTTGTCACGACACTTCGAAAGGATGCCAGGCAGTGGATGGGGACTTTGCCTTCAGATTCGATTTCATCCTGGGCGGATATGTGCAGTCAGTTCCACGCCCGCTTCGGGAGCAACAGAAGAAGAGGGAAACCAACTGGCTCATTGGCTCATGTTCGGCAGTTCTCGAATGAGTCTTTGGGCCAATATGTGAAGCGATTCCGTGAAGCAGTCGGCTAAGTGACAGACCTGAACGATCTACAAGCCGTGGGACTGTTTCAGAACGGATTAGATCTGGTCAAATCGGAAAAGTTGGCGAAGAAGTTGACGTTTCACCACCCGAAGAGTCTCGCAGAAGCCTTCGACAAAGCAGAAGGCTATATTGTGGTAGAAGAGGCCATGAATAGCCTCAAGCGTCCCCCTTCAGAGCGACTTAAAGAGACAGATCGGGACAGAGCAGAGGGTGACCAGAGTAGAAATGAAGGAGATAGAGGCCGTCGCGACGGCAAATCCAAGAAATATAATAGTAATTGGAGGCAGGGTGGAGAACGCTTGTAAGACCCCGAATTTTATGAAATAAAAGTATTCAATTTTTCTTATAATTACTATTCAGTAAATGGTTAAATTGATAAAAGTTTAAAGTTATGGGTGAAATGTGAATATTTTTTTCAAAATAAGCAAGTGGTTATAAAATAATCATTGTTGTCGGGGAATATTCGTTTGGTCGTAGAATATTCTTTCTGTCGGGGAATATTCGTACGACGGCGCAGCTATTTGTGGGCCCCATAACGAATAACTGTCGGATGACGATAACGACAAAAATTTAAGTTTTTACAAATAACGGCGTAGTTGTTACCGTTAACACTGTTGGAATACCCGGTGGTTAAAATACAGTAATACGCGTTATTGCACAGTAGCACACGGTATTGCATAGTATTTTTGAAATTATTGATTCTTACGTAAGAAGACACTACTCAATAATTGTTACAGTAATTACTGTTCAATATTTTATTTTATTGATTCAATAATTGTTGCGTTGATATTTTATATTATTGTTGTTTCAATAATTGTTGCTGCACAGTATTTTCCTTTATCAGATCAATAATTCATATTATTTGAATAATATTATTAGATAACATTATTGTCAATGTCTAGAAAGTTCTGTCTAAGGAGAGGTTTGGTCATCTAATTGCGCGCCAGTAAGGAGAAATTCTTATTGGAAAGCCCCCTCTTTCCTGGGAACGGCCTGGTTGTCATAAATGTGATTCTGTAATATTATTTGTGAATAATTAATTATTGATTCATATGATAAGGAAATATTTATATTATGTGGATATAAATGAGGGATATATTTTTGTGGTTAAAAATGAAGGAGTTAATGTTGAGGTTTTTATCAGTATTTTTGTCGGAATGGAGGTATTAAAAATCAGGGTTTTTGAGATATTTTACAGGGGTTATAATTTTTAATCCGACCGTTGGATCGTGGTAATTTTTGGATATGTTATACATATATAAGTTGAGTATATGTCCACAAATTTTGAACCGTTAAAAATGAACGTATGATTTATTATGAATTTTACGAGATGACTGGTTTAGAAATTGTTGAATTTTCGGAGTTTAACATTTTGGTGGAAAATTCTAGAATTGGTGGGCCCCACTTGTGGTTGGTGAAGAAATGTGCTGAATTATATTTCAAATGTGGTGGGTGGGAATAGTAGCAGGTAAAGCCATCAGGTTGCAGGTCAAACCTACCAAAATTTTTCTATAAATAGAGGGCTAAGTTAGAATTGAAAATCACACCAGAAACATAAGCTTTCTCTCTTTCTCTCTCTCTATATTATGAAGCATATTTTGTGAGTTTTTAGATACTTGGTGAGTTGCTAGTCATCAGTGCAAGTTTCCTTCAGCATCATATCCGATATCCAGTCAGAAGTACTGCTCTTTTGAGGTAAGGGATAGTAAGGGATAGTAAGGGATAGTAAGGAATTTTAAGGGTTGTTATGTTTTTCAGTTTCGTAATTTTTATGACATTCAAAAATTATGGAAAAATTTGAAATAATATTTTGATGAGTTTTATTGATTGTGTCCAAAAATGGTGATTTTTGGATGTATAGATTAAGAGTTATGAATTTTATGAGAAAAGACTATTTTAAAAGTAACCGCTTATATTTCCTTATGGTTAACTCCAAAATTGATGAAATTTTTATTGGGAGTACATGTATATGATAGAAGTATACTCTGTAAATTTAAGAATTTTTAGACAAAAGTATAATTTTTGATAAATGTCTAAATATTCGGCTATTTTGGCCATATGAAAAATAGTAAATGACTTTTTAAAATTCTGAGAAAAATATATGTTCACTATGGGACTATATTATGCTAAATCCCAGAAAAGAAATATTTTTGGAACTGATTTGGTATTTTTCATAAAAATGGTCTAGTTATGAGTAAATGAATTAAATATGTTTTGTGAAGAAAGAAAATTGGAAAATAGGATTTTATGGCTTGAGAATCCTATATGAGGTATATGCAGATTTTTGATGAGGGTTTTAGTTATTGATGATGAAATTATAAGAGTTGGCATTTTATGATGATTAAATGCATTAATTAGTAAAGTGTAAACAATTAAAATAAATTGTTTATAAATTTAAGTAATGTTATTCTTTCAATATCATTATACCGAAATATTGGTATGAATTTTATTGTAGAATTTCTATCTTTTGTGTCGGGGTTACTATTCATGAGTTACGAATATTACTCTTGAGATTAAAACTATATGTTGATCATATTATTTTTATCATCATATATAACATTTTTATAACCCTGATGTTGAAATTCTCTTTCACTGGAGTGTAAAGATGGGTAGATTATTGGTATGATCATGACTAGGGTTCTCTTTGGCCTGTAGTGCAAAGTTGAATTGTGACTGGTATGATCATGACCATTGAATTTATAATTGAATATCTTAAGCTTAAGTGCAAAGGTGAATTGATCAACATGGTTATAATTATTGTTTATATAAATTCTGAAATGATTATATATTTCTTTGAGATATTAATATCTTTGGCCTGTAGTGCAAAGATGAAATATTGATGAATATCTTTGGCATGTAGTGCAAAGATGAATTGTTGATGAATATCTTTGGCCCGTAGTGCAAAGATGACATGTTGTTGAATATCTTTGGCCAGTAGTGCAAAGATGAACAGATGTTGAGATAAACATGACCAACTGGTGATACAAATGAATATCTTTGGACGTAGTGCAAAGATGAAGTTATTAGTATGATTATGAACAGGAAATGTGATTTGGTGTAACCATGATCTTTGATGTTTCAGGTAAAGACAGGTGATGAAAATATTCTTCGTCCTGGGTGCGAAGAAAAATTTATAGTCACAATTATGATTATGAGTTATTCATATGATTGTGGAAAGGAACTGTTGAGTGATGTTACATGGATAAAATATTGTTGGTGGATTTTTAACATGGAGAAGATAATAGACTTTATAGTCTATTTGACTCTTCTAATGGATTGCTCGTTCCGCTGCAACTATGGTTGAAATTTTTATCATTTACCATATGTTCTAAATCTCTGATTTATTATTGATGAAGGCTATTGATAATTTAATTATCTTTAGTCATGATATTCTTTACTGAGCTAGTTGTGCTCACCCTTTTGCTTCACAATTCCTTTCAGGTAATAAGAGTGTAGCTGGGTCGAGCGGGGGTAACAAGGGAATAGAACGGTGGTCATCATTTAGTAGTTATATTTGGTGAAGAAAATAGGGTGAGGCGAACCCAACGTTGGAAGGGTGTTTTGTCACTATCATACAAGATGTCTAATGACATACAACCTCATGTCATCATAGGACAGGGTTGTGCTCATCCACTTGCTGAGTATATCTATGGGCACTACCTATATAATCTTGGTGTTTGTTTGAAGTATAATTCTCAATTAGAGACAGTGGAGATAATGATAAGTCAAGAGAAGACTCACCATTGGGAAGAATATGATAGTAATCTTTTCGTTTTTCTTTGGGGTCTATTGGGTCAACCAAGGATAATTCTGTGGCCATATGATATCTATCATAACCTAGACGCGTGACCTCCCATGTACGAAGGTTTCCTTGAGCACTTCCCAAAGATTCTAATTTCTAAAACAGTTTTTGACTATACCTTTATGTAAGGTGTCATTGTGAGGTGATGTCCACGGTTGGAACATGAGTCACATTTGGTATATATTTGTATCCAAACTCACAGCATATGTGTTGTTGTATTTTGCACGACAATTGTTGTAATAAAGTTGTAGTTGTTTTCTGTACCATGTATTTGGCGACTCAGAATAGGTTGGATGGAATGGACCTATTTTGGGGTCGTTACAACGCTCGTCCGCTCCCGCTCAGAGGGTAAACAGGACATACACGGCGCTCAACGCCGACAGGGCTGTTATCTTAGAGCAGATCAAGAATCAACCTATTTTCGAGCCACCTCGAGATAACTTTAAGCCCGGGAAAGGGAATTCTCGCAAGTATTGTGACTATCATCAAGCCTCGGGTCACGATACGAACGACTGTGCTAGCCTGAAAGATTTTATCGAGAGAAAGGTGCAGGACGGGGAGTTAGTTCATTATGTGGCTGCCCGGACGAACCAGCAGCAGAATAGAGGACCTGTTCAGGCAGCCCAACCAATTCAGCAAGTGTTCCCTGCTCCCGAACCGCCCGCAAGGCAAGTAATAGATGTCATCACTGGGGAAACTTCGGGTAAGCTTGTTGGGAGAAAGCGCCGAAGCTATCTGGATTCGGTCATGTCAGTGGCGGGTATTCTCCCGAAGACCGACAGACCCTTCCCGGGTACTGTAATTTCTTTTATCGAAGAGGATTACCCTTCGGAAACCATCGAACCACATGAGGGATCATTGGTCGTGACAGCACAAGTGGGTTCGGTGGACATGAAGCGCATGATGATCGACAACGGGTCTCCTGTGGATATCCTATATGCTCATGCTTATCAGAGGATGCATCTTGATGGGCAGAAGATGGAGATCGGACAGGAGGCCCCTTTATACGGCTTCAGCAACGATCCGGTCAAAGTGGCTGGAACCATTGAACTGCCGGTTATCTTCGGAACGGCCCCCCAACAGGTAGAAATCATTTGCAAATTTTACGTTGTGAATGTAGATTCTGCTTACAATGCTATTTTGGGGAGACCCACTTTGATTGCTTTACAAGCTGTAACCTCTATCCCTCATTTCAATATCAAATTTCCTATGGCTCATGGGGTTGGGGAGGTAAAAGGAGATCTGGATCTGGCCAGAAGGTGTTATAGAAATGTCGTGATCACTTCGGGAGTAGGGGTGTCGAAGCAAAAATAGACCATGGAAATAGAGATCGAACCCTTCACGGAAAGCAGCTCAGAACCGTTGGTCATGCCAGCCGAAGAGACAGAAGAGATAGAGCTCATCCCGGGCAAGGCGAACAAGACGGTGAAAATAGGTTCGGGCCTGCCGGAACCTCTCAGGAAGAACCTCATTGAACTCCTGCAGCGCTATGTTGACATCTTCGCCTGGGAGCCTCAGGATATGCCGGGAGTGAGTAGGGATATCGCTGAGCATCGGCTAGAAGTGGACCAGTCGAAGAAGCCAGTTCGGCAAAAGAGGAGGATCTTCGCGCCCGAGTGCCAGAGAATCATCGATGAAGAGATTGCGAAGCTGCTAGCTGCTGACTTCATCTTCGAGATCGACTATCCGCAATGGATGGCAAACGTGGTACTGGTCCAGAAGCAGAACGGGAAATGGCGGGTCTGCATTGACTACACAGACTTGAATAAAGCTTGTCCGAAGGACTTCTATCCATTACCCCACATTGACTAGCTCATCGATGCTACTTCGGGGTATGCCTTATTAAGCTTCATGGATGCATTCTCTGGCTATCATCAAATCTCCATGTATAAAGAGGATATACCGAAGACGGCGTTCATTACGCATCGGTCGGTATATGCCTACAAGAAAATGACATTCGGCCTCATCAACGCCGGGGCCACTTACCAGAGGATGATGAACTATGTCTTCAGGCGTCAGTTGGGCAAGAACATGGAAGTATATGTGGATGACATGATTGTTAAGAGCATGTTGGTGCACAAACATCTAGATGACATGGAGGAATGCTTTCAGACAGTTCGTCACCACAAATTGAGACTGAATCCTGCCAAGTGCACCTTCGGATTAGGGGCTGGCAAATTTCTGGGTTACTTGGTCAGTCAGAGGGGAATTGAAGCCAATCCAGAGAAGATTAAAGCGATCTTGGACATGAAGACTCCTCAGTCGTTTAAAGACGTTCAGCGTCTGACTGGAAGGATTGCAGCTTTGAGGAGGTTTATGTCCAAATCGGCAGAAAGGTGTTTGCCGTTTTTTGACACGTTAAAAGGGCCGAAGAATGCCAAGACGTTCCAATGGACTTCGGAATGCGAAGACGCCTTCCAGAGCATCAAGTCCTACTTATCTTCGGCGCCTTTGTTGGTGAAGCCCGCTCCTGTTGAGCCTTTATATTTGTACTTAGCAGCTAGTTCGTTGGCAGTAGGAGCAGTTTTGGTGCGAGAAGTTGGGGGTAAGCAGCACCCAGTTTATTATGTAAGCCACGTTGTGACGCCCCCAAAATAGGTCCAATCCATCCAACCCATTTTGAGTCGCCAAATACATGGTACAGAAAATAACTACAACTTTATTAATACAATTGTCGTGCAAAATACGACAACACATATACTGTGAGTTTAAATACAAATATTATCATCTAGACAGTATTCATACTCAATTAAGTCGTCATTATACTTATTGATACACTATTTTACAAAATACTGAGGACTACCAAAACAACTGACTTGAACCATCATTCCATACCCCGACTAGTACTCGCTACATTCTCGCCTCCTGAGAAGAAAAATGGAACAACAAGGAAAAGAGTGAGCTCAACTAGGCCAGTAAAGAATATTATGACTAAGATAATATACAACAAATTATCGTTAGTCTTCAACAGGGAAAAATTTAATAGAATACAATAGACAACAAGTTTTCAATCAATATTCGCAGCGGAAAATAATAATTCATAGAGAAGTTACGTAGAGAATGAAATCTACGATTATCTATGAATTTAAAAGCCGATCATCAACATTTTATCCCTGTGACATCAATCAATAAATATCTTGAATCAAATAGTCATCTTTGCACTACAGGCCAAAGATATTCATCAGTTGGTCATGTTCACCTCAACACCTGTTCATCTTTGCACTACGGGCCAAAGATATTCATCATAAAATAATCAATCTTTGTACTATAGGCCAAAGATATTCAGTAACATCATCATTTAGACTGAGGATGATGAAAAATATTTTAAAGGAAACGAATCCAGTGAAACAAAAGAATAAATATTAAAGATTCGTATTTCAGCTATTCCATGTCCAAAAATACCTCATAAATAATCATAGTGGAGTAAAATTCAAGAATGATCAAAACATGGATACAATCAAAGCTAGTACCCAAAATAGATATTTTGGACGAAAAGAATAAAATTTTATTTTTCGGTGAATAGTAACTCGTGAATAGTAACTCGTGAATAGTAACTCATGAATAGTAACCCCGACATGAAAAGTTCTAAATTTGATAAAAAGTTCAGATCAATACTTCGGCATAATGATATTGAAGAAAATAATATCATTTAAGAAGAAATAACATCCCTTACCTCGGAAAGATGGTACTTCTGACTGGAATACTAGATATAGTGCTGAAGGAAACTTGCACCGTATAGCAACACTAAAAGTATCAAATACTCACAAGAATACGCTCGATATAGAGAGAGAAATAGATAGAAACTTGTGTTTCTGGTGTGATTTTCAATTCTAACCTAAGCACCCTATTTATAGGAAAATGCTTAGAACACCAAAGCAGAAAATTGAATATAATATTAATATAATTATACAAATTTTCCTTAGCCCACCTTTGGTCAAAAACACCAGCCACACATGTTAATGATGTCCAACAAAATACAAAAAACGTTTTTCTCCAAACTAATAAATAAAACTTCCAAAAATCAATTATTTCGGAACTTCAGAACTTCAATAATTCATAATAAATAGCCCTTGTATCAGAAAATTCGAATCTCGCAAGTTTTTATAGAAAATTCAATTCTCTACAACTTTGCAGAAGAAAATTTTTCCAAATTCCAAACAGAAATTGGCCGAAATCCATAAACGGGCGATTTTACAGTCAATAATAAATTTTCGGTCAATAATTGTGTCCACCAACACACAAAACATGTGTTAATCATTTAATGCCACAAAAATACTCTTCCTCCTCATATACTCATATATCCCACATTCATTGTAAAAATACCACCATCAATATATTATTAAAATAATATATTTAAATGAATTATTTTATCAGAAAAAGATAAAATATTAGTTTTCAACAATTGTCACATTAAAAATTTTCTCCATCTATATCCACATAAAATCAATATTTTTCTCATCTTATAAATCAATAATTAATTATTCACAAATAATATTACAGAATCACAATACTGGCAACCAGGCCGTTCCCAGGAAAGAGGGGGCTTTCCAATAAGAATTTCTCCTTACTGGCGCGCAATTAGGTGACCAAACCTCTCCTTAGACAGAACTTTCTAGACATTACCAATAATGTTATCTAATAATATTATTCAGATAATATGAATTATTGCTTCGATAATGAAAAATACTGTGTAGTGACAATTATTAAAACAACAGTAATATAAAATATCAACGCAAGAATTATTGAATCAATAAAATACAATATTGAACAGTAATTACTGTAACAATTATTGAGTAGTGCCTTCTTACGTAAGAATCAATAATTGGTGCAATACCGTGTGCTACTGTGCAACAACGCGTATTACTGTGTTTTAACCGCCGGGTATTCCAACAGTATTAACGGTAACAACTATGCCGTTATTTAAAAATAACTTATTTCTGTCGTTTTCTTCATCCAATTGCTTTCTGTTATGGGGCCCACACAAGGCTGCGCCGTCGTACGAATATTCCCCGACAACAAGAATATTCCACGACCAAACAAATATTCCCCGACAACAATGAATATTTTATAATCACTTGCTTATTTAAAATATTTGCGCATTTTACCCATAACTAACCACATTAATCAAATCAACCATTACTATTTCAGAATAATAAATAGAGGAAATTAAATTTCATTTATTAATAATTTAGGGTCTTACAACCTCCCCTCCTTATGAAATTTCGTCCTCGAAATTGACATACGTACCTGGTGTTTCGAAAAGATGAGGATACCTCACTTTCATTTCCGTTTCCAACTCCCAGGTCATTTCCTCAATAGCATGGTTTCTCCACAAAACTTTAACTTGTGGTATGACCTTCGTGCGTAGGACATGCTCCTTCCTATCCAAGATCTTGACAGGTACCTCTTCGTACGTTAAGTTTTCGGCTATCTCGTCTGGTTCTAACTCAATAACGTGGTTTGGGTCGTCCACATATCGATACGTGAATAACGTTATGAACACGTGACATACTTAGCGTTAAGGCGAGTCTATAGGCCACAGTTCCTACTCGATCGAGGATTTCAAATAAATCGAAGGCTTGAGCTTTCTTCTCTTCATCGACTCTTACTTCTAGAATAACACATTCTTGCACCTTCTTCTTTATATTCATCAGCTCCAGGTCTGTAGCTTGAGCGGCTTGAACGTTATCGATTAAAGTCGATTTTACTCGTATATCATCACGTGGGTCCCTAGAGTCATTAACTCTATCTCTATCATTTATAAATTATACAAAATAGGTCTTTGTGTTCAACAATATCGCACTCGTACTCGCATACGATCAATGCGTCAGCTACCACGTTTGCTTTTCTAGGATGGTATTAGATGGTATGATCGAAATCTTTCAACAGCTCGAGCCAACGACTGTGTCGCATGTTGAATTCTTGGAAGCTCTTCTCGCATTCCCCGGTCCATTCGAAGTTTGTATCTTTTTGAGTCAGCTGAGTTAATGGAGTAGCGATTCGAGAAAATTCTTTTACGAATCTCCGATAATAACTAGAAAGCTACGTATTTCGATTACTGACTTAGGTTGCTCTCAATTGTGACTCATATCCCAATCTTGGATATCACATCACAATGGCACCTATCAGTTTACTACCATACAAATATGGCGTCCCCTACGGAGAGTCTAGCTTCAATGCATTCCACAAAGGAAGTCACCAGATAGAGGCTCGGTTATCAACTTCTATAGTTGGGTTTTTAACTCCTGAAGTTCAATAGGAGCCATTCGATATGAGATTTTAGAAGTGAGTTTTATACCAGATTCAAAGATGATACAAAATTCAATATCACGCGTAGGCCAAGAAATTCTTCAGGAAATACGTCAGGGATTTACTAACAATAGAAATATCATTCAAATCTGACGTATTTTTGTTCAAGTCCATAACATAGCTAAGAAAGCTTGACATCCGTTTTCCAATAAACGAATGACTTTACGGCTTGATATGAAAGAGTTTGACTTCAATAGTTTGGTTGCTTGAATTTGAATAACATGTTGCTTAGGAATATGAAAACTAACAACCTTACAAAAGCAATCAATTTGGCATGATGAGTAGTTAACTAATCGATCCCTAAAATCACATCAAAAGCAAGTATCTTTAAAGAGATAAGGTCAACAGGTAATGTGATGGTGCCAACTTGGATCAAACAAGATTTATAAACAGTGGATGTAACGAAAGTTTCTCCTAACGGAGTTTCCACAGATAAATCAAAGTCTAATTTTTCCGGAGTCAAGTTTAAACGTTGAGTACAAGCAGGAGAAATAAATGAATGGGTAGAATCGGTATCTAATAAGGTATAGACTTCGCAAAAATTTATAATTAACTAACCCGTGCTAACTTCGTTCGGGTTCCTCGCATTCTGACCAGTCACGAAAAACGCTCTTCCAGGAACCGTTGACTTTGACTTTTCTGGGACAGCTTTTTGAGTCACCACCCCCGTTGGACTTGGTTTCGCTACAGTACAATCTCGAGCGATATGTCCTTCCTTTCCACAGTTATAACATACCTTAAACTGTTGTGGACAGTTTGGGCTGATATGTCCTTCTTTTCCGCACTTATAGCATATAATCGGTGGTCGTTCTCCTCCCTTGGAACCAGTTGCTGCTGGTGCTGACGTCTTTGTATTATCATTGTTGAATCTCCTCTTTTTAAAATCTCCTCCCGACTCGCTTCTTCTATATTCATGGCCACGATTACCACCAGAATGGTTGTCGTTCTTGTCCGTATTCTTCTTTCTCCGCTGGTTATCGTTGTTTTGATGACTGCTGTCACCGGTATGATCCTGGTTGTGGTCCCTCGATTGACCGTACTCGTTATCTCGCTCTAATAATTGAGCCCTGTTTACAACATCTGAATAAAGAGAAAATTTATGAGAATAGAGATATTGACGTATGCCGGGTTTCAAACCTCTTAGAAACATCCGCGTCATACGTTCCTCATTCTCCACCAAATGAGGTGCAAACCTGGATAACTCTGCGAATTTCACCTCGTATTGGGACACCGTCATGTTATTCTGCTCCAGTCTAATAAACTCTACCTCCTTCATATGACGAATACTTTCAGGAAAGTACTTGTCATTGAATAGTTTCTGAAATGTCTCCCAAGACATGTTGAGTGCGGCTGGATGGGTACGCTTCACAGACTCCCACCAGTAGTCTGCCTCGCCACGGAACATAAAGGTGGCGAATGGAACCTTCTGTTCCTCCGTGCATCCCAAGACATCAAATATCTTGGCAATTTGCTTGACCCACGTCTCTGCCTTAATCGGATCCGGCTTTCCCCAGAATTCCGGTGGTCCTAACTCCTTGAACTGCTTGGCCGTGACAAGCCGCGCGTTGCTATCATTTCTACATGTATTTTGTACACGAGTCTCCCTCGTCTGGTTTTGCATGAACTGAAAAAAACTCCTAAACATCCCGTCGTTCATCGTCTGCTTAGTAGTGTTGTTTACAGGAGGAATATTGCCAGCCTGTTGCACGTTCTCCTCGTTGGTGAGCAAAGGTGTCTCCACGGTCTCATTTACTACACTGTTAACATTCTCAGTCGACATTCTCAAATACTGCCATAAAACAAGGATTAATTTAACAAATTAACAAATCACATAATATCCCTATATTATGACCGACCAACAAATAAGCTTAGGTAGGACACACTAGCGAAGGATTTACTCATCTCTCCCCTCCTAGTTCTATTCCCCGATCTCCGCCAGAGATCATATCCCTAAGCTCTGATACCAACTGTGACGCCCCCAAAATAGGTCCATTCCATCCAACCCATTTTGAGTCGCCAAATACATGGTACAGAAAATAACTACAACTTTATTATTACAATTGTCGTGCAAAATACGACAACACATATACTGTGAGTTTAAATACAAATATTGTCATCTAGACAGTATTCATACTCAATTAAGTCCTCGTTATACTTATTGATACACTATTTTACAAAATAATGAGGACTACCAAAACAACTGACTTGAACCATCATTCCATACCCCGACTAGTACTCGCTACATTCTTGCCTCCTGAGAAGAAAAATGGAACAACAAGGAAAAGAGTGAGCTCAACTAGCCCAGTAAAGAATATTATGACTAAGATAATATACAACAAATTATCGTTAGTCTTCAACAGGGAAAAATTTAATATAATACAATAGACAACAAGTTTTCAATCAATATTCGCAGCGGAAAATAATAATTCATAGAGAAGTTACGTAGAGAATGAAATCTACGATTATCTATGAATTTAAAAGTCCATCATCAACATTTTATCCTTGTAACATCAATCAATAAATATCTTGAATCAAATAGTCATCTTTGCACTACAGGCCAAAGATATTCATCAGTTGGTCATGTTCACCTCAACACCTGTTCATCTTTGCACTACGGGCCAAAGATATTCATCATAAAATCATCAATCTTTGCACTACAGGCCAAAGATATTCAGTAACATCATCATTTAGACTGAGGATGATGAAAAATATTTTAAAGGAAACGAATCCAGTGAAACAAAAGAATAAATATTAAGGATTCGTATTTCAGCTATTCCATGTCCAAAAATACCTCATAAATAATCATAGTGGAGTAAAATTTAAGAATAATCAAAACATGGATACAATCAAAGCTAGTACCCAAAATAGATATTTTGGACGAAAAGAATAAAATTTTATTTTTCGGTGAATAGTAACTCGTGAATAGTAACTCGTGAATAGTAACCCCGACATGAAAAGTTCCAAATTTGATAAAAAGTTCAGATCAATACTTCGGCATAATGATATTGAAGAAAATAATATCATTTAAGAAGAAATAACATCCCTTACCTCGGAAAGACGGTACTTCTGACTGGAATACTAGATATAGCGCTGAAGGAAACTTGTACCGTATAGCAACACTCAAAGTATCAAATACTCACAAGAATACGCTCGATATAGAGAGAGAAATAGAGAGAAATTTGTGTTTCTGGTGTGATTTTCAATTCTAACCTAAGCACCCTATTTATAGGAAAATGCTTAGAACATCAAAGCAGAAAATTGAATATAATATTAATATAATTATACAAATTTTCCTTAGCCCACCTTTGGTCAAAAACACCAGCCACACATGTTAATGATGTCCAACAAAATACAAAAAACGTTTTTCTCCAAACTAATAAATAAAACTTCTAAAAATCAATTATTTCAGAACTTCAGAACTTCAATAATTCATAATAAATAGCCTTTTTATCAGAAAATTCGAATCTCGCGAGTTTTTATAGGAAATTCAATTCTCTACAACTTTGCAGAAGAAAGTTTTTTCAAATTCCAAACAGAAATTGACCGAAATCCATAAACGGGCGATTTTACAGTCAATAATAAATTTTCGGTCAAGAATTGTGTCCACCAACACACAAAACATGTGTTAATCATTTAATGCCACAAAAATACTCTTCCTCCTCATATACTCATATATATCTCACATTCATTGTAAAAATATCACCATCAATATATTATTAAAATAATATATTTAAATGAATTATTTTATTAGAAAAAGATAAAATATTAGTTTTCAACAATTGTCACATTAAAAATTTTCTCCATCTATATCCACATAAAATCAATATTTTTCTCATCTTATAAATTAATAATTAATTATTCACAAATAATATTACAGAATCACTGTGACGCCCCCAAAATAGGTATACAACACCCATTCTGAGTCGCCAAATACATGGTACAGAACGCAAACTACAACTTCAATAATACAAATGTCGTGTAAAATATGACAACACATACTGTGAGTTTAAATACAAATATTGTCTTCTAGACAATATCCACACTCAAATAAATCCTCATTACAATTATTCAAACACTATTTTACAGAAATAGTGAGGACTGCTAAAACATCTTTCTAGAACCATCACTCCATACCCCGACTAGATCCTGCTATGTTCTCACCTCCTGAGAAGAAAAATGGAACAAAAAGGAAAAGGGTGAGCTCAACTAGCCCAGTAAAGAATATTATGACTAAGATAATATACAAACAAATTATCGTTAGTCTTCAACAGGGAAAAATCTGATAGAATATAATCGACAACAAGTTTTAGATCAACAACTGCAGCGGAAACAGCAAACCATTAGAAGAGTCAAGTAGAGAAAGAATTCTACTATCTTCTAAGATTTAAAAGTCCATCATCAATATTTTATCCCTGTAACATCAATTAATAATCATCTTTATCCAAATATTCATCTTTGCACTACAGGCCAAAGATATTCATTTGTATCACCTGTCAGTCATGTTCATCTCAACACCTGTTCATCTTTGCACTACAGGCCAAAGATATTCATAAAGTAATCATACATCTTTGCACTACAGGCCAAAGATATTCAGTAATATCATCATTTAGGACTGAGGATGATGAAAAATATCTTAAAGAGAACGAATCCAATGAGACAGAAGGACAAATAGTAGGGATTCGTATAACAGTTTATCCAAAATCAATAATACTTCATAATAATCAATTGTGAAGCAGAATTCAAAAATAAAGATCAAAACATGGATACAATCAAAGATAGTAACCATAATAGACATCTTGGATAAAAAGGAAAATTTTAATTTTTCGGTGAATAGTGTCGTATTCGTGAATAGTACCGTATACGTAAATAGTGCCGTATACGTGAATAGTAACCCCGATACAAAAAGTTCCAAATTTGATAAAAACTCATATCAATATTTCAGCATAATGATATTGAAGAAAATAATATCATTTAAGAAGAAAATAATATCCCTTACCTCAAGATATCAGTACTTCTGGTCGGAATACCGGTATAAGGCTGAAAGAAACTTGCTCTGATGAATAGAAACTCTCAAAGTATCTAAATACTCACAAAATACACTCAATAATCTAGAGAGAGAAAGAGAGAAAACTTGTTTCTGGTGTGATTTTCAATTCTAACTTAGCCCTCTATTTATAGGAAAATTTTAGTAGGTTTGACCTGCAACCTGATGGCTTTACCTGCTACTATTCCCACCCACCACATTTGAAATATAATTCAGCACATTTCTTCACCAACCACAAGTGGGGCCCACCAATTCTAGAATTTTCCATCAAAATGATAAACTCCGAAAATTCAACAATTTCTGAACCAGTCATCTCGTAAAATTCATAATAAATCATACGTTCATTTTTAACGGTTCAAAATTTGTGGACATATACTCAACTTATATATGTATAACATATCCAAAAATTACCACGATCCAACGGTCGGATTAAAAATTATAACACCCGCAATATTTCTCAAAAACCCTGATTTGATTTTTAATACCTCCATTCCGATAAAAATACTGATAAAACAACTCAACATTAACTCCTTCATTTTTAACCACAAAAATATATCCCTCATTTATATCCACATAAAATAAATATTTTCTTATCATATGAATCAATAATTAATTATTCACAAATAATATTACAGAATCACATTTATGACAACCAGGCCGTTCCCAGGAAAGAGGGGGCTTTCCAATAAGGATTTCTCCTTACTGGCGCGCAATTAGATGACCAAACCTCTCCTTAGACAGAACTTTCTAGACATTATCAATAATGTTATCTAATAATATTATTCAAATAATATGAATTATTGATCTGATAATGGAAAATACTGTGCAGCAACAATTATTGAAACAACAATAATATAAAATATCAACGCAACAATTATTGAATCAATAAAATAAAATATTGAACAATAACTACTGTAACAATTATTGAGTAGTGCCTTCTTACGTAAGAATCAATAATTGGTGCAATACCGTGTGCTACTGTATTTTAACCACCGGGTATTCCAACAGTATTAACGGTAACAACTACGCCGTTATTTATAAACAACTTATACTTGTCGTTTTCTTCATCCAATCGCTTTCCGTTATGGGGCCCACACAAGGCTGCGCCGTCGTACGAATATTCCCCGACAGCAAGAATATTTCACGACCAAACGAATATTCCCCGACAAAATGAATATTTTATAACCACTTGCTTATTTTGTAAAATTTGCACATTTCACCCATAACCAAAGTATTATATCAAATTAACCCCTTATTATTCACAATAATATTTAGAGAAAATTTGATTTTATTCATTAATAAGTTGGGGTCTTACAACCTCCCCTCCTTATGAAATTTCGTCCTCGAAATTGACGTACATACCTGATGTTTCAAAAAGGTGAGGATACCTCGCTTTCATTTCTGATTCTAACTCCCAGGTCATTTCTTCAATAGCATGGTTTCTCCACAAAACCTTAACTTGTGGTATAACCTTCGTGCGTAGGACATGCTCTTTCCTATCCAAGATCTTAACAGGTACCTCCTCGTACGTTAAATCTTCAGCTATCTCGTCTGGTTCTAACTCAATAATGTGGTTCGGGTCTTTAACATATTTACGAAGCATAGATATGTGAAAAATATTATGAACACGAGACATGCTTGGAGGTAATGCGAGTCTATATGCCACATTTCCTATTCGCTCAAGAATCTCAAATGGACCAACAAATCTTGGATTGAGCTTTCCTCTCTTCCCAAATCTTGTAACTCCCTTCCATGGTGCAACACGTAATAATACATGATCCCCAATATTAAATTTCACGTCCTTCCGATGAAGATCCGCATAACTCTTTTGTCGATCCTGTGCCGTTTGTATACGTTGTCGAATCGTTTGGATCTTCTCTGTAGTAATGCGTACCAACTCTGGTCCCAACAATGTTGCTTCACCCACCTCGTCCCAGCATACTGGAGAACGACATTTTCTTCCATACAACGCCTCGAATGGAGCCACACCTATGCTCGCCTGATAACTGTTGTTGTAGGAGAATTCCACCAATGGTAGGTACTTATCCCAACTCCCTTTGAGATCTAGGACACAAAGTCTTAATAGATCTTCAAGAGTTTGAATAGTCCTCTCTGATTGTCCGTCCGTTTGAGGATGGTATGCCGAACTGAATCGTAAATCCGTGCCCATAGCTTTCTGCAAGCTAACCCAAAATCGTGAAGTGAATCTTGGGTCACGATCCGAAACTATGGATACTGGCATGCCATGCAATCTCACAATCTCGTTCACGTACATACTAGCAAGACGTTCAAGGGAATAAGTCTCACGTATCGGCAAGAAATGAGCGGACTTGGTTAATCTATCAACAATAACCCAAATCGCATCTATGCCTTGAGAAACCTTGGGAAGACCCGTAACAAAATCCATAGTAATGTGTTCCCACTTCCATTTCGGGATCTCAAGTGGTTGCAATGGACCCTTTGGCACTTGATGCTCCGCCTTTACACGTTGACAAGTTAAACACCTCGAGATAAACTCCGCGATCTCTCTTTTCATATTGCTCCACCAAAATGTATGTCGAAGATCGTGATACATTTTGGTACTCCCAGGATGGATTGCAAACGGTGTGTTGTGTGCCTCCATCATTATTCTATGCTTCAAGTCAAAATCGTTAGGAACACAAAGTCTGGAGTTGACTCGAAGTATTCCTTCTTCATCGATTCTTGCTTCTGGAATAGCACCTTCTTGCACTTTCTTCTTCATACGCATCAGCTCCATGTCCGTAGCTTGAGCAGCTTTAACTTTATCGATTAAAGTCGGTTCTACTCGTATATTTGATATCATCATGTGGGTACTTGGAGCCTTCATCTCTATCTCCATCCTTTGTAAGTCATACAAAATGGGCCTTTGTGTTAACAATATTGCACTCGTACCCGCATATGATCTTCTACTCAATGCGTCAGCTACTACGTTTGCTTTTCCAGGATGATATTGGATGATATGATCGTAATCTTTCAACAGCTCGAGCCAACGTCGCTGCCGCATGTTGAGTTCCTTTTGGGTGAAGAAATATTTGAGGCTTTTATGATCTGTATAGATCTCCACTTTCTCCCCATACAGGTAGTGTCTCCAGATCTTCAACGCAAAAACGACTGCTGCCAACTCCAAATCATGAGTAGGATAATTCCTCTCATATTCTTTGAGTTGTCGTGAGGCATAGGCTATGACTTTCCCATGTTGCATGAGAACACATCCTAACCCTTTGCCTGAAGCATCGCTGTAGATAACAAATCCATCCGAACCAGATGGTATTGTCAGAACAGGTGCCGAAATGAATCTCCTCTTGAGTTCTTGGAAACTCTTCTCGCATTCCTCACTCCATACGAATTTGATATCCTTCTGAGTTAGCAGAGTTAACGGGGCAGCGATTCGAGAAAACCCTTCTATGAATCTCCGATAATAACCAGAAAGCTACATATTTCGATTAATGACTTAGGTTGCACTCAACTGTTACTCATATCCCAATCTTGGATATCACGTCACAATGACACCTATCAGTTTACTACCGCACGAATATGACGTCCCTTACGGAGAGTCTGGCTTCAGTGTATTCCACAAAGGAAGTCACCAGATAGAGGCTCGGGTACAAACTTCTACAGTTAGGTTTTTAACTCCTGATGTTCAATAGGAGCTATTCGATATGAGATTTTAGAAGTGAGTTTTGTACCAGATTCAAAGATGATACAAAATTCAATATCACGCGTAGGCAAAGAAATTCTTCAGGAAATACGTCAGGGATTTACTAACAATAGAAATATCATTCAAATCTGACGTATTTTTGTTCAAGTCCATAACATAGCTAAGAAAGTTTGACATTCGTTTTTCAATAAACGAATAACTTTACGGCTTGATATGAAAGAGTTTGACTTCAATGGTTTGGTTGCTTGAATTTGAATAACAGGTTGCTTAGGAATATGAAAACTAACAACCTTACAAAAGCAATCAATTTGGCATGATGAGTAGTTAACCAATCAATCCCTAAAATCACATCAAAAGTAAGTATCTTTAAAGAGATAAGGTCAACAGGTAATGTGATGGTGCCAACTTGGATCAAACAAGATTTATAAACAGTGGATGTAACGAAAGTTTCTCCTAACGGAGTTTCAACAGATAAGTCAAAGTCTAATTTTCTCTGGAGTCAAGTTTAAACGTTGAGCACAAGCAGGAGAGATAAATGAATGGGTAGAACCGGTATCTAATAAGGTATAAACTTCGCAAAATTTATAATTAACTAACCCGTGCTAACTTCGTTCGGGTTCCTCGCATTCTGACCAGTCACGAAAAACGCTCTTCCAGGAACCGCTGATTTCGACTTATCCGGGACAACTTTTGGAGTCACCATCCCCGCTGAACTTGGTTTTGCTACAGAACACTCTCGAGCTATATGACCCTCCTTTCCACAGTTATAACATACCTTGGATTGTTGTGGGCAGTTTGGGCTGATATGTCCCTCTTTTCCACATTTGTAACATACGACCGGTGGTCGTTCTCCTCCCCTAGAAACAGTTGATGTTTGTGCTGACGTCTTCACATTATCATTGTTGTACCTTCTCTTCTTGAAATCTCCTCCCGACTCGCTCCTTCTATTATCACGACCACGATTACCACCAGAGTGGTTACCGCTTTTGTCTGAATGCTTTCCTCTCTGCTGGTTTTCATTGCTTCGATGACTGCTGCCACCGGTATGACCCTGGTTGTGGTCCCTCGGTTGCACATACTCATTATCTCGCTCTAATAATTGAGCCCTGTTTACAACATCTGAATATAAAGAAAATTTATGAGAGATAAGATATTGTCGAATCTCGGGTTTTAGACCTCTCAGAAACATCCTTGTCATTCGTTCCTCATTTTCGACCAAATGAGGTGCAAACCTGGATAACTCTGCAAACTTCGCCTCGTACTGGGACACCGTCATGTTGTTTTGTTCCAGTCTGATAAACTCTACCTCCTTCATATGACGAATACTTTCAGGAAAGTACTTGTCATTGAACAGTTTTTGAAATGTTTCCCAGGACATGTTGAGTGCGTCAGGCTGGGTACGCTTCACAGACTCCCACCAGTAGTCTGCCTCACCGCGGAACATAAAGGTGGCGAATGGAACCTTCTGTTCCTCCGTGCATCCCAAGACATCGAATATCTTGGTAATTTGCTTGACCCACGTTTCCGCCATGATCGGATCCGGCTTTCCCTTAAATTCTGGTGGTCCCAATTCTTTGAACTGCTTAGCTGTGACAAACCGCGCGTTATCATTTCCACCCGTATTCTGCACACGAGTCTCCCTCGTCTGATTTTGCATGAACTGCAAAAAGCTCCTAAACATTCCATCATTCATCGTTTGCTCGGTAACGTTGTTTACAGGAGGAATATTGCCTTCCTGTTGCACGTTCCCCTGGGTGGTGATCAAAGGTGTCTCCACGGTCTGATTTACTCCATTATTAACGTTCTCAGCTGCCATTCTTAAATACTGCCATAAAACAAGGGTTAATAGTCATGTCATATATTATCCCTATACTCTGACTGACCAAATAAACACCAAATAAACTTAGTCAAGTCATACTAGTGAAGGAATTCCCCGTCTCTCCCCTCCTAGTTCTTGTCTCACATGTGACGCCCCCAAAATAGGTATACAACACCCATTCTGAGTCGCCAAATACATGGTACAGAACGCAAACTACAACTTCAATAATACAAATGTCGTGCAAAATACGACAACACATACTGTGAGTTTAAATACAAATATTGTCTTCTAGACAATATCCACACTCAAATAAATCCTCATTACAATTATTCAAACACTATTTTACAGAAATAGTGAGGACTGCTAAAACATCTTTCTAGAACCATCACTCCATACCCCGACTAGATCCTGCTATGTTCTCACCTCCTGAGAAGAAAAATGGAACAAAAAGGAAAAGGGTGAGCTCAACTAGCCCAGTAAAGAATATTATGACTAAGATAATATACAAACAAATTATCGTTAGTCTTCAACAGGGAAAAATCTGATAGAATATAATCGACAACAAGTTTTAGATCAACAACTGCAGCGGAAACAGCAAACCATTAGAAGAGTCAAGTAGAGAAAGAATTCTACTATCTTCTAAGATTTAAAAGTCCATCATCAATATTTTATCCCTGTAACATCAATTAATAATCATCTTTATCCAAATATTCATCTTTGCACTACAGGTCAAAGATATTCATTTGTATCACCTGTCAGTCATGTTCATCTCAACACCTGTTCATCTTTGCACTACAGGCCAAAGATATTCATAAAGTAATCATACATCTTTGCACTACAGGCCAAAGATATTCAGTAATATCATCATTTAGGACTGAGGATGATGAAAAATATCTTAAAGAGAACGAATCCAATGAGACAGAAGGACAAATAGTAGGGATTCGTATAACAGTTTATCCAAAATCAATAATACTTCATAATAATCAATTGTGAAGCAGAATTCAAAAATAAAGATCAAAACATGGATACAATCAAAGATAGTAACCATAATAGACATCTTGGATAAAAAGAAAAATTTTAATTTTTCGGTGAATAGTGTCGTATTCGTGAATAGTACCGTATACGTGAATAGTGTCGTATACGTGAATAGTAACCCCGATACAAAAAGTTCTAAATTTGATAAAAACTCATATCAATATTTCAGCATAATGATATTGAAGGAAATAATATCATTTAAGAAGAAAATAATATCCCTTACCTCAAGATATCAGTACTTCTGGTCGGAATACCGGTATAAGGCTGAAAGAAACTTGCTCTGATGAATAGAAACTCTCAAAGTATCTAAATACTCACAAAATACACTCAATAATCTAGAGAGAGAAAGAGAGAAAACTTGTTTCTGGTGTGATTTTCAATTCTAACTTAGCCCTCTATTTATAGGAAAATTTTAGTAGGTTTGACCTGCAACCTGATGGCTTTACCTGCTACTATTCCCACCCACCACATTTGAAATATAATTCAGCACATTTCTTCACCAACCACAAGTGGGGCCCACCAATTCTAGAATTTTCCATCAAAATGATAAACTCCGAAAATTCAACAATTTCTGAACCAGTCATCTCGTAAAATTCATAATAAATCATACGTTCATTTTTAACGGTTCAAAATTTGTGGACATATACTCAACTTATATATGTATAACATATCCAAAAATTACCACGATCCAACGGTCGGATTAAAAATTATAACACCCGCAATATTTCTCAAAAACCCTGATTTGATTTTTAATACCTCCATTCCGATAAAAATACTGATAAAACAACTCAACATTAACTCCTTCATTTTTAACCACAAAAATATATCCCTCATTTATATCCACATAAAATAAATATTTTCTTATCATATGAATCAATAATTAATTATTCACAAATAATATTACAGAATCACATTTATGACAACCAGACCGTTCCCAGGAAAGAGGGGGCTTTCCAATAAGGATTTCTCCTTACTGGCGCGCAATTAGATGACCAAACCTCTCCTTAGACAGAACTTTCTAGACATTATCAATAATGTTATCTAATAATATTATTCAAATAATATGAATTATTGATCTGATAATGGAAAATACTGTGCAGCAACAATTATTGAAACAACAATAATATAAAATATCAACGCAACAATTATTGAATCAATAAAATAAAATATTAAACAATAACTACTGTAACAATTATTGAGTAGTGCCTTCTTACGTACGAATCAATAATTGGTGCAATACCGTGTGCTACTGTATTTTAACCACCGGGTATTCCAACAGTATTAACGGTAACAACTACGCCGTTATTTATAAACAACTTATACTTGTCGTTTTCTTCATCCAATCGCTTTCCGTTATGGGGCCCACACAAGGCTGCGCCGTCGTACGAATATTCCCCGACAGCAAGAATATTCCACGACCAAACGAATATTCCCCGACAAAATGAATATTTTATAACCACTTGCTTATTTTGTAAAATTTGCACATTTCACCCATAACCAAAGTATTATATCAAATTAACCCCTTATTATTCACAATAATATTTAAAGAAAATTTGATTTTATTCATTAATAAGTTGGGGTCTTACAATCACAATACTGGCAACCAGGCCGTTCCCAGGAAAGAGGGGGCTTTCCAATAAGAATTTCTCCTTACTGGCGCGCAATTAGGTGACCAAACCTCTCCTTAGACAGAACTTTCTAGACATTACCAATAATGTTATCTAATAATATTATTCAGATAATATGAATTATTGCTTCGATAATGGAAAATACTGTGTAGTGACAATTATTAAAACAACAGTAATATAAAATATCAACGCAGCAATTATTGAATCAATAAAATACAATATTGAACAGTAATTATTGTAACAATTATTGAGTAGTGCCTTCTTACGTAAGAATCAATAATTGGTGCAATACCGTGTGCTACTGTGCAACAACGCGTATTACTGTGTTTTAACCACCGGGTATTCCAACAGTATTAACGGTAACAACTATGCCGTTATTTATAAATAACTTATTTTTGTCGTTTTCTCATCCAATCGCTTTCTGTTATGGGGCCCACACAAGGCTGCGCCGTCGTACGAATATTCCCCGACAACAAGAATATTCCACGACCAAACAAATATTCCCCGACAACAATGAATATTTTATAACCACTTGCTTATTTAAAATATTTACGCATTTTACCCATAACTAACCACATTAATCAAATCAACCATTACTATTTCAGAATAATAAATAGAGGAAATTAAATTTCATTTATTAATAATTTGGGGTCTTACACACGTCCTTCGGGATGCCGAAACAAGGTACCCAAATATTAAAAAGTTTACTTTTGCTTTAATAACTGTTAGTAGAAAGCTTAGGCAGTACTTCCAGGGTAGGTTGGTAATAGTATACACAGATCAGCCTTTGAAGAAAATCATGAGCAAACCTGAGGTATCGGGGAGATTAGCTGCATGGACGATGGAGTTGTCTTAGTTCTTCGTTGAATATCATCCCCAAACTGCCATCAAGGGGCAGGCCTTGGCTGATTTTGTGGTCGAGTGTTCGTTTTCTGAAGCTGATGAGGCTGTAGCAGAAGCTGGAGGATCTGACATCATAGTTACGGCTCTTCAGCAGAAGCAGAGTTCGTGGACGCTGTATGCAGATGGATCTTCTACCGCAGACGTCAGCGGAGCAGGGATTATTCTAACTAGTCCGAAGGGATTCAAGGTGCAACAGGCCATCAGATTTCAGTTTAAAGCGACGAACAATGAGGCAGAGTACGAGGCAGTGTTGGCGGGTTTGCGACTAGCTAAGAGTCTCGAAGTGCAAAGAATAATTATCTTCAGTGACTCTCAGTTAGTCGTTAAACAAGTCTCCGGGGAATACGAAGCCCGAGGTCATCGAATGATCAAGTATTTGGCAGAATTGAAAGAACGGCTTCAGTATTTCCAGTTCTACGAATTCCAAGGGGTCGAACGTGATGGCAATTCCATTGCCGATGCACTCTCCAAATTAGCCACTACGGATGTTAACGTTTTTGATGGATCAGTCTACTTGGAAATTCTGCAACATCCTAGTGTTCATCATGAATCGGTAATGTGCGTTGATCGAACCAACTGTTGGTTGACCCTATACCTGGAATATCTGGCAGATGGCGTTCTACCTTCGGATCAGATGCTGGCCAAGAAAATCAAGTACAAGAGTGCTAATTTCGTTCTGATAGATGGGGATCTGTTCCGAAAAGCCTTCTCGTCTCCACTGCTAAAGTGTTTGACTCCGTCCGAAGCCGACTATGCTCTTCGGGAAGTTCACGAGGGCATCTGCGACGACCATATGGCTGCTAAGTCGCTGGCATACAAAGTTCTTCGGCAGGGATACTACTGGCCAACGATCTTCAAGGAAGCAACTGAATACATCAAGAAGTGCGAGAAGTGCCAGCTCAACAGTCCGATCCCACATCAGCCACCGGAAGAGCTATACTCGATTCTATCTCCTATACCCTTCGCTGTCTTGGGGGTTGATATACTGGGTCCCTTACCGAAAGCTAAAGGGCAGGTCAGTTTCGTCATCGTCGCTATTGATTATATGACCAAATGGGTCGAGGCGAAACCACTCCGGCTGATAACGGAACAGGAGTGTCTGAAATTTATGAAAGAATCCATAGTGTTTCGCTTCGGGATCCCTCAAGTGGTGATATCAGACAACGGACGCCAGTTTGTGGGATCAAAATTTGAAGGACTTCTGAAGGAACTGGGAGTCCAGCACAGGAAGACTTCAGTGGCTCATCCACAGTCAAATGGGCAGGTCGAGGTGACTAACAGAACACTTCTAAACGGGATCAAGCACAGATTGGATGAAGCCAAAGGAAGATGGCCGGAAGAGCTGCTCAGCGTATTATGGGCTTATCGGACTACTCCGAGGACTACAACGGGGGATTCACCTTTCAGACTGGCCTACGGTACTGATGCCTTGGTCCCAGTTGAAATTGGATCTCCAAGTCTTCGAGTTAGTCAGTTCAGAGAAATATACAACGATAAAGGGCTGAAAGCCAACCTTGATTTACTTGAAGAAGTCAGGGAAACAGCCTTGGTCAAACTTGCAGCCTATCAGCGAAGAGTGGCTAAGCATTATAACAAAGGGGTAAAGCTTCGCAGGTTCGAAGTAGGGGATCTCGTTCTCAGAGAAGCCGAAGCATCTACGCCTCAGAATGTGGGAAAGCTGATGCCGAATTGGGAAGGGCCATATGAAGTCATAGAAGTACCGAAGCCAGGGACTTATCGGTTGAAGGCTCTGGACGGATCAGAAATCAAGAATACTTGGCATGCAGGCAGGCTTCGAAAATATTTTCAGTAGCTACATTGCCAGTACACTTGAAGTCTGTAAATGGTTTCAAGTCATCATCAATAAAAATTCCTTTCTTTTCAAGCAAATCTTGTCTTCGTTGTTGTTAGTATCATCGGTGTAAGGAGGTTCGGGCGGACTCGCTGACTAATCGATGGTAGCCTCATTGGCAGGTGGTCCTTATGGCTTCGTCAGGCCCTTCGTGGTAGGCGAACGTCATTGGTGTAAGGAGGTTCGGGCGGACTCGCTGACCATTCGATGGTAGCCTCATTGGCAGGTGGTCCTCATGGCTTCGTCAGGCCCTTCGTGGTAGGCGAACGTCATTGGTGTAAGGAGGTTCGGGCAGACTCGCTGACCATTCGATGGTAGCCTCATTGGCAGATGGTCCTTATGGCTTCGTCAAGCCCTTCGTGGTAGGCGAACGTCATTGGTGTAAGGAGGTTCGGGCGGACTCGCTGACCATTCGATGGTAGCCTCATTGGCAGGTGGTCCTTATGGCTTCGTCAGGCCCTTCGTGGTAGGCGAACGCCATCAGTGTAAGAAGGTTCGGGAGGACTTGCTGACCATACGATGGTAGCCACATCGGTAGGTGTTCTTTAGGACCTTGTCAGGCCCTTCGGGGTAGGCAAGTGTCGTCATTCAGACTTCGTCAGGCCCCTCACGGCATCTACCTCACACTTTGGTAACGAATAAGTATTCATTTACTTTATTATTATTGCCTAAATTTTTCTAAGTGTTGAGTTCGGAATGCCACGTTCTTTAACTTTATCTTATCCGTTATACGACTTGCCTAGTTGTTAATTAACAGTTTAAGTTAAGTCCGCGAAGGAGCTTGCACATTTCTTATTTTTTTTAAGATTGGATCGATATTGAAGTGTTGATAAACAGTAAATACACCGAAGTCATAAGGAATAATGCTGATATTTTATTTACATAATGCTGTTTACAAAATAGAAGCTTTACAAGAATCCTAACAGCTAAGGGAAAAGAGAATCATCTTTAGGGATCGACTTCGTCTTCCGAAGAATCCAGGATGGTCCGGTCAACCTTGGCAGTAACAAGTCTTGCCTTGTCTTTGCTTCGGCATTCGTCGTACCCATCCGAGAACATCTGGACGATCTCCTCGTTCAACTCGGCAGATTTCCGGTATTCTTGTTGAACTTCCCTCCGAAGATCTCCGGTTAGAGGAGGACCCAAATCTCTCAAAGCCCGAAGTTCACGGGGCTCCTCTTCGAGTTTTGCCCGCTCCTTCAGATGTCTCAAATCCCTGGCTTCAAGATCATGTACTTGTACCGCCAGACTTTTATTGGTCTTCACCATCGTCTCGTTCTTCCCAACAAGGACCTCGTTTCGACGAACCAGGTCTATGTTTGTAGTAACGGTCAGTTGGTGGGTGGCCTCGGCTGTCTCCAGTTTCTCTTTTAAATTATTCACATCCTTCTGGAGGCCTTCATTATTGAGGAGAGTGGCACCATGGGCCCTTCTCTCCCTTTCCAGAGCCGAAGCCAGAATGGCCTTCTCTCGCCTACCTGTATCTTCTTCGGCTTCGGACTCTCTGTATCGGGAAAGAAGTCTCCCGAAGACAGCATTTGCCTACAGACAGTTAAAGAAAGTCGGTGAATTAGTAGAAGTAACATATGAAACAAATGATTTCCAAATATTTCAAAGTGAACAAACTAACCTTAGCCTGATAGCTCATGCCTTCTTCGATCAAATCCCTAATCGAGCTGTTTCCGAACCGATGATCATCGGTCTCCCGAACAAAGGAGTCGAACAGCTGAAAGGGTAAGTTGGCGTTGAACTCCGGCCACACAGTGGGAGAAGATGCAGCTTTTCGTCTGAAGGCGGAGGGGAAAGATCTTGTCGGAGAAGGCATTGATGGTTCGGGGGGCGGTGGTGGTTGATCCTCGGAAGGCTGCTTCCTTTTACGAGTCAGAAGAGGAGACTCGTTCGGGTTTTCGAACTCGTCTCCTGAAACATGGATTTCTACGGGAATGACGATAGGCGGATCGACTGCGGCAGAAGGAACCCGGAGCTCATCGGCGGATAGAGGAGTCACCTTGGTCTTCCTCTTCTTAATCCGAAGAGCCTGCATTCGGTCGATCGTGGGCATGTCAATCAAGCTCGCTGCGGGAGTTGATTGAGATCCTTGAGGAGTTGCCCGGACTTTTCGAACTGCCCTCTTCTTCTGTCGAGGTCGGCTAGGCTCCTCAGCAGGTTCTGATCCGTGGAAGACTTCCGCATCATGGGCTTCCGAAGCCGAAAATTCTTCCTGGGGAACTTCGGTGGAAGGTGATGAAGGCTTACCAGAGAGGTACCTATCCAGGTCCTTCCGATCGATCGAAGTCGGCTTGATGAGAGACAACTTGTGGTCATACAACCATGCTTGTTTGCTCAGGAGGCCGAAGCTCCACTCCTTCAGAGGTATCTTCTCTATGATGCGCGTCATTTCTCTTATACGCTCCTCGGATATATCTCCGAAGTCTGCAGAGACGCGATCAGAAGTGGTCCAGTCAGGGACAGAGGAGATTTCGGGCCCGTTGACGAAGAACCATTTATTATGCCATCCTCGGTTGCTCGAAGGAGTGTCCATTAGATATCGCTTCTCGATTCTGGCATTGGGCTTAGGGGCTATCTTACTTAGCACCTTGAAGCCCTTCTCCCGAGATTTCCCCACCGAGAAGAGGGTAAAGAAGGAATCCATAGCAGGAGGAACTCCTATCTCGTAGCAGAAGGCTATGTAAGCCAGTATATGGATGTATGAGTTCGGCACCAATTGGGCGAACCCCACTCCAACAAACCCTAGGAGGGTGATCAGGAAGGCGTGAAGGGGAAACCTCACCCCCTTCTCCAGAAATGTTGCCGGGACGGCGATCCAACCGTCGGGTCGCTGGTACATCCTTTCGTGGGAGGCTGCTATCCGTACCCTGTGGGTATCCGGTATTTGGTAGCAAGCCCAAATGTTGCAGAGCTCAGCCTCATTAACAGTGGAGGGGGTGTTGGCGTGAGGAAAATCCTCCTCATTTTTGAAAAAATCAGAGGGGTTGGGAAGTGATTCCATAGGTGGAGCTTCCTTACTTGGGGAACCGATTTGGGGGTCTGAGCTCGGAACCTCTTTCTCAGGGTTTGAATGGGGGGTCACGGAGGAGATGGGGGCTACACGAAGTGGAGAGCTCGTATCAGGGTTTTGAGATGCCATTGTCGAGAATATGCAGAGAAAATGAAGAAATTT
The DNA here is from genome assembly GCA_016801055.1 of Panax notoginseng. Classification (NCBI taxonomy): domain Eukaryota; kingdom Viridiplantae; phylum Streptophyta; class Magnoliopsida; order Apiales; family Araliaceae; genus Panax; species Panax notoginseng. The sequence continues at coordinate 172,801,881 of CM029021.1, forward strand.
GAGAAGGAAAAGACAATAAGCTCTTGTAAATTCGAAATAGCAGGGAACCATCCAAGGGGAATGGGCAGCGACTTTTATAGCGAGTGGTCTTTTCAAAAGTTTGCACGAGAGCCGAGGGCGGCGCATTAATTGGAGATAATGATGTGGGAGAGGAAGGGGTAACGTCCAATTCTGTTTTTAGTGGGTTGTCCAAGGTGGGCCGGCGCTTATTGGATCCCTTCTCCCTATGGACTCGCAATATTTACAGTCTTCTACTAAACATCCTGTTTAATAAAAGACTGGGGGGCAATGTTGGGCCATAATATTTTTCCTACTGGGCCAGGCCGAATGGGCCTGTCTTTTGGACTATGTCACCTTTATCATATTGGGTCAAACAACTTGAGCCTCGCTACTTGACTATAATATTGGGCTCAGTCATTGGATCGGCCCACTGTGTGAGTTGTCACTTATCCTATCTTTGACCGGTAATCATCACAAAAGTAGTAGTTGACTGTTATGTCTGCCACCTTTCTGCATGGCATTAATGAGGATGAGACTCCGATTGCCGGCGGGAGGTAACAGTGGTAGCAGGTAGGAAAATAAGCTGTACACTTTCGGCTGAGATGACCGGGGTGGAGAGGAGGTGTCAGGAGATAGCGGATGGCACAGTGAACCGGGTCTGGGGAACGTATGGGGCAAGGATCACAAAAGGAAAAGAGGTAACAAAACACTACACACAACATTATCATTTGATACACACTCAGATACTAGTCAATATTTTTTCCTCCATTGTTAACCTTGTGATCGCCTGTACTGACTCTCACGCTGGAGCTATCCCCCGACGGTCAGGCCGTCAAGCTTTTGGTGTTGACTTGTTGAACTGTGCAGGATCATAGCGTCTTACGTGAATGGGACGTGGGAGAAGATATTAACGTTAACACAATCTATATTTTACACGGAGGAAGCCGCGGGATTTTAAAATATAACCATGTACATCCCCGAGGCTGCGCTAGCAAACCAAAAGAGGAGAGAGAATGTGAGTTTGAAGAGAGAGAAAAGATTACGGTATCATATTACACATAATAAAATTTAAGATATTACAGACACAAATTATTCTATAAATATTTTACAAGCGGCTGATGAAGCATACTCTACCTCAACTTTTTATGTGGGGTCAAAAACTACAATATTAAAGCAATTTGTTAATCAATATGCTGAGGTGGAGTATGTCACATCAGCCGTTTGTAAAATATTTATAGAAAAATTTGTGTATGTAGCATTAGTCATTTAAGAATACCGTCTCATATTACACATTAAATTTAAATTATATTTAAGTTCAAATAACACAAATAAGTTATTTTTATACTGATAATTTTTTTTAAGTTTATTTGGAAATTTAAAGGCAATAACCGTATAAACATACCATCGTAAACTCTTATATAAAGAAAAGTACTGGCATGGATGTACTAGTAAAATAGGGAATATTTACTTCTTTAGAATTATTGTAGAATTTAGATCCAAGTTCAAAATTTTCATGAAAATCTGAGGGACAAATTTAATGGGCCGTTTTATTTGCTACTTCGTCTTCCATACTCGGAAGTAGTTGCTTGAGACGGTACCGAACCCAGCCCACACCAAGATAACAGTTGGGCTTTCTTTTGTGGACATTTTAAGGCTTTAGAGAGACCATCATTATTCAAGGATAAATTAAAGGAAACTTGTATATATTGGGGTTAAATACTTTTTTTTGTCAACTTACAAATGAGTCATTCAACCGTTTTTTTTTTTAAAGTTAACTCACTCAATTTTTATTTACTTATAAATCGTTAAAAAATACGTTAAGTCATGTTGACTTTAAACGATTTGACCACATAGGTGAGAGAAATCTGACATGAAATAGTGACTGAAAAAAAGAAATGTTTATTAAATCCTAATTATTACGCACATAAGTTATAGTTCATCTGTAAAAAATAAATATATCCGACCCGACCCGACCCGACCCAAAATTATTATTATTACATTCTTCCAACAAATTTGGGTTCACATTTGTATTAGCCATCACCCTCACCCTCACCCTCACCCTCGCCGTTCTTTCACCACCATCATCATTTCATTCATCTTACATATATCACTACAAAAACAATCCAAACCAACGTAAATTCTTCTTTCTTTCCCATTTTTTTAGCCAAAGATTTGGGTAATTAAAGAGCTGTTCATGAATTATAAACCCTGGTTTAATTTATTGTTCATCAAATTAAAGTTTTGGTTAATCTTACTCTTTTCATTTTGTTCCCTCTTTTCTCGATTGTATAAACCATAGGTTTAATTTATTGTTTATCAAATTAAAATTTTGGGTAATCTTCTTTTCATTTTGTCCCCTCCTTTCTAGATCTGGTCTCTCTCTCTCTCTCTATATATGTTTAATTTCTCTCTCTAATATTTGGTATCAAACAATTTATGCTTTGCTGGGGTTACTTTTGGAATTGTTTTTGGAAAACAAAAGTTTTAGATCTGGTGCATCATGAAGAAGATAGATGATAACTAAGTAACTAATTAAACCCATAATTGATTGGGAAGAAGAGAGAGAGAGAGTCAGCAGAGGGGATAGAGACTAAACTACATCTGATTAGGGAAAAGAAGTGAGAGAAAGTGAAGAAATTAGAGGAAAGACACTAGGATTCTATTTTTTTACTCTGTCGGATCTTATCAGATAGATTCAATCTGGATCCTTTGTATGTATTGCTTATTAATTTAAGGGTTTTAGATTTGGATGTTTGTTTGATGGTCTGTTGTGAATCATCGATGGTTTCTATTTGGATTGTATTCAACACCAAAAAAGGATCGAAGTCGTCGTCGTCGTCGTCGTCGCTTTGTTGCTTTGTTTTGAGGTTAGGAAGCTTGGATCTGTTTTAAAGAAGAATAAAAAGGAACCCAGAAGATGTGTTATTTTGTTTTATTTTTTGAAGATTTTTATTATTCTCTTTCAATATACTCAAATTATTTTTTATATATAGTCAAACATTTAGATTTGAAATTTGAAATTAATGGTAGTTATAGTCAATAGTTATGGATAATAGCGGTGGTTATAGATTATGGTGGTATTGCTGGTGTTGGGGTAGAAGAAGAAGAAGATGAACAATAAAAATATATTTTACTAATTTAAATGTTAAAATTTAATTAAAAATTATTTTTATTACACATAATTCATTAATTTGTCAAGTAAAAATGCATGTATATAATGTCAAAATAAATTTATAAATATGTATGTATATAAATTTAATAAGAGTTGTAAAACGAATTTATAAATATGTATATAAAATCAATAAGCATTGATTTTTAATTTTAATATATTTTATTTTTATAATTTTTTAAATAATTATACTTGTTATTAATTGTATAAAAACTCATTTTCTAATAATCACAAAAATAAGTAAATTATAATTTTTTATTTTTTCCTTTTTTTGCTAACTTTTCTGATTTTATTTTATTTTTAAAAAATTTTCTTTCGTTTTCACTCGAGAGTTTTTACATCATACCGTCAACTTTCTCTCTCTTGTCATGTAAGCTTTCTTTCTCTTATGTAGATTCAGACGTGACACACTGTTTGAAGTCAACATGATTTAACGGATTTTCTAGGCTTGTAAGTAAACAAAAGTATAATGAATTGACTGTAAAAAAAAAAAAGTTGAGTGATTCACTTATAAGTTGACATAAAGTACAATAACCAAAAAAATATTTATTCCGTATATATTGTGAATATTTAAGTTTATTTTTTAATGTGGATAATTATTAGTATTAGTTAATCCATTTGAAGAGATGTATATTGATATATTGATATCAAATATCATATATTAATATATTTATAATTGTAATTTGGTATAAACTTGTTACAATATATAACATGACTTAAAATTAAATTGAGTTTTGCTACATATAACGTCAATTTTATGTTGATATTAAATATCGAATATATATGAGATAAGAATAAATTAAGAAGAGACCTATATATTATTATTATATCTTATCACTTAGAATTATACTTATTCATAATCTATCCTTGTCATGATATATTTATATTTATATATATATATATATATATATATATATATGTCATTTTCCAATTTAATTTAATTTTGTTACTTTGTCCTTTTGTATTTTCTTTGCTTGTCCCCTAAACTTTACTTTCTCTTAGTTAAAAACCCTTAATAACACAATACTTTAACTCATAACTATAGGCACGCGGGAATCTTTTTCATATATAAAAAAAATCATAATTAGAATCCAAAATATTAAAAGAGAAAAAGAAAACAAGCGGAGGTGAGGGGATACTTACGAACATACCAACGACAAAAAGTCTCATGGGACAGCCCTATTTTTAATCAGCCAAAATATAATAAACAAAATAAAGTTGGAAAGGCATGCAAAAGTGAAACTTTAATTAATTTGTTAGCCAAGTTGTGATTACTGACAGAACAGCCGGGCAGGTGGTGCTGTTTAGGTTTACAATTACAATTATAATTATAAATATAATTATTATGATAAGCAATAGTACATATTTATTAGTATATAACTGCCCAATAAATATCATTAATTATTAATATTGAATAAGACTACCTAATCTATTTTATGAAATTAAATAATGATATATAAAATCGTCTAGCTTAGCTGTAATCAAAAGTTAAAATTGCTCAACTAAGTTAATTAAAAGATGTTTAGCATGTTACTGTCCATAAGCCTAATGTACATAGTTGTAACATGCAAAAAATCTAGATTATTATTGAACAAATTAACCCCTTTAGCCTATTATTACTACTGCTAATTAAATACTAATACAAGGGATATGATCAATGACTTCTCTCTTCATTCTCACTTCCAAAAAACCTTAATTAGTCTCCGATATGTGGGATTAACTTTAATGAAGATCTATTATTATTATTATTATTATGCTTTAACGGTGATGGTAGTTCTGTTTAGACTTGAATGCGAGACGATGATTAATTATAGGTGAAACAATTTTGATGTTGATTGTTATTGGTGAAGCAGAAGTGATTGTAAAGCTATCTAAAAAGTAGTAATTAATTAGATGGTAAAATTATATTATGTAAGAATTTTAAATATAGTTGGACGTTGGAAACTGACGACCTTAATTTATCTGTCTAAAAAGATTAAGCCTTAAAAAATTTAAATGGACTCTCAATTTGATCCCATGACATATTTTTTAGACAATGCCAAACATACCCATAATCTCTCTTTATTTATCTATATCATAAGCCATCATTAGGTCTTCTTAATTTATTTTAGTTCTTTATCATATTACCTACCAACTATTACATCATGACGGTTACTGTTTCATCAAATGAATAGATTGAAATTAAAATAAGTCAGCTATCACATAAAATCGCTCACATGTATATTTTGATGGCTCACGCGACTTGCTCTACACGTGAGTTATCAAAATAGATATATACGTGTATGTAAACGGTATGTGAGCGATTTTATGTAACAGTAGACTTATTGTTGAAACTATACATGCAATTCAAATATGTAATAAAATGTTGTTGCCCTTCCTCCTCTTTACAGGTCAAGTGATGGAAATTTGTGTCTTAATTATAATTTAATTATCCACCAGCTGATGCACATGGATTAATTTGAACATATGACTTTTCAATTTGTTTCATCCAAATTAAATGGAATTAATGCTTAAAATATATACATACAGATATTTATATATGTATATGTGTGTGTAATAGACTGTGAAAACATGCCAGAAAGTAAATAGTAGATCGAAATGAATAAAAAGAAGCAAACAAATTAATGAGATCTTAATATCTTATACAGTACGGAAGGGTTCATTATACATAAAAGGTAGTAGTAAACAAAATAATGCCAATACGCAGCCAATTAATAAAGTCATGAAATAGTGTGGACCAAGGTGATTTATCAACCATAACATCAAACCTAATCAGTGAGACCATAACATAATTAATTTGGCTATGATATTGTGAAAAAGTAGCTACCAGCCACATATATAGCTATTTCAAAGAGTTTTTAAAATATACAACTGAGGTCTTATCAATACATCACTAATGAAGGTGATAGTTGATCTAATAAATTTTATGAAATTGGTAAAATTTAAAATTGCTCCAGTATGATATGGGTAATAGGGTTATTATGGAATTTTAATCAAGTTATCATCATGGAAATTTCAATTTTTAATTATTAATTTAATTGTTAGAATTTGAGCCAAATTTTAAAGTGGGTTTCATTAATCATTTGAAACGAATGCACATATCAATGTGTTCTACTCCATGAATATATTAAAATTAAGTATTTGGAAGCTCAAATTCATCCGACAATGAATGAGAAATTGACTCCTAAAAATCACACCTAGAAATGATAATAAATACTTGTGGGAAGCTAAGCCCCACATCGACTAAGAATTAAACAATGAGTGAGTATATATACAATTACATTGCTCTTTGGTTTGGGCCCTAAGGGACAACTCATTTTTGTGGAAGAGAGAGAACCTAACTAAGACTTGGTTTGAACCATGCGCTGCCAATCACCTGGTCTTAATGGTCATTGTATATATCTTTATGGATAGCGCTGATGAGACCAATACTGCGTCGTTTTGGGAAGCATTTGTTTGAACGGACGCGCGCGCTCATTTTGTCGTGCCCAAAACTACATCGTTTTTGGCTGAACGGACGCATCTCATGCCTTTTCAAGGGGTTGTATCTTATCTGATGGGTCACTAAACCCTCCTATAAATAGGCTAGGAGGACAACCATTTGGATCATTCAAATCATCGAAGTATCAAGCATTCTAGTCTTCATTATTTCATAAGTTATTCATAGTTCATTTTGAGAGGGAAGTTCATAATATTAGTTTGGTTCATTGTGTCATGTGTTATTTGTAATGTTGTTATAACACACGTTGTCATTGTATCCTGAGAGACAAATGTTGCTAACTCTAAGCACCAGTAAGGAGAACATAATTGTCTTAAAGACATAGTTCACGGTACTAGTCTTGACATATCCATTCCTTATAATTTTGATTCATATCAAATAAATTTACACACATATAAAGGTATATATATATATATATATAGCCCTAATTGTCCATTCAGTCGTCTTACTGACATTAATTAGGTCTAGTAATTGAAAATTCAATAAACCACTTGAAAAACAACTAAAATTTTAGGTCTTCAACAGACGATTGTGTCAAGGTTAGGAGAGAAATGACATGTTGAAAATAAGGTACTACTTCTTTTTAGGCTCTAATTAATAGGTAAAATATGAATGTCCGCGTTTAATTTGTATATTAAAAAAAATATGTTCTAATTTTTAAACTTAATATGTGAAACTCGATATCATTATGAGAGAATCTATTTAATTTAACCAACAAAATAAAAGAAAAAATCTATGGCTGCAAATGAAAATGATGGGATGTTTCCCGGCCATGTCTTGGCCATATTTCAGGTGTAATTTCGTAGGGAAACATATATATCATGAAAAAGGGTGGTGGAAGGAGTTGAGGATATGACTAAGAAATTAGGCTCAAATTTATATAAATATTTGAAATTTCAAAAAACAAGTTCTGGATACTATTAATTGAGTCAAAGCCTTGAACTCTCTTTATCTGTTGTGGTATACGTAATTATATATCCATTAGTTTTTGGCCTCCACTACGTACTCCTTTTTTTCGTAATATATCTTCATTAATTAATTAATTATATGCATTGTTTTGAGATAGTCAAGAACAATTAAACATTTTGGTGCATGCATGATCAAAAATACAATTTAATTAGGCGCTAGTTTATTTATATATATATATATATATATATATATATATATATATATATATATATATATATATATATATATATATATATATGATCGCAAAATAAGGGAAACCAATTGCTGATTAATTTTTCAAATGCATATTTAAAGACATCAAAAAGATTAAATGTGGACAAGTAGTCTGCAATTCAACAAATCTTATGACATACCATGCATATATTAAATACTCAAGTTGCAAAATTGTTGTGTGTTTAATAATATAAATATATGTATGTACCCATTTCTTCTGCTAAACAGTCTGAGTCCTTCGGAGTTGAAAATTAGAAGTATAAAAATGCGACTCCGTTTTAAAATATATATAGGTACAGTTCTGAATTTTTAAAATCAATTTAAAATATTCACAAATTTAAAATTAAAAGGAATTAATTACGTTTAGACAATACAATTATAAATTATCTAAAAAATTCTATTAATTATAAGGTTTATCGTCTTTTAAAATTAAATAAATCACATTAAATTAAAATTTAAAATTAATTTAATTTAATTTTTAAAAGTCAAATTGCAATCATTATTAGTCATGTATAATGACATGGAAGATTATAATCATTAATTGAAATGGTACACGTGGTGTCTACCTGTAATATACATCAACAAATGATGAAACCTAAACCAAAAAATAAACACGCAATTGAGAATTTAAAACTATTGCTTTATCTCTCTCGATCGCATGCACCACTAATTCCTCTCTCTCTCTCTCTCTCTATATATATATATATATATATATATACACTGATATACACACACACTGACACACTGTCAAAATATATATATCATGAACAAACTCTCTAGCTCTTTCTTCTCTCTTTCTGATCACTCTATCTTTCCATCTCTTCGAAATTTAGAAGTTAAGTTTTTATTATTATTAGTTAATTAGAATCAATCTTCAATTAACATTTGTTTTCTTATATATATAGACTTGAATTCTAGGTCGAAGCTTTTAATTTGTTTGTACGTACGTACGTACGTAGCTGAAGAATAATTAAGAAGATGAAAGAAGAGAAGGGAAATCCTCTACAGTTGAAGTCTTTGAACCATATCTCTGTAGTTTGTAGATCAGTTAATGAATCTCTTGATTTCTATCAGAATGTTCTAGGCTTCTTCCCTATCAGAAGGCCCGGTTCCTTCAATTTTGATGGAGCTTGGTACGTACAACATTTAATTAATTAAATCAAGAAATATTTATTTATTTTGTTCCATTTTAATTAGCTAGCTAGCTAGCTCATTCCGGAGTACACGCATGCATATATGCTGCTATTGTGTGTGTGTGTGTGTGTGTGTATATATATATATATATATATATATATATATATATATATATATATATATATATATATTAATTAACATATGCATATATGCATGCAGGTTATTCAACTATAATATTGGGATTCATCTTTTGCAATCTGAAGACCCCGAAAGCATGCCCAAGGCTAGGAGGATAATTAATCCCAAGGATAATCACATTTCCTTCCAAGTATAATATATATTTCTCTCTCTATCTCTCTCAATATTTGTAATTACTTTGGTGTTATTTAATTCTCCTGAATAATTAAAATGGTAACATTTTTTTTTTCGGTCGAGAAATATATATTGTTAACGCCAAGATCTTTGATGACGTCCCAATCACGTAAGACGCCCTAATCCTGCACAGAAAACACGATCAACACCAAAAGCTTGACGGCTGGACCGTCGGGGGATAGCTCCGGCGTGAGAGTCAATACAGGTGTTCAAGGTTTAACAATGGAAGGTGTAAAAAACGTCTAGTGTGTTGAGCTAGGTAGAAAGTGTATGCGTACCTTTTGTTAGGAGACCCCCTTGCTAGGTTATACTCTCATGCTCGGTTTTGTGTGCCACCAACCATGATCTGACACCCCCTCTCAGTCACCCCTTGTCCCAGCCGACTGCATGCAGGTTATCACCTTTTTTCCACTGTTCCTGCCGTCGGCCGGATAAGATCCCATCCACATTAATGATCTGCAGGTGCTTGGTCAACTGCCCTACCCCCCTCATCATTACCAGTCAAAGTCTTAGATATTAAAAGATCTTATGGGCCGACCACTTGACCCAGCCCATCATTAACGGGATACAACAAAGGCAATATAAATGTTAGGCCCAATGACTATAAGACTTAGTGATAAAGGTCCACTAGGCTAATTAAACGGATGGGCCCAATTAGTCGGGCCCAATGAAAGAAATATCAGGCCCCAACATTGCCCCCTAGTCTTTTATTAAACAGGATGTTTAGTGGAAGACTGACTGCAAATAGCGCGAGTCCACAGGACGAAAGGGCCCACTGGGCGCCAGCCTACCTTGGGTAACCCACCAACGCCAGAGTAAGACGTTACCCTTTCCTCTCCCTCATCATTATCCCCAATTAATGCGCCGCCCTCGGCTCTCGTGCAAATTTTGAAAAAATCATTTGCTATAAAAGCCGCTGTCCATTCTCCTTGGAGGGTTCCCTGCCATTTCGAATTCATAAGAGCTTATTGTCTTCTCCTCCTCGAATCTCTTCACTTTCTCTGTAAGTTCTCAACAATGGCATCTCAGAATCCCGATACCAGTTCTCCCCTTCGTGTCGCCCCCATCTCCACCGTGACCCCTCACCCCAATCCTGACAAAGAGGTCCCGGGCTCAAGCCCCCAAATCAATGCCGCGAGTAAGGGAGCTCCGTCCATGGAACCACTCCCCAACCCATCTGATTTTTTCCAGAACGAGGAAGACTTTCCTCATGCCAACACCCCTTCCACCGTGAATGAAACTGAGCTCTGCAACATCAGAGCTCGCTATCAGATCCCGGATACCCACAGGGTACGGATAGCGGCTCCTCACGAAAGGATGTATCAGCGTCCCGATGGCTGGATCGCCGTTCCGGCAACCTTTCTGGAGAAGGGGGTGAGGTTCCCTCTTCACGCCTTTTTGATCACCCTTTTAGGGTTTGTTGGAGTGGGGTTCGCCCAACTGGTGCCGAACTCGTACATCCACATACTGGCTTATATAGCCTTCTGCTACGAGATAGGAGTTCCTCCTGCTGTGGATTCCTTCTTCACCCTCTTCTCTGTGGGGAAATCACGGGAGAAAGTCTTCAAGGTGCTAAGTAAGATAGCCCCCAAGCCCAATGCCAGGATCGAGAAGCGGTCTCTGATGGACACTCCTTCGAGCAACCGAGGATGGCATAACAAATGGTTCTTCGTCAACGGGCCCGAAATCTCTTCTGTTCCTGACTGGACCACTTCTGATCGCGTCTCTGCAGACTTCGGAGACATATCCGAGGAGCGCATAAGAGAAATGACGCGCATCATAGAGAAGATACCTCTGAAGGAGTGGAGCTTCGGTCTCCTGGGCAAACAAGCTTGGTTGTATGACCACAAGTTGTCTCTCATCAAGCCGACTTCGACCGATCGGAGGGATTTGGATAGGTACCTTTCTGGCAAGCCTTCATCCCCTTCCACTGAAGTTCCCCAAGAAGAACTTCCGGCCTCGGAGGCCCAGGATGCAGAGGTCTCCCGTGGATCAGAACCTGCCGAGGAGCCTAGCCGACCTCGACAGAAGAAGAGGGCGGTTCGGAAAGTCCGGTCAAATCCTCAAGGAACTCAATCAACTTCTACAGCGAGTCTGATTGATTTGCCTGCGACCGAGCGAATGCAGGCTCTACGGATAAAGAAAAGGAGGACTCACGTGACTCCTCTGTCTGCCGATGAGCTTCGAGTTCCTCGTCCTGCTGCAGTCGAGCCTCCCCCCGTCATCCCTGTGGAGATCCACGTTTCAGAAGATGAGCTCGAAAACTTGAATGAGTCTCCTCTTCTGTCTCGTAAAAGGAAGCAGTCCTCCGAGGATCAACCAGCACCGCCTCCTGAACCATCAGTGCCTTCTCCGCCAAGACCCTCTTCCTCTACCTTCCGGCGAGAAGCTGCGTCTTCCCCCACTGTATGGCCTGATTTTAACGAGAACTTTCCTTTTCAGCTGTTCGACTCCTTTGTTCGGGAGACCGATGACCATCGGTTCGGAAACAGTTCAATCAGGGATTTGATCGAGGAGGGCATGAGTTACCAGGCTAAGGTGAGTTGGTTCAATTGAAATATCTAGGGATCATCTGTTTCTTCTACTAATTCGCTTTAAATGTCTGCAGGCCAATGCTGTCTTCGGGAGACTTCTCCCCCGATACAGAGAGTCTGAAGCCGAAGAAGATGCGGCCAGGCGAGAGATGGCCACTATGGCTTCTGCTCTGGAGAGGGAGAGAAGGGCTCATGGTATCACTATCTTCAATAAAGAAGGCCTTCAGAAGGACTTAAATAAGTTGAAAGAACAGTTGGAGACATCCGAGGCCACCCATCAGCTGACCGTTACTTCAAACATAGACCTGGTTCGTCGGAACGAGGTTCTTGTTGGGAAGAACGAGACGATGGTGAAGACCAATAAGAGCTTGGCTATACAAGTACACGACCTTGAGGCCAGGGATCTGAGACATCTGAAGGAGCGGGCAAAACTCGAAGAGGAGCTCCGCGAACTTCGGGCTCTGAGAGACTTGGGTCCTCCTCTAACCGGAGATCTTCGGAAGGAAATCCAACAAGAATACCGAAAATCTGCTGAGTTGAACGAGGAGATCATCCAGATGTTCTCGGATGGATACGACGAATGCCGAAGCAAAGACAAGTCAAGACTTGTCGCCGCCAAGGTTGAACCGACTATCCTGGACTCTTCGGAAGACGAAGCCGATCTCTGAAGATGGTTTTCTTTCCCTTAGCTGTAGGATTTTTGTAAAGCTTCTATCGCTTTGTAAACATCATTGTGTAAATAAAATATCAGTGTTATCGGTATCATTCTTTATGACTTCGGTTTTCACTGTTTACCAGCACTTCAATATGGATTTAATTTGAAAAATGTACCAGCTCCTCCGTGGGCCTAACTTTAAACTGTTAATTAGCAACTAAGCAAGTCGTATAACAGGTGAGACGAAGCTAAATAACATGGCCTTCCGAACTCAACACTTAGAACGATTTAGGCAATAATAATAAAGTAAGGGAATACTTATTCGTTACCGAAGTGTGAGGTAGATGCCGCGAGGGATCGGACGAAGTCTGAATGACGATGCTTGTCTACCCCGAAGGGCCTGATAAGGTTCTTAGGATCACCGGACGGTGCGGTTATCATCGAATGGTCGACAAGTCTGCCCGAACCTTTTAGCTTTGGTGGCCATTGATTCTACCACCCTTGGTAAAAAACAATATAGGATCCAGGATTTGACTACCACACAGGGTATCAAATAGATTGGCTGCCATCGAATGGCCAGCGAGTCCTACCATACCTCCTTACTTCGGTGACCATTGATTTTACCACCCTTGGTAAAAAACAATATAGGATCCAGGATTTGACTACCACACGGGGTATCAAATAGATTGGCTGCCATCGAATGGCCAGCGAGTCCTACCATACCTCCTTACTTCGGTGACCATTGATTTCACCACCCTTGGTAAAAATCAATATAGGATCCGGGATTTGACTACCACACGGGGTATCAAATAGATTGGCTGCCATCGAATGGCCAGCGAGTCCTACCATACCTCCTTACTTCGGTGACCATTGATTTCACCACCCTTGGTAAAAATCAATATAGGATCCGGGATTTGACTACCACACGGGGTATCAAATAGATTGGCTGCCATCGAATGGCCAGCGAGTCCTACCATACCTCCTTACTTCACTGTGACATTAGGACAGATGCGAAGATCAGTTGTGAAAAAAGTGACTTTTTATTGATGATGAACGGTTATGTACAGACTCCCAGTGGACTGACTTGGTTTCTATTGAAAGTACTTTCGGAGCCTGCCTGCGTGCCATGTGTTCTGAATTTCGGATCCATCCAAGGCCTTCAGTCGATATGTCCCGGGCTTTGGTACTTCGACCACTTCATACGGTCCTTCCCAGTTCGGCATCAACTTCCCAGTGTTCTGCGGTGTAGATGCTTCGGCCTCTCTGAGAACGAGGTCTCCCACCTCGAATCTTCGGAGCTTTACCCCTTTGTTGTAGTGCTTGGCGACTCTTCTTTGGTAGGCTGCTAACTTGATCATAGCCATTTCTCTGACTTCCTCTAGCAGGTCCAAGTTGGCTTTTAATCCCTCGTCATTGTAGATCTCACTGAACTGACTAACTCGAAGGCTTGGAGATCCAATCTCAATTGGGACTAAGGCATCAGTGCCGTAGGCCAGTCTGAAAGGTGAGTCCCCTGTTGTTGTCCTCGGCGTAGTCCTATAAGCCCACAATACGCTGAGCAGCTCTTCCGGCCATCTTCCTTTGGCTTCGTCCAATCTGCGCTTGATCCCGTTTAGGAGTGTTCTGTTAGTCACTTCGACCTGCCCGTTCGATTGCGGATGAGCCACTGACGTCTTCCTGTGCTGAACCCCCAGCTCCTTCAGAAAGCCTTCAAATCTTGATCCCACAAACTGACGTCCGTTGTCTGATATCACCACTTGAGGGATCCCGAAGCGAAACACTACGAATTCTTTTATAAATTTCAGACACTCCTGTTCCGTTATCAGCCGAAGTGGTTTCGCCTCGACCCATTTGGTCATATAATCAATGGCGACGATGACGAAGCTGACCTGCCCCTTAGCCTTCGGTAACGGACCCAGTATATCAACCCCCCAGACAGCGAAGGGTATAGGAGATAGAATCGAGTATAGCTCTTCCGGTGGCTGATGTGGGATCGGACTGTTGAGCTGACATTTATCACACTTTTCACGTATTCCGTAGCCTCCTTGAAGATCGTTGGCCAGTAGTACCCCTGCCGAAGAACTTTGTATGCCAGCGACTTAGCCGCCATGTGATCACCGCAGATACCCTCATGAACTTCCCGAAGGGCGTACTCTGCTTCGGACGGGACCAGACATTTCAATAATGGTGACGAAAATGCCCTCCGATAAAGATCCCCGTCAATGAGAACGAAGTAGGCACTTTTGTATTTGACCTTTTTTGCTAACATCTGATCCGAAGGAAGGACGCCGTCTGCCAAATAATTGATGTAGGGAGTCATCCAGCAGTCAGGTCGCTCGATACACATCACCGAGTCATGTTGAACACTAGGCTGCTGTAAGACCTCCAGATAGATTGACCCGTTGAACACGACAGCATCTGTAGTGGCTAACTTTGATAAGGCATCGGCAATAGAATTATGGTTACGCTCTACGCCTTGAAATTCGTGAAAAGCAAAGTATCGGAGTCGGTCTTTCAATTCTGCCAAGTACTTGATCATCCTCGTCCCCCGAGCTTCATATTCTCCTGATAACTGCTTGACGACCAACTGAGAGTCACTATAGATACTCAATTTCTGGACTTCTAGGCTCTTCGCCAGCCGAACCCCAGCTAGAACGGCTTCATACTCGGCCTCGTTGTTGGTCGCCTTAAACCCGAATCTAATGGCTTGTTGTACCTTGAACCCTTCCGGACTGGTCAGAATAATCCCTGCTCCACTGACATTCACTGTGGAAGACCCATCTACGTACAGTGTCCATGTATTCTGACCGTGCTGAAGAAGTGTAACAGTTCGATCAGATGTCCTCGTTTCCGGCGACTCGGCATCTGCCTCGGTAAAGGAACATTCTACCACAAAGTCGGCCAAAGCTTGTCCCTTGATAGCGGTTCAGGGATGGTATTCGAGGAAAAACTGGGACAATTCCATGGTCCATGCTGCCAATCTCCCCGAAACCTCCGGCTTGCCCATTACCTTTTTCAGTGGTTGATCTGTGTAGACGATCAAGAGCCTACCCTGAAAGTATTGCCGAAGCTTTCGGCTAGCAATTACTAAAGCAAAGGCAATCTTTTCAATATTTGGATACCTGGTTTCGGCGTCTCGTAGGACGTGACTGACGTAATAGACCGGGTGCTGCTTTCCGCTGATCTCCCGAATCAACACCGCTCCAACGGCTAAGGGACTTGCTGCAAGGTATAGATATAAGGTTTCTTTCGGAGTGGGTTTTACCAATAGGGGAGCAGAGGACAGATAGGTCTTTATGCCTTGGAAGGCTTCTTCACAGAGCGAGGTCCATTGGAAAGTTTTAGCGTTCTTCGGCCCCTTCAGTGTGTCGAAGAATGGTAGACACCTCTCTGCGGATTTGGACATGAACCTCCTCAGAGCCGCAATTCTACCGGTCAAGCGTTGGACGTCTTTAAATGATTGAGGAGTCTTCATGTCAAGGACTGCTTGAATTTTCTCCGGATTAGCTTCGATGCCCCTCTGGCTAACTAGATACCCCAAGAACTTTCCCGCACCGAGGCCGAAGGTACATTTTGCGGGATTAAGCCTCAATTTGTGCTGTCGGACAGTCTGGAAACATTCCTCCAGATCATCCAAATGTTTCTGAACCTGCCCGCTTTTAACGATCATGTCGTCCACATAAACCTCCATATTCTTTCCCAGCTGCTTATGGAAAATAAAATTCATCATTCTTTGGTAGGTTGCTCCAGCATTTATAAGGCCAAAGGTCATCTTCTTATAGGCGTATACCGAACGGTGTGTAATGAATGCTGTCTTCGGGATATCTTCCCTACACATAGATATTTGATGATAACCTGAAAAAGCATCCATAAAGCTTAGTAGAGCATAACCTGAAGTTGCATCAATAAGTTGATCAATATGGGGTAAAGGATAAAAGTCCTTCGGGCAAGCTTTATTTAGGTCGGTGTAATCAATGCAAACTCGCCATTTCTGGTTTTGCTTCTGCACCAATACTACATTGGCCATCCACTGTGGGTAGTCGATCTCAAAAATGAAATCAGCAGCCAACAGCTTGGCGATCTCTTCGTCAATTATCTTCTGTCGCTCGGGTGCGAAGATCCGTCTCTTTTGCCGAACAGGCTTCTTCGAGGGATCCACCTCCAATCGGTGCTCAGCAACCCTTCTGCTAATCCCAGGCATGTCCTTTGGTTCCCATGCAAAAATGTCCGCATAGCTGCGAAGGAGTTCCATAAGATTTGTCCGAAGAGGCTCTGGTAGACCCAAACCAATTTTTACTGTCTTGTCCGCTTTCCCGAGGACCAACTCGATCTCCTCCGTCTCCCCCGCAGGTGTTACCAATGGCTCGGAACTGCTTTCAGTGAAGGGCTCAATCTCGATTGCCATGGTTTGTTTCTGTTTACTAACTCCTACTCCGGAAGAGATGCACGCATTCCGGTAACAGCGTCGGGCTAGATCTAAATCCCCAGCCACCTCTCCGACTCCGTGCGCTGTGGGGAACTTAATCTTGAAATGGGGGATGGAAGTCACGGCTTGGAGAGCCGTCAGGGTAGGTCTTCCCAGTATAGCGTTGTAAGCCGAATCTACATGCACAACATAGAATTTACACATTATTTCCGCCTGCTGAGGGGCTGTGCCGAAGACCACTGGGAGTTCGATAGTGCCTGCAACTTTGACCGGATCGTTGCTGAAACCATATAGAGGAGTCTCCTGCCCAACTTCCATCTTTCGCCCTTCAAGATGCATTCTTTGATATGCGTGGGCGTACAGAATATCCACTGAAGACCCGTTATCTATCATCATACGCTTCATGTCTACCGAGCCCACTTGCGCGGTGATCACTAATGCTCCTTCATGTGGATCAATGGGCTCCAAAGGATAGTCCGTGTCTGTAAAAGATATAATAGTTCCGGGAAATGGTCTATCCACCTTTGGAGAGGCACCTGATATGGACATAACCGAATCCAGATACCCCCTTCTCTTTCTTCCTACCAATTTCCCCGACGTTCCCCCTGTTATTACGTCGATGACATGCCTTGGTGGCGGGTTCGGGACGGGCTGCACAGGAGGATCTGTTAGAACTGACTGAACGGTGCGGTCGGCACCTTGGTGACTCTTTTCGGCCACATATTGGACCAACAAACCGCTCTGGATCTTTCTTTCCACAAAATCCTTAAGATTACAACACTCATTGGTGCCATGGCCTGCGGCTTGATGATAGTTACAATATTTTCGAGGGTTGCCCTGCCCGGTCCTATAGTTGTCCCTCGGTGGCTCAAAGAACGGCTGGTTTCGGATTTGGTCTAGAATCACCGATCTGTCCGTGTTCAGTTTGGTATAAACCTTATTCACCTTCGGGGTCGAAGCGGGCGGACGAGCATCTCCTTGTCGCCACGAGTTGTTGAACTTCTTGGAACGACTCTCCGATCTATCACTGTACCCCCCAGTCTTTTTCGGATCATCCCGGGTTCTAGGGGCATCTGCCTCCTTCATCTGTTCCGTAGAGGAACGCTTCAAGCTACTCATAGCCTCTTCCACAACGATATAACCTTCTGCCTTGTCGAATGCCTCTGCCAGGCTTTTCGGGTGATTGAACATCAACTTTTTCACCAGCTTCTCCGACTTTACTAGGTCTAGACCGTTCTGAAACAAACCCACGGCTTGGAGATCGTTCAAATCAGACACCTGGCCAACGGCTTCTCGGAACCTCTTCACATACTGACCCAAAGACTCATCGGTGTACTGTCTGACCTGTGCCAAAGAGCCCGTGGGCTTCCCTCTCCTTCGGTTACTCCCAAAACGAGCATGGAACTTGTCGCAGAGTTCGGACCATGAGGAAATTGAATCTGCCGGTAAATTTCCCATCCACTGCCTCGCGTCCTTTCTCAACGTCGTAACAAACATATGGCACTTAGCAGCGTCAGCGAAATCGTAGTAGTCCATCAACCGGTCAAATGCTTGGCTGTGGTCGTAAGGATCTCCCGAACCGTCGTAACTTTCCAAGTGAGGCAACTTCTTAGAGGTGTCCGCCTTCTCCTTAAGAATGTCCGAGGAGAACGGGGATGCTTTCTTTCCCGGAGTATTCTTCACCTGTTGGACCTCGGCCAACTGCTTCTGGAGCGCCTTCAGTTCTTTTACGAGGTATTCTACTCCTTCCGGTTGCGACGACACTCCCTTCTCCGACGACTCTCTCTTTCTCGGAGTAGGTCGGTCGTTGATCATGATACCCCCAACCTCCGAAGGACTCTCGCGACGACGGTCTTCTGAGCGAAGTACCCGACTTTCGGGTGTACGGCCCCCGGACCTGCTTCGCCTCTGGGTCCGACGACTGTGGTGGGAATGTGTGACAATGAGTGCCCTCTCCATGCTCTCTGGAGTTCGTTCTCTGGATCGGCCTTTCCTACCACTTCGGGTCTGCCCTGCAGGGACGTCACGACGGAATGCTTCCTTCGATCTTCGAGGAGTAGGGCTCCTCGATCTTTCTCTCTCCCGATGTCGGCTTTGAAACCCACGTTCTGACTGAACCGGCTCCTTCCCGCTGCGATGCACACGCCTTTCAGACGGGACGTAACTCGATGCTTCATCCCTCAACTCCTCCATCCGGGACATCTGCTCGGCTATATCCTGCCTTTGCTTCATGAGTGACTCCATGGCCCTATCGGCCTCTTCCGCCATCTTAGCCAATCGGGAGGTCTTCTCGTCGTGGTCTAGCTGTTTCCGGCCACGGCCGGATTCCTTATCCGTCGTGAAGATTAACTTTCTCTTAGCTTTGCCCACGGCTCTTGGACGAGAGTCTCCATGTGACCGCTTGGAGGCTGTGCTAGCATGAGCACTTAGTGTGGGCCTCAAACGATCTCTAACAGAAACTCGTGGTGGTGAGTCACCAACAGTCATCGGTTGTCCTTCAGGCGTGTCTGCTCTGCTCTTCTCCATCCTGAGAGCGTGGAACAAATAAATGTTTGTGATTGAAAGCTCTGAAACACTAGAACAGCCCTCCTTCTAGCGCCAATGTTAACGCCAAGATCTTTGATGACGTCCCAATCACGTAAGACGCCCTAATCCTGCACAGAAAACACGATCAACACCAAAAGCTTGACGGCTGGACCGTCGGGGGATAGCTCCGGCGTGAGAGTCAATACAGGTGTTCAAGGTTTAACAATGGAAGGTGTAAAAAACGTCTAGTGTGTTGAGCTAGGTAGAAAGTGTATGCGTACCTTTTGTTAGGAGACCCCCTTGCTAGGTTATACTCTCATGCTCGGTTTTGTGTGCCACCAACCATGATCTGACACCCCCTCTCAGTCACCCCTTGTCCCAGCCGACTGCATGCAGGTTATCACCTTTTTTCCACTGTTCCTGCCGTCGGCCGGATAAGATCCCATCCACATTAATGATCTGCAGGTGCTTGGTCAACTGCCCTACCCCCCTCATCATTACCAGTCAAAGTCTTAGATATTAAAAGATCTTATGGGCCGGCCACTTGACCCAGCCCATCATTAACGGGATACAACAAAGGCAATATAAATGTTAGGCCCAATGACTATAAGACTTAGTGATAAAGGTCCACTAGGCTAATTAAACGGATGGGCCCAATTAGTCGGGCCCAATGAAAGAAATATCAGGCCCCAACATATATGACTAAACAAATTAGAGCTGGAGCCTGGAGCCTGGAGAGACTATCATTTTTGGTTTAATAGTACATAACAACTTGATATGCTATATTTAATAGTAATATATAAATAGAATAAAATGTGAATTGACAAAATTGCCCTTGGTAAATATATAATATAGTGTGATCAGAGCATGGCAGCCGTGGAAGAGAAGCTGAAAGATATGGAGATAGAGTACGCAAAAAGTAGGGTTGAGGAGGGCGGAATTCATGTGGATCAACTATTTTTTCATGATCCGGACGGTTTGATGATTGAAATTTGCAACTGTGACAACCTACCGGTGGTACCCCTAGCAGCCGGTGGCGAAGGCGCTGTCGGAATGTGCTCAAGTTTCAGTTGCAGTGCTCAACAACAGATTAAGCAGCTCCTCTATGAAAAAATATCGGCAATTCATATAGAGGAATAATATTGAATTCGATCTTCTCCATCATCTCACTTTGTTACATGTAATTGTTTTGTGGTGTGTTGTTAAATTTGGCGTTGGAAATTCATAAAACAAAGAGGGTATATTGGTAATTAATCTTCGAGTTTTGTATTTAATATTTTAATTATTAGCATATATACTACGTACTACTAGTACTAATTAATGGCTGTGTATATGTAACTTACAAATTTAGATAATTATCGTTTCATTCATAAGAATCCAAGACCAAGATAATTAATTAATGCCTCCAAAATTTCCTTATATTGGAATCTTTCAGCTTCTCTACCAATTATTAGTAGTAGGTTATAGGTAGGTAGGAATTGTATAAAATATTATATATATTTATTTCATAAAAAGAGTTGTATTATAAATTTTAAAGCCAATTTATTAAATTATAAATTTTAAAATTATTATAAATTGTCTGAAAAAATATTAATAATTATAAATTTTAATATTTTCAAAACTTACCTGAATCACATTAATTTTAAATATTAAGATCACACAATAACTACATACGAAAGGTCGAAAAATTGAGTAACGTACATTTTATAGATTATCATTTTTAAATTAGTTTTTGTGTATATATAATTGGACCCATTTTTCCAACCGATACTCGATCATCCTCGTGGTAAAAATTTCTTTTGATTATAGAGCCTGGACAAACACTCATCCTCTTACCATAATTTTTTGGGTTCTTTACATAAGTATACAACAAATAGAAAGTAATTATAAAAAAAGTGCATCAATTAAATAATTATAAAAAGATTGTAATTAGGACTCATATTACAAAAAATAGTACAATTCACATTAATAAGAAAATTTAAAATTAAGAACAAATAACTGCCATAATTAATAATTCAAATTCAAATATTTAGATCTAACAACAAAAATAAATTCAAATTCAAATTCAAATCTTCATCTCCGCTACATTTTGAAATAACAGTCCGCCGCTACACCTCACATACTCCGCCGCTACACCGTCGCGAATCTCCGTTGTCCAAAACGCCAGTGAGAATAAGAAGAAGATTCGCCCTACAAAAATTTAAAAATAAATATATGTAACTTTTAATGTTCTGAAATTTTTTTTTATAACTATTTTGTTACTCATAAATAATAAAATGGTTACCTTTGTATGAATGGTTGGCTACCAACTGCATCACATTCAAAAGAAATTGGTAACTTAATAAAATTGAATTGGTTACCTTGGTTTGAAAGTTTGGCTACCGACTGCACTATGAAAAAATTACAGGTGTGGATGTGAATTAGTTACTTTGGTATGGAGGTTTTGTTACCTTGGTACGAATGTTTGCTTACCTTGATCTGAATATTTAGTAACCAACTGTACTAAGAAAAAAATTTAAAGTGTGGATGTTGATTGGTTATTTTAATATGACAGTTTGGTTACCTTGGTATGAAAGTTTTGTTACCATTATCCAGTATTCATATCCACCGCCGCCACCACCTGAATCTTCATACCCACCTCTATTTTGATCCTTCATTTTGAGAAGTTACTGGAATATTCATACCCACCTCCAATAACACATGCACATTCAACGACCTCAGCCCCAACCCGTCTAATAAATGACAAACAAAACCATATTAGTTGTCTTTTAAAGAACTAAAAGCCAGTTGAAATTAGCACATATATAATTTGATGAGAACTGAAAACCACATAATGACTTTGAGACTTTACCGAGAAGTCTATGGCTGCAGAGAGGGTCCCACCTGTCCCCACTAAATCATTGATAACCAGCACACGTCCCCAGGATGAACAGCCTCAACATGCATCTCCAAACAATCAGTACCATATTTTGAATCGTTTCCATCCCACCCATCGCCACTTTCTTCAATATCTCTTTAATATATATATATATATAGAAAGAATGCGATTGAATGAAGACGATGAGTGATGACTAACTGCAGTTGTTATAGATGAGGAGAGAGAAGAAGTCATGAGTATAATTAATTCCTAAATTAAGAAATTTTAATTGAATACTAATTCCCTAAATTAAGGAATCCTAATTGCACTACTATTATAAATAAATATAGAAGTATATTAGTTGTGTAAAGATTTTATGAGTGCACTATTGTTGTAATTATTTTTAAAAATATAATAAAATATGTAAATCATCCTAATTTTTTATCTTCTTTTTTAGACCAATGGACGATGACCCCATCCTCGTACTAGGAAAAATAAAATAAGTTCCAAAGTACAATTATCTTCCCGTAACGGAATAATGTAATAATTAATGTTAAAATAACACTTATTTCCTCTGTTTCGAAATATGAAAATTTAAAAAGTTAGTTTGAAACATTTATAAATTTAAAATTGATATGAATTTACTTAACTTTCATTAATATAATTACAAACCGTGGTTACAAATTTAACAAACGAACCATATCAATTTTAATTTTTGCAAAAAAATAAATAAAATTCAAGGGAACACTATTTTTATATGTATTTTTGATATATAAAAAATATAACGTGAGAAGAGATCATATGAAAATATAAAAAATACATATAAAAAAAAATTAACGAGTACAAATAGTACAAGTATACTGTAAAAAGTTTATATTGGGACCAAACGGGCCAACTGGAGATTGATTTTCCAAACGTGGTCTGGATTTTTTATTTGAAGAACCTAGAAATTTAAATAACCGGCCCACATTGAAACCTGATCCATATATAAGAACATAAAGACTCCGGGTGGAAAAGTAATTTATTGAAGCAGCTACAAGAGCCTCTTGACTTTATAATAAGATAAGATGCAAAAACAATCTTACTATCACATAAAAAAATATCACATATATTCATGTATACTGCGAGTCCCACATGTCAGGCGACCCATTTTTATATGATAGTAACATTGTTGAAGATGTAAATAATCAATTAGTTAGTCTATTATTGCTGCACTTTTAGCCCACATAAATCCTATAAAAAGGGGATTGGACTACATTCAAGTCTGCAAAATCCCCCAAAAGGTATGCAATATATTCTTCACAAAGAAGGAAGAAATAAAGATCTAAGGCTACATTTATTTAAAAAAAAAAATCAGTGGGATGGGAGTATTTTGTACTGACTTACTTTTATTTTAAAATTAAAGATATATTTTATTTTTTTTAAGTTAATTCGTAAAATTTTAAATTTTAAATTTTAAAATTAATATAAAATCGGTCAAGTTTTGAAAACAACAAAGATAATAATTATTGTTATTTTATTTATTTGTATTAAAACTAAATAACTCTGTATCAATTTTAAATTTTAAGATTTCGCAAATTGATTCAAAAAATTAAAATATATTTCTAATTTTGGAACGGATGGAGTATGTACTCGTTTATTATTATCACTTTGAACTAATTAATTGTACTAGTTCATCATCACTATTTGGACTATTTTATCCCATAATTAGTCTGTTAATCTAATCTATGAAATATTTTTTTATCACTTCTAAGATTATATGATACCTCAAATGAAAAATTATATAATATCACATTTTCACTCGAGACTATATTTCATCGTCAAATAACATTGGTAAAACATAATGTATAGAATCAAAATAACAAACTAATCATAAGATAAAATAATTTATAAATTAAATTAATACAAATAATCATATCTAACCCATTATTTTTGCAACACAAATTAAAACATCCAAAACAAGCATGCTAACCCCACACCTTCTCTTTCACATTTATGTGGAGAGATAGATATCTGAAGATAAGTAGGCCATCTGATAGGCTCAGGTTACTTGAAACAATTTTCAGCCATGGCTATGGATATGGAAGTGGACAAATATCTTCATACTACTGGATCATAGATGCAGTTAATATAACCTCACATATCAACTAATTTTGTGTGACAGGCAAAAAGAACTATAAATATAGTTTAATAAAATTGTCGCTTTATGGGCCCATTAAATTGCAAATAATTATCCCTTGTGATGTGGCCAATGAATAATATCAACTGGACAGTTTGGGGACATGCATTGATTTGTCCCAAGCTAAAGACAATTCTAGGATTCAAATTTTCTTTTGGGTTAACTAACATACTCAAAAAGTAAACAAATTATACAGCCATGGCCTCAAAGGTTGGGAAGAACATTATGCTTTAAACATACCATAAACATTCACGAGTATAATTATTGTTTTAGTAAACTAATTTCAATATACTTCCTCCGTTTCATAAAAATAATACTATTTGTAAAAAAAAAAATTATGCCGACAAAAGAGTCCTTTTTTTGGTAACAAACGATGCAATATTCTCAAATTTATCGTCATAATTTTATTATCACGTCGCTATTGTAAAATTATAATTTTATTATTATAACTACTTAAGTAAGCAGTCAATTAACAAACAAATAATTAAATTGGCAGGACTGTCCTAATGAGTTTTGATGTTGTGGGGCACATACGTACTGGCTCAAAGATGGTGGCTCTTTTGGTTAATTAGCGTAGTACAGTGCTTAATATGTATATATATATATATATTCAATTCAATATTATTATTGTACATCCTATTTTCCAATTCTTCCCTCATGCCTTGTTCAAGCCTCGAGACAAGCCAGCAAGGGAGCTAGCTAGGTTCCCTCGCCAATTCTTCAGGAGTCCTTTTGAGGGTCCCTATACTTTTACAATTTTTTGTATAATATTTTTAAATATTGAATTTTAAGAGACCAAGTTATATTATTGAATATCACGTACATATATAATTATATGCCTGTTGCTGGCAAATTTCCTTAATTTAGATAAGTTTCCAAAGATGAAAATGTCAGTATTTAGAATAGATTATCTCGATCCATTATATATGTATTATTAGTTGAGGAGAGGATGAAAAATTTATTTTTAAATTGCGACAGTTATGTTCTAGCTAGATGGAGATGGAGATGGAGATGGAGATGGACGGCTAAAGATGATTGATCCATATATATATAGTCTTTGCTAACCGTACGTTTAATATATAGAAGTATTAATTAATGGAGAGAGATAGTCTTGGCTAGGGCTAGGTCTGGTGAAAAAGAATGAGAAAGACAGATTAGTTGGAAGTATAGCATAAAAATTAAGGAGGGTGGGAAGAGTGGGGGCCGTGGCCATGTTATGCTTATTGCTGGCTGTCTATTAATTGTACAAAATCCCATGGGAGAGACAAATATACCACAGACGTTGAATAATGATGATGAGTAATTAATAGAGAATACATAATTATACTACCAAAATACATCAAATCTGTACCCAACATTATATTATCCATAATCACAGCCCATACACATGGTTTGCTTCCCTAATTTATCTTTAATTACCCTCCCTCTAATCAGGCATATGTCTATAATCTATCTATCTCCACTACTTATTTAATGTTTCTTTCACATGCACTACGTACGTACTACATCATTAAAACATATATCCATCCCCTGTACCGAACAACTAGTCATTTAAGCTAGCTATAGCAAATGGCTACAAAACCAAAGAAGAACCAGGGTGTCATGCATGTCTACAGGTTGGACACCGGCGCCGGAGGCATGACCCCGGAGTCTCCGGCAGTCACCAAAAAGATAGCGTCCTCGGGGAGTACTTGGGGAATGCTAAGGAGGTCGAAAACGTATCGCGAAAATGAGCAAGGTTTCAAATTAGGGGAAAATGTTGTTGTTAGTGAGGGAAGAAAATCAGTGTCAATTGTGGATCAGGCGAGGAATAAATCAGTGTCAATAAAAGAAGGAAGGAAATCGGTGTCATCAAAAGGAGAAGCCATAAATGTCGGAACGGTGGCTGCTTTTCTGAAAGTGAAGGTTTTGGTGACGGACATGCCGGGCTTCATGCAGGTCCATGCATTCCGTCGTGCAAGGCAAACTTATGATAGTTTGGACAAGTTTAGCTCCAAGCACTTGGCCTGTGACATGAAGAAGGTACGTACCAACCTTTTTTTTATTATTTTATTTTAATAATTTCTTTTTGTTTTTTAGATTTCTTGACTGATTTCTTTCTCGTGGAACTTATAGCCTGCCTTTTATTATTTGGGCTATTCGCATATGAAGAAGAATTAAGACATGAATAATAATATATTTGGAATTATATATATATATATAGTTAATTTCTCTCTCTTGTTTTTTTAATATACGAGACATGCATGGGGGTTCGCTAGCTAGCTTCTTATGTGGCACATGGACATATATGTTGTCTGTATTAGTCTTCTATATATGGTTCAATTAAAATCTTTAGCAAATTGAATTACATAATCTTTGATTCATTGGCTTAATTATTTTGAACAACCCATGTGTAACTTAATTGTTGTTCATTCTCATCATTCACAACATACATATTCTAATCGATCATCATGTCATGTCTGAATAATTCAAGTTGACTACCATTTTTTTGTTTCAAAATTACTAAGCTAAGCTCACACACACACACACACACACACACACACACACACACACACACACACACACACACACATATATATATATATATATATATATATATATATATATATATATATATATATATATACCCTCTTTAATTTTGCAATGCGTATAATTTTTATGCCACTAAACTTGTTTAGAATATTTTCTTATTCTATCATTTGATCTCAAATAAATCAATTGCATTTTTTTATATAAATAAATAATTGGTTGTATTAATTACTACTATTATATGTATATATGAATAAATTGAGCAGGAGTTTGATAAAGTGTATGGACCGGCCTGGCATTGCATCGTGGGCTCAAGTTTTGGCTCATTTGTCACCTACTCCACGGGTTGTTTCCTTTATTTTACCATGGAGAAGTTATACATTCTGGTCTTCAAAACAAAAGTCCAAAAAGCTCTGGATTGACCCGACCTACAATTCTTTAATTAATATTTTTTTATTTTGTTACATGCATACAAATATATATATATATATATATATATATATATATATATATATATATATATAATTGTTTTTCAGTTGAATATATATATATATATATAATTGTTTTTCAGTTGAATACTTTGTGCCAATGTTGTTTTAGTTCTCTTTTTGACTTGGTAATTACAATTTCTTTATTGTTAAAATCAATGTTTATGTGTTTTTAATTTTCTAATTATAAATGACAGAGAGTATCGTAATTTTTTTTCACTTTTATCGTCTATACGGTGCAATTGACATTTATTATCGTTTTTCTAATGCAAAGAAAGGAAACCGAAATATGAAAAAATATATATTTAAATGTCAATTTAGGTTACATTTGTGATATAGGTGTAGATTAGTTGTTGACCTAAAAAAAATTTAAAATTAAAAGGACTAAATACGGATTAATACTCTAAATTTTAAATTTTTTTCAACTTTGGGGATTGTTTTCTTAATTTTTTCAATTAGAGAATTAAACTTTTAATTTTTTTTTATGATTACGTCTAATTGATAGTACCACGTCAGAAATTGATGACATGACAGCGACATGTGACTAAAAAATACTTATGTGTAATATTGGGTCTCATTTTAATATTTATTTAATTAATTTTTTATACCAAAAAGGATAAATATAATATCATTATTAATTTTTTAAAGTAAATTTAATGCATTAAAACCCAACTTAAAAAAAATCATCAATAGTCAATATAATGATAAATATTTTAAAATGTATAAATGTACTACTAATTAAAATCTTATTATTTCATAATCATCAATAATGATCAATATAATGACAATTTTACCTTTTTTGTATAAAAAATTAAGTCCTAAATATAGATTAATACCCTAAATTTTAAGTTTATTTCATAATCATCAATAATCGATATAATTAATTTTTTATACCAAAAGGGTAAAACTGTCATTAAATTTACTTTAAAAAATTAACGATGGTCTTATATTTACCTTTTTTGGTAAGAAAATTTAATTGAATAAATGTTATAATGATACTCAATATTAGACATAAGCATTTTTTAGGCACGTGTCATTGTCATGTCATCAATTTTTTGACATAACACTATGAATTAGATGTAATCAGAAAAAATTAAGAAGCCGATCTCCAAAATAAATTAAAAGTTTAATCTTGTGATTAAAAAGTTTAATGATGGAATATCTTGCATCTCGAAATATCAAACATGAATGTTTTTAGTGTTTACTGATCTTACACGGTTACACCTGCAAATTAAGGCAGCTAGTTTTACATTTATTGTCTGTGACATAATTATTGCGTTTGTGAATTTGGCTTCAGTCAAAATCATGCTCAAAGTTATAAGCACTACTTAGTATTTGAATAAAAGTTTAAAAAATTAAAAATAAAGTTGGAGGCTAGGATTCCAATCCCCACCACGTGATGGGTGAATACAAAGATTTTTATTCCGTATATTCTACTAAATTATAAGATTTTTTAAAAATATTATAAACTAAAAATGAATATAAACCAGACACCAAAAACACTTATATCTAAACCAGAGACCAAATTGAGAAACAGGTTAAATTAGAGAAACAGATTTTTCCTGCCTGCCTGCCTTGTTATAATAATGTTTTCTTTTAAGAAAAAAGAATAAAGGATAGATAGTTGCGTTATGGGCTACGGAAGAGAGTGAGAGGTGAAACATAAACACTTTTTTTTTTTTTTTTGGTGGTTTGAATGGTAAAGATATTCTCGAGGGCACACCCCTTACATCGACCTGATAAATTCTCCTAGGTGCTACTATTAAGGTTCGAACTTAAGAAGTCAAAGAAAGGAACAACAATAATTGACCACCGGACGAACCTTATATATATTTATTTATTTTCTTTTTACTATTTATTTAAAGTGAAAGAAAAAGAAATGGACAAAAACCGCACTTAATTTTCTGGACAAAACACATGAAAGCAAACATGGCATTTAGCAAAACATAAAAGGACCACCACTAGGGGACGGGGCACCGCACCACTAGTTGGCCTTAATTTCTTTCTCACTCAAGCAATGTGCATGTGTGTGCCGTACTCTAAAATATCTATGGCGACAGATGAAACTGTCATTATAGTCAAAAAAATCGTCGTCATAGTCAACTGTGTAATACACAATTGGTACATACATTTTTTTCATATATATATATATATATATATATATATATATATATATATATAGTCGATACGTAAATTTAAGGATAATCTTACAACAAATTGTGACCCATTAATATTTTAATACCCCTTCTTGTATTAAAATAAATTATCGTTGGCGTCCGCGTATTAAATTGCATAGCCTGGTGCAAAAGATGAGAGAGAGGGAGGAGAAGAAAGACCTATCTCTCTATTACACCAGGGCTCCGCATTGGTTTGCCTAGAAAACTAAAAATAAATAAATTAAATTTGGTCAATACGATATCGTTTTTCAATTGATCAGCTATATTTAGCGTCCACAACTTAATACCGTAGATGAGAGACTTTTACAAGAAAGAATATTTTGAACATTTGTCCCATCCGCGTTATTAAAATGCAGAATACTGATCGGTCTCTATATATAGAACTGATTTTTTTTACATGATTTTTTGATATTTTAACATAAAATTATCGCTATAGATCATATAATGACACTTTTTATGGGAAAATATTAGTAAAAAAATATATGCAAATATCAATTTTCAAAATGGCAAGTGATCGAGTCCTTTTATCTTCTTCATTTTTACGGAACATTGAATTTGAGAGTGCCCCATCATATTCAAATAATGGTGAAGTCGGCCTTCCAACAACCAATTTGTCACCTCAAAAAAAATAAATCAATATTAATTATTACATTAATTAATATGAAATAAATTTAAATTAATTTTCAAATTATAAATTAATTTAAAATTTTAATAAAATTCTTTTTGCGTAACAAAAATAATACTCCCTCCGTCCTTAATTATTTAACGTTTTAGAAATAGACAAAATAATTAAGATAATGATTGAAAATGATTAAATATATTACTCAATTGTTTATAATATCTTTAAATCTTTTGTTGAGATAAGGAGACTTTTGTTAGGATAAGGAGAAAAAGTGTTTAAGTATCAAAAAAATAAACAGAGTAATCAAGGGTAATTTTAAAAAAATTATCATTAATTTTCTTAAATTTAAATAAACTTCAAATAATTAAAAATAAATAAAAAATTTTAAAATATCAAATAATTAAAGACGAAGAGAGTCTGACTTGGTTCATGTGGCAGTTCAATTGAGGTGAAATGTCATTATACAGTTTTGATTTGACCGAGTTAAAAATCAAAATATTTCGTAAAGATTTCAATTATTCATATTTCAGATTGGTTTGACCATTTTTTTATAAGTTTGACCTTTTGACATGCATCGACAACTAATTGCCATCAAAGCTATCTTTATTCGAACTAAAATGATACTCTCCGTTATTAAAAATTATCGTTTTAAAAAATATTTTTTATTTTAAATTTATCAATATACATTAATTATTTTTTATCTATTTTACTCTTATTTAAAATTTTCTCTCTTTCCCAATAATTCTTATTCAATTCAATATTATAATCCAAGTAATAATTGGTTGAATAAGAAGTAATTGATTGGATTGAATAAGAAACATTGAGAAGAGAATAATTAGTTGAGACAATTAATAAGGATAGTATAATATTTTCGCTAGGTATTAATTATATTCCTTAATCTGTGTGTATTAACCTTAAACGATAATTTTTTAAGAACAGAAGGAGCAATATTTAATACAGAGACATCTATAGGTAAAAATGGTTAGCATAAAGTTAATTTTAGTTAATTGACCAATATAATATTGACATACAGGCAAAATATAATCTATCTCCTTACATATAATACTGTATTGATCAATTAATCAACTTATCATGAAAATAACCGGTTCTACTGTATATACATATACAAATACACACGTTAATGAGGATATTATTATTGAAACAGTGCACAGAAAAGGATGGTGGGGACACATCCTCTTTTGTTAGTGTAGTGATAGGCGATGAAACTAATGGCAAATTATTGCAACTAAAAGACAAAACCTTAGCCCGGCAACATTTAATTATGGAGGATGAAATATGAATACTTAATTAAACAATTTCTAAGATAAAGCTAATGGTGGTTAACAGGTTGGTGGTGCACTTAATATTACTATTATTATACTTATTAAATACTGGAGTACTACTAAATGGGAGTAATAATTGCTCAATTATTTAGTTAATTTTAATATTAAGCAGAGGTAATGTGCAGCCAAAAGAAGAAGTCAAAATTGGGATGAGAACGGGCAGCCAGGCAGGCAGCCTATCTTCTTTGAACACTTCTCCAACCTGTTACTGTTGTGAGACATACCAGCTAAAGCTTGCGACCCACCACCATACATATTAGAGCTTAGAGGGGAGAGGGAGAGAGAGAATACAGAGAGCTGAATTGTACTTGCATGACAAATTAAATCTGTTTCAAACCCAGAATTCATTTCAACGAAGAAAAATTAATATTCACAAGAATTATACATCAAATCAAACCCAACAACATCTCTATGTGCCAAAGAAAGAAACAGAACTGAGCCCCATGAAAATAATTTAGGAAAAAAAAGATGAATACATGTAGAATTTGGTTTGGGCCAAGTAGTACTACTCTAAAATCTATCTCAATACTTAATAATTCTCTTCGTTTTGAGATAAATTCTGATAGATTGACAAGTAACTAAACCATATGGAGACTAAAGAAGAACAATCACACAAGCATTTTAATGTCCAACCCAAATTTGAACAAGGTACTTAATTATATAACACTGATCGTGATTTTTTTTGGTTGTGTTTGTTTTATATTAGTAAAAAATAACACGACTAGGACTTACGATGGCCGGGTTTCCTTTTATGGGTCTTTTTCTCCGGCTTTGCTTTCCCAAAACATATGCCACAGCCGGCGGAGACTTTAGGAGACGGCGGATCGATGGTGGGAGTAATTTCAACCGTCCGATAAGCTTGTTGTCTTTGATCTTTGGATTGATCATGATCTTTGGTGGGTTTATGATTATCAGCCGCATCTTCACCTTCTTTAGTCTGTATGGGCTTCAATTCTCCAGATAAATACTTATCATCCCATACCAAACCTGATGAGCCTGATCTTCTAAACGATACTTCAGACCTTGGCAATGCAGCCATATCTCTATCTCTCTCTGTGTGTGTGTTATTCAAAGAGATATTTGATGGGTCCTAATTATTTGGGTTTAAGACTTTTTGGGTATAAATATATGATGAGGGGATCAGAAATGACAATTGAAGAATAAAGAAGGTAAGGTCAGTAGATGGCATATCTGCTCGGACGAGGCTGAATTACAATGTTGTCCCTTTTATATTTAATGAGTTTTGAATTTCAAACTAAATCATTCTATTTTGGTTGAAATATTCAAGGGTGGTGTGTTTACCTCTTTTCCAAAAGATAAAAGTCAAATAAATGGATTTTAAAATCCAATTGCCAATACACTCTTCAACCACCCAGACCTTGTGCATTTAGGCCTGTCAATGGCTCGTCTCAATTGGTTAAATCAGACCAAATTATGTCTTAATTTAATATGAATTACATTATGTAGAAGATCATTAATTTACTCCATCATTCACTTGATTCATAAATACAGATGATGATCTAAATCGGTCTATTTAAAACTATATATATATATATATATATATATATATATATATATATCAAATTATATTAATTTATACAATATTATTATTCATAAAATTATATTAAATTATGATAGAATTTCACATCATCTCTCTAAAACTTTTTATATTTATTCTCTAATTTTTCAGTGAAATATACTTTGATATAATATTTTTTTTTAAATTTGTAAGCAAATTTTTAATTGTTAATTCTTCAACTTTATAATTTTAATTTTTTGATTCAGGTTATGGTAGTAGTAGTAGACTTTTATTAGTAGGTCTCTTACCTGATTTGCGGTTTTATTTTGAATTGTTGGCTTTCTGTCCGTGCTTCCTAAACAACTTTGTACTGTTAATTTTGGGAATCCGATTATCATTAAGTTAATTTTATGATAAGTTGGTCAATTAACTAATACAATGTTGACATGCAGAGGGAGATATCACCTCCCGGCCTGCGTATCAACACTATATTGGTCAGTTGACCAAAATTAACTTCATGCTAATCACTTCCTAACTTTGATATGATAATATAAAATTTTATTTTTGTTACAAAAATATGTTGTAGCAGTGTCGCCTTTATCTTTCCGGATCATGTTAAACTTGATTGTCATGGAATCATCTGGGCGTACCTGCGTATCTTGAAACAACAACTTTTTTATTTGAGATCAAAAAGTATCCAAGAACTCAAGTCCCTTTGTTCATAAATTATTTTTATTAGACCGAAAATGCACAGTGATCATGATAAGAATTTGGCAACACTCTTGTAGTTTAGGATAACAAAAAAAACAAAGTCCCTTATTATTTTGGATCGATGAATCGAATCAGATCAGATCCATGATTTGTCCCATTTAAAATATCGATCCAACTAATCAAATATGAACAATACTATTATCACATAAAAAAGGGTCACATAATGCTCACGTACACACACATACATACTGTGGATCCCCGCTTGACATGTAGGACCCGCAATATGTATGTATGTGTATGAGAGCATTATGTGATATTTTTTATGTATATTATGAAAAAATTTCAATTCCATAATTTTTTATTTTTTTTTTAGTTTCAAAAAAAAAAAACAAAACAAAAAAAAAAGTCCGGATTTTATAAAGTCCGGGACCCCGGACTGGATCCGGACTCTCTCTCTCTCTCTATATATATATATATATAAGTTATGCAATTATTAATGTCACCTTTATCTAATTATTATTGATTGTGTTCTACATATTTAGAATTGGTCACCGGTCAGCAAAATTTAAGGTGCTATTAGTAGTAGTAGCAGCAGCAGCACGAATTGCAGAATTAGTCATCAAAATATCCAGCACCTTCCTATCCTAACAGGTCCAGTCAATACGGTTGGCTACCTTTTCCATAAACAGCCGACTTCCATCACTAACACATTGAATTAAAGAAATTGCACAATCACAATCATATAATAATAACAATTCAATTATACTTCGTCAAGTCCGTAAGAGAATCCATTTGCTGAATTACGGAATTGAATTGCAACGTAGGTAGGGCAGTGCAATTAAATTCACAGAAACCAATTCCATCAATGTTAAATGCTCAATATATATATACTCATGAAATTATACACCGTAATGAAAAATGCTGCTACTATACTCTGAATGACCCACAGTTGTTACTACGGTCATTAATATAATATATTCAGGACAAGTATTAATTATTTAAAAAGTTTATCTGGATTCACAAGCTCAGTCTAACTTTAGGTATTTTTAATCGCAACTGTCAAAATTTGTAAACCATATCCTCTGTATATCCCAAGTTCTTTGTGTATGCCCGCCCGTTAGCTGCAAAAAGTTTGGCTTAGGAGAATATTTTTGAGTTACCAGTTGTACAGAGACGGCTATATTTGGCTTACTACGTTCTAACCTTGTGAATGGTCTTTTGACTTGTCACCAGACCATTCCAGGAGGACCACATACCTGGCCAAGTAATAAACAGTGACTTGATTATTGAGTTAAAATAAAAAAAAATTACAATAGACCTCTGCTTCAAAGTATAATGCCAAACTTTTGAGTTGTACTTGTTTCAAGTGCCCTAAACTTTACCCTTTTGTGCCTAGGGAACTTTACAATAAGAAACATCCAATGACAACCATTTGAATAAATAATAAATGAGTCTTCCAGGTAGTAAACAATATCAGCAGCATTCTTCACGCTTAATTAACATAAAACTTGGCATAATGTCTAGAAAGAGAAGTTATGAAACTGAAATTGACAATTGAAGTATAAGCGTAAGAGTGATATACTTACCAATATAAGAGAATCTTCAGTGGAACCAGGTAAGCATTTCACAGCCATATCTTTCGATATGTATCCTGTACCTCCCCTCCACTTCTTTGATGGATTATCCACAGTATAAAATATCTGGAAGTTTTCATTTAAAAAGAGGAAATTCAGTTAGAGAGAAAACAAATATCAGAACATTGAACAACAGTCCTTCCGTTCTAAAACAACTTGTACCTTCAAATTTCGGCGGCTATCCTCAAGCACATCAAGTTTCTTCTTAAGCAGTATGTCATCCGGGGATACATTGGTGTTGGGGCCTGATATTTCTTTCATTGGGCCCGACTAATTGGGCCCATCCGTTTAATTAGCCTAGTGGACCTTTATCACTAAGTCTTATAGTCATTGGGCCTAACATTTATATTGCCTTTGTTGTATCCCGTTAATGATGGGCTGGGTCAAGTGGCCGGCCCATAAGATCTTTTAATATCTAAGACTTTGACTGGTAATGATGAGGGGGGTAGGGCAGTTGACCAAGCACCTGCAGATCATTAATGTGGATGTGATCTTATCCGGCCGACGGCAGGAACAGTGGAAAAAAGGTGATAACCTGCATGCAGTCGGCTGGGACAAGGGGTGACTGAGAGGGGGTGTCAGATCATGGTTGGTGGCACACAAAACCGAGCATGAGAGTATAACCTAGCAAGGGGGTCTCCTAACAAAAGGTACGCATACACTTTCTACCTGGCTCAACACACTAGACATTTTTTACACCTTCCATTGTTAAACCTTGAACACCTGTATTGACTCTCACGCCGGAGCTATCCCCGACGGTCCAGCCGTCAAGCTTTTGGTGTTGATCGTGTTTTCTGTGCAGGATTAGGGCGTCTTACGTGATTGGGACGTCATCAAAGATCTTGGCGTTAACATTGGCGCTAGAAGGAGGGCTGTTCTAGTGTTTCAGAGCTTTCAATCACAAACATTTATTTGTTCCACGCTCTCAGGATGGAGAAGAGCAGAGCAGACACGCCTGAAGGACAACCGATGACTGTTGGTGACTCACCACCACGAGTTTCTGTTAGAGATCGTTTGAGGCCCACACTAAGTGCTCATGCTAGCACAGCCTCCAAGCGGTCACATGGAGACTCTCGTCCAAGAGCCGTGGGCAAAGCTAAGAGAAAGTTAATCTTCACGACGGATAAGGAATCCGGCCGTGGCCGGAAACAGCTAGACCACGACGAGAAGACCTCCCGATTGGCTAAGATGGCGGAAGAGGCCGATAGGGCCATGGAGTCACTCATGAAGCAAAGGCAGGATATAGCCGAGCAGATGTCCCGGATGGAGGAGTTGAGGGATGAAGCATCGAGTTACGTCCCGTCTGAAAGGCGTGTGCATCGCAGCGGGAAGGAGCCGGTTCAGTCAGAACGTGGGTTTCAAAGCCGACATCGGGAGAGAGAAAGATCGAGGAGCCCTACTCCTCGAAGATCGAAGGAAGCATTCCGTCGTGACGTCCCTGCAGGGCAGACCCGAAGTGGTAGGAAAGGCCGATACAGAGAACGAACTCCAGAGAGCATGGAGAGGGCACTCATTGTCACACATTCCCACCACAGTCGTCGGACCCAGAGGCGAAGCAGGTCCGGGGGCCGTACACCCGAAAGTCGGGTACTTCGCTCAGAAGACCGTCGTCGCGAGAGTCCTTCGGAGGTTGGGGGTATCATGATCAACGACCGACCTACTCCGAGAAAGAGAGAGTCGTCGGAGAAGGGAGTGTCGTCGCAACCGGAAGGAGTAGAATACCTCGTAAAAGAACTGAAGGCGCTCCAGAAGCAGTTGGCCGAGGTCCAACAGGTGAAGAATACTCCGGGAAAGAAAGCATCCCCGTTCTCCTCGGACATTCTTAAGGAGAAGGCGGACACCTCTAAGAAGTTGCCTCACTTGGAAAGTTACGACGGTTCGGGAGATCCTTACGACCACAGCCAAGCATTTGACCGGTTGATGGACTACTACGATTTCGCTGACGCTGCTAAGTGCCATATGTTTGTTACGACGTTGAGAAAGGACGCGAGGCAGTGGATGGGAAATTTACCGGCAGATTCAATTTCCTCATGGTCCGAACTCTGCGACAAGTTCCATGCTCGTTTTGGGAGTAACCGAAGGAGAGGGAAGCCCACGGGCTCTTTGGCACAGGTCAGACAGTACACCGATGAGTCTTTGGGTCAGTATGTGAAGAGGTTCCGAGAAGCCGTTGGCCAGGTGTCTGATTTGAACGATCTCCAAGCCGTGGGTTTGTTTCAGAACGGTCTAGACCTAGTAAAGTCGGAGAAGCTGGTGAAAAAGTTGATGTTCAATCACCCGAAAAGCCTGGCAGAGGCATTCGACAAGGCAGAAGGTTATATCGTTGTGGAAGAGGCTATGAGTAGCTTGAAGCGTTCCTCTACGGAACAGATGAAGGAGGCAGATGCCCCTAGAACCCGGGATGATCCGAAAAAGACTGGGGGGTACAGTGATAGATCGGAGAGTCGTTCCAAGAAGTTCAACAACTCGTGGCGACAAGGAGATGCTCGTCCGCCCGCTTCGACCCCGAAGGTGAATAAGGTTTATACCAAACTGAACACGGACAGATCGGTGATTCTAGACCAAATCCGAAACCAGCCGTTCTTTGAGCCACCGAGGGACAACTATAGGACCGGGCAGGGCAACCCTCGAAAATATTGTAACTATCATCAAGCCGCAGGCCATGGCACCAATGAGTGTTGTAATCTTAAGGATTTTGTGGAAAGAAAGATCCAGAGCGGTTTGTTGGTCCAATATGTGGCCGAAAAGAGTCACCAAGGTGCCGACCGCACCGTTCAGTCAGTTCTAACAGATCCTCCTGTGCAGCCCGTCCCGAACCCGCCACCAAGGCATGTCATCGACGTAATAACAGGGGGAACGTCGGGGAAATTGGTAGGAAGAAAGAGAAGGGGGTATCTGGATTCGGTTATGTCCATATCAGGTGCCTCTCCAAAGGTGGATAGACCATTTCCCGGAACTATTATATCTTTTACAGACACGGACTATCCTTTGGAGCCCATTGATCCACATGAAGGAGCATTAGTGATCACCGCGCAAGTGGGCTCGGTAGACATGAAGCGTATGATGATAGATAACGGGTCTTCAGTGGATATTCTGTACGCCCACGCATATCAAAGAATGCATCTTGAAGGGCGAAAGATGGAAGTTGGGCAGGAGACTCCTCTATATGGTTTCAGCAACGATCCGGTCAAAGTTGCAGGCACTATCGAACTCCCAGTGGTCTTCGGCACAGCCCCTCAGCAGGCGGAAATAATGTGTAAATTCTATGTTGTGCATGTAGATTCGGCTTACAACGCTATACTGGGAAGACCTACCCTGACGGCTCTCCAAGCCGTGACTTCCATCCCCCATTTCAAGATTAAGTTCCCCACAGCGCACGGAGTCGGAGAGGTGGCTGGGGATTTAGATCTAGCCCGACGCTGTTACCGGAATGCGTGCATCTCTTCCGGAGTAGGAGTTAGTAAACAGAAACAAACCATGGCAATCGAGATTGAGCCCTTCACTGAAAGCAGTTCCGAGCCATTGGTAACACCTGCGGGGGAGACGGAGGAGATCGAGTTGGTCCTCGGGAAAGCGGACAAGACAGTAAAAATTGGTTTGGGTCTACCAGAGCCTCTTCGGACAAATCTTATGGAACTCCTTCGCAGCTATGCGGACATTTTTGCATGGGAACCAAAGGACATGCCTGGGATTAGCAGAAGGGTTGCTGAGCACCGATTGGAGGTGGATCCCTCGAAGAAGCCTGTTCGGCAAAAGAGACGGATCTTCGCACCCGAGCGACAGAAGATAATTGACGAAGAGATCGCCAAGCTGTTGGCTGCTGATTTCATTTTTGAGATCGACTACCCACAGTGGATGGCCAATGTAGTATTGGTGCAGAAGCAAAACCAGAAATGGCGAGTTTGCATTGATTACACCGACCTAAATAAAGCTTGCCCGAAGGACTTTTATCCTTTACCCCATATTGATCAACTTATTGATGCAACTTCAGGTTATGCTCTACTAAGCTTTATGGATGCTTTTTCAGGTTATCATCAAATATCTATGTGTAGGGAAGATATCCCGAAGACAGCATTCATTACACACCGTTCGGTATACGCCTATAAGAAGATGACCTTTGGCCTTATAAATGCTGGAGCAACCTACCAAAGAATGATGAATTTTATTTTCCACAAGCAGCTGGGAAAGAATATGGAGGTTTATGTGGACGACATGATCGTTAAAAGCGGGCAGGTTCAGAAACATTTGGATGATCTGGAGGAATGTTTCCAGACTGTCCGACAGCACAAATTGAGGCTTAATCCCGCAAAATGTACCTTCGGCCTCGGTGCGGGAAAGTTCTTGGGGTATCTAGTTAGCCAGAGGGGCATCGAAGCTAATCCGGAGAAAATTCAAGCAGTCCTTGACATGAAGACTCCTCAATCATTTAAAGACGTCCAACGCTTGACCGGTAGAATTGCGGCTCTGAGGAGGTTCATGTCCAAATCCGCAGAGAGGTGTCTACCATTCTTCGACACACTGAAGGGGCCGAAGAACGCTAAAACTTTCCAATGGACCTCGCTCTGTGAAGAAGCCTTCCAAGGCATAAAGACCTATCTGTCCTCTGCTCCCCTATTGGTAAAACCCACTCCGAAAGAAACCTTATATCTATACCTTGCAGCAAGTCCCTTAGCCGTTGGAGCGGTGTTGATTCGGGAGATCAGCGGAAAGCAGCACCCGGTCTATTACGTCAGTCACGTCCTACGAGACGCCGAAACCAGGTATCCAAATATTGAAAAGATTGCCTTTGCTTTAGTAATTGCTAGCCGAAAGCTTCGGCAATACTTTCAGGGTAGGCTCTTGATCGTCTACACAGATCAACCACTGAAAAAGGTAATGGGCAAGCCGGAGGTTTCGGGGAGATTGGCAGCATGGACCATGGAATTGTCCCAGTTTTTCCTCGAATACCATCCCCGAACCGCTATCAAGGGACAAGCTTTGGCCGACTTTGTGGTAGAATGTTCCTTTACCGAGGCAGATGCCGAGTCGCCGGAAACGAGGACATCTGATCGAACTGTTACACTTCTTCAGCACGGTCAGAATACATGGACACTGTACGTAGATGGGTCTTCCACAGTGAATGTCAGTGGAGCAGGGATTATTCTGACCAGTCCGGAAGGGTTCAAGGTACAACAAGCCATTAGATTCGGGTTTAAGGCGACCAACAACGAGGCCGAGTATGAAGCCGTTCTAGCTGGGGTTCGGCTGGCGAAGAGCCTAGAAGTCCAGAAATTGAGTATCTATAGTGACTCTCAGTTGGTCGTCAAGCAGTTATCAGGAGAATATGAAGCTCGGGGGACGAGGATGATCAAGTACTTGGCAGAATTGAAAGACCGACTCCGATACTTTGCTTTTCACGAATTTCAAGGCGTAGAGCGTAACCATAATTCTATTGCCGATGCCTTATCAAAGTTAGCCACTACAGATGCTGTCGTGTTCAACGGGTCAATCTATCTGGAGGTCTTACAGCAGCCTAGTGTTCAACATGACTCGGTGATGTGTATCGAGCGACCTGACTGCTGGATGACTCCCTACATCAATTATTTGGCAGACGGCGTCCTTCCTTCGGATCAGATGTTAGCAAAAAAGGTCAAATACAAAAGTGCCTACTTCGTTCTCATTGACGGGGATCTTTATCGAAGGGCATTTTCGTCACCATTATTGAAATGTCTGGTCCCGTCCGAAGCAGAGTACGCCCTTCGGGAAGTTCATGAGGGTATCTGCGGTGATCACATGGCGGCTAAGTCACTGGCATACAAAGTTCTTCGGCAGGGGTACTACTGGCCAACGATCTTCAAGGAGGCTACGGAATACGTGAAAAAGTGTGATAAATGTCAGCTCAACAGTCCGATCCCACATCAGCCACCGGAAGAGCTATACTCGATTCTATCTCCTATACCCTTCGCTGTCTGGGGGGTTGATATACTGGGTCCGTTACCGAAGGCTAAGGGGCAGGTCAGCTTCGTCATCGTCGCCATTGATTATATGACCAAATGGGTCGAGGCGAAACCACTTCGGCTGATAACGGAACAGGAGTGTCTGAAATTTATAAAAGAATTCGTAGTGTTTCGCTTCGGGATCCCTCAAGTGGTGATATCAGACAACGGACGTCAGTTTGTGGGATCAAGATTTGAAGGCTTTCTGAAGGAGCTGGGGGTTCAGCACAGGAAGACGTCAGTGGCTCATCCGCAATCGAACGGGCAGGTCGAAGTGACTAACAGAACACTCCTAAACGGGATCAAGCGCAGATTGGACGAAGCCAAAGGAAGATGGCCGGAAGAGCTGCTCAGCGTATTGTGGGCTTATAGGACTACGCCGAGGACAACAACAGGGGACTCACCTTTCAGACTGGCCTACGGCACTGATGCCTTAGTCCCAATTGAGATTGGATCTCCAAGCCTTCGAGTTAGTCAGTTCAGTGAGATCTACAATGACGAGGGATTAAAAGCCAACTTGGACCTGCTAGAGGAAGTCAGAGA
This sequence comes from Panax notoginseng, assembly GCA_016801055.1. Taxonomy (NCBI): domain Eukaryota; kingdom Viridiplantae; phylum Streptophyta; class Magnoliopsida; order Apiales; family Araliaceae; genus Panax; species Panax notoginseng. Next base: position 172,843,955 of record CM029021.1, read on the forward strand.
AATGGCTATGATCAAGTTAGCAGCCTACCAAAGAAGAGTCGCCAAGCACTACAACAAAGGGGTAAAGCTCCGAAGATTCGAGGTGGGAGACCTCGTTCTCAGAGAGGCCGAAGCATCTACACCGCAGAACACTGGGAAGTTGATGCCGAACTGGGAAGGACCGTATGAAGTGGTCGAAGTACCAAAGCCCGGGACATATCGACTGAAGGCCTTGGATGGATCCGAAATTCAGAACACATGGCACGCAGGCAGGCTCCGAAAGTACTTTCAATAGAAACCAAGTCAGTCCACTGGGAGTCTGTACATAACCGTTCATCATCAATAAAAAGTCACTTTTTTCACAACTGATCTTCGCATCTGTCCTAATGTCACAGTGAAGTAAGGAGGTATGGTAGGACTCGCTGGCCATTCGATGGCAGCCAATCTATTTGATACCCCGTGTGGTAGTCAAATCCCGGATCCTATATTGATTTTTACCAAGGGTGGTGAAATCAATGGTCACCGAAGTAAGGAGGTATGGTAGGACTCGCTGGCCATTCGATGGCAGCCAATCTATTTGATACCCCGTGTGGTAGTCAAATCCCGGATCCTATATTGATTTTTACCAAGGGTGGTGAAATCAATGGTCACCGAAGTAAGGAGGTATGGTAGGACTCGCTGGCCATTCGATGGCAGCCAATCTATTTGATACCCCGTGTGGTAGTCAAATCCTGGATCCTATATTGTTTTTTACCAAGGGTGGTAAAATCAATGGTCACCGAAGTAAGGAGGTATGGTAGGACTCGCTGGCCATTCGATGGCAGCCAATCTATTTGATACCCTGTGTGGTAGTCAAATCCTGGATCCTATATTGTTTTTTACCAAGGGTGGTAGAATCAATGGCCACCAAAGCTAAAAGGTTCGGGCAGACTTGTCGACCATTCGATGATAACCGCACCGTCCGGTGATCCTAAGAACCTTATCAGGCCCTTCGGGGTAGACAAGCATCGTCATTCAGACTTCGTCCGATCCCTCGCGGCATCTACCTCACACTTCGGTAACGAATAAGTATTCCCTTACTTTATTATTATTGCCTAAATCGTTCTAAGTGTTGAGTTCGGAAGGCCATGTTATTTAGCTTCGTCTCACCTGTTATACGACTTGCTTAGTTGCTAATTAACAGTTTAAAGTTAGGCCCACGGAGGAGCTGGTACATTTTTCAAATTAAATCCATATTGAAGTGCTGGTAAACAGTGAAAACCGAAGTCATAAAGAATGATACCGATAACACTGATATTTTATTTACACAATGATGTTTACAAAGCGATAGAAGCTTTACAAAAATCCTACAGCTAAGGGAAAGAAAACCATCTTCAGAGATCGGCTTCGTCTTCCGAAGAGTCCAGGATAGTCGGTTCAACCTTGGCGGCGACAAGTCTTGACTTGTCTTTGCTTCGGCATTCGTCGTATCCATCCGAGAACATCTGGATGATCTCCTCGTTCAACTCAGCAGATTTTCGGTATTCTTGTTGGATTTCCTTCCGAAGATCTCCGGTTAGAGGAGGACACAAGTCTCTCAGAGCCCGAAGTTCGCGGAGCTCCTCTTCGAGTTTTGCCCGCTCCTTCAGATGTCTCAGATCCCTGGCCTCAAGGTCGTGTACTTGTATAGCCAAGCTCTTATTGGTCTTCACCATCGTCTCGTTCTTCCCAACAAGAACCTCGTTCCGACGAACCAGGTCTATGTTTGAAGTAACGGTCAGCTGATGGGTGGCCTCGGATGTCTCCAACTGTTCTTTCAACTTATTTAAGTCCTTCTGAAGGCCTTCTTTATTGAAGATAGTGATACCATGAGCCCTTCTCTCCCTCTCCAGAGCAGAAGCCATAGTGGCCATCTCTCGCCTGGCCGCATCTTCTTCGGCTTCAGACTCTCTGTATCGGGGGAGAAGTCTCCCGAAGACAGCATTGGCCTGCAGACATTTAAAGCGAATTAGTAGAAGAAACAGATGATCCCTAGATATTTCAATTGAACCAACTCACCTTAGCCTGGTAACTCATGCCCTCCTCGATCAAATCCCTGATCGAACTGTTTCCGAACCGATGGTCATCGGTCTCCCGAACAAAGGAGTCGAACAGCTGAAAAGGAAAGTTCTCGTTAAAATCAGGCCATACAGTGGGGGAAGACGCAGCTTCTCGCCGGAAGGTAGAGGAAGAGGGTCTTGGCGGAGAAGGCACTGATGGTTCAGGAGGCGGTGCTGGTTGATCCTCGGAGGACTGCTTCCTTTTACGAGACAGAAGAGGAGACTCATTCAAGTTTTCGAGCTCATCTTCTGAAACGTGGATCTCCACAGGGATGACGGGGGGAGGCTCGACTGCAGCAGGACGAGGAACTCGAAGCTCATCGGCAGACAGAGGAGTCACGTGAGTCCTCCTTTTCTTTATCCGTAGAGCCTGCATTCGCTCGGTCGCAGGCAAATCAATCAGACTCGCTGTAGAAGTTGATTGAGTTCCTTGAGGATTTGACCGGACTTTCCGAACCGCCCTCTTCTTCTGTCGAGGTCGGCTAGGCTCCTCGGCAGGTTCTGATCCACGGGAGACCTCTGCATCCTGGGCCTCCGAGGCCGGAAGTTCTTCTTGGGGAACTTCAGTGGAAGGGGATGAAGGCTTGCCAGAAAGGTACCTATCCAAATCCCTCCGATCGGTCGAAGTCGGCTTGATGAGAGACAACTTGTGGTCATACAACCAAGCTTGTTTGCCCAGGAGACCGAAGCTCCACTCCTTCAGAGGTATCTTCTCTATGATGCGCGTCATTTCTCTTATGCGCTCCTCGGATATGTCTCCGAAGTCTGCAGAGACGCGATCAGAAGTGGTCCAGTCAGGAACAGAAGAGATTTCGGGCCCGTTGACGAAGAACCATTTGTTATGCCATCCTCGGTTGCTCGAAGGAGTGTCCATCAGAGACCGCTTCTCGATCCTGGCATTGGGCTTGGGGGCTATCTTACTTAGCACCTTGAAGCCTTTCTCCCGTGATTTCCCCACAGAGAAGAGGGTGAAGAAGGAATCCACAGCAGGAGGAACTCCTATCTCGTAGCAGAAGGCTATATAAGCCAGTATGTGGATGTACGAGTTCGGCACCAGTTGGGCGAACCCCACTCCAACAAACCCTAAAAGGGTGATCAAAAAGGCGTGAAGAGGGAACCTCACCCCCTTCTCCAGAAAGGTTGCCGGAACGGCGATCCAGCCATCGGGACGCTGATACATCCTTTCGTGAGGAGCCGCTATCCGTACCCTGTGGGTATCCGGGATCTGATAGCGAGCTCTGATGTTGCAGAGCTCAGTTTCATTCACGGTGGAAGGGGTGTTGGCATGAGGAAAGTCTTCCTCGTTCTGGAAAAAATCAGATGGGTTGGGGAGTGGTTCCATGGACGGAGCTCCCTTACTCGCGGCATTGATTTGGGGGCTTGAGCCCGGGACCTCTTTGTCAGGATTGGGGTGAGGGGTCACGGTGGAGATGGGGGCGACACGAAGGGGAGAACTGGTATCGGGATTCTGAGATGCCATTGTTGAGAACTTACAGAGAAAGTGAAGAGATTCGAGGAGGAGAAGACAATAAGCTCTTATGAATTCGAAATGGCAGGGAACCCTCCAAGGAGAATGGACAGCGGCTTTTATAGCAAATGATTTTTTCAAAATTTGCACGAGAGCCGAGGGCGGCGCATTAATTGGGGATAATGATGAGGGAGAGGAAAGGGTAACGTCTTACTCTGGCGTTGGTGGGTTACCCAAGGTAGGCTGGCGCCCAGTGGGCCCTTTCGTCCTGTGGACTCGCGCTATTTGCAGTCAGTCTTCCACTAAACATCCTGTTTAATAAAAGACTAGGGGGCAATGTTGGGGCCTGATATTTCTTTCATTGGGCCCGACTAATTGGGCCCATCCGTTTAATTAGCCTAGTGGACCTTTATCACTAAGTCTTATAGTCATTGGGCCTAACATTTATATTGCCTTTGTTGTATCCCGTTAATGATGGGCTGGGTCAAGTGGCCGGCCCATAAGATCTTTTAATATCTAAGACTTTGACTGGTAATGATGAGGGGGGTAGGGCAGTTGACCAAGCACCTGCAGATCATTAATGTGGATGGGATCTTATCCGGCCGACGGCAGGAACAGTGGAAAAAAGGTGATAACCTGCATGCAGTCGGCTGGGACAAGGGGTGACTGAGAGGGGGTGTCAGATCATGGTTGGTGGCACACAAAACCGAGCATGAGAGTATAACCTAGCAAGGGGGTCTCCTAACAAAAGGTACGCATACACTTTCTACCTGGCTCAACACACTAGACATTTTTTACACCTTCCATTGTTAAACCTTGAACACCTGTATTGACTCTCACGCCGGAGCTATCCCCCGACGGTCCAGCCGTCAAGCTTTTGGTGTTGATCGTGTTTTCTGTGCAGGATTAGGGCGTCTTACGTGATTGGGACGTCATCAAAGATCTTGGCGTTAACAATTGGCATAGACCAGTGAATATCTGAAAGGATAAACAGTAGTCATCAATGCAAGTACAACTATATAATCAGTTAACAGAATGGATTAAATGTAGTCGGACACGTGTAAGGCTGCATTGACTAGTACTTAAACATATTCATTTACGCATGGTTATCCAAGTAGTCAAGCTGATAAATTTATAACATAGTTTTACTAGACCAGTTTCAAGACATGGGATTAAAAAATATCGGGAACCATGGCAACCTTGGTGTTGTCATCAGGATTCCTTAAAATAGCCTCAATTATTTGAAGCATTGGAGTGATGCCTGAGCCGCCTGCAATCTGAAAGAACAGAATATGTTTACATTTAAGATTGAAACGCGAATCAGTAATTATACTCTTGATCAATCGATCTACAACTGATAATACAAAAGCCAATACTCGACATTATTTTTTTTCCAAATATATGCATTTCAAAATAACATTAAAGAACAGAGCATGCAAGATATAGTTTATTTTTATCATCTTATCTCACGCAGTGCCACCCAATTTCCAAAAAAAATTGGCTATTGGAAGGTAAGTAAATGTTGATCCCCTGCTCTTACCATGCCAATATGTTTCTTCATATTAGGAGTATATATGAGCTTTTCAATGGGCCTGCAAGATATATACTGCAGTCAGTGCTAAGGATATGGAGTAGAAGATATTATATGCAGTAAATAATTGCCTCAATTTGCTGATGTAAATAATTGTTTTGCATTTCTATTTTACTTTGTTTCCATTAAGTGCTCTTCTAAATATTTTACCCTTTTACTTCTACAACGTCACCTGGTTTTAAGCTTGCAAAATGCTGGCTCATTTTCCCATCTGGATAAACCTGCCAAATTTGTGCATAATCATAGAGAATTACTGTTCAGAAGGGAAAAATGCATGGACATCTCCATGCCAGAGCAGATCGACACAATGATGATAACAAGTAGATGGCAATGCACTACCTTAATCAACAAATCGAAGTGTCCCTTTGAATCAGGATCTGATATAGGGGCATAACTGAATACAAAAGCCACAGAAAAAGCTTAAAAATAAGGAAAATATAAAGTTACCTATTTACAAAACTAATAGCAGGTAATGCTGCACCAATGAAGGTGACTTCAAAGTAAAACATCCAGTTCCTTGTGCTCCTACACCGACGAGATATCTCAGGCATTCATCGGAACATCATCTACTTGAGAAGGAATGCAAAAACCATTCTAGTATCAATCTGTCACTCCTTAGTCCCATTGATCAACCCAAAACATCATGATTGATAAAAAAACAATAATAGGACATTTATCTCAAACTCTAAAATCATTTATCCAGCTTTGCTTCAGAAAATGATGAAGAAGAAGACATAGGAAACATTTCTGTGTATACAAAGAACAATCTTCAGGCAGGAAATTTCTGATTGTTGATTTCTCATCTGCAAGCTTATTATTCTTTTCATTGGTTCTAATGAACATTTTGGACCATATTTAAAGAAAAGCATACACCATCCTTCCCCTATGGATTTTATGTAATTTGTAATGAAGTTCAGTCACATAATAACACCCTGATTCATTAACCAAAAAAGATTTGTAAACGGGAAAAAGGCATCATTTTACACAGAACACGTATTGTATGTATAAAGAGAATTCCTCACTATATATTCGCAAAGATCTGTCTAAAAGGTTTTAACAATAAAAATCTGAGAAAATTACAAATGTGTGGAACATATCCAATGCTTATCGTCTCTGGGCTTCACGGTGATCTTATTCTAGAGTATCCCATTATGTGACTTTTGATACATTTATATAAATGATGATTACTAGAGCCTGTCAGAATATGGACTTACAAAGAGAATTAAGGTAAGTAATAGAAGATAAGTATTTGAAACAATAAACTTCAATCTTTAAAATGGGATTTGAGATGTAGCAAATATTAATATAAGAAGGAAAAATAGAAATACACATCTTTAAAGATAATGATTTAAGTAAACATCTACAAAAAAATTAGAATTAGAAAGACTCACGGGCGAATCACATATTTTGTTTTTCCTTCAGCATCTTCTGTTAATGGGTATTCACAATCAGAAAAGAGTACATCATGATGATGCACATAGCGGCTAGCGCCTTAGAAACCCCTAGATTCTAAAAACTGTGAAATTCCTGTTAAAAACCTTGAAAAACGTAAAAGCAATAATATCAAGTTATTGTAAAATGTACCATGTAATGAGGCATGATGCGGCATCAAGACCCAACTTGGCAGTGGGACCAAACGAAAACCTGCCATTTGGAGGAATGAGAAATGCTTGCATTAAAAAGTACATTTAAATTTATACCATAACTAGCAATGTTTATTCCAAAGTTTGTAGCAGAATAGTGATGGGGTGAACTAATGTACAAATCCTTGGTCCCACAGGCATAAAGTGCGAGAAATTATCAAAAATAGGGTTAACTGACACATAAAATAGGTGCCCCACATAGTAATATAATTTTCTATTTTTGGGTTGGAGGATTGGAGGATTGGGATAGGATATCATATAGCTTCACCATATAAACAATATGAGATGCAAGTATCATACATCTACTAATCCTTGATAAATCTATCAACCCGTGGAGGGTAAATATCAACTCCTAATTTGTACCTCTTCTTACCACAATTACCATAATCTGATTAAATAGTCTGCATTTCCATTTGGGACACATAAATTCACCTTTACATTCCAAACAAGAGTAAAGTTGAGGGAAAAGTAGACCTCCCAGAGAAACAAGGTGGTTATTTCATTGTAATAATTACATATGATATGCCTAATGCCTCACGGGAACCAACACCATTCAAGGCTCTTTATGAAAAATTTTTGATGAAAAAGAAAGAGAAGATGAGGGCCTGAATAGCTGAGTATTGTGGCCGACCTTTGATTTCTCTTGCAGCTTAAATTCAATCCACTTATCAGGATTGAGTGCTGAAAAAACAAAACATCAAGTTGACCTCCGAATGCATGAAACTGAAAGTCTAAAGTACGCAGTTTAACCTCTAACTTCACAGAGTCTAATCTTTCAATTTAGTAAAGCAATTAATGTACCTTTCATGAGCACTTCCAAACGAAATTGTAACACAAATTGCAAGTGGCATGCTTGTTTGGATTTGAGATTTTATTTTTATTTGGGAAGAGGGTGAGGGGTAGGAAGGAAGATGACAGATCTAGATAATGAGTTGAGATTACTTTAGCCAATTTTCCATGATAATGAATTACCTGCTATATCGTATAATCTAAATAAATTCCGGATACAGGTAAGACATAAATATAAATTGTTACCCTGAACCATTGACCTTTTTCTACTTCGGTCATTAACATTTCAATTCTTGCAATCAGATGATCAAACATAATTTTTTTCACTTACATTCAATTGCGCATGCCATGTCATCAATTGATATTGTGTGGCTCGCTGACTAGGGCAATAAGTGCTCATGTGTGATTAAAAATTGTTATTCTAAAAGATTTTTTCATATTTATTAAATATCAAAGGTAAAAATTCAAGAAATTTATGACGTTTTTACCCTTTGATGTTTAAAAAATGCGAAAAAAATCATTTAAAATAACTTTTTTGTTTAATTACACCAAAGCATTGATTGACCTAGTCAGCATTCCACATCATGAATATATGACACGACATGTCCAATTGAATGTAGAGGAAAAAAATTATAAGTTCAATCACCTAATTGAAAATTTTAAAGAATGTTCATCTTAGTGGAAAAAGGTCAATAGTTCAATGTAGTAATTTATATTTAAGCCTACGCCTAAAAGCCATAACAAACAATCAACTCTCAAGCTCGATTTTCTGGTTTACTAATAAAAGAAAAAGAAAAACTTTTTTTGGCATGATCAACTTGTGCAAGCTGGTGAGGGAAATGCCTTAAATTTCAAATATTTCTTTCTTCTCCAAATTTCTGTCTCCATCCTCTTCATTAAGGAGACAACCTCTTTGAATTTGCAGTAAGATAAATCAAACCCACTTAAATTTATAATTATAAAGATATGAAATAGATATTATTGAGTAAACACCTAAAATGGAGAGGATAACTATTGAAATATAAACAAGCTGTGTGGGAATTTCCAGATTCATTCCATTGATGATACCATAGTGGATTCTGTTCCTGGACCCTCACAGACTAATGACTTGTGTGATCAAAACAGTATATCGATATAATTTGTCTGCATCATGATGCAATCCAGAAAAAGAAAGAGAGAGAGAGAGAGAAAGGAAACCCACCATCTCTCTGACTAGGTTCTTCATTGATTTGATCTACCTGAACCTGGAATTTAGAAAAGCAAATACATAATAAGAACACAAAGGTGCAAAGAACTAGAACTTTTTTTAAGTATGCAACTATGAGTATCTATATGTCATACATTAGACAAAGTAAAACCTGACTATAATATATTGATAAAAGCCGAGAGATCAGCTTGGAATGGTTAAAAGAGAGAGAGAGAGAGAGAGAGAGAGAGAAAAGAACCACTATAATCAACCCATATTTGTAAACTGATACAATCGCATCACGCGTTAATAACTCAATTCAAGTCCTAGGAGGTCATCGAATGATTTCAAGTAATTAGGCTGAAATTGATTCAAGGATGCTTATGGAGATTATTTGATTTGGGATTTCTAGATACAATATATTTAGTAAAACCAAATCAATGAAAGCCGAGTCATCAAACCTGTGTTCGTTCATGCAATCTAATCCTCGACAAAGATGTGTTTCAATTCAAGGAGGGATTAGCATTCACGAGACAGTGTAGATGTCCAAGCATGACAAAAAGTTTACAATTTATCACGCGACAAAATAAGGTTGCAATGCACCGAACGAAGGAAATTGATTCAAGCTGCATGACAAGACATTCGTTATGGGAGATATTTCTAAGTTCATTATTTTGTTGCAAGCAAAGAAGGGCGAAACGGACATTTCCAGACTTGAACATAAAGGCGGCATATTTTCTAGCAAACCGGCGCTGTCGCGCCAGCATCAGTGCTACAAGCGGCGCTATTGCGCCTAGTGGAAGGATGCAAACAGCTCTCTGGAGTTCTGACGCTGTCGTGCCAATGCCAAGCCAAAATTTGGCGCGGCCGCACAGTGCACGCGGTTTGAGGACACATTTTTATGAGTTTTTTATCAGATTTCTTGCATTAATTTAGGAATTTTTAAGATCTTTTCTAATTCTAACATAACTAGAAAGTTTATTAGATAGGATTTGATTTCCAAGTTGATTTGTTAGACATGATTTAGATTCCATGTTGATTTGTTATTCCTTATCCTAGGGTTACTTGTGATTAGTATAAATATGGTACATGGCTTATGTAATAGGGAAAAAAACTTCAGATTATTCAATATATTTGTGAGAATTATTCAATTCTTTTGGTTCTTTGAAGAATTTCTAAGCTAATCCTTAGTTTTCTTTGAGATTCAATTTCGACTTATCATTCAACAATATATAATTGGGTGTGGCGTCTTCTACCGTATCAATCGTCGATTGTACCGATGTTTCTACTTCATATATATAAGTACGTGATTTAGGTGTCGTTGGTGTCAATTCAACGCAGACTTCCTTGCGCAAGCGATTGTACCAAGGTTCTCGTCTCCATACACATGAAGGGTTAAGGTGTCGTGAGCGTTCCACCCTATGACTTTGCTAAAAACGATTCGGACGACAACCATCTCACACAAGCAGTCGTGGAGTCAATCATAAACATACAGATTTTGATGAACTATTGAGCTGAGTAACATTATTCGATAAAGTTAAAACATACACCTTCTAAGATTAAGATCCAATTATGCCTAGAAATCAGTCATATGAAACCAAGACTTGTAATTCACCATTATTAGCCTGATATTAGTGACAAATGTATGGTATGGTCATCAAAACTTGGTGGCAAGAACTACATAAGGATCTCTCGACTGCCAGGACTTGCTATAGACATAAAAAGTCAAATGGTGCCCACATAAGCAACGTCCCAGTTTCTCTTAACATTCTAATTCACCAGTATGCTACAAACTTACAAGTTATTATTAGGGCCTCCAAAACCTTATGCTTTAAGCGGCATTCAGAGTTTCTCTACTAAATGAAACTTATGCTATCTTGAACTATTTTTAACAGTGTTAACATCTCATTAATTGGTATAACAAGTTATAACATTCATGCAAAAGATAGATAACTATTGACATGTACAATTTAAACCATTAAAAGGAAACCCTAACATTGGAGAACCCAAATACAACCCATTTAAGTACTTATCTGTATGGAAACTCCTCGGAGACAAACATCATAATGGCGAATATATAATGTTCATAAATAATACTGCCTCCATTCCATAATAACTGTCATTTTAGCTTCATGTACATAAATTAAGAAACTCATTACTCATTTAATACTATCATTTAAGAATTAAAATTTGTAGAAAATTCCATCACTACCCCTTTATGTAAAATTAAAAATTGTTAATACAAATTTCTTAAGACAATGAAAAACGTTAGGAATAATATAGGAAAATAAATAATTTATTCTCCTAAAAAGTTATAAATGACATATAAATTAGAACAATTTTTTTTCTCTAAAAAGTCGGTTATTATGGAACTGAGGGAGTACTATTCATAAATCTTACTTTTAAATAGTTACATCAAAGCGAAACATTGCTATCCCGATATCATCAAATGAGAAACATATGAAAGAAAGACTACCAAATTTGGCGAATCGAAATAGTAGAAATACGAAATTCAACCAGAAATGGCAGCAATTGCTTCAATGGGAACTCGAAAATTGGTCAAAACTGGAATTGGATTGGCCTCGGAACGCGTGAGGAAATGCGAACGGAGCAGCTCTAGCCACCATTTTTAGAGAGAGAATTAACGAGGGTTTCGGTGACTAGAGAATTTTCGAGTGCTACAGTGTTTATTTCGCTAAGTTGAATTACTGCATTAGTACATTTATTTATTTTTTAAATAGAGAAAAAAGAAAAAATAAGATTATTATTACTCACTAAAATAGTTGACTTTCCTAATAAATCCGTTAATTAATATTTTACCATAATTCAATAGTCATTTTGTTTCTTATTTTTATATTTCAACTTTAGTCATCAAAGCATTATTATTTTTCTAACATAATAAATGGATATTATTAAATAAAAAATCATGCTTATAACATATTTAGACACGTGTATTTGTGATTTATTATTTGTTTATTACATGGAGAAATTCTGAATTCTTCCTCAAGCACATTACAACTTCATTATATTAGTACAAATTAAGCTTCATTACAACATTGATTCTCAAAGTGAATTGGCGACAAATTTTTTCCAATTATAAATAAAGTGACCCGACCGGACCCGAGATAAAAGTCCTTTATGTTTAAGTGAAGGAATTGAAAATATACAGTGCGCGCGGGGGAACTTATGGCTTTGGGCTCAACTCAAGTCTCGAGACAACAGCTTGAGTGAAGCCTGCTACTGCTAGCTAATATGAGAATGTTCTACATTTTCTCGAATAGTATCGAACATACTTGAAAGAGTACCACAACCAAATTATAAATTTGAAAGAGTACCGAAAATATTTAAAATGTATGAATTAATTATAGATGATGATGATGAGGAGGTACGCGTCATAAAGGATGATGATTCAGTTACATACGATGAATATGATGAGATATGAGTAGTAAAGACTCAGATGAATGACAAATGATCATGAAATCCGAAATTAACTTCATGTATGAAAAATCAAGTGTGAACTTTGGTTAACCCTCTGGAAAGCTTAAAGCCTATAGGGTGTAAATGATTCTTTAAAAAAAAGATCGCAGTAGATGACAAGATGGAGAAATCTATAAGGCCAGACTAGTCGCAAAAGTTTTCAAATAAAGACCAGGAGTTGTCTATGGAGAAACCTTCTCACCAGTGGCAATGCTCAAGTTCATTTAGATTTTTACTTGCAATTGCAGCTTACTATAAATACAAGATCTGACAAATGAATGTGAAGACGTCTTTCCTCAATGAGAGATTTGAGGATAATGTATATATGATACAGTTAGATGGATTTATTTTTAAAGGTTGGAGCAAGTAGTATGCCCTCAATCCAATTACATTGGATGTGATAAAAATTTACTTTGTATTCTTGTTCATTTATTAATAAAATAATCTATTTAATTAAAAAATTATTTATCCATGTTTAATTCGTTGAGTTAAATAAATGTGATATATAAACTCATAATTTTGGAGCAATACTTTTAAAATCATAATGATGATCATGCATCTAAATTCAAGATAGCTCACAAATAAAATGTTACTAATCGTATGATCACTAATATAGGATTAGTGGATCCGGATATATTAGTACATATAATATACTATGTTTGCTCTGTTGAAGTTGATGATTGATCTCATAATCATTTATGTGAAGACACTAAAACAAGTATGTAGGTGTTTATTGGAGAATAAGTTCACTGAACGTGACTCGCTTAAAGGAACACCAAATGGCGTTTTACATGCCTGTCAAGTGATAATAGTATAAATGATCCTTGGACTTGAAATCATCATAGTACCTTGTGTTTTGTCATATTTCTTAATACTCTTTCGGTATATAAATGGTATGTTCTGGTATAATAAATTGTACATGGAGGTAGGTGAATGATCAACAAACGATCTACCACTTTAGTAAACGGAGAGAATGTTATATGTGATGTGATTCGATAAATGACAACTCAAGAATTCTTAGCCAATGTGAAATGAAATTAGAAAAGAGTTTCTAATTTGTATTAATTTCATGTTTTATATTTGATCGAGACATTGTATGATAGAATAATTGAATTGCATGCTAACTATTCACGAAATAAAATTTTTTGTAATTAAACGTCAATTTCATATTATCCGGATAGTCATGATTCATTATTGTAATGTGTCACTTATGATGTAGAATAAATATTATTTATTTATATTTGAATTAAATGAGTTTAATTCATTATAAATAGTTTTATAATAGTTCTTATTTATTTATTTTACTATCGACTTAATATTGAACCTAAAGGGTCACACCATAAAAGAGAAATATAATTTTAGAAGTAATTGACTTAATAATAATAAATTAAGTATATTTATTCTATTGGTGGAATAAATTAAATAACTCAATATTTATAATTAAGTATTTTAGAAATACTACATTATAAATTAATAAGAAAAGTCATATTATTATTATAAATTAATTGGCTAAATAATAATGAATTACATGTATTTAATTTATTATAAGAATAAACTGTGACGCCCCCAAAATAGGTATACAACACCCATTCTGAGTCGCCAAAATACATGGTACAGAAACAACTACATCTTTATTATTACAACACAAGAACTGTTAGTTTAAATACAAATATTGTCATTTAGACAATATCCACACTCAAATAAGCCCTCATTACAATTATTGATACATTATTTCACAAAAATAGTGAGGACTACTAAAGTAACTTCTAGAACCATCATTCCATACCCCGACTAGTACTCGCTACATTCTCGCCTCCTGAGAAAAATGGAACAAAAAGGAAAAGGGTGAGCTCAACTAGCCCAGTAAAGAACATTATGACTAAGATAATACAGAACAAATTATCGTTAGTCTTCAACAGGGAAAAATCTAATAGAATACAATAGACAACAAGTTTTAAATCAATAACTGCAGCGGAAACAGCAAACCATTAGAAGAGTCAAGTAGAGAATGAGTTCTACTATCTTCTAAGATTTAAAAGTCCATCATCAATATTTTATCCCTGTAACAACAATCAATAACCATCTTTAATCAAATATTCATCTTTGCACTACAGGCCAAAGATATTCATTTGTATCACCAGTCGGTCATGTTCATCTCAACACCTGTTCATCTTTGCACTACGGGCCAAAGATATTCATCAGTTAATCATTCATCTTTGCACTACGGCCAAAGATATTCAGTAATATCATCATTTAGGACTGAGGATAATGAAAAATATATTAAAGAAAACGAATCCAGTGAAACAAAATAACAAATATTAAGGATTCGTATTTCGATTTATCCATGTCCAAAAATACCTTATAATTATTCATAGTGAAGTAGAATTCAAGAATGATCAAAACATGGATACAATCAAAGCTAGTACCCAGAATAGATATTTTGGACGAAAAGAAGAAATTTTATTTTTCGGTGAATAGTAACTCGTGAATAGTAACTCGTGAATAGTAACTCATGAATAGTAACCCCGACGTGAAAAGTTCCAAATTTGATAAAAATTCCCAACCAATATTTCGGCATAATGATATTGAAGAAATAATATCATTTTTGAATAAAATAACATCCCTTACCTCGTACAGACAGTACTTCTGGTCGGAATACCGGTATAAGGCTGAAAGACACTTGCTCTGATGAATAGAAACTCTCAAAGTATCTAAATACTCACAAAATACACTCAATAATCTAGAGAGAGAAAGAGAGAAAACTTGTTTCTGGTGTGATTTTCAATTCTAACTTAGCCCTCTATTTATAGGAAAATGTTAGCACGCCGAAGCAGACTTAACCTGCAACCTGATGGCTTTACCTGCTACTATTCCCACCCACCACATTTGAATAAAAATCTCAGCACATTTCTTCACCAACCAAGAGTGGGGCCCACCAATTCTAGAATTTTCTACCAAAATGATTAACTCCGAAAATTCAACAATTTCTGAACCAGTCATCTCGTAAAATTCATAATAAATCATACGTTCATTTTTAACGGTTCAAAATTTGTGGACATATACTCAACTTATATATGTATAACATATCCAAAAATTACCACGATCCAACGGTCGGATTAAAAATTATAACTCCCGCAAAATATCTCAAAAACCCTGATTTTTAATACCTCCATTCCGACAAAAATACTGATAAAAACCTCAACATTAACTCCTTCATTTTTAACCACAAAAATATATCCCTCATTTATATCCACAAAAATAAATATTTCCTTATCATATGAATCAATAATTAATTATTTACAAATAATATTACAGAATCACATTTATGACAACCAGGCCGTTCCCAGAAAAGAGGGGGCTTTCCAATAAGGATTTCTCCTTACTGGCGCGCAATTAGATGACCAAACCTCTCCTTAGACAGAACTTTCTAGACATTGCCAATAATGTTATCTAATAATATTATTCAAATAATATGAATTATTGATCTGATAATGGGAAATACTGTGTAGTGACAATTATTGAAACAACAGTAATATAAAATATCAACGCAGCAATTATTGAATCAATAAAATAAAATACTGAACAGTAATTACTGTAACCATTATTGAGTAGTGCCTTCTTACGTAAGAATCAATAATTGGTGCAATACAGTGTGCTACTGTGTAACAACGCGTATTACTGTGTTTTAACCACCGGGTATTCCGACAGTATTAACGGTAACAACTACGCCGTTATTAATAAAAACATATACTTGTCGTTTTCTTCATCCAATCGCTTTCCGTTATGGGGCCCACAAAAGACTGCGCCGTCGTACGAATATTCCCCGACAGGAAGAATATTCCACGACCAAACGAATATTCCCCGACAACAATGAATATTTTATAACCACTTGCTTATTTAAAATATTTACGCATTTTACCCATAACTAACCTCATTAATCAATTTAACACTTACTATTTCAAAATAATAAATAGAGAGAATTTAAATTTCATTTATTAATAATTTGGGGTCTTACAACCTCCCCTCCTTATGAAATTTCGTTCTCGAAATTGACGTACGTACCTGGTGTTTCGAAAAGATGAGGATACCTCGCTTTCATTTCCGTTTCCAACTCCCAGGTCATTTCCTCAATAGCATGGTTTCTCCACAAAACTTTAACTTGTGGTATAACCTTCGTGCGTAGGACATGCTCCTTTCTATCCAAGATCTTGACAGGTACCTCTTCGTACGTTAAGTCTTCAGCTATCTCGTCCGGTTCTAACTCAATAACGTGGTCTGGGTCTTTCACATATTTACGTAACACAGATATATGAAAAACATTATGAACACGAGACATACTTGGAGGTAACGCAAGTCTATAGGCCACATTTCCTACTCGGTCAAGAATCTGAAATGGACCAATAAATCGTGGATTGAGCTTTCCTCTCTTCCCAAATCTTGTAACTCCTTTCCATGGAGCCACACGCAACAATACATGATCCCCAATGTCAAATTCCACGTCCTTCCGATGAAGATCCGCATAACTCTTTTGTCGATCCTGTGCCGTTTGTATACGTTGTCGAATCGTTTGGATCTTCTCTGTAGTCATGCGTACCAACTCTGGTCCCAACAATGTTGCTTCACCCACCTCGTCCCAGCATACTGGAGAGCGACACTTTCGTCCATATAGTGCTTCAAATGGGGCCACACCTATACTTGCCTGATAACTGTTATTGTAAGAGAATTCCACCAATGGTAGGTACTTATCCCAACTCCCTTTGAAATCTAGGACACAAAGTCTTAATAGATCTTCAAGAGTTTGAATAGTCCTCTCTGATTGTCCGTCCGTTTGAGGATGGTATGCCGAACTAAATCGTAAATCTGTGCCCATAGCTTTTTGCAAGCTAACCCAAAATCTTGAAGTGAATCTTGGGTCACGATCCGAAACTATGGATACTGGCATGCCATGCAGTCTCACAATCTCATCTACGTATATACGAGCAAGACGTTCAAGGGAATAAGTCTCCCGTATCGGCAAGAAATGAGCAGACTTGGTTAATCTATCAACAATAACCCAAATAGCATTTATGCCTTGAGAAACCGTGGGAAGACCCGTAACGAAATCCATGGTAATGTGTTCCCACTTCCATTTCGGAATCTCAAGTGGTTGCAATGGACCCTTTGGTACTTGATGTTCCGCCTTTACACGTTGACAAGTTAAACACCTCGAGATAAACTTTGCAATCTCTCTCTTCATATTATTCCACCAAAATGTATGTCGTAGATCACGATACATTTTGGTACTTCCAGGATGGATTGCAAATGGTGTATTGTGTGCTTCCATCATGATCTTGTACTTCAAATCAGAATTGTTAGGAACACAGAGTCTAGAGTGAACTCGAAGTATTCCTTCTTCATCGATTCTTGCTTCTGGAATAGAACCTTCTTGCACTTTCTTCTTCATACGCATCAGCTCTATGTCCGTAGCTTGAGCAGCTTTAACTTTATCGATTAAAGTCGGTTCTACTCGTATATTTGATATCATCATGTGGGTACTTGGAGCCTTCATCTCTATCTCCATCCTTTGCAAGTCATACAAAATGGGCCTTTGTGTTAACAACATTGCACTCGTACCCGCATATGATCTTCTACTCAATGCGTCAGCTACTACGTTTGCTTTTCCAGGATGATATTGGATGGTATGATCGTAATCTTTCAACAGCTCGAGCCAACGTCGCTGCCGCATGTTGAGTTCCTTTTGGGTGAAGAAATATTTAAGGCTTTTATGATCTGTATAGATCTCCACTTTCTCCCCATGCAGGTAGTGTCTCCAGATCTTCAACGCGAAAACTACTGCTGCCAACTCCAAATCATGAGTAGGATAATTCCTCTCATATTCTTTGAGTTGTCGCGAGGCATAGGCTATGACTTTCCCATGTTGCATGAGAACACATCCTAACCCTTTGCCTGAAGCATCACTGTAGATAACAAATCCATCCGAACCAGATGGTATTGTCAGAACAGGTGCCGAAATGAGTCTCCTCTTAAGCTCTTGAAAACTCTTCTCGCATTCCTCGCTCCATACGAATTTGATATCTTTCCGAGTCAGCTGAGTTAACGGGGTAGCGATTCGAGAAAATCCTTCCACGAATCTTCGATAATAACCAGCTAAGCCTAGAAAGCTACGTACTTCGGTCACCGTCTTTGGTTGCTCCCAACTTTGTATTGCTTCAATCTTCGCCGGGTCAACAGATACTCCATGTTTTGACACCACGTGCCCTAGGAAAGCTACTTCCTCAAGCCAGAACTCGCATTTCTTCAACTTGGCATATAACTTATTTTCACGCAGCCTTTGGAGTACCAGCTTCAAATGATGCTCATGATCTTCACGGCTTTTGGAATATATGAGGATGTCATCAATAAAGACAACAACGAACTGATCCAAATAATCCTTAAATACTCGGTTCATCATATCCATGAAAGCCGCAGGAGCATTAGTCAATCCAAAAGACATAACTAGGAACTCATAATGCCCGTACCGAGTTCTGAAGGCAGTCTTTGGAATATCCTCAGTTTTAACCTTCAGCTGATGATATCCAGAACGAAGATCGATCTTTGAAAAGAACTGTGCTCCTTGTAACTGGTCAAACAGGTCATCAATACGAGGTAGCGGATACCTATTCTTAATAGTGACATGGTTTAATTCCCGGTAATCAATACAAAGTCGCATACTCCCGTCTTTCTTCTTTACAAATAAAACAGGAGCACCCCAAGGAGATGTACTAGGACGAATGAAACCGATGTCCAACAACTCTTGTAGTTGGACCTTTAACTCCTGAAGTTCAATAGGAGCCATTCGATATGGGGTTTTAGAAATGGGCTTTGTACCAGGTTCAAGATCAATAAAGAATTCAATTTCTCGTTCCGGGGGTAGACCGGGAAGTTCTTCAGGAAATACGTCAGGAAAGTCAATAACAACAGGAATATTATTCAAATTTGACGTGTCTTTATTCAAATCCATAACATGGGCTAAGAAAGCTTGACATCCGTTTTTTAATAAACGAATGGCTTTATGGCTTGATATAACAGTGATTGATTTTAATGGCTTAGTTGTTTGAATTCGTACAACAGGTTGGTTAGGAATATGAAAACTAACAACCTTACGAAAACAATCAATTTTGGCATGATGAGTAGTTAGCCAATCAATCCCTAAAATCACATCAAAAGCAAGTATCTTTAAAGAGATAAGGTCAACAGGTAAGGTGATGGTACCAACTTGGATCACACAAGATTTATAAACAGTGGATGTGATGAAAGTTTCTCCTAACGGAGTCTCCACAGATAAATCAAAGTCTAACTTCTCCGGAGTCAAGTTTAAACGTTGAGCACAAGCAGGAGAGATAAAAGAATGGGTAGAACCGGTATCTAATAAGGTATAAACTTCGCATGAATTTATGATTAGCTTACCCGTGATCACCTCGTTTGGGTTCCTCGCATGTTGACCAGTCACGACAAACGCTCTTCCAGGAACCGTTGACTTTATCTTTTCTGGGACAGCTTTTTGAGTCACCATCCCTGCTGGACTTGGTTTTGCTACAGTACAATCTCGAGCGATATGTCCTTCCTTTCCACAATTATAACATACCTTAAACTGTTGTGGGCAGTTTGGGCTGATATGTCCTTCTTTTCCGCACTTATAGCATATAACCGGTGGTCGTTCTCCTCCCTTGGAACCAATTGCTGTTGGTGCTGACGTCTTCGTATTGTCATTGTTGAATCTCCTCTTTTTAAAATCTCCTCCCGACTCGCTTCTTCTATTTTCATAGCCACGATTACCACCAGAGTGGTTGCCGTTCTTGTCTGTATTTTTCTTTCTCCGCTGGTTATCATTGTTCTGATGACTGCTGTCACCGATATGATCCTGGTTGTGATCCCTCAGTTGACCGTACTCGTTATCTCGCTCTAATAATTGAGCCCTGTTGACAACATCTGAATAGAGAGAAAATTTATGAGAAATGAGATATTGACGTATGCCGGGTTTCAAACCTCTCAGAAACATCCTCGTCATACGTTCCTCATTCTCCACCAAATGAGGTGCAAACCTGGACAACTCTGCAAACTTTGCCTCGTACTGAGATACCGTCATATTATTCTGCTCTAGTCTAATAAACTCTACCTCCTTCATATGACGAATACTTTCAGGAAAGTACTTGTCATTAAACAGTTTTTGAAATGTCTCCCAAGACATGCTGAGTGCGGTTGGATGGGTACGCTTCACAGACTCCCACCAGTAATCTGCCTCGCCACGGAACATAAAGGTGGCGAATGGAACCTTCTGTTCCTCCGTGCATCCCAAGACATCGAATATCTTGGTAATTTGTTTGACCCACGTTTCCGCCATGATCGGATCCGGCTTTCCCTTAAATTCTGGTGGTCCCAATTCTTTGAACTGTTTGGCTGTGACAAACCGTGAATTGCTATCATTTCCTCCTGTATTTTGAACACGAGTCTCCCTTGTCTGGTTTTGCATGAATTGCAAAAAACTTCTAAACATTCCATCGTTCATCATCTGCTCATTGGTGTTGTTCACAGGAGGAACATTGCCAGCCTGTTGCACGTTCTCCTCGTTGGTAAGCACCGGTGTCTCCACGGTCTCATTTACTCCACTATTAACATTCTCAGTCGACATTCTCAAATACTGCCATAAAACAAGGGTTAATTAAATAAATTAACAAATCACATAATACCCCTATATTATGACTGACCAATAAATAAGCTTAGGTAGGACACACTAGCGAAGGATTCGTCTCTCCCCTCCTAGTTCTATTCCCCGATCTCCGCCAGAGATCATATCCCTAAGCTCTGATACCAACTGTGACGCCCCCAAAATAGGTATACAACACCCATTCTGAGTCGCCAAAATACATGGTACAGAAACAACTACATCTTTATTATTACAACACAAGAACTGTGAGTTTAAATACAAATATTGTCATTTAGACAATATCCACACTCAAATAAGCCCTCATTACAATTATTGATACATTATTTCACAAAAATAGTGAGGACTACTAAAGTAACTTCTAGAACCATCATTCCATACCCCGACTAGTACTCGCTACATTCTCGCCTCCTGAGAAAAATGGAACAAAAAGGAAAAGGGTGAGCTCAACTAGCCCAGTAAAGAACATTATGACTAAGATAATACAGAACAAATTATCGTTAGTCTTCAACAGGGAAAAATCTAATAGAATACAATAGACAACAAGTTTTAAATCAATAACTGCAGCGGAAACAGCAAACCATTAGAAGAGTCAAGTAGAGAATGAGTTCTACTATCTTCTAAGATTTAAAAGTCCATCATCAATATTTTATCCCTGTAACAACAATCAATAACCATCTTTAATCAAATATTCATCTTTGCACTACAGGCCAAAGATATTCATTTGTATCACCAGTCGGTCATGTTCATCTCAACACCTGTTCATCTTTGCACTACGGGCCAAAGATATTCATCAGTTAATCATTCATCTTTGCACTACGGCCAAAGATATTCAGTAATATCATCATTTAGGACTGAGGATAATGAAAAATATATTAAAGAAAACGAATCCAGTGAAACAAAATAACAAATATTAAGGATTCGTATTTCGATTTATCCATGTCCAAAAATACCTTATAATTATTCATAGTGAAGTAGAATTCAAGAATGATCAAAACATGGATACAATCAAAGCTAGTACCCAGAATAGATATTTTGGACGAAAAGAAGAAATTTTATTTTTCGGTGAATAGTAACTCGTGAATAGTAACTCGTGAATAGTAACTCATGAATAGTAACCCCGACGTGAAAAGTTCCAAATTTGATAAAAATTCCCAACCAATATTTCGGCATAATGATATTGAAGAAATAATATCATTTTTGAATAAAATAACATCCCTTACCTCGTACAGACAGTACTTCTGGTCGGAATACCGGTATAAGGCTGAAAGACACTTGCTCTGATGAATAGAAACTCTCAAAGTATCTAAATACTCACAAAATACACTCAATAATCTAGAGAGAGAAAGAGAGAAAACTTGTTTCTGGTGTGATTTTCAATTCTAACTTAGCCCTCTATTTATAGGAAAATGTTAGCACGCCGAAGCAGACTTAACCTGCAACCTGATGGCTTTACCTGCTACTATTCCCACCCACCACATTTGAATAAAAATCTCAGCACATTTCTTCACCAACCAAGAGTGGGGCCCACCAATTCTAGAATTTTCTACCAAAATGATTAACTCCGAAAATTCAACAATTTCTGAACCAGTCATCTCGTAAAATTCATAATAAATCATACGTTCATTTTTAACGGTTCAAAATTTGTGGACATATACTCAACTTATATATGTATAACATATCTAAAAATTACCACGATCCAACGGTCGGATTAAAAATTATAACTCCCGCAAAATATCTCAAAAACCCTGATTTTTAATACCTCCATTCCGACAAAAATACTGATAAAAACCTCAACATTAACTCCTTCATTTTTAACCACAAAAATATATCCCTCATTTATATCCACAAAAATAAATATTTCCTTATCATATGAATCAATAATTAATTATTTACAAATAATATTACAGAATCACATTTATGACAACCAGGCCGTTCCCAGAAAAGAGGGGGCTTTCCAATAAGGATTTCTCCTTACTGGCGCGCAATTAGATGACCAAACCTCTCCTTAGACAGAACTTTCTAGACATTGCCAATAATGTTATCTAATAATATTATTCAAATAATATGAATTATTGATCTGATAATGGGAAATACTGTGTAGTGACAATTATTGAAACAACAGTAATATAAAATATCAACGCAGCAATTATTGAATCAATAAAATAAAATACTGAACAGTAATTACTGTAACCATTATTGAGTAGTGCCTTCTTACGTAAGAATCAATAATTGGTGCAATACAGTGTGCTACTGTGTAACAACGCGTATTACTGTGTTTTAACCACCGGGTATTCCGACAGTATTAACGGTAACAACTACGCCGTTATTAATAAAAACATATACTTGTCGTTTTCTTCATCCAATCGCTTTCCGTTATGGGGCCCACAAAAGACTGCGCCGTCGTACGAATATTCCCCGACAGGAAGAATATTCCACGACCAAACGAATATTCCCCGACAACAATGAATATTTTATAACCACTTGCTTATTTAAAATATTTACGCATTTTACCCATAACTAACCTCATTAATCAATTTAACACTTACTATTTCAAAATAATAAATAGAGGGAATTTAAATTTCATTTATTAATAATTTGGGGTCTTACATAAATTAAATAACTTAATATTTATAATTAAGTATTTGGAGAAATACTAATTATAAATTAATAAGAGGAGTCTTATAATTATTATAAATTATTTTGTTTCTAAATAGTTTAAAGATTGAATTAAAAACCCTAACTCCTAAAAGGTTTAGAAGGGAGGGTTCAGTGGCGGAACTAGAACATTTATAGAGGGGGGGTCAAAATACATCAGTAAAAAAATTATTTATTAAAGCTTAAAGTGCTTCTTTCAAATTCATTTTGTCCAATTATAGTATTTTACAACATCCTATTCCAACCTTTGTCAACTTTTGAGTTACAAGTCTAATGACTTTAAATACATACATACATATATATATATATATATATATATATATATATATATATATATATATATATAATTTTTCTCGAACTATGAGACTATTAATTAGACTTTAAAATTTTTAGTCAACTAATTAGCTACTTTTATAGATAAATTATAAATTATAATATTATATATTCAAAACCTTATATTGAGGTTCATGAGATTAATTAGCTTAAAAGAATGAATTTCAGCAATAAAAAAAATAAAATAGAAGAAGACAGATTTAATAATCTTGATAGGATAGAACTATGGTGAATTTATGGTCACTATAGTAGGATCTAAAAAAATTATTTTATTTCTTTAGTTTTTTATTTTTAATTAGTTTACAGAGAGAATTGTTACCACTTTTTTTTGCCTCACTTTGATGATAAAGTAAAAATAAAAAAAAAGCAAAGGAGAAAAGGAAATACATAAAAAAAAGGAAGAAAAAGGAAAATAAATAACTCCCGAAAATTCCAGGGTGGGGGGTCATATGACCCCCCAAGACCCTCGTGGTTCCGTCCATGGGAGGGTTAGTCTATAAATAAAAGAGACTTATTGTCTTGTAAAATCTAAATTTAATTGGAGAAGTACGAAAGAGTAAAAGATTGAAACTTGAAAATTTGATCAAATGATTGTATCATCTTCATAAGGTATATCTTTTATTATATTTCAATTAATAATATAATATGAGAATGCACAAAATTTTTAAATCTGATTTATACCATGTTTTCGCTTTATTACAATATGATTGTATATATGTTCCTATTTCTGCAAACAAACAATTTAGCTACCAAGTCGAGTACGATCTCGAATCGAGCCCGAGATGTTTGAATTTTTCGAGGGAATATGATCCGAGTATTAATAGAAAATTACAATTTGAAGATATTTGAGTAATTTATCGAACTTTATATTTTATTCATATTTAAATCGTTTATATTTCGAATGGAGCTCAAATCAAATCGATATTTAAATCAAGTGACTACAAATCAAATCCGAACTGTTTAGTTCATTAGACTCGGGTCACTGATCGAGCTGTCCGAGAAAGAAAGCTACATTTTATCGATAATTTATTACCACCCACTAGGCCACTGATTATACAGAGGACAAAATTTTTAATATGACATTTGTGTATCACTTATTGATTATTGATCAAATTTTGTCAATAATTACGGGTAAAATTCCAACTTTCAAGAATGAAGACGGTAAGAATAACTGGGTCGAAGCTTTAACAAATGATTTGTGAACTATACATGTACAATTATTGAACCTAAAGAAAAAAAATACAAATTTACATACGCTTGATATCCATGGACTTTTTTCCATAAATTAACAATAGGCTAATTTTTTGGAATATACAAGTCATAAGCCTAATAATATTAATATCTTTTAGATAGCTGCTTTCTGGCTACCTACCAAGAACCTCTACCATGTGCTATCTTGTCTTGTTCCTCCTACAAGGATGAAAGTTTCAGGCAATGGTGATAAATGCGTCTTACATTATTATCTTTCTGTTTTTATTACTCGTGTATTCAACGGTAGGCAATAAACGAAACAAAAGGTGATAGGGGTACCAACAATAATAATGTAGATTCCCCAGAAGATTTCATGATTGGACATTTAATTGTTACATGTATAATAATTTTATTTTGTTTCTGGTTCTGTTGAATTCTTGTTTGCTATATTTGAAATTCTCTACAAAAGTGACCCCAATTATTTGGGTTCTTGATATCTTTCCAAAATATATACTACTAGTTAGGCGCAATATTTTTTCAGGTATGATCAGCTCTCTAATATTTCGAAATTAGGAGAACTGATCCACTTTGAGGGGTCATGATATTAGAGAATAAAATATGAGTTCCCATGAAAAATAAAAGACGTGGGTTTAGGGTTTTAGTTACCATAGAAGAAATAGTGAGAAATTTTCCAATAAGTTGAGTTATTGCTTGACAGAATTTGCAGAAAGATTAAATATAGGAGGAGTTTATAGTACTATATAAACTATATGCAGAATCACTGGCTTCAGAACTCATCAAGGATGTTTGATGGAGTCGTGAAAATCTCCTTCAATACACTAATCTGCCCCCAAGTCCATGCAGGAAATTTAAACAAGAAAAGAGCCATTTACAGGACAAGATTAAATCCATCTCTAGCTATACAAGCTTCATCTGTATTACAAATTGAAGAGAGTGGAGAATTACCCAAGCAGATTTCAGGTTCATTTGCAGCTGCAAAAAGATGCCAAATCCCTTTTGGTATCATAGGAGGAGTCTCTGTTGTGTCAACTCTAATTTTCTTGGAAAAGCTTGTTTGGTGGAGTTCAAGAAGTGCAGGGGAATCTGTTCCTTTCATTGTCTGTAGCGATCCGGCAATAAGCAAACAGTTTGCAGTTCAAGGTCCTCTCAATGGAAAAGATGGAAATACTCACTTGGATCGCTACTCGATCATCGAGAATTTGAGGCAGAAAAGAGCATTTCTTGAGCAGTCAGGCGTGCGTTGTATTGTTATGCCATGCCATATTTCTCATGTCTGGCACGAAGAGATATCACAGGGATGTTCTGTTCCTTTCCTTAATGTAGGAGATTGTGTTGCAAGGGAACTTAAGGAAGCAGAGTTTAAACCACTTGAAGCTGGGAGCAATGTCCGGATCGGGGTTCTAGCTAAAGATTTAACTTCAATGGCACCCTTCTATAAAAACAAACTACAGAGTCAGGTATTCTTACCGTGTAATGAAAAAGTTCAAATCTTTCAGTAGATTTCCGATTAATTACTCTCTTCTGCATTTCATTATTTTCCTAATAGGAAAAAAAGGATATTATATAATGCATTAGATAGAAAGTTCCATATTTCTTTTTATTATTGTGGTTGGACAGGGATTTGAGGTTGTGTTACCAGACAAGCCAACAATGGAACATGCAGTGATTCCAGCAGTTGCAGCATTGAAAAACAAGGATATGGAAGGAGCACAAAATCTTCTAAGAATTGCAATTCAAGTCCTTCTAGTGAGGGCAGTGAACACTGTGATCCTTGCTGGTGATGAATTCCGAGGAGTTTTGCCACTGGATGATCCTCTTCTTAAGAGATGTATCGACCCCATGGATGCTTTGGCTAGGTCAACTATAACTTGGGGACAAACTTCTGATCACAATGTATATCACAATACTTTTTAGGGCGGGTACAACATAATTTACCCAATGCATAATAACTCTAGCAGTAGCAGTATGTATAATATGCCAATGTGTTGAAAGAAAATGAATCCCCTTGTTTAATCTTGTCATAATAAACTTCAAAGTTGGGTACATGAAATGATAATCTGGTTTGTATAGAGTCTTCTAAAACTCTTTTAAAGTCCCTGTTCTTACAAAGGTACCACCTATAAAGAACATGCTTCAGTTACTTGTTTATGCCCAGTTGCCAAGTTTAGTCTCTAAACTCTTAGACCTTTAAACCCATCCCGTGGCCAAAGTCAGGTAGGCAATACAACTCGACCACTTCACAGGATAGATTTTTTATTTATTCCTATTACACATTTACCTGGCTTTGGTATTGGACATTGGGTGGCTTTGGTCGCTGTGCTTTCAAACCATAGATGAAACTCTTTAACATTGCAAGGTGTTGAAATAGTTTGGAAGGCCATTGGTTCCATGTTCTTGATAGGATGAATTAATGGAAAATTTCTAGTGGTGGACAAGACATCAATTCAGAGAATAAAATGCTAAGATGTTGCATAATTTTATAAACTTAACTTGTAGTAGTTTATGAGTTTGCCATACTCTACAAGTAATTTTAGGGTCTGAATCTAATAATTGTTCCAATTATGATTTTAGAGGAAAAAAGGAACAAAGAGCTTATATATCAAATTACTGTCTGAAAAGGGATGCTACCATTCTTTGAATGTTTAACAAAACTCAACCTCGAACAAGGATGAAGATACCTTAAAATTAAAGACAATGGCTAATGGGTGTGGCCCAAAAGTTGGGAAATGAGGGATTGGAGAGCACAGATGGGTGAAACTGGGTCACTTGGTTTTGGGTCTAATTTGGTTGCCTGCGAAGACCTGGTAGCTTAGGTTTATGGTGACATGGTGGAGAGGAGGTGATGGGAATGTGGTCTGGCTAGGGTTAGGGATTGGGAGAGAAAGGTGGTGAGAGTTTGGTGTACAAGAAGGACAAGATAAAGAAGAGGAAGAGCATGGCTCTGTATTGGTTATTTCACAAAGCAGGACAGAGGAGGAAGTAGGTGATGGATGAGTCGGTGAGTCCAGTCTAGTCTGATGCCTTAATTTGGGTCAGTCTAGCCTCAATAAGTATCAATTTATACATAGTTATTGGTTAATGTTTATATTAATTAATTTACAAATCATAATTTTTTATTTATAATAATTGCGAGTAGTATTTCCAAAACAAGGTGGGGTGGAACTTTCCAAATTTAGCCCAACTCTCAGTTTAACCCTGAAAAATCTAAATCCATGTCCTTTTTGATGGCCAAAAATTGGAAACTTGAAAAAAAAACATTAATTATTCTGACATAATAAGATTTGATTTTTGAACATAAGTATTTCTTTAATAGTAGTGATTCAAGAAATGTTCTAGAACAATAAGATACACCTCCCATCAAATAAAAAGGAAAAAGATCGATTTCGATATGAGCAATAGAACAACAAAGGAAGGGTACATGATTTTTACTAAAAATAAAAATAAAAATCTTTTGGCGGATTTTCCAGAAAAAGAAGAAAAGGAGTAGGTATCAGGTAAGTATTTGACATGCCAAAAAAAAAAAAAGGAGAATCAATAAGTAAATGGAAAAAGGAAACATGAAAAATGGAAAAAAGAATGAAGAACAAAATCTGAAGCCTGAGTTTTTGAACACTACCAAGTAAAGTATATATATATATATACCTGCGCAGGGTAAAACATTATAACAAGATCCAAAGCCAAATCACACACAGAGACAAAATCATTCCCTTCGTAGTCTTTAAAAAAAATAACTAAAGGTAAAATCTATATTCAGTACTGCAGAAAATCCACATACAATTCCTAATGTACCATCCTATTCAGGGATACCTTGCAAAAGAAAATGTAAACCCAATTTTTGATCCAAGAGTTTTCTACACAAACTTTGAGGGTCCAATTCCGGAAGAAACTCGTAACTCAAGACTCATACTCAGCCATCCATTGTGTTCGGCAATTTCTTTGGTGCAATATGATCATCAAGCCAATCACCATAAATTCCAGTAATCTTTCTAGAGGTGAAAATGATCCCGAGTCTATCCGAACATCCTAATACTCAAGCTCGACTCGGATCAAAAAATTTGTATTACTCGAATTCGAATCAATAATTTACGAAGCTGCTCAAGTTCGACTCAATGAATTACTCGATACTACTCGGTTCGAAATTACTCAACTCGTTTTCACATCGTGTAATTCGCGAGCCTTTCTATTCGAGCTCGAATCTGAGATGGATCATACCAAAATGAGTAATAAAATGAAAACTTAGAAAAACTTCAATTTCATTTATATATAAAAATACATGTTTTACAAAAATTACAATGATAAATTTACAATATTAATTATAATATGATACAATTTCTAATAACATCATTACATTTATCCAAACTCGTACATACACATCCCCCTATTTGCAAAAAAGTTAATTGTGAAGGTATCTACATAGATCTGTCAATTGTCAATTTGACAATTTACCTGAAAGCTGTCCATTTATGAAGACATGAAGAGCATGCCCTGTTGACTGAATGATGAGAGTTGGGAGTTCCCCACCACGCAAGAAGGATTCAGATGAACCAATGTCAACACTGTGAGCAGATCAGATTGAACGAGGGAGAAGACATGTTATACAAGTTGGGTCATTGTGCTAAGCTAAAGAAGTTCGGAGACTTATATTGCCTAATTAAATATGTCAACCCAACAATAGAGTCTAGAGCTATAGATAATTTAGAGCATGCTATGTAACATCTTTCCAACATTCTTTACTTCGGTTACTTTCACTGGATTTACTCAAATGGTTATTTTTCTTTTCCTGTTTCCTTCATGTCACTGATATAGTAAAAATGCATGGGAAGTATAATGAATAAAGCAATTGCCACAATCAGTTGTTGCTTTCTGCCGTAAAATATTCTGTCTACTCTATCTCTTTGAATGACCAAATCTAAAGCAATCAGGCTATAATGTTGATATTAGATGCTTTGACGCAAATTCAAAAGCAAAAGAAAACAGAAACAAGGATTCTGCAGTGGAAAAAATATCAACTAAACATTATCCTCACCTAGTTATGTACCATAGGTATTCACTAGCACCCCTAGTGACATTAATTCGCTCCAAAAGACCAAAAAGTATTGAAGGTTGAGCTGTCATCCAGAGAAGATAAATCTTCACTATAAGTCTCCCAGGAGATCATATCAGCATTGCTCGGTAACATTTCCATTTGTGATGTTTGAACTCCAACCTGTAATGGAGGCACAAAGTTAACATACCAATACAAGAGAGATTTTTGATATATCAGAATTGACATCAGAACTGAGCAAAGAAGAATTCTCAAAAACAATATTTCACATACTTTGGCAGTATTAAAGATAACGCTTCTGCACTCAGACAGGATCCTGATGGACCAAGGAGGCAGGTTATAGTGCATATTTGTTGAACATCACTCTTGAAGCAGACTTTGTATCATAATTTGAGAGAAATGCAGCACATGAGCCTGGGAAATGCCAACATTCATTGGGAACTAATAGAAATTTGCATCTGTGACAAGCAGAGGTATTACAAGAAAGAGATAAAAATCTGTTGAAGGATTCCTAAAGAAGTAACGGTAGGATCTGCAGAAACTAAAGCTTTCTCACACAACTTAATAGCCCTGTGAAGATCCTTCAAATGACCATATTTTGGTTGCCTTATCAAACCTATCAAGATTAAATATAGTTATTGGACCCAGATATTAATAACAGTTTATCAACACGGTAATTGAGAACGAATAATTGCATAAGTACAAGTAATATTTTTCTTGCCCTGTCCTCCTAGCAACAAGAAACACATGAATTTAAATTTCAATTATCCAACAGTACAATGTTTTTCTGTTGACCAGCTCAAATTCATTAATGTGGTCATCCCAACGTAATGTAAAGTAATGTAAGAAGAAAGAATACCTCCCAAGCAAAACAACATTCCTGTGCTGCAATGTTTTTTTTATTGTCCTAAGTGTTAAATTAGATAAGCTTTCTTAAAGACCACCAATCTTCTTAAGATAGAAGATGTAAGATATGAGTGCAATCAAGAGACAATCTTTGAGAACAAAAAGAACAGAGGAATTAAATGAACATAAAAAGGGAAAGACTCTGATTTAAACCAATGAAATATAATGTTTTCGTTGTATTACTACTCCACAATACATGCACATATAGCATATTTAAGCAGCACATTGCACTAACAAACTAAAATCCATTGCAAATAATGATAATACTATGAATAGAAATTGCCAACACTACACGTAATCTAGTTGCATCTCAAAATAGAGCAGATAAGGAATTTACCGGGGGTGAGGAGAACCCTTGATTGGTTTCTGACCATACTTCCTCCATGAATACTCATTAAGAGGGATGTATGCGAGCTTGTTCCTATACTGAATCTGATCTTCGGGCTGAGATATCAGGCTTAAAACTCTGTGGCAACTCTCAAATGCTACTTTGTTAGCTTCTTCAACAACTGCAGCACTCAATAAAATAGCATAATTATCACCAAGGAAAGTAAAATAAGTAAAAGGGAGGATAACAACACACCATTCTCCAAGCCAAGTCCTCTCGACCCATCGGTTGAGCTGCTATTCTGCAAATCAAATAACCAAGGCCCAAAGTCCAAGCTTCAATCCTGCAAATATAGAAGATAGTTTAGAAACAAGTTGAAAACTTAATCGTAAAAAATAAAATAAAATGTCAAAATAAAAAAAGATAAGAAACTTATCTTTTTTCAGACTTTATATCAAACTAGTTTCCTTGCTGGTTGTGCATTATCAACACAAGGTGTAGGTGGCAATCTAGGGCCTACGAGGTATAGGCGACAATCGAGGGCCTATGAGGTATAGACCGCTATTGAGGGCCTACAAGGGTAGACGGCAATCGAAGGCATACGAGTTGTAGGCGGCAATTGAGGGCCTACGAGGTGTAGGCGGCAATCGAGCACCTATAAGGTGTAGGCAGCAATCGAGTCCTACGAGTTGTAGACGACAATCTAGGGCCTACGAGGTTAGGCGGCAATCAAGAGCCTACGAGGTGTAGGCGTCAATCGAGGGCCTACGAGGTGTAGGCAGCAGTTGAAGGCCTACGAGATGTAGGCGATAATCGAGGGCCTACGAGGTGTAGGTGACAATCGAGGGCCTACGAGGAGTAGGCGATAATCGAGAGCCTACGAGATGTAGGCGGCAATTGAGAGCCTCCGATGTGTAGGCGGCAATCGAGGACCTACGAGGTTTAGGCGGCAATCGAAGGCCTACGAGTTGTAGGTGGCAATCGAGGGCCTAAGAGGTGTAGGCGGCAATCAAGTGCCTACAAGGTGTACGCGAAAATCGGGGGCCTCGAGGGCCGACGAGGTGTAGTCGACAATCGGGGCCTACGAGGTGTAGACGACAATCTAGGGCCTATGAAGTGTAGGAGCAATCTAGGACCTACGAGGAGTAGGCGACAATCGAGAGCCTACCTACGAGATGTAGGCAACAATCGAGGACCTACAAGGTGTAGACGGCACTCGAGGGCATACGAGGTGTAGGCGGCAATTGAGTCCTACAAGGTGTAGGCGGCAATCGAGTTCTACGAGGTGTAGTCAGCAATTTTAGGCTAGGCCCACGAGACGTATGCGGCAATCGATGGATTACGAGGCGTAAGCAGCAATCGAAGGCCTACGAGGCGTAGGCAACAATCGAATGCCTACGAGGTAGGCGGCGATCGAGTCCTACAAGGTGTAGGCGGCGATCGAGGCCTACGAGGTGTAGGCGGCAATCGAGGGCCTACGAGGCGTAGACGGCAATCGAGGGCCTACGAGGTTTAGACGGCAATCGAGGGCCTACGAGGTTTAGGCGGCAATCAAGGGCCTACGAGATGTAGACGGCAATCGAGTGCCTACGAGGTGTAGGCAGGCGGCAATCTAGGGCCTACGAGGTGTAGGCGGCAATCTAGGGTCTACGAGATGTAGGCGGCAATCGAGGGCCTACGAGGTGTAGGCGATAATGGAGGGCCTATGAGGTGTAGGCGACAATCGAGGGCCTACGAGGTGTAGGCGGCAAACAGTCGAGGGCCTACGAGTTGAATGCGACAATCGATGGCCTACGAGGTGTAGGCGACAATCGAGGGCCTACGAGGTGTAGGCGACAATCGAGGGCCTGTAAGGTGTAGGCGACAATCGAGAGGCTACGAGGAGTAGGCGAAAATCAAGGGCCTACAAGATGTAGGCGGCAATTGAGAGCCTACGATGTGTAAGCGTCAATTGAGGGCCGACGAGGTCTAGACGGCAATCAAAGGCCTACGAGGTTTAGGCGGCAATCGAAGGCCTACGAGTTATAGGCGAAAATCGAGGGCCTACGAGGTGTAGTCGACAATCGAGTGCCTACGAGGTGTAGTCGGCAATCGGGGTCTATGAGATGTAGGCGGTAATCCAAGGCCTACGAGGTGTGGGCAACACTCGAGAGCCTACCTACGAGGTGTAGGCGGCACTCGAGGGCGTACGAGGTGTAAGCGGCACTCGAGGTCCTACGAGGTGTAGACGGCAATTGAGTCCTAAGAAGTGTAGGCAGCAATTTTAGGCCTACGAAGTGTAAGCGGCAATTTTAGGCCTACGAGACGTAGGCGGCAATGGAAGGCCTACGAGACGTAGGCAGCAATCGAGGGCCTACGAGGTGTAAGCGGTAATCGAGTGCCTCCGAGATAGGCGGCGATCGAGTCCTACGAGGTGTAGGCGGTAATCGAGTCCTACGAGGCGTAGGCGGCAATCGAGGGCCTACGAGGCGTACGCGGCAATCGAGGGCCTACGAGCTGTATGCGGCAATCGAGGGCATACGAGGTGTAGACGTCAATCTAGGGCCTACGAGGTGTAGGCGGCAATCTAGTGGCTACGAGTTGTAGACGGCAATCTAGTGCCTACGAGATGTAGGTGGCAATGGAGGGTTTACGAGGTGTAGGCGACAATGGAAATCCTACGAGGTGTAGGCGTCAATCGAGGGCCTAAGAATTGTAGGCGTCAATCGAGGGCCTACGAGGTGTAAGCGTCAATCGAGGGCCTACGAGGTATAAGCGGCAATCGAGGGCTTACGAGGTGTAACCGACAATCGAGGGCCTAAGAGTTGTAGTCGGCAATCGAGGGCTTGTAGGCGGCAATCGAGGGCCAACAAGGTGTAGGCGGCAATGGAGGGCTTACGAGCTGTAGTCGACAATCGAAGGCCTACGAGGTGTAAGCGGCAATCGAAATCCTACGAGGTGTAGACGACAATCGAGGGCCTACGAGGTGTATGCGACAATCGAGAGCCTACGAGGTGTAGACGGCAATCGAGAGCCTACGAGTTGTAGACGGCAATGGATGACCTACGAGGTGTAGCCGGCAATGGAGGGCCTACGACCTGTAGGCGGCAATCGAGGGACTACGAGGTGTATGCGGCAATCTATGGCCTACAAGGTGTAGGCGGCAATCAAGTCCTACGAGCTGTAGGCGACAATCTAGGGTCTACGAGCTGTAGGCGGCAATCTAGGATCTACGAGCTGTAGGCGGCAATCTAGGGTCTACGAGGTGTAGACGACACTCGAGAGCCTATCGGGTGTAGGCGACAATCGAGGGCCTACGAGGTGTAAGCAGCGATAGAGGCCTACAAGTTGTAGGCGGCGATCGAGGGCCTACGAGAGTAGGCGGTGATCGAGAGCCTACGAGCTGTAGGCGGCAATGGAAGGCCTACGAGCTGTAGACGACAATCGAGTCCTACGAGGTGTAGGTGGCAATCGAGTCCTACGAGTTGTAGGCAGCAATCGAATCCAACGAGGTGTAAACAACAATCGAGGGCCTATGAGGTGTAGGCGGCAATCGAGGGCCTACGAGGTGTAGGCGGCAATCGAGTCTTACGGGGTGCAGGCGGCAATCGAGTTCTACGAGGTATAGGCGGCAATCTAGGGCCTACGAGGTGTAGGCGGCAGTCTAAATCCTACGAGGGTAGGCGGCGATTGAGGGCTTACGAGCTGTAGGCGGCAATGGAGGGCCTACGAGCTGTAAACGACAATCTAGTCCTACGAGGTGTAGTCAGCAATCGAGTCTTACGAGGTGTAGACGGCAATCGAGGGCCTACGAGGTGTAGGCCGCAATCGAGGGTCTACGAGGTGTAGACGGCACTCTAGGGCCTACGAGGTGTAGGCGGCAATCGAAAGCATTCGAATTGTAGGCGGGAAACGAAGGCCTATGAAGTTGTAGACGACAATGGAAGGCCTACGAGGTGTAGGCAGCAATGGAGGACCTACGAACTGTAGGCGGCAATCAAGTCCTATAGCGGTAGGCGCAGTCTAGAACCTACGAGGTGTAGACGGAAGTCTAGATCCTACGAGGTAGAGGCGAAACTCGAGAGCCTACCGGGTGTAGGGGGCAAGCGAGAGCTTACGTGGTGTAGGCGGCGATCGAGACCTACGAGTTGTATGCGGCGATTGAGTGCTTACGAGATGTAGACGGCAATCGAGGGCCTACGAGGTGTAGGCGGCAATCGAGGGCCTACGATGTGTTGGCGGCAATCGAGGGCTTATGAGGTTGAAAGGACAATTGAGTGCCGACGAGCTATAGGCGGCAATCGAGTGCCTACGAGGTGTAGGCGGCAATGGAGTGTCTTCGAGGTGTAGGTGACAATCGAGTCCTACGAGGTGTAGGCGGCAAATTAGGGCCTACGAGGTTTTGGCGGAAGTCTAGATCCTACGAAATGTAGACGGCAATCGAGAGCCTACCAGGTGTAGGCGACAATCGAGGGCCTACGAGGTGTAGGCTACAATCGAGTTCTACGAGTTGCAGGCAGCAATCGAGGGCTTACGAGGGTAGGCGACAATCGAGGGCTTACGATGTGTAGGCGGCAATCGAGGGCTTACGAATGTAGGCGGCAATCGAGGGCCTACTAGGTGTAGGCGGCAATCGAGTTATACGAGGTGTAAACGTCAATTGAGGGCCTACGAGGTGTATGCAGCAATCGAGGGCCTACGAGCGTAGGCGGCAATTGAGTGCCTACGAGGTGTAGGCGACAATCGAAGGCCTACGAGTTGTTGGCGGCAATTGAGGGCCTACGAAGTGTAGGCGACAATCGAAGTCCTACGAGGTGTAGGCGACAATCGAGAGCCTATGAGGTGTATGCGACAATTGATAGCCTGCGAGGTGTAGGCGGCAGTGGAGGGCGTACGAGATGTAGGCGGCAGTGGAGGGCGTACGAGATGTACGCGGCAATTTAGGACCTGCGAGGTGTAGGCGGCAGTATAGATCCTACGAGGTGTAGACGACACGCGAGAGCCTACCAGGTGTAGATGACAATCGAGGGCCTACAAGATATAGATAACGATCGAGGCCTACGAGTTGTAGGCGGCGATCGACGGTCTACGAGGGTAGGCGGCGATCGAGAGCCCTACGAGCTGTAGGCGGCAATGGAGGGCCTACGAGTTGTAGGCAGGAATCGAGTCCTAATAGCCGTAGGCGGCAATCTACGGCCTACGAGGGTAGGCGGCAATCAAGGGCATACAAGGTATAGACGTCAATCTAGGGCCTACGAGGTGTAGACGTCAATCTAGTGCCTACGAGGTGTAGGCGGCAATCTAGTGCCTACGAGATGTAGGTGGCAATGGATGACCTACGAGGTGTAGCCAACAATGGAAAGCCTACGAGGTGTAGGCGGCAATCGAGGGCCTAAGAATTGTGGGCGGCAATCGAGGGCCTAAGAGTTGTAGGCGGCAATCGAGTGCCTACGAGTTGTAAGCGGCAATTGAGGGCCTACAAGGTATAAGCGGTAATCGAGGGCCTACGAGGTGTAAGCGACAATCGAGGGCCTAAGAGTTGTAGTCGGCAATCGAGGGCTTGTAGGCGGCAATGGAGGGCCAATAAAGTGTAGGCGGCAATGGAGGGCTTACGAGCTGTAGTCGGCAATCGAGGAGTACGAGGTGTAGGCGGCAATCGAGGGCCTACGAGGTGTAGGCGGCAATCGAAATCCAACGAGATGTAGGCGACAATCGAGGGCCTACGAGGTGTATGCGACAATCGAGAGCCTACAAGGTGTAGGCGGCAATCGAGGGCCTACGAGTTGTAGACGACAATAGATGACCTATGAGGTGAGGCGGCAATCGAGGGCCTACGAGCTGTAGGGCAATCGAGGGACTACGAGGTGTATGCGGCAATCTTTGGCCTACAAGGTGTAGGCGACAATCAAGTCCTACGAGCTGTAGGCGGCAATCTAGGGTCTACGAGCTGTAGGCGACAGTCTAAATTCTACGAGGTGTAAACGACACTCGAGAGCCTACCGGGTGTAGGCGACAATCAAGGGCCTACGAGGTGTAGGCAGCGATCAAGGCCTACGAGTTGTAAGCGGCGATCAAGGCCTACGAGTTGTACGCGGCGATCGAGATCCTACGAGGGTAGACGGCGATCGAGAGCCTACGAGCTGTAGGCGGCAATGGAAGGCCTACGAGCTGTAGACGACAATCGAGTCCTACAAGGTGTAGGCGGCAATCGAGTCATACGAGTTGTAGGCGGCAATCGAGTCATACGAGTTGTAGGCGACAATCGAGTCATACGAGGTGTAGGCGGCAATCGAGGGCCTACGAGGTGTAGGTAGTAATCGAGTCTTACGAGGTGCAGGCGGCAATCGAGTCCCACGAGTTATAGGCGGCAATCTAAGGCCTACGAGGTGTAGGCGGCAGTCTAGATCCTACGAGGTGTAGACGACAATCGAGAGCCTACTAGGTGTTGACGTCAATCGAGGGCCTAGGAGGTGTAGGCGACGATCGAGGCCTACTAGGGTAGGCAACGATCGAGGGCCTACGAGGGTAGGCGGCGATCGAGGGCCTACGATCTGTAGGCGGCAATGGAGAGCCTACGAGCTGTAGACGACAATCTAGTCGTACGAGGTGTAGTCGGCAATTGAGTCCTACGAGGTGTAGGCGGCAATCGAGGGCCTACGAGGTGTAAGCGGCAATCGAGGGCCTACGAGGTGTAGGCGGCAATCGAGGGTCTATGACGTGTAGACGGCAATCTAGGGCCTACGAGGTGTAGGCGACAATCGAAGGCCTACGAATTGTAGGCGGCAAACGAAGGCCTACGAAGTTGTAGACGGCAATGGAGGGCCTACGAGGTGTAGGCAGCAATGGTGGGCCTCCGAGCTGTAGACGGTAATCAAGTCCTACGAACGGTAGGCGACAGTCTAGGACCTACGAGGTGTAGGCGGCAGTCTAGATCCTACGAACTATAGGCGAAACTCGAGAGCCTACCAGGTGTAGGCGGCAATCGAGGGCCTACAAGGTGTAGACGGCGATCGAGACCTACGAGTTGTAGGCGGCGATCGAGTGCCTACGAGATATAGAAGGCAATCGAGGGCCAACAAGGTGTAGGCGGCAATGGAGGGCTTACGAGCTGTAGTCGGCAATCGAGGAGTACGAGGTGTAGGCGGCAATCGAGGGCCTACGAGGTGTAGGCGACAATCGAAGGCCTACGAGGTGTAGACGTCAATCAAGGGCCTACGAGGTTTAGGCGGCAATCTAGTGCCTACGAGGTGTAGACGACAATCTAGTGCCTACGAGATGTAGGTGGCAATGGAGGGCCTACGAGGTGTAGGCGACAATGGAGGGCTTACGAGCTGTAGGCGGCAATCGAGGAGTACGAGGTGTAGGTGGCAATCTAGGGCCTACCAGGTGTATGCGGCAATCGAGGGCCTACGAGCGTAGGCGGCAATCGAGGGCCTACGAGGTGTAGGGGAGGCAATTGAGGGACTACAAAGTGTAGGCGACAATCGAGGGCCTACGAGGTGTATGCGACAATCGAGGGCCTACGAGGTGTATGCGACAATCGAGAGTCGGCGACGTGTAGGCGGCAGTGGAGGGCCTACGAGATGTATGCGGCAATGGAAGGCCTACGAGGTGTAGGCGGCAATCTAGGGTCTACGTGGTGTAGGCGGCAATTTAGGGCTTACGAGGTGTAGGCGGCAGTATAGATCCTACGAGGTGTAGACGGCACTCGAGAGCCTACCAGGTGTAGACGACAATCGAGGGCCTACGAGATGTAAACAGCTATCGAGGCTTACAAGCTGTAGGCGGCGATCGACGGCCTACGAGCTGTAGTCGGCGATCGAGGGCCTACGAGCTGTAGGCGTCAATGGAGGGCCTACGAGCTGTAGGCGGCAATCGAGTCCTACGAGCCGTAGGCGACAATCTACGGCTTACGAGGGTAGGCGACGATCGAGTGCCTACGAGGTGTAGGCAACAATCAAGGGCCTACGAGGTGTAGGCGGCAATCGAGTCCTACGAGCTGTAGGCAGCAATCTAGGGCCTACGAGGTGTAGGCGGCAGTCTAAGGCCTACGAAGTGTAGGCGATAGTTTAGATCCTACGAGGGTAGGCGACGATCGAGGCCTTACGAGGGTAGGCGGCAATGGAGGGCCTACGAGCTGTAGTCGACAATGGAGGGCCTACGAGGTGTAGGCGACAATCAAGTCCTACGAGGTGTAGGCGGCAATCGAGTGCCTATGAGGTTTAAACAGCAATCGAGGGCATACGAGGTGTAAGCGGCAATCGAGGGCCTACGAGGTGTAGGCGGCAATCAAGTCCTACGAGCTGTAGGCGGCAATCTAGGGCCTACGAGATGTAGGCGGCAGTCTAGATTCTACGAGGTGTAGACGACACTCGAGAACCTACCAGGTGTAGGCGGCGATCGAGGCCTACGAGGGTAGACGGCGATCGAGACCTTACGAGGGTAGTCGGCAACGCAGGGCTTACGAGCTGTAGGCGACAATGGAGGGCCTACGAGCTGTAGGCGACAATCGAGTCTTATAAGGTGTAGGCAGTAATCGAGTGCGTATGAGGTGTAAACAGCAATCGAGGGCATACAAGGTGTAGGCGGCAATCGAGGGCCTACGAGGTGTAGGCATCAATCGGGGGCCTACGAGTTGTAGACGGCAATCTATGGCCTACGAAGTGTAGGCGGCAGTCTAAAGCCTACGAGGTGTAGGCGGCAGTCTAAATCCTAAGAGGTGTAGACGACACTCGAGAGCCTACCAGGTGTAGGCAGCGATCGAGGCCTACGAGGGTAGGCGGCGATCGAGGCCTTACGAGGGTACGCGACAATGGAGGGCCTACGAGCTGTATGCGGCAATGGAGGGCCTACGAGCTGTAGGCGGCAATGTAGGGCCTACGAGCTGTAGGCGGCAATCGAGTCCTACGAGGTGTAGGCGGCAATCGAGTCCTACGAGTTGTAGGCAGCAACCGAATCCTACTAGGTGTAAACAACAATCGAGGGCCTACGAGGTATAGGCGACAATCGAGGGCCTACGAGGTGTAAGCAGCAATCGAGTCTTACGAGGTGCAGGCGGCAATCGAGTCCTACGAGCTGTAGGCGGCAATCTAGGGTCTACGAGATGTAGGCGGCAGTCTAGATCCTACGAGGTATAGACGACACTCGAGAGCCTACCAGGTGTAGACGTTAATCGAGGGCCTACGAGGTGTTGGCGGCAATCGAGTGTCTACGAGATGTAGGTGGCGATAGAGTGCCTACGAGGTGTAGGCGGCAATCGAGGGCCTACGATGTGTTGGCGGCAATCGAGGGCCTATGAGGTTGAAAGGACAATCGAGTGCCTACGAGCTGTAGGCCGCAATCGAGTGCCTACGAGCTGTTGGCCGCAATAAAGTGCCTTCGAGGTGTAGGCGGCAATCGAGTCCTATGAGCTGTAGGCGGCAATATAGGGCCTACGAGGTGTAGGCAGCAAATTAGGGCTTACGAGGTGTTGGAGGAAGTCTAGATCCTACGAAGTGTAGACGGCAATCGAGAGCCTACCAGGTGTAGGCGACAATCGAAAGCCTACGAGGTGTAGGCGGCGATCGAGTTCTACGAGTTGTAGGCAGCAATCGAGGGCTTACGAGGGTAGGCGACAATCGAGGGCTTACGAGGTGTAGGCGACAATCGAGGGCCTACGAATGTAGGCGGCAATCGAGAGCCTACTATGTGTAGGCGGCAATCGAGTTATACGAGGTGTAAACTGCAATCGAGGGCCAACGAGGTGTAGGCGGCAATCGAGGACCTACGAGCATAAGCGGCAATCGAGGGCCTACGTGGTGTAAGCGACAATCGAGGGCCTACAAGTTGTTGGCGGCAATTGAGGGCCTACGAAGTGTAAACGACAATCGAAGTCCTACGAGGTGTAGGCGACAATCGAGGGCCAACGAGGTGTATGCGACAATCGAGAGCCTGCGAGGTGTAGGCGGCAGTGGAAGGCCTACGAGATGTAGGCGGCAATGGAAGGCCTACGAGGTGTAGACAACAATCTAGGGCCTACGAGGTGTAGGCGGCAATGGAGGGCCTACAAGCTGTAGGCAGCAATCGAGTCCTACGAGCCGTCGGCGACAATCTACGGCCTACGAGGGTAGGCGACAATCGAGGGCCTACGAGGTGTAGACGTCAATCAAGGGCCTACGAGGTTTAGGCGGCAATCTAGTGCCTACGAGGTGTAGACGACAATCTAGTGCCTACGAGATGTAGGTGGCAATGGAGGGCCTACGAGGTGTAGGCGACAATGGAGGGACTAAAAATTGTAGACAGCAATCGAGGGCCTAAGAGTTGTAGGCGGCAATCGAGGGCCTACGAGATGTAAGCTTCAATCGAGGGCCTACGAGGTATAAGCGATAATCGAGGGCCTAAGAGTTGTAGTCAGCAATCGAGGGCTTGTAGGCGGCAATCGAGGGCCAACAAGGTGTAGTCGGCAATGGAGGGCTTACGAGCTGTAGTCGGCAATCGAGGAGTACGAGGTGTAGGTGGCAATCTAGGGCCTACGAGGTGTAGGCGGCAATCTAGGGTCTACGAGATGTAGGCGGCAATCTAGATCCTACGAGGTGTAGACGACACTCGAGAGCCTACCAGGTGTAGACGTCAATCGAGGGCCTACGAGTTGTTGGCGGCAATCGAGTGTCTACGAGATGTAGGTGGCGATCGAGTGCCTACGAGGTGTAGGCGGCAATCGAGGGCCTACGATGTGTTGGCGGCAATCGAGGGCCTATGAGATTGAAAGGACAATCGAGTGCCTACGAGCTGTAGGCCGCAATCGAGTGCCTACGAGCTGTTGGCCGCAATAAAGTGCCTTCGAGGTGTAGGCGGCAATCGAGTCCTATGAGCTGTAGGCGGCAATCTAGGGCCTACGAGGTGTAGGCAGCAAATTAGGGCTTACGAGGTGTTGGCGGAAGTCTAGATCCTACGAAGTGTAGACGGCAATCGAGAGCCTA
The DNA here is from genome assembly GCA_016801055.1 of Panax notoginseng. Taxonomy (NCBI): domain Eukaryota; kingdom Viridiplantae; phylum Streptophyta; class Magnoliopsida; order Apiales; family Araliaceae; genus Panax; species Panax notoginseng. Next base: position 172,886,285 of record CM029021.1, read on the forward strand.
CCAGGTGTAGGCGACAATCGAGGGCCTACGAGGTGTAGGCGGCAATCGAGTTCTACGAGTTGTAGGCAGCAATCGAGGGCTTACGAGGGTAGGCGACAATCGAGGGCTTACGAGGTGTAGGCGACAATCGAGGGCCTACGAATGTAGGCGGCAATCGAGGGCCTACTATGTGTAGGCGGCAATCGAGTTATACGAGGTGTAAACTGCAATCGAGGGCCTACGAGTTGTAGGCGGCAATCGAGGACCTACGAGCATAAGCGGCAATCGAGGGCCTACATGGTGTAAGCAACAATCGAGGGCCTACAAGTTGTTGGCGGCAATTGAGGGCCTACGAAGTGTAAGCGACAATCGAAGTCCTACGAGGTGTAGGCGACAATCGAGGGCCAACGAGGTGTATGCGACAATCGAGAACCTGCGAGGTGTATGCGACAATCGAGAACCTGCGAGGTGTAGGCGGCAGTGGAAGGCCTACGAGATGTAGGCGGCAATGGAAGGCCTACGAGGTGCAGACAGCAATCTAGGGCCTACGAGGTGTAGGCGGCAATGGAGGGCCTACAAGCTGTAGGCGGCAATTGAGTCCTACGAGCCGTCGGCGACAATCTACGGCCTACGAGGGTAGGCGACAATCGAGGGCCTACGAGGTGTAGACGTCAATCAAGGGCCTACAAGGTTTAGGCGGCAATCTAGTGCCTACGAGGTGTAGACGACAATCTAGTGCCTACGAGATGTAGGTGGCAATGGTGGGCCTACGAGGTGTAGGCGACAATGGAAAGCCTACGAGGTGTAGGCGGCAATCGAGGGACTAAAAATTGTAGGCATCAATCGAGGGCCTACGAGGTGTAAGCGTCAATCGAGGGCCTACGAGGTGTAAGCGGCAATCGAGGGCCTACGAGGTATAAGCGATAATCGAGGGCCTAAGAGTTGTAGTCAGCAATCGAGGGCTTGTAGGCGGCAATCGAGGGCCAACAAGGTGTAGTCGGCAATGGAGGGCTTACGAGCTGTAGTCGGCAATCGAGGAGTACGAGGTGTAGGTGGCAATCTAGGGCCTACGAGGTGTAGGCGGCAATCGAGGGCCTACGAGCGTAGGCGGCAATCGAGGGCCTACGAGGTATAGGGACGGCAATTGAGGGCCTACAAAGTGTAGGCGACAATCGAAGTCCTACGAGGTGTAGGCTACAATCGAGGGCCTACGAGGTGTATGCGACAATCGAGAGTCGGCGACGTGTAGGCGGCAGTGGAGGGCCTACGAGATGTATGCGGCAATGGAAGGCCTACGAGGTGTAGGCGGCAATCTAGGGTCTACGTGGTGTAGGCGGCAATTTAGGGCCTACGAGGTGTAGGCGGCAGTATAGATCCTACAAGGTGTAGACGGCACTCGAAAGCCTACCAGGTGTAGACGACAATCGAGGGCCTACGAGATGTAAACAGCTATCGAGGCTTACAAACTGTAGGCGACGATCGACGGCCTACGAGCTGTAGGCGGCGATCGAGGGCCTACGAGCTGTAGGCGGCGATGGAGGGCCTACGAGTTGTAGGCGGCAATCGAGTCCTACGAGCCGTAGGCGGCAATCTACGGCTTACGAGGGTAGGCGACGATCGAGTGCCTACGAGGTGTAGGCGGCAATCGAGTCCTACGAGCTGTAGGCAGTAATCTAGGGCCTACGAGGTGTAGGCGGCAGTCTAAGGCCTACGAAGTGTAGGCGGTAGTTTAGATCTTACGAGGGTAGGCGGCGATCGAGGCCTTACGAGGGTAGGCGGCAATAGAGGGCCTACGAGCTGTAGTCGACAATGGAGGGCCTACGAGGTGTAGGCGACAATCGAGTCCTACGAGGTGTAGGCGGAAATCGAGTGCCTATGAGGTGTAAACAGCAATCGAGGGCATACGAGGTGTAGGCGGCAATCGAGGGCCTACGAGTTGTAGGCGGCAATCAAGTCCTACGAGCTGTAGGCGACAATCTAGGGCCTACGAGATGTAGGCGGCAGTCTAGATTCTACGAGGTGTAGACGACACTCGAGAACCTACGAGGTGTAGGCGGCGATCGAGGCCTACGAGGGTAGACGGCGATCGAGACCTTACGAGGGTAGTCGGCAACGCAGGGCTTACGAGCTGTAGGCGACAATGGAGGGCCTACGAGCTGTAGGCGACAATCGAGTCCTACGAGGTGTAGGCAGCAATCGAGTGCCTATGAGGTGTAAACAGCAATCGAGGGCATACAAGGTTTAGGCGGCAATCGAGGGCCTACGAGGTGTAGGCGTCAATCGGGGGCTTACGAGTTGTAGACGGCAATCTAGGGCCTACGAAATGTAGGCGGCAGTCTAAAGCTTACGAGGTGTAGGCGGCAGTCTAAATCCTACGAGGTGTAGACGACACTCGAGAGCCTACCAGGTGTAGGCAGCGATCGAGGCCTACGAGGGTAGGCGGCTATCGAGGCCTTACGAGGGTACGCGACAATGGAGGGCCTACGAGCTGTAGGCGGCAATGTAGGACCTACGAGCTGTAGGCGGCAATCGAGTTCTACGAGCTGTAGGCGGCAATCGAGTACTACGAGTTGTAGGCAGCAACCGAATCATACTAGGTGTAAACAACAATCGAGGGCCTACGAGGTATAGGCGACAATCGAGTGCCTACGAGGTGTAGGCAGCAATCGAGTCTTACGAGGTGCAGGCGGCAATCGAGTCCTACGAGCTGTAGGCGGCAATCTAGGGTCTACGAGATGTAGGCGGCAGTCTAGATCCTACGAGATGTAGACGACACTCGAGAGCCTACCAGGTGTAGACGTTAATCTAGGGCCTACGAGGTGTAGGCGGCAGTCTAAGGCCTACGAAGTGTAGGCGATAGTTTAGATCCTACGAGGGTAGGCGGCGATCGAGGCCTTACGAGGGTAGGCGGCAATGGAGGGCCTACGAGCTGTAGTCGACAATGGAGGGCCTACGAGCTGTAGTCGACAATGGAGGGCCTACGAGGTGTAGGCGGCAATCGAGTGCCTATGAGGTGTAAACAGCAATCGAGGGCATACGAGGTGTAGGCGGCAATCGAGGGCCTACGAGGTGTAGGCGGCAATCAAGTCCTACGAGCTGTAGGCGGCAATCTAGGGCCTACGAGATGTAGGCGGCAGTCTAGATTTTACGAGGTGTAGACGACACTCGAGAACCTACCAGGTGTAGGCGGCGATCGAGGCCTACGAGGGTAGACGGCGATCGAGACCTTACGAGGGTAGTCGGCAACGCAGGGCTTACGAGCTGTAGGCGACAATGGAGGGCCTACGAGCTGTAGGTGACAATCGAGTCTTACAAGGTGTAGGCAGTAATCGAGTGCGTATGAGGTGTAAACAGCAATCGAGGGCATACAAGGTGTAGGCGGCAATCGAGGGCCTACGAGGTGTAGGCGTCAATCGGGGGCCTACGAGTTGTAGACGGCAATCTAGGGCCTACGAAGTGTAGGCAGTCTAAAGCCTACGAGGTGTAGACGACACTCGAGAGCCTACCAGGTGTAGGCAGCGATCGAGGCCTACGAGGGTAGGCGGCGATCGAGGCCTTACGAGGGTACGCGACAATGGAGGGCCTACGAGCTGTATGCGGCAATGGAGGGCCTACGAGCTGTAGGCGGCAATGTAGGGCCTACGAGCTGTAGGCGGCAATCGAGTCCTACGAGGTGTAGGCGGCAATCGAGTCCTACGAGTTGTAGGCAGCAACCGAATCCTACTAGGTGTAAACAACAATCGAGGGCCTACGAGGTATAGGCGACAATCGAGGGCCTACGAGGTGTAAGCAGCAATCGAGTCTTACGAGGTGCAGGCGGCAATCGAGTCCTACGAGCTGTAGGCGGCAATCTAGGGTCTACGAGATGTAGGCGGCAGTCTAGATCCTACGAGGTGTAGACGACACTCGAGAGCCTACCAGGTGTAGACGTTAATCGAGGGCCTACGAGGTGTTGGCGGCAATCAAGTGTCTACGAGATGTAGGTGGCGATAGAGTGCCTACGAGGTGTAGGCGGCAATCGAGGGCCTACGATGTGTTGGCGGCAATCGAGGGCCTATGAGGTTGAAAGGACAATCGAGTGCCTACGAGCTGTAGGCCGCAATCGAGTGCCTACGAGCTGTTGGCCGCAATAAAGTGCCTTCGAGGTGTAGGCGGCAATCGAGTCCTATGAGCTGTAGGCGGCAATCTAGGGCCTACGAGGTGTAGGCAGCAAATTAGGGCTTACGAGGTGTTGGAGGAAGTCTAGATCCTACGAAGTGTAGACGGCAATCGAGAGCCTACCAGGTGTAGGCGACAATCGAAAGCCTACGAGGTGTAGGCGGCGATCGAGTTCTACGAGTTGTAGGCAGCAATCGAGGGCTTACGAGGGTAGGCGACAATCGAGGGCTTACGAGGTGTAGGCGACAATCGAGGGCCTACGAATGTAGGCGGCAATCGAGAGCCTACTATGTGTAGGCGGCAATCGAGTTATACGAGGTGTAAACTGCAATCGAGGGCCAACGAGGTGTAGGCGGCAATCGAGGACCTACGAGCATAAGCGGCAATCGAGGGCCTACGTGGTGTAAGCGACAATCGAGGGCCTACAAGTTGTTGGCGGCAATTGAGAGCCTACGAAGTGTAAGCGACAATCGAAGTCCTACGAGGTGTAGGCGACAATCGAGGGCCAACGAGGTGTATGCGACAATCGAGAGCCTACGAGGTGTAGGCGGCAGTGGAAGGCCTACGAGATGTAGGCGGCAATGGAAGGCCTACGAGGTGTAGACAACAATCTAGGGCCTACGAGGTGTAGGCGGCAATGGAGGGCCTACAAGCTGTAGGCAGCAATCGAGTCCTACGAGCCGTCGGCGACAATCTACGGCCTACGAGGGTAGGCGACAATCGAGGGCCTACGAGGTGTAGACGTCAATCAAGGGCCTACGAGGTTTAGGCGGCAATCTAGTGCCTACGAGGTGTAGACGACAATCTAGTGCCTACGAGATGTAGGTGGCAATGGAGGGCCTACGAGGTGTAGGCGACAATGGAAAGCCTACGAGGTGTAGGCGGCAATCGAGGGACTAAAAATTGTAGACAGCAATCGAGGGCCTAAGAGTTGTAGGCGGCAATCGAGGGCCTACGAGATGTAAGCGTCAATCGAGGGCCTACGAGGTATAAGCGGCAATCGAGGGCCTACGAGGTATAAGCGGCAATCGAGGGCCTACGAGGTATAAGCGATAATCGAGGGCCTAAGAGTTGTAGTCAGCAATCGAGGGCTTGTAGGCGGCAATCGAGGGCCAACAAGGTGTAGTCGGCAATGGAGGGCTTACGAGCTGTAGTCGGCAATCGAGGAGTACGAGGTGTAGGCGGCAATCTAGGGCCTACGAGGTGTAGGCGGCAATCGAGGGCCTACGAGCGTAGGCGGCAATCGAGGGCCTACGAGGTGTAGGGGCGGCAATTGAGGGCCTACAAAGTGTAGGCGACAATCGAGGTCCAACGAGATGTAGGCGACAATCGAGGGCCTACGAGGTGTATGCGACAATCGAGAGTCGGCGACGTGTAGGCGGCAGTGGAGGGCCTACGAAATGTATGCGGCAATGGAAGGCCTACGGGTGTAGGCGGCAATCTAGGGTCTACGTGGTGTAGGCGGCAATTTAGGGCCTACGAGGTGTAGGCTGCAGTATAGATCCTACGAGGTGTAGACAGCACTCGAGAGCCTACCAGGTGTAGACGACAATCGAGGGCCTACGAGATGTAGACAGCTATCGAGGTTTACAAGCTGTAGGCGGCGATCGACGGCCTACGAGCTGTAGTCGGCGATCGAGGGCCTACGAGCTGTAGGCGGCAATGGAGAGCCTACGAGCTGTAGGCAGCAATCGAGTCCTACGAGCCGTAGGCGGCAATCTACGACTTACGAGGGTAGGCGACGATCGAGTGCCTACGAGGTGTATGCAGCAAGCAAGGGCCTACGAGGTGTAGGCGGCAATCGAGTCCTACGAGCTGTAGGCAGCAATTTAGGGCCTACGAGGTGTAGGCGGCAGTCTAAGGCCTACGAAGTGTAGGCGGTAGTTTAGATCCTATGAAGGTAGGCGGCGCTCGAGGCCTTACGAGGGTAGGCGGCAATGGAGGGCCTACGAGCTGTAGGCGACAATGGAGGGCCTACGAGGTGTAGGTGACAATCGAGTCCTACGTGGTGTAGGCGGCAATCGAGTGCCTATGAGGTGTAAACAGCAATTGAGGGCATACGAGGTGTAGGCGGCAATCGAGGGCCTACGAGGTGTAGGCGGCAATCAAGTCCTACGAGCTGTAGGCGGCAATCTAGGGCCTACGAGATGTAGGCGGCAGTCTAGATTCTACGAGGTGTAGACGACACTCGAGAACCTACCAGGTGTAGGCGGCGATCGAGGCCTACGAGGGTAGACGGCGATCGAGACCTTACGAGGGTAGTCGGCAACGCAGGGCTTACGAGCTGTAGGCGACAATGGAGGGCCTACGAGCTGTAGGCGACAATCGAGTCCTACGAGGTGTAGGCAGCAATCGAGTGCCTATGAGGTGTAAACAGCAATCGAGGGCATACAAGGTGTAGGCGGCAATCGAAGGCCTACGAGGTGTAGGCGTCAATCGGGGGCCTACGAGTTGTAGACGGCAATCTATGGCCTACGAAGTGTAGGCGGCAGTCTAAAGCCTACGAGGTGTAGGCGGCAGTCTAAATCCTACGAGGTGTAGACGACTCTCGAGAGCCTACCAGGTGTAGGCAGCGATCGAGGCCTACGAGGGTAGGCGGCGATCGAGGCCTTACGAGGGTACGCGACAATGGAGGGCCTACGAGCTGTAGGCGGCAATGTAGGGCCTACAAGCTGTAGGCGGCAATCGAGTCCAACGAGCTGTAGGCGGCAATCGAGTCCTACGAGGTGTAGGCGGCAATCGAATCCTACGAGTTGTAGGCAGCAACCGAATCCTACTAGGTGTAAACAACAATCGAGGGCCTACGAGGTATAGGCGACAATCGAGGGCCTACGAGGTGTAGGCAGCAATCGAGTCTTACGAGGTGCAGGCGGCAATCGAGTCCTACGAGCTGTAGGCGAAAATCTAGGGTCTACGAGATATAGGCGGCAGTCTAGATCCTACGAGGTGTAGACGACACTCGAGAGCCTACCAGGTGTAGACGTCAATCGAGGGCCTACGAGGTGTTGGCGGCAATCGAGTGCCTACGAGATGTAGGCGGCGATCGAGGGCCTACGATGTGTTGGCGGCAATCGAGGGCCTATGAGGTTGAAAGGACAATCGAGTGCCTACGAGCTGTAGGCCGCAATCGAGTGCCTACGAGCTGTTGGCCGCAATAAAGTGCCTTCGAGGTGTAGGCGGCAATCGAGTCCTATGAGCTGTAGGCGGCAATCTAGGGCCTACGAGGTGTAGGCAGCAAATTAGGGCTTACGAGGTGTTAGCGGAAGTCTAGATCCTACGAAGTGTAGACGGCAATCGAGAGCCTACCAGGTGTAGGCGACAATCGAGGGCCTACGAGGTGTAGGCGGCGATCGAGTTCTACGAGTTGTAGGCAGCGATCGAGGGCTTACGAGGGTAGGCGACAATCGAGGGCTTACGAGGTATAGGCGGCAATCGAGGGCCTACAAATGTAGGCGGCAATCGAGAGCCTACTAGGTGTAGGTGGCAATCGAGTTATACGAGGTGTAGACGGCAATCGAGGGCCTACGAGCGTAGGCGCCAATCGAGGGCCTACGAGGTGTAGGCTACAATCGAGAGCCTACGAGTTGTGGGGGACAATCGAGAGCCTACGAGGTGTAGGCGACAATCGAGGGCCTACGAAGTGTATGCGACAATCGAGAGCCTACAAGGTGCAGGCGACAATCGAGGGCCTACGAGTTGTAGACGGCAATGGATAACCTACGAGGTGTAGGCGGCAATGGAGGGCCTACGAGTTGTAGGCGGCAACCGAGGGACTACGAGGTGTATGCGGCAATTTATGGCCTACAAGGTGTAGGCGGCAATCAAGTCCTACGAACTATAGACGGAAATCTAGGATCTACGAGGTGTAGGCGGCAATTTAAGGCCTATGAGGTGTAGGGGGCAGTCTAGATTCAACGAGGTGTAGACAACACTCGAGAGCCTACCAGGTGTAGGCAGCAATCGAGGCCTATGAGTTGTAGGCGGTGATCGAGGGCCTACGAGGGTAGGCGGCGATCGAGAGCCTATGAGCTGTAGGCGGCAATGGAAGGCCTACGAGCTGTAGACGACAATCGAGTCCTACGAGGTGTAGGCGACAATCGAGTCCTACGAGTTGTAGGCGACAATCGAGTCCTACGAGTTGTAGGCGGCAATCAAATCCAACGAGGTGTAAACAACAATCGAGGGCCTACGAGGTGTAGACAGCAATCGAGTCTTACGAGGTGCAGGCGGCAATCGAGTCCTACGAGCTGTAGGCGGCAATCTAGGGCCTACGAGGTGTAGGCGGCAGTCTAGATCCTACGAGGTGTAAGCGGCACTCGAGAGTCTACCAGGTGTAGACGACAATCGAGGGCCTAGGAGGTGTAGGCGACGATCGAGGGCCTACGAGGATAGGCGGCGATCGAGGGCCTACGAGCTATAAGCGGCAATGGAGGGCCTACGAGCTGTGGACGACAATCTAGTCCTATGAGGTGTAGGCGGCAATCGAGAACTAAGAGGTGTAGGCGGCAATCGAGGGCCTACGAAGTGTTGGCGGCAATCGAGTGCCTACGAGGTGTAGGCGGCAATCGAGGGCCTACGAGGTGTAGGCGGCAATATAGGGCCTACGAGGTGTAGGCGGCAGTATAGATCCTACGAGGTGTAGACGACACCCGAGAGCCTACCAGGTGTAGACGACACTCGAGGGCATACAAGATGTAGACAGCGATCGAGGCCTACGAGTTGTAGGCGGCGATCGACGATCTACGAGGGTAGGCGGCGATCGAGGGCCTACGAGGGTAGGCGGCAATCGAGGGCTTACGAGCTGTAGGCGGCAATGGAGGGCCTACGAGTTGTAGGCGGCAATCGAGTCCTACGAGCTGTAGGCGACTATCTAGGGCCTACGAGGGAAGGCGGCGATCGAGGGCCTACAAGGTGTAGGCGGCGATCGAGGGCCTACGAGGTGTAGGCGGCGATCGAGGCCTACGAGGTGTGGGCGACAGTCTAAGGCCTATGAGGTGTAGGCGGCAGTCTAGATCTTACTAGGTGTAGACGACACTCGAGAGCCAACCAGGTGTAGGCGGCGATCGAGGGCTACGAGCGTAGGCGACGATCGAGGCCTTACGAGGGTAGGCGGCAATGGAGAGCCTACGAGCTGTAGGCGACAATGGAGGGCCTACGAGTTGTAGGCGACAATCGAGTCCTACGAGCTGTAGGCGGCAATCGAGTGCCTATGAGGTGTAAACAGCAATCGAGGGCCTACGGCGACAATCGAGTCCTATGAGCTGTAGGCGGCAATCTAGGGCCTAAGAGGTGTAGGCGGCAGTCTAAGGCCTACGAGGTGTAGGAGGCAGTCTAGGTCCTACGAGGTGTAGACGACACTCGAGAACCTACCAGGTGTAAGCAGCGATCAAGGCCTATGAAAGTAGGCGACGATCGAGGCCTTACGAGGGTAGGCGGCAATGGAGGGCCTACGAGCTGTAGGCAACAATGGAGGGCCTACGAGCTGTAGGGGCGACAATAGAGTCCTACGAGGTGTAGGCGGCAATGGACTGCCTTCGAGGTGTAGGCGGCAATGGAGTCCTACGAGCTGTAGGCGGCAAATCTAGGGCCTACGAGGTATAGGAGACAAATTAGGGCCTACGAGGTGTTGGCGGAAGTCTAAATCCTACGAAATGTAGACGGCAATCGAGAGCCTACCTGGTGTAGGCGACAATCGAGGGCCTATGAGGTGTAGGTGGCGATCGAGTCCTACGAGTTGTAGGCATCGATCGAGGGCTTACGAGACTAGGCGACAATCAAGAGCTTACGAGGTATAGGCGGCAATCGAGGGCCTATGAATGTAGGCGGCAATCGAGAGCCTACTAGGTGTAGGCGGCAATCGAGTTATACGAGGTGTAGGCGGCAATCGAGGACCTACGAGATGTAGGCGACAATCTAGGGCCTACGAGAGTAGGCGGCAATCGAGGGCCTACGAGGTGTAGGCGACAATCGAGGGCCTACGAGGTGTAGGCGACAATCGAGAGCTTACGAAGTGTAGGCAACAATCGAAGTCCTACGAGGAGTATACGAAAATCGAGAGCCTACGAGCTGTAGGCGTCAATCTAGGGCCTACGAGGTGTAGGCGGCAATCGAGGGCCTACGAGGTGTAGACGACAATCGAGGGCCTACGAGGTGTAGGCGGCAATCGAGGGCCTACGAAGTGTAGGCGACAATCGAAGTTCTACGAGGTGTAGGCGACAATCGAGGGCCTACGAGGTGTATGCGAAAATCGAAAGCTTACGAGCTGTAGGCGTCAATCTAGGGCCTACGAGCTGTAGGCGGCAATTTAGGGCCTACGAGGTGTATGCAGCAATCTAGGGCCTACGAGGTGTAAGCGGCAATTTAGGCCTACGAGATGTAGGCGACAGTATAGATCCTACGAGGTCTAGACGACACTCGAGAGCCTACCAGGTGTAGACGACAATCGAGGGCCTACGAGATGTAAACAGCGATCGAGGCCTACGAGTTGTGGGCGGCGTTTGACGGCCTATGAGGGTAGGCGGCGATTGAGGGCCTACGAGCTGTAGGCGGCAATGGAGGGCCTACGAGCTACAGTCGGCAATTGAGTCCTACGAGCTGTAGGCGGCAATCTAGGGCCTACGAGATGTAGGCGGCAGTCTAAGGCTTACGAGGTGTAGGCGTTAGTCTAGATCCTACGAGGTGTAAACGACACTCGAGAGCCTATCTGGTGTAGGCGGCGATCGAGGCCTTACGAGAGTAGGCGGCAATAGAAATCCCACGAGGTGTAGGCAACAATCGAGGGCCTACGAGGTGTATGCGACAATCGAGAGCCAACGAGATGTAGGCGGCAATCGATGGCCTACGAGTTGTAGACGACAAAAGATGACCTACGAGGTGTAGGCGGCAATGGAGGGCTTACGAGCTGTAGGCGGCAATCGAGGGAGTACGAGGTGTATGCGGCAATCTATGGCCTACAAGGTGTAGGCGGCAATCAAGTCCTACGAGCTGTAGGCGGCAGTCTAAGGCCTACGAGGTGTAGGCGGCAGTCTAAGGCCTACGAGGTGTATGCGGCAGTCTAGATCCTACGAGGTGTAGATGACACTCGAGAGCCTACCAGGTGTAGGCGGCGATCGAGGCCTACGAGGGTAGGCGGCGATCAAGGCCTTACGAGGGTAGGCGGCAATGGAGGGCCTACGAGCTGTAGGCAATAATGGAGGGCCTACGAGCTGTAGGCGACAATCGAGTCCTACGAGGTATAGGCGGCAATCGAGTGCCTATGTGATGTAAACAGCAATCGAGGGCATACGAGGGTATACGGCAATCGAGGGCCTACGAGCTGTAGGTGGCAATCGAGGGCCTACGAGCTGTAGGCGACAATCGAGTCCTACGAGGTGTAGGCGGCAATCGAGGGCCTATGAGGTGTAGGCGGCAATCGAGGGCCTACGAGGTGTTGACGGCAATCTAAGGCCTACGAGGTGTAAACGGCAATCTAGGGCCTACGAGGTGTAGGCGGCAATCGAAAGCCTACGAGGTTTAAACGGCAATCTAGGGCCTGCAAAGTGTAGGCGTCAATCGAGGGCCTACGAGGTGTAGGCGGCAATCAAAGGCCTACTAACTGTAGGCAGCAAAACGAAGGTCTACGAACTGTAGGCGGCGAACGAAGGCCTGTGAAGTTGTAGACGGCAATGGAGGGCATACGAGATGTAGCAATGGAGGGCCTACGAGGTGTAGGCGGCAATGGAGGGCCTACGAGCTGTAGGCGACAATCAAGTCCTTCGAGCTGTAGGCGTCCATCTAGGACCTACGAGGTGTAGGCGGCAATTTAGGACCTACGAGGTGTAGGCGACAATCAAGATCCTACGAGTTGTAGACGACACTCGAGAGCCTACCAGGTGTAGGCGACAATCGAGGGCCTACGAGGTGTGGGCGGCAATGGAGGCCTACGAGTTGTAGGCGGCAATCGAGGGCCTACGAGGTGTTGGCGGCAATCGAGAGCCTATGAGGTTGAAAGTACAATCGAGTGCCTACGAGCTGTAGGCGGCAATCGAGTGCCTACGAGTAGGCGGCAATGGAGTGCCTACGAGTAGGCGGCAATGGAGTGCCTACGAGGTGTAGGTGGCAATCGAGTACTACGAGTTGTAGGCGGCAATATATGTCCTACGAGGTGTAGACGGCAATCTAGGGCCTACGAGGTGTAGGCGGCAAATTAAGGCCTACGAGGTGTTGGCAGAAGTCTAGATCCTACGAAGTGTAGATGGCAATCGAGAGCCTACCAGGTGTAGGCGGCGATCGAGGGCCTACGAGGTGTAGGCGGCGATCGAGGGCCTACGAGGTGTAGACGGCAATGGAGGGCCTACAAGTTGTAGTCGACAATCGAGGGTCTACGAGATGTAGTCGGCAATTTAGGGCCTACGTGGTGTAGGCGGCAATGGAGGGCCTACGAGCTGTAAGCAACAAATGAGGGCCTACGAGCTGTAGGCGGCAATCGAGGGCCTACGAGGGTAGTCGGCAATTTAGGGCCTACGAGGTATAGGCAACAATCGAGGGCCTACAAGGGTAGGCGGCAATGGAGGGCCTACGAGCTGTTGGCGACAATTGAGGGCCTACGAGTTGTAGGCGATTATCGAGGGCCTACAAGGTGTAGGCGGAAATCGAGAGCCTACGAGGTGAAGGCGACAATCTATGGTTTTTGAGCAATCGAGGGCCTACGAGGTGTAAGCGGCAATCGAGAGCCTACAATGTGTAGACGACAATCGAGGACCTAAGAGGTGTAGGCGACAATCGAGGACCTAAGAGGTGCAGGGTGCAATCTACGGCCTACGAAGTGTAGGCGGCAATCAAGAGTTTACGATGTGTAGGCAAAAATGGAGGGCCTACGAGGTGTAGAGGACAATTAAGAACTTATGAAATTTGGGCGGCAATCGAGGACCTACGAGGTGTAGGCGACAATCGAGGACCTACGAGGTGTAGGCGACAATCGAGGACCTAATAGGTGCATGCGGCAATCTATGGCCTGCGAGCTGTAAGCAGCAATTGAGGGCCTACGAGCAGTAGGCGACAATCGAGGATCTACGAGATGTTGGCAGCAATCGAGGGCCTACGAGGTGTAAGGGACAATCGAGGGCTGACGAGTTGTACACGGCAATCGAGTGCCTACGAGCTATAGGCGGCAATCAAGTCATACGAGCTGTAGGCGGCAATTTATGGTCTACGAGGTGTAGACGGCAATTTAGGGCCTACGAGGTGTTGGCGGAAGTCTAGATCCTACGAAGTGTAGACGGCAATCGAAAGCCTACCAGGTGTAAGCGACAATCGAGGGTCTACCAGTTGTAAGCGACAATCGAGGGCCTACGAATTGTAAGCGGCGATCGAGGCCTACGAGTTGTAGGTGACGATCGAGAGCCTACGAGGGTAGGCGGCGATCGAGGCCTACGAGTTGTAGGCGACAATCGAGGGCCTACGAGGTGTAAACGACAATCGAGGGCCTACGAGCTGTAGGCGGCAATCGAGTTCTACGATGTGAAAACGGCAATCGAGTCCTACGAGGTGCAAGCGGCAATCGAGTCCTACCAAGTGTAGGCGACAATCGATGGCCTACGAGCTATAGGCGACAATCGAGTCCTACCAGGTGTAAGCGGCAATCGAGCCCTACGAGGTGTAGGCGGCAATCGAGGGCCTACGAAAGTAGACGGTAATCGAGGACCTACGAGGTGTAGGTGGGAATCAAGTCCTACGATGTGTAAGCGGCAATCGAGTTCTACGAGGTGTAGGCGGCAATCGAGTCCGACGAGGTGTAGGCAGCAATTGAGGGCCTACGAGGTGTAGGCGGCAATTGAGGGCCTACGAGGTGTAAGCGACAATCGTGGGTAGGCGGCAATCGAGGGACTACGAGTTGTAGGCGGTAATCGAGGACCTACGATGGTAGGCAGCAATCGAAGGCCAACGAGGTGTAGGCGACAATTGAGGGCCTATGAGGTTTAGGCGACAATTGAGAGCCTACGAGGTGTAGGCGACAATCGAGGACCTAAGAGGTGCAGGGTGCAATCCACGACCTACGAGGCGTAGGCGACAATCGAGAGTCTACGAGGCGTAGGCGACAATCGAGAGTCTACGAGGTGTAGGCGACAATGGAGGGCCTACGAGGTGTAGAGGACAATTAAGAACTTACTAAATGTAGCCGGCAATCGAGGACCTACGATGTGTAGGCGACAATCGAGGACCTACGAGGTGCAGGAGACAATCGAGGACCTAAGAGGTGAAGGGGGCAATCCAAGGCTTACGAGATGTAGGCGGGAATCATGGGTCTACGAGATGCAATAGGCAATCCAAGGCCTACGACGTGTAGGCGGCACTTCGGGGGTAATTGAGGGCCTACGAGATATAGGCAACAATCGAGGACCTACGAGGAGTAGGCGACAATCGAGGGTGCTTACAAGGGGTAGGCGACAATCGACGGCCTACGAGGTGTAGGCGGCAATTGAGGGCCTACGAGGTGTAGGCGATAATCGAAGGCCTACGAGGTGTCGGGGACAAACGAGAACGTACGAGATATATGCGGCAATCGAGGACCTATGAGGTATAGGGGGCAATCCAGGGCCTACGAGGTGTCGACAAGATCCGACACGGGTGCGGGTGTGGGATTTGTGTCGGATACGGTAGTTTCAATCCGAATACGGCTGAACGAAGGAAGCAGCGGAGACGACATGCGCGACAAGGAAGCTGAGTACAAAAGGCTATGGTTCGACCCGAAAGCTAATGGGTTGAGGAAAAAATGGGGATTCAAAATCCCTAAAATCTATTTGCGATTCAGAAAGGGAAGAGTCAAGAAAGACTGAAAGAGAGGCAGAGAGGAAGAAATTGAAATTTACCTGCAACGGGCTATCATCTACCGACTCTGGCCAGGTACATCTTCTTCTATTCTTCTCCTCTTCTTCTTCTACTCTTCTCCTCCTCTTCTTCTCTTCTCTTTTCCTCTTCTGATATTATCATCTTCTCCTCTTCTAACTACCGACTTACCGAGAGAACGAGATGACAGATGGTGTATAATTTATTTATTTTTTGTTTGGGAACTGGGACTAGTTTAGGCTGCCGCCATGATATATATATATATATATATATATATATATATATATATATAAGTTATAATAGGATACATTTTAATAATATATATTTAATGTGGTTAATGTAGTCTACTGAACTGCTGCTGCGTTTTGAGAAGTGAATAATATGGCATACAAATAATATATATGTACGGATTAATTAGCTTTTATTTTGAAGAGTGCAGTTATATAAGAGACTCTTTATTTTATTAACAGCAAAAAGGAAAAATACAAAGAGTTTTTTTTCCTCTCTTTTTCTGGGTATGTGTATAATTGAAATTACAACACTCAACTTTGAAAAACGTGCTCAATTTTGTGTTTCCTTTGTGTAATGAATAAGAGAGTATAAAAAAAACGCACTAATTAAATTTTAATGCTTTAAACTGTTCTTTCCTAATGAAATTGACTTGCTAACTGTATTAAAAAAATAACTCCAACTTATTTTTGTCTTAGTTGGGAGCTACTAATAATAAATTATGCCAACTTGTGCTACCTACCGAATTGTGAAAAAAAGATATCAAAATTAAACATTTTATGTTGATTCCACGAATTAATGTAAATGTCTTTTATTAATTGATATTTAATTTTACGAATACCACCTAATTATTCTCATTCAACAAAAACACTATTTATTTAATTTTTTGAGGTTAAATTATTTTTAGTTTTTTTTACTAATTTGTATACAGCGGGTCACACGCTAAATTTCAAGTCACAATTCTAAGAGAAGTTCAACGACAAAGATTTGATGTACAACGTCCCATTTTAAATGTCTCCTACGTAAAGTCATGTCATTTACACTTGATAAAAAAATATTTCTAGATATTTTTTTTCCAAATTTTTTACACCATTCAAAATTACTCGTTGAGATCTTCTGAACGGTACAAAAAAATATTAAAAATAGTTCCAAAAATATTTTATTTCTTAAGGTCAAATTTGCACACTCCCTGTAAGTGACATTGCCCTATCTTGGGAATTTCTAATTTATGGTAAAAGTAAAACTCCAACACAAGTTGGTGAATTAACTTAATTTTCCGTCGATGCAATAAAATTTCCGCAAAATGCCCAAACTATTTTGTGTATTCACGCAAGTCTAAAGCACACAATGGAAAGTGTCATTGGTAAAAAGGGAGTTTGAAAATAATTTTTCAAAAAATGAACTAGAAAAAGTAAATTGCTCCCTGATTAATTACAGTGAACTAATGATAGACATATAATTCATACATTTTATTATCCCTAATTTTGTCCTTTTAATTATATTAGTTTATTAAATTAATATGTTTTATTTTATTTTGTAGGATTTAATATTTGTTACAATAAAGTCAAAATCTTGGTGATCAAGCAATATTTAATGCTCTTATTCATATAAGGAATATCAAAGAAGAATCCTACAAGAAGTAGGAAAGAGGTTGAACAATCTTGGTGTGCAAGTAAATCCAACAAGAGAAGGGAAAGTATATTTAGAAGATCTTTTTGAGAAGTTGATTGGGAGCAAAACTGTCCAAGTTCAATGAACCTAAATTAGGGTTCCAAGTTATTTTCCCTATAAATAGGCCTCTTGTTTTAGAGAGAAAGGCATCACTTGTTATTTTATTTTTCTTAGTTTTTCACTAGTGTAGAAGGGAGTAAGATATTTAGAGTTTGTCTTTTCTCTTATTCCAATCACGTGTGGTACTACTATCAGTGAGTATTTGTATCTTTTTTTTATTTATATAATAGAAATTCTCTTTTTAATTATTGTTCTTATTTCATGCGAATTGTAGTACTAATATTATTTGTTTTTGTTTTTAATTCCATGGCTAGCTAAATTTCTAATACCTAGGATTATGATGAAACTAAGTATTTCATAATAATATTTTCTTTCCGTTCCAAAATTAATGCCTAATTATTTTGGCCTTCATATTTTCCTCCGCATAAATTGCATATGATTTTTATATTGATTGCGAGGTTTTGATAAGTTATAGTTAATCTGTGAATTTTTCATAACTTATGCTTACCCATATTAATTATATGAATCATTATTTTTAAAGGAAAGGGAGAATAATTTAAGAATTGATTTAGAAAAAAAGAAATTATTTATTATGTTAATATTTGGTGGATTCTGATTCCTAGATATCCTTTCTCATTAATAGTTTTCGTTATTAATTAGTAGTTTGAATAATTTAGTTAAAAAAATTTCTCCACCATATTTATTTCTAATTCGCCTAAAATAGATAGTAAGGAAATATTAAAATTAATCTAGTCTCTGTGAGTTCGACCTGTACTTGCCAGTTCTTCAATTTAACACTGTGCACTTGCAGTTACATATTTTTATCACATCAAGTTTTTGGCGCCGTTGCCGAGGACTAGAATTAATTTTTATTTATTCCTTAATTTTTATTTATTCGAATTAGCTTTAACTCTAAAATTATTATTTTTTTAGGATTATTGAAGCTGGTCGAAGGAGCAAAAAGATAAAAATTTTGTTGTTGCGCTTTCTTCGGTACTTCGTATCTCCATATTTAAAAAAAAAATAAAAAAATAGCTTAGTTTTTTTTTTATTATTAATATTTTTTTATTTGCCGCATTCATGCATTCACTCACGTAAAGCACATCCTGTTAGTTTTTATTTTTTTTATTATTTTTTTGTCAAATATAAACTGTGGTGATTGCTGGAGGATTGAGGTACGTCAAAATTTCTCTTTCTTTCGTAATTCACATAGTTTTAGGACACTTTATTTGTTTACAGTTTTTTTTATTTGTGCATTTTCATCTTTAATCTAACAATAAGGGCACAACCCTTAACAAGATAAGGTGGGGATTTCATCACCCTTCCTTGGCCCACAAACAACCCAATTTGCATTTTGTATGACCATGACCTAATAAAATCAGGTAGACGTTGGCTCCTAGGACTCTCAAGCTCAATTAGGACAAAAAACTCCAAGAGGAATCTGAATTTTAAATTAATCAAACTACTGGTGTTTAGGCAAGTGGTTCAAAAGGTATACGCCTAAAGATTGAATGGCTATTCAATTAGTCACCGTTTCTACGGAGAGACTCCCGCCTTTCTTACACATACCTGGCTAGTGGTGTGATTAATTTCGAATTTGGCGGACCTTGCGGTGTAACTTGGAAAAGTTTGGAGCTGTCTAGATTTTATTTAGGTTGATCTTAGAAGTAAAATTTTTTTTTTGTGCTTATCTGCTTATTTGTTAAGTAGTGTATGCAAAAAGTGTGGATTAGGGACGAAGCATCCCGATTAGTGAGAAAACTTGATTTTTCGGATTTCATTTTAAAAGATCTCACTTTAACAAACTGTTTCTTTAAGGGATCAATGTTATCCTTCCCGCTCTGCCCAGCTTTCATGTATCAGTTTACCACCGGTAACTGGTAATAATTTTGAAATTAAGCCACATTTTATAAATATGTTACCTAGATTCACAGAGATAGAAGATGCATATTTATTTATTCAGGAATTTGAGAAAATTTGTGCCTTAATGAAAATTCAACAATTGTCTGATGACTCAATTAGGCTAAAATTTATAACATTTGCTTTAAAAGATAATGCTAAAAAATGGTTATATAGCCTACCAAATAATTTCATATCAACCTGGGAAGAATTTGTTGTTACATTTCTAAAAAAATATTTTCCAAATGATAAAACTGTTAAAATTAGGACTGCAATTCATCAATTTTGCCAACTTGAAAAAGAGTCCTTTTGAAAATATTTTGATAGATTTAAAAATTTGTTATCCCAGTGCCCACACCACGGAATTGAGAAATGGAGATTGTGTCAAATAGCTTACGAAGGTTTAGACTATCCCACTAAAACAATGTTAGAGTCAATGTGTCAAGGGAATTTTTTGAATAATGATGAGAAAAAAGCTTGGGAGTTTTTAGAAGACTTAGCAGAAAAAACCATGCAATTGGAAACTACCCGAGAGACCAATAAACCTAGTTCATCTAGGGGTGTTCATATAATTGACAATTCAATTGCTACCGAAGCTAAGTTGGCTGTTGTACTTAAAAGACTTGAAAGTTTAGAAATTAGGGGACAATCACATGTAAACCAAGTCTCAACACCAACACCTTTGTGTCTAAGTAATTCACCAAGCCATGTGATTGAGGAATGTTCTAGAGTCATACCTCAACTTGAAGAATATGAACAAGTCAATTCAATGTTTCAAAAACCTGCAAATGACCCATTTACACCCACTTATAATCCAGGTTGGAGAAATCATCCTAATTTTGCATGGAATCAAGGACTCTACCCAAATAATTCTTCAAATCAGGTCAATCAGCCTCTAAATCAATCTTTTCAACCTTACCAAATGTGGTCAGCAAATGTGGTCCTACGAGAAGTAGTCGACCAACGAGGGGTTGCGAGGGGTAAACGGGAAGTAGTGAGGGCCTTCAAAAGAGTAGGTGTCAATCGAGAGCCTACGAGGAGTAGGAGGCATTCGATGGCGTGTAGGCGGCCATGCGCCTACGAGGTGAAGGCGGTCGACGAGGGCCTAGATTTAGTTATATCATAACAAAATAATGTAAACAAATAAGGGAGCCACAAAGTAATACTCGTACATAATTGGCACATTACAATTAGATATTGGCTGCTGGCAAGGAAAACGTTAGCAGTTCACTCACAATGTTCGAGTGAGAGACATTGCTAGTACAGAAACTAGCATTCAGGACCTGCTTACACGCCAAAGAAGAGCGTGCAGCTTTTCATCAAAGATATGTTTATGTAGTTCGCGGGAATTTCATTTAGTTTGTATTTATGCAGGTTATTAACTTGAAAGTTCGAGCCAGATTTGGACGATTATGATTTCTCTAGTGCTATTGTCCGTGCATTGTAGAATTTTTCTATTTTTGCAAACAGATATGGAAAATAATAATTACATTCTAATAGTTCCACCATATAAAATGGGAAATTAAATCAATGCGTGAAAATTCTCTGTTAGAAGAATGCTTTCTTCTACGAAAATTCTCTGTTTTACTAAGAAAGCTAATCCCTATAATTAAGTTTAAAAATTCAAATATGTCACACATCCACAGCAGGTGTTTACTTCGAAATTATATACAAAATCTTTATCATCTAAAAATAGATAAATTCACAAACCAAATTAAAGTGGAGTTTAAATCAACACTTACATGCCCAGTATCAGTAAGATCGCCCATAACCAGCTGGTCGACCCAATAGACTATGTCATCGTCCGATTTGGAACCCAAACAAATCACCCAATTCGGAGTTGAATCGAAAGTGGGTGAGTGGGTCGGTTGATTCTTGGTTGTGGATCCAGTTCGGTTGCCACAAAAACGTCGAATTTGAGGTTTATGAGCGTGGAGGAGACGGTGAGGCCTGGCTAGGGTTTAAGAATGGGAACATAGAGAGATACTATTGTGGAAGGAGCTATCGAATCTTGGCGTAAATAAAGTCTTAATCGAATTTGAAAATTATGGGCGTGGAGGAGACGGTGAGGCCTGGCTAGGGTTTAAGAATGGGAACATAGAGAGATATTGTGGACGGTTTGTTTATGAAGAAGAAGAAGAGGAGAGGAGAGGAGAGGAGGGAAGGAGCCATCGAATCTTGGCGTAAATAAAGTCTTAATCGAATCTTGGCCTTGGTGGTCACGTAAAAGTGGTAGTTACGTATTATGTGAGATTCAATCCCAATCTTTTTCGGATTGAGCGAAAATAACTTTTTAATATTTTTTTAATTTTACTCTTCTTATTAATTACTCATTTTCGTATACCAACAAAAATTCAAACAAAAGAAAATAAATGGGAATTGATATTTTTAAATTATTTTTTTTATATTTTTACACGTAGGACTCACATATTAGTTAATAAAAACTTGATACATAAGTTATTATATGGGCCCTACATATTAGTTAACATTATCGTTTCTATCACATAAAAATACTCACATAATAATACTCACAATCTCACATACACATGCACACTGTGGGCCCCGCCTGACATGTGGGGGCCATAAATATGCATGTGTGTGTATGTGAACATTATGTGAGCCTTTTTTATGTTATAGTATCATTATTTAATGTGAAAATATTGATTTCCAAAATAAAAAGGTTTATCTTCTTTTGTACTTTTTTTGTTCTATATTCCAAAATTAAATTATACAATTTTATTTTTGATTCAAACGGCGAACTATTAAACTTTAAATTAATATGAATTTATTTAATTTTAATTGATACAATTATTATAATTGTATAGTATATAACAAAAATTATTTTATTATAAATTTTTATGAGTCATACCAATTTTAAAGTTTAATAAACGAATGGAGTAGTTTTATAAATATTTTTCTCAAATAATTTTGATGTTCAGCATTTAATTATTGGGTTTGGGTATTAAGCCCCTCCCTTGGCGCCACGTATGCACTATCACCAAAACAGCAGGCCAAAATAGCGCTAACGGTTGATGGAGTAATTGTTATGAAATCAAACTCATGAAATACACTCACATAAACATAAATAAAGAAATATAAAGTAAGAACACAAGAATTTACGTGAAAACCCAATTGGAAAAAAACCACGGAGAGAGAGAGTAATCAACTATAATAATATTGGGAGTACAAGTTGTGTATTTGTGTTGTAACTCTTGTGCCCTTCCCCTAAACCCTAGCTTGTAGCCATATATATAAAAGTAACCTCCACCTGCATTCAACTAGGAAAAGGATTCCTTATCCCTCCAAATAAGGGAATACAATCCTATTTTAATAAGGACTCTTCCACTGTCATAATAAATACATATGGGCCAACACCAGATCCAGACCATTAAATAGATTGGGTTGCACCATGGCTAGACCAAAATAATCACACTCCAACATTGCCCCCCAGTCTCTTATTTATAAGGAACTTATAAATGAGAGAGTATACAAATTTATCCCAATAAAACGACCATATTTGCCGAAGACAAACTATATCACACCTGAACTCCATGTGCCGAACTAAAATTGTTGGCTCCCAATATCGCTGCCCCACTCCTCTTGTTCACTCATAAAATAGATAAATAATTTCCCTTATTACTACCGAAGATATAAAGAACCAACCTTATACCAACCGAACCAACCTTATCACTACCGAATATATAAAGAACCAACCTTATCACAACCGAAGATATAGAGAACCAACCTTATCACAACCGAACCAACCTTATCACTACCAAAGATATAAAGAACCAACTTTATCACAACCCAATATATATAGAACCAACCTTATACCAACCGAACCAACCTTATCACTACCAAAGATATAAAGAACCAACTTTATCACAACCCAATATATATAGAACCAACCTTATACCAATCAAACCAACCTTATCACTACCGAAGATATAAATATCACACCTTATCACAACCGAACCAACCTTATCACTACCGAAGACAGATAAATAATCCACCGAACACATAAAAATATATAGAGAATCAACTTTATCACAACTGAACCAACCTTATTACGACCGAACCAACCTTATCACTACCAAAGATATAAAGAACCAACTTTATCACAACCCAATATATATAGAACCAACCGAACTAACCTTATCACTACCGAAGATATAAATATCACACCTTATCACAACCGAACCAACCTTATCACTACCGAAGACAGATAAATAATCCACCGAACACATCCAAATATATAGAGAACCAACCTTATCACAACCGAACCAACCTTATCACGACCGAACCCAACCTTATCACGACCAAACCAACCTTATTACAACCGAATATAAATTATAAAGTTCTTTTCGAGGAGCTAAACGTATTCGTTCCGAAGAACCGTATAAATATTTATTTTGACCGTTCGGGAGGACGTTGGTCCGTCCCGAAGGATATTGTCCGATCGAGATGATGATGGTCCGTCCCAAAGGAAGTAATCCGTTCGGGAGGACGATGATCCGTTGGAGAGGATGTCGGTCCGTCTCGGGATGTGATCCGTTGGAGAGGATGTCGATCCATCTCGGGATGTGATCCGCTGGAGAGGATGTCCATCCGTCTCGGAGGATGTGATCCGTTGGAGAGGATGTCGGTCCGTCTCGGGATGTGATCCGTTGGAGAGGATGTCGGTCCGTCTCGGAGGATGTGATCCGTTTGAGAGGATGTCGGTCCGTCTCGGAGGATGTGATCCGTTGGAGAGGACGATTGTCCGACCTTATACCGCCAAATTTAGACAGCCGAAGACATGATGAAGCCGATGTGATATAGTCCGTGGCAAACTGCAATTATCCAAAGAGGATTGTTGTTGCCCGAAGTGGGTTGTTGCCCAAATGTCACGGTAGAGACGCCAAAAGTCCAACAAAGTACGAACTTTAATTGCCCCCCAATCTCTTATTTATAAAGAACTTATAAACAAGAGAGTATTCAAAAAGTTTCTTTGGGATTTTTATCCTCGGGATTTTTTTCCTCCGAATTTATATCCTCCGGAATTTTATCCTCCAAATTTCCTTCAGACTGTGGTTGATGATGAAACCGAAGCCGCCTTAATATCCGTCTCGACCCCTGTGGGAGGATTCGATCAGACTTTATATCCGCCGAAAGTAAGCAGCCGAAGTTATGTAGGGTGACAGAGAAGTGACTAGTTGTTTGTTTTGCCACATATGCACTGACCTGCCTACGTGGGAGATCTGACGTGGAAATTATGTAGATGCACAGATTCGAACACTTCACCTCTAATTTGGAACTTTGGCGCAATGACCAACTGAGCAACATAGGTCTTGTTATTATTATTTTGCAAAGATTTATATTTATAACTAAACAATTAAATCCCCAAATATTTTGACAACAGAGATCCACAGCAACTCCAAGTATATCTTTTTCACAACAACTCCAAGTATAGCTTTTCTCCAAATATTAAATTACTTGCTTTGCTCCATAAAAAAAGTCACATTTAAAAATATATTTAATATTAAAATATTAAATATATTTTACTTATATTTTAATTAATCATTATTTAAATTATTAAATATATTCTCGGTAAAATATATTATTATTAAAATATTAAATATATTTTACTTATATTTTAGATAAAATATTAAATATTATATTTAATATTTTAGCCCCATATTTGTTTTTTAAATATTACATAATTTCTGGTAAATATTTTTTTTAATTTACCTAAAATATATTTTAATTAATCATTAATTAAAATATTAAATATATTCCCGGTAAAATATATTATTATTAAAATATTAAATATATTTTACTTATATTTTCGGTTAATATTAAATATTATATTTAATATTTTAATAATAATATTTTTTAAAATATTAAATATATTCTCGGTAAAATATATTATTATTAAAATATTAAATATATTTTACTTATATTTTTGGTAAAATATTAAATATTATATTTAATATTTTAGCCCCATATTTGTTTTTTAAATATTACATAATTTTCGGTAAATATTTTTTTTAATTTACCTAAAATATATTTTAATTAATCATTAATTAATATATTAAATATATTCTCGATAAAATATATTATTATTAAAATATTAAATATATTTTACTTATATTTTCGGTTAATATTAAATATTATATTTAATATTTTAATAATAATATTTTTTAAAATATTAAATATATTCCTGGTAAAATATATTATTATTAAAATATTAAATATATTTTACTTATATTTTCGGTAAAATATTTAATATTATATTTAATATTTTAGCCCCATATTTATTTTTTAAATATTACATAATTGTGACGCCCCCAAAATTAGGTATAAATTACCCATCTTGGGTCGCCAGATACATGGTACTGAATACAAATACAACTGTCGTGTACAATACGACCAAACATAATCTATGAGTTTGAATACAAATATTGTCTTCTAGAGAGTATTCATACTCAAAAGGAGTCCTCATTACAATTATTATCACACTATTTCACAGAATAGTGAGGACTACTAATGCTATCCTCTGGACCATCACTCCGTTTTCTGACTCGTCCCAGCTATATTCTCATTTTCTGAAGAGAACAGTGAAAGAAAGGGTGAGCTCAACTAGCCCAGTAAGAAATATTATGACTAAGATAATGCAGAATAAATTATCATTAGCCTTCAACAGTGTTACACTGATAAAATATAATAGACATCAAGTTTAACTGCAGCGGAACAAGCAATCCATTAAAAGAGTCAAGTAGAAAATAAACTCGACTATCTTTTATGATTTAAAAGGTTTTTCAACACTGTTATCGCTGGGACTCAGCTTAATAAAATAATCCACATCATCAAATCACCCCTGCACTACGACCAAGTGTGACGCCCCCAAAATAGGTATACAACACCCATTCTGAGTCGTTAATAACATGGTACAGAAACAACTACAACTTTATTAATACAACATAAAAACTATGAGTGTAAATACAAATATTGTCATCTAGACAATATCCACACTCAAATAAGTCCTCATTACAATTATTGGTACAATATTTTACAAAAAAAATGGTGAGGACTACTAAAACAACTTCCTAGAACATTCATTCCATACCTCGACTAGTACTTGCTACATTCTCGCCTCCTGAGAAGAAAATGGAACAACAAGGAAAAGGGTGAGCTCAACTAGCCCACTAAAGAACATTATGACTAAGATAATATAAAACAAATTATCGTTAGTCTTCAACAGGGAAAAATCTAATAGAATACAATAGACAACAAGTTTTAAATCCATATTCGCAGCGGAAAATAATAATTCATAGAAGAGTTACGTAGAGAATGAAATCTACTATTATCTATGAATTTAAAAATCCATCATCAGCATTTTATCCCTGTAACATCAATCAATATTCATCTTCGCACTACAGGCCAAAGATATTCATTAGTTGGTCATGTTCATCTCAACACCTGTTCATCTTTGCACTACGGGCCAAAGATATTCATCAAAAATCATTCATCTTTGCACTACAGGCCAAAGATATTCAATTATATCATCATTTAGGACTGAGGATGATGAAAAATATTTTAAAGGAAACGAATCCAGTTAAACAAAATAATAAATATTAAGGATTCGTGTTTCAGCTATTCCATGTCCAAAAATACCTCATAAATAATCATAGTAGAGTAAAATTCAAGAGTGATTAAAATATGGATACAATCAAAGCTAGTATCCAGAATAGATATTTTGTACAAAAAGAAGAAAATTTTATTTTTCGGTGAATAGTAACTCGTGAATAGTAACTCATGAATAGTAATCCCGACATGAAAAGTTCCAAATTTGATAAAAAGTTCAGATCAATACTTCGACATAATGATATTGAAGAAAATAATATCATTTAAAAAGAAGTAACATCCCTTACCTCGTAAAAACAGTACTTATAGTTGAAACACCGGATATAGGCTATGACTTGAACTTGCACCGTATATCAATACTCAAAGTATTAGAATACTCACAAGAATACGCTCACTAATATAGAGAGAGAAAGAGAGAGAAGATTTCAATTTCTGGTGTGATTTTTAATTCTAACCTAAGCACCCTATTTATAGAAAAATACTTAGAACACCAAAGTAGAAAATTAAATATAATAATATTATATTTACAAAATTGTCAAGCCCACCTTAGTAGATCTGAATTCAGCCCATTCTTATCACATGTTAGCCCACTTAAATGCCAAAAAACGTTTTTCTTCAAAATAATAAATAAAACTTTCAAAAATCAATTATTTCGGAACTTCAGAACTTCAATAATTCATAATAAATAGCCCTTTTATCAGAAAATTCGAATCTCGCGAGTTTTTATAGGAAATTCAATTCTTTACAACTTTGTAGAAGAAAGTTTTTCCAAATTCTAAACAGAAATTGACCGAAATCCACAAACGGGCGATTTTATAGTCAATAATAAATTTTCGGTCAAGAATTGTGTCCACCAACACACAAAACATGTGTTAATCATTTAATGCCACAAAAATACTCTTCCTCCTCATATACTCATATATCCCACATTCATTATAAAAATATCACCATCAATATATATGAATTATTTTATCAGAAAAAGATAAAATATTAATTTTCAACAATTGTCACATTAAAAATTTTCTCCATCTATATCCACATAAAATCAATATTTTTCTCATCATATAAATTAATAATTAATTATACACAAATAATATTACAGAATCACAGTACTGGCAACCAGGTCGTTCCCAGGAAAGAGGGAGCTTTCCAATAAGGATCTCTCCTTACTGGCGCGCAATTAGATGACCAAACCTCTCTTTAGACAGAACTTTCTAGACATTGTCAATTATGTTATCTAATAATATTATTCAGATAATATGAATTATTGCTTCGATAATGGAAAATACTGCATAGTGACAATTATAAAATATCAACGTAGCAATTATTTAATCAATAAAATAAAATATTGAACAGTAATTACTGTAACCATTATTGAGTAGTTCCTTCTTACGTAAGAATCAATAATTGGTGCAATACCGTGTGCTACTGTGCAACAACGCGTATTACCGTGCTTTAACCACCGAGTATTCCAACAGTATTAACGGTAACAACTACGCCGTTATTTATAAACAACTTATTTTTGTCGTTTTCTTCATCCAATCGCTTTCTGTTATAGGGCCCACAAAAGACTGCGCCGTCGTACGAATATTCTCCGACAGTAAGAATATTCCACGACCAAGCGAATATTCCCCGACAACAATGAATATTTTATAACCACTTGCTTATTTAAAATATTTGCGCATTTTACCCATAACTAACCACATTAATCAAATCAACCCTTACTATTTCAGAATAATAAATAGAGAAAATTAAATTTCATTTATTAATAATTTGGGGTCTTACAACCTCCTCTCCTTATGAAATTTCGTCCTCGAAATTGACATACGTACCTGGTGTTTCGAAAAAATGGGATACCTCGCTTTCATTTCTGTTTCTAACTCCCAGGTCATTTCCTCAATAGCATGGTTTCTCCACAAAACTTTAACTTGTGGTATGACCTTCGTGCGTAGGACATGCTCCTTCCTATCCAAGATCTTGACAGATACCTCCTCGTACGTTAAGTCTTCGGCTATCTCGTCCGGTTCTAACTCAATAACGTGGTTCGGGTCTTTCACATATTTACGAAACACAGATATATGAAAAACATTATGAACACGAGGCATACTTGGAGGTAACGTGAGTCTATAGGCCACATTTCCTACTCGGTCAAGAATCTGAAATGGACCAATAAATCGTGGATTGAGCTTTCCTCTCTTCCCAAATCTTGTAACTCCTTTCCATAGAGCCACACGCAACAATACATGATCCCCAATGTCAAATTCCACGTCCTTTCGATGAAGATCCACATAACTCTTTTGTCGATCCTGTGCCGTTTGTATACGTTGTCGAATCGTTTGGATCTTCTCTGTAGTCATTCGTACCAACTCTGGTCCCAACAACGTTACTTCTCCCACCTCATCCCAACATACTGGAGAGCGACACTTTCGTCCATACAATGCTTCAAAGGGAGCCACACCTATACTTGCCTGATAACTGTTGTTGTAGGAGAATTCCACCAATGGTAGGTACTTATCCCAACTTCCTTTGAAATCTAGGACACAAAGTCTTAATAGATCTTCAAGAGTTTGAATAGTCCTCTCTGATTGCCCGTCCGTTTGAGGATGGTATGTCGAACTGAACCGTAAATCCGTGCCCATAGCTTTTTGCAAACTAACCCAAAATCTTGAAGTGAATCTTTGGTCACGATCCGAAACTATGGATACTGGCATGTCATGCAACCTTACAATCTCATTCACGTATATACTAACAAGACGTTCAAGGGAATAAGTCTCCCGTATCGGCAAGAAATGAGCAGACTTGGTTAATCTATCAACTATAACCCAAATAGCATTTATGCCTTGAGAAACCGTGGGAAGACCCGTAACGAAATCCATGGTAATGTTTTCCCACTTCCATTTCGGAATCTCAAGTGGTTGCAATGGACCCTTTGGTACTTGATGCTCCGCCTTTACACGTTGACAAGTTAAACTCCTCGAGATAAACTTTGCAATTTCTCTCTTCATATTGTTCCACCAAAATGTATGTCGAAGATCACGATACATTTTAGTACTTCCAAGATGGATTGCAAATGGTGTATTGTGTGCCTCCATCATGATCTTGTACTTCAAATCAGAATCGTTAGGAACACAAAGTCTAGAGTGGACTCGAAGTATTCCTTCTTCATCGATTCTTGCTTCTGGAATAGCACCTTCTTGCACTTTCTTCTTCATACGCATCAGCTCTGGGTCTATAGCTTGAGCAACTTTAACTTTATCGATTAAAGTTGGTTCTACGCGTATACTTGACATCATCGCACTCGTTCCTGCATATGATCTTCTACTCAACGCGTCAGCTACCACGTTTGCTTTTCCAGGATGGTATTGAATAGTGTGGTCGTAATCTTTCAACAGCTCGAGCCAACGTCGTTGCCGCATGTTGAGTTCTTTTTGAGTGAAGAAATATTTGAGGCTTTTATGGTCTGAATATATCTTCACTTTCTCCCCATATAGATAGTGCCTCCAGATTTTTAGCGCGAAAACGACTGCTGCCAACTCTAGATCATGAGTAGGATAATTCCTCTCATATTCTTTAAGTTGTCGCGAGGTGTAGGCTATGACTTTCTCACGTTGCATGAGAACACATCCTAACCCTTTGCCTGAAGCATCGTTGTAGATAACAAATCCATCCGAACCATATGCTATTGTCAGAACAGGTGCCGAAATGAGTCTCCTCTTAAGCTCTTGAAAACTCTTCTCGCATTCTTCGCTCCATACGAATTTGATATCCTTCCGAGTCAGTTGAGTTAACCGGGTAGCGATTCGAGAAAACCTTTCTATGAATTTTCGATAATAACCAGCTAAGCCCAGAAAGTTACGTACATCGGTCACCGTCTTCGGTTGCTCCTAGCTTTGTATTGCTTCAATCTTCGCCGGGTCCACAGATACTCCATGTTTTGACACCACGTGTCCTAGGAATGCTACTTTGTGACGCCCCCAAAATAGGTATACAACACCCATTCTGAGTCGCTAAATACATGGTACAAAAAGCAAACTACAACTTCAATAATACAATTGTCGTGCAAAATACGACAACACATACTGTGAGTTTAAATACAAATATTGTCTTCTAGACAATATTCACACTCAAATAAATTCTCATTACAATTATTCAAACACTATTTTACAGAAATAGTGAGGACTGCTAAAACATCTTTCTAGAACCATCACTCCATACCCCGACTAGATCCTGCTATGTTCTCACCTCCTGAGAAGAAAAATGGAACAAAAAGGAAAAGGGTGAGCTCAACTAGCCCAGTAAAGAATATTATGACTAAGATAATATACAAACAAATTATCGTTAGTCTTCAACAGGGAAAAATATGATAGAATATAATCGACAACAAGTTTTAGATCAACAACTGCAGCGGAAATAGCAAACCATTAGAAGAGTCAAGTAGAGAAAGAATTCTACTATCTTCTAAGATTTAAAAGTCCATCATCAATATTTTATCCCTGTAACATCAATTAATAATCATCTTTATCCAAATATTCATCTTTGCACTACAGGCCAAAGATATTCATTTGTATCACCTGTCAGTCATGTTCATCTCAACACCTGTTCATCTTTGCACTACAGGCCAAAGATATTCATCAAGTAATCATACATCTTTGCACTACAGGCCAAAGATATTCAGTAATATCATCATTTAGGACTGAGAATGATGAAAAATATCTTAAAGAGAACGAATCCAGTGAGACAGAAGGACAAATATTAGGGATTCGTATAACAGTTTATTCAAGATCAATAATACTTCATAATAATCAATTGTGAAGCAGAATTCAAAAATAAAGATCAAAACATGGATACAATCAAAGATAGTAACCATAATAGACATCTTGGACAAAAAGGAAAAATTTTATTTTTCGGTGAATAGTGCCGTATTCGTGAATAGTGCCGTATACGTGAATAGTGCCGTATACGTGAATAGTAACTCCGACACAAAAAGTTTCAAATTTGATAAAAACTTATATCAATATTTTAGCATAATGATATTGAAGAAAATAATATCATTAAGAAGAAAATAATATCCCTTACCTCAAAATATCAATACTTCTGGTCGGAATACCGGTATAAGGCTGAAAGAAACTTGCTCTGATGAATAGAAACTCTCAAAGTATCTAAATACTCACAAAATACACTCAATAATCTAGAGAGAGAAAGAGAGAAAACTTGTTTCTGGTGTGATTTTCAATTCTAACTTAGCCCTCTATTTATAGAAAAATTTTAGTAAGTTTGACCTGCAACCTGATGGCTTTACCTGCTACTATTCCCATCCACCACATTTGAAATATAATTCAGCACATTTCTTTACCAACCACAAGTGGGGCCCACCAATTCTAGAATTTTCTATCAAAATGATAAACTCCAAAAAATCAACAATTTCTGAACCAGTCATCTTGTAAAATTCGTAATAAATCATACGTTTATTTTTAACGGTTCAAAATTTGTGGGCATATACTCAACTTATATATGTATAACATATCCAAAAATTACCACGATCCAATGGTCGGATTAAAAATTATAACCTCCGTAAAATATCTCAAAAACCCTAATTTTTTAATACCTCCATTCCTACAAAAATACTGATAAAAACCTCAACATTAACTCCTTCATTTTTAACCACAAAAATATATCCCTCATTTATATCCACATAAAATAAATATTTCCTTATCATATGAATCAATAATTAATTATTCACAAATAATATTACAGAATCACATTTATGACAACCAGGCCGTTCCCAAGAAAGAGGGGGCTTTCCAATAAGGATTTCTCCTTACTGGCGCGCAATTAGATGACCAAACCTCTCCTTAGACAGAACTTTCTAGACATTACCAATAATGTTATCTAATAATATTATTCAAAAAATATGAATTATTGATCTGATAATGGAAAATACTGTGCATCAACAATTATTGAAATAACAATAATATAAAATATCAATGCAATAATTATTGAATCAATAAAATAAAATATTGAACAATAACTACTTTAACAATTATTGAGTAGTGCCTTCTTACGTAAGAATCAATAATTAGTGCAATACCGTGTGCTACTGTATTTTAATCACCGGGTATTCTAACAGTATTAACGGTAACAACTACGCCGTTATTTATAAATAACTTATACTTGTCATTTTCTTCATCCAATCGCTTTTCGTTATGGGGCCCACACAAGGCTGCGCCGTCGTACGAATATTCCCCGACAGCAAGAATATTCCACGACCAAACGAATATTCCCCGACAAAATGAATATTTTATAACCACTTGCTTATTTTGCAAAATTTGCACATTTCACCCATAACCAAAGTATTATATCAAATTAGCCCCTTATTATTCACAATAATATTTAGAGAAAATTTGATTTTATTCATTAATAAGTTGGGGTCTTACAACCTCCCCTCCTTATGAAATTTCGTCCTCGAAATTAATGTACGTACCTGATGTTTCAAAAAGGTGAGGATACCTCGCTTTTATTTCTGATTCTAACTCCCAGGTCATTTCTTCAATAGCATGGTTTCTCCACAAAACCTTAACTTGTGGTATAACCTTCGTGCGTAGGACATGCTCTTTCCTATCCAAGATCTTAACAGGTACCTCCTCGTACGTTAAATCTTCAGCTATCTCGTCTGGTTCTAACTCAATAATGTGGTTCGGGTCTTTAACATATTTACGAAGCATAGATATGTGAAAAACATTATGAACACGAGACATGCTTGGAGGTAATGCGAGTCTATATGCCACATTTCCTATTCGCTCAAGAATCTTAAATGGACCAACAAATCTTGGATTGAGCTTTCCTCTCTTCCCAAATCTTGTAACTCCCTTCCATGGTGCAACACGTAATAATACATGATCCCCAATATTAAATTCCACGTCCTTCCGATGAAGATCCGCATAACTCTTTTGTCGATCCTGTGCCGTTTGTATACGTTGTCGAATCGTTTGGATCTTCTCTGTAGTAATGCGTACCAACTCTGGTCCCAACAATGTTGCTTCACCCACCTCGTCCCAGCATACTGGAGAACGACATTTTCTTCCATACAACGCCTCGAATGGAGCCACACCTATGCTCGCCTGATAACTGTTGTTGTAGGAGAATTCCACCAATGGTAGGTACTTATCCCAACTCCCTTTGAGATCTAGGACACAAAGTCTTAATAGATCTTCAAGAGTTTGAATAGTCCTCTCTGATTGTCCGTCCGTTTGAGGATGGTATGCCGAACTGAATCGTAAATCCGTGCCCATAGCTTTTTGCAAGCTAACCCAAAATCGTGAAGTGAATCTTGGGTCACGATCCGAAACTATGGATACTGGCATGCCATGCAATCTCACAATCTCGTTCACGTACATACTAGCAAGACGTTCAAGGGAATAAGTCTCACGTATCGGCAAGAAATGAGCGGACTTGGTTAATCTATCAACAATAACCCAAATCGCATCTATGCCTTGAGAAACCTTGGGAAGACCCGTAACAAAATCCATAGTAATGTGTTCCCACTTCCATTTCGGAATCTCAAGTGGTTGCAATGGACCCTTTGGTACTTGATGCTCCGCTTTTACACGTTGACAAGTTAAACATCTCGAGATAAACTCCGCGATCTCTCTTTTCATATTGCTCCACCAAAATGTATGTCGAAGATCGTGATACATTTTGGTACTCCCAAGATGGATTGCAAACGGTGTGTTGTGTGCCTCCATCATTATTCTATGCTTCAAGTCAAAATCGTTAGGAACACAAAGTCTGGAGTTGACTCGAAGTATTCCTTCTTCATCGATTCTTGCTTCTGGAATAGCACCTTCTTGCACTTTCTTCTTCATACGCATCAGCTCTATATCCGTAGCTTGAGCAGCTTTAACTTTATCGATTAAAGTCGGTTCTACTCGTATATTTGATATCATCATGTGGGTACTTGGAGCCTTCATCTCTATCTCCATCCTTTGCAAGTCATACAAAATGGGCCTTTGTGTTAAAAACATTGCACTCGTACCCGCATATGATCTTCTACTCAATGCGTCAGCTACTACGTTTGCTTTTCCAGGATGATATTGGATGGTATGATCGTAATCTTTCAACAGCTCGAGCCAACGTCGCTGCCGCATGTTGAGTTCCTTTTGGGTGAAGAAATATTTGAGGCTTTTATGATCTGTATAGATCTCCACTTTCTCCCCATAAAGGTAGTGTCTCCAGATCTTCAACGCAAAAACGACTGCTGCCAACTCCAAATCATGAGTAGGATAATTCCTCTCATATTCTTTGAGTTGTCGCGAGGCATAGGCTATGACTTTCCCATGTTGCATGAGAACACATCCTAACCCTTTGCCTGAAGCATCGCTGTAGATAACAAATCCATCCGAACCAGATGGTATTGTCAGAACAGGTGCCGAAATGAGTCTCCTCTTGAGTTCTTGGAAACTCTTCTCGCATTCCTCACTCCATACGAATTTTGTATCTTTCCGAGTCAGCTGAGTTAACGGAGTAGCGATTCGAGAAAATCCTTCCACAAATCTCCGATAATAACCAGCTAAGCCCAGAAAGCTACGTACTTCGGTTACCGACTTCGGTTGCTCCCAACTTTGTATGGCTTCAATCTTCGCCGGGTCGACAGATACTCCATGTTTTGACACCACGTGCCCAAGGAATGCTACTTCCTCAAGCCAGAACTCGCATTTCTTCAGTTTGGCATATAGCTTGTTTTCACGAAGCCTTTGCAGTACCAGCTTCAAATGGCGCTCATGATCTTCACGGCTTTTGGAATAGATGAGGATGTCATCAATAAAGACAACAACGAACTGATCCAAATATTCTTTGAATACACGGTTCATCATATCCATGAAGGCAGCAGGAGCATTAGTCAATCCAAAAGACATTACTAAGAATTCATAATGCCCGTACCGAGTTCTGAAGGCAGTCTTTGGAATATCCTCAGTTTTAATCTTCAGCTGATGATATCCAGAACGAAGGTCGATCTTTGAAAAGAATTATGTTCCTTGTAACTGGTCGAACAGGTCATCAATGCGAGGTAGCGGATACCTATTCTTGATAGTGACATGATTCAATTCTCGATAGTCGATACAAAGTCGCATACTCCCGTCTTTCTTCTTTACGAATAAAACAGGAGCACCCCAAGGAGACGTACTAGGACGAATAAAACCGATGTCCAACAACTCCTGTAGTTGGACTTTTAACTCCTGAAGTTCAATAGGAGCCATTCGATATGGAGTTTTAGAAATGGGCTTTGTACCGGGTTCAAGGTCAATAAAGAATTCAACTTCACGTTCTGGGGGTAGACCAGGAAGTTCTTCAGGAAATACATCGGGAAATTCTCTAACAATAGAAATATTATTCAAATCTGACTTGTCTTTGTTCAAATCCATAACATGGGCTAAGAAAGCTTGACATCCGTTTTTCAATAAACGAATAGCTTTGTGGCTTGATATGACAGTGACTGATTTTAGTGGTTTAGTAGTTTGAATTCGTATGACAGGTTGGTTAGGAATATGAAAACTAACAACCTTACGAAAACAATCAATTTTAGCATGATGAGTGGTTAACCAATCAATTCCTAAAATCACATCAAAAGCAAGTATCTTTAAAGAGATAAGATCAACAGGTAATGTGATAGTGCCAACTTGGATCATGCAAGATTTATAAACTGTAGATGTAACGAAGGTTTCACCCAACGGAGTTTCAACAGATAAGTTAAAGTCCAATTTCTCCGGAGTCAAGTTTAAACGTTGAGCACAAGCAGGAGAGATAAAAGAATGGGTAGAACCGGTATCTAGTAAAGTATAAACTTCGCAAGAATTCAAGATTAGCTTACCCGTGATCACCTCGTTCGGGTTTCTCGCGTTTTGGCCAGTCACGACAAACGCCCTTCCAGGAACCGCTGATTTCGACTTATCCAGGACAACTTTTGGAGTCACCATCCCCGCTGAACTTGGTTTTACTACAGAACACTCTCGAGCTATATGACCCTCCTTTCCACAGTTATAACATACCTTGGATTGTTGTGGGCAGTTTGGGCTGATATGTCCCTCTTTCCCACATTTGTAACATACGGCCGGTGGTCGTTCTCCTCCCCTAGAA
This sequence comes from Panax notoginseng, assembly GCA_016801055.1. NCBI lineage: Eukaryota > Viridiplantae > Streptophyta > Magnoliopsida > Apiales > Araliaceae > Panax > Panax notoginseng. The sequence goes on from CM029021.1 coordinate 172,922,642, forward strand.
ACAGTTGATGTTTGTGTTGACGTCTTCACGTTATCATTGTTGTACCTTCTCTTCTTGAAATCTCCTCCCGACTCGCTCCTTCTATTATCACGACCACGATTACCACCAGAGTGGTTACCGCTTTTGTCCGAATGTTTTTCTCCCTGCTGGTTTACATTGCTTCGATGACTGCTGCCACCGGTATGACCCTGGTTGTGGTCCCTCGGTTGCACATACTCATTATCTCGCTCTAATAATTGAGCCCTGTTTACAACATCTGAATATAAAGAAAATTTATGAGAGATAAGATATTGCCGAATCTCGGGTTTTAGACCTCTCAGAAACATCCTTGTCATTCGTTCCTCATTTTCGACCAAATGAGGTGCAAACCTGGATAACTCTGAAAACTTCGCCTCGTACTGGGACACCGTCATGTTGTTTTATTCCAGTCTGATAAACTCTACCTCCTTCATATGACGAATACTTTCAGGAAAGTACTTGTCATTGAACAGTTTTTGAAATGTTTCCCAGGACATGTTGAGTGCGTCAGGCTGGGTACGCTTCACAGACTCCCACCAGTAGTCTGCCTCACCGCGGAACATAAAGGTGGCGAATGGAACCTTCTGTTCCTCCGTGCATCCCAAGACATCGAATATCTTGGTAATTTGCTTGACCCACGTTTCCGCCATGATCGGATCCGGCTTTCCCTTAAATTCTGGTGGTCCCAATTCTTTGAACTGCTTAGCTGTGACAAACCGCGCGTTATCATTTCCACCCGTATTCTGCACACGAGTCTCCCTCGTCTGATTTTGCATGAACTGCAAAAAGCTCCTAAACATTCCATCATTCATCGTTTGCTCGGTAACGTTGTTTACAGGAGGAATATTGCCTTCCTGTTGCACGTTCCCCTGGGTGGTGATCAAAGGTGTCTCCACGGTCTGATTTACTCCATTATTAACGTTCTCAGCTGCCATTCTTAAATACTGCCATAAAACAAGGGTTAATAGTCATGTCATATATTATCCCTATACTCTGACCGACCAAATAAACACCAAATAAACTTAGTCAGGTCATACTAGCGAAGGAATTCCCCGTCTCTCCCCTCCTAGTTCTTGTCTCACATCTCAGCCAGGGATCATATCCCTAAGCTCTGATACCAACTGTGACGCCCCCAAAATAGGTATACAACACCCATTCTGAGTCGCCAAATACATGGTACAGAAAGCAAACTACAACTTCAATAATACAATTGTCGTGCAAAATACGACAACACATACTGTGAGTTTAAATACAAATATTGTCTTCTAGACAATATCCACACTCAAATAAATTCTCATTACAATTATTCAAACACTATTTTACAGAAATAGTGAGGACTGCTAAAACATCTTTCTAGAACCATCACTCCATACCCCGACTAGATCCTGCTATGTTCTCACCTCCTGAGAAGAAAAATGGAACAAAAAGGAAAAGGGTGAGCTCAACTAGCCCAGTAAAGAATATTATGACTAAGATAATATACAAACAAATTATCGTTAGTCTTCAACAAGGAAAAATCTGATAGAATATAATCGACAACAAGTTTTAGATCAACAACTGCAGCGAAAACAGCAAACCATTAGAAGAGTCAAGTAGAGAAAGAATTCTACTATCTTCTAAGATTTAAAAGTCCATCATCAATATTTTATCCCTGTAACATCAATTAATAATCATCTTTATCCAAATATTCATCTTTGCACTACAGGCCAAAGATATTCATTTGTATCACCTGTCAGTCATGTTCATCTCAACACCTGTTCATCTTTGCACTACAGGCCAAAGATATTCATCAAGTAATCATACATCTTTGCACTACAGGCCAAAGATATTCAGTAATATCATCATTTAGGACTGAGAATGATGAAAAATATCTTAAAGAGAACGAATCCAGTGAGACAGAAGGACAAATATTAGGGATTCGTATAACAGTTTATTCAAGATCAATAATACTTCATAATAATCAATTGTGAAGCAGAATTCAAAAATAAAGATCAAAACATGGATACAATCAAAGATAGTAACCATAATAGACATCTTGGACAAAAAGGAAAAATTTTATTTTTCGGTGAATAGGGCCGTATTCGTGAATAGTGCCGTATACGTGAATAGTGTCGTATACGTGAATAGTAACCCCGACACAAAAAGTTCCAAATTTGATAAAAACTCATATCAATATTTTAGCATAATGATATTGAAGAAAATAATATCATTAAGAAGAAAATAATATCCCTTACCTCAAAATATCAATACTTCTGGTCGGAATACCGGTATAAGGCTGAAAGAAACTTGCTCTGATGAATAGAAACTCTCAAAGTATCTAAATACTCACAAAATACACTCAATAATCTAGAGAGAGAAAGAGAGAAAACTTGTTTCTGGTGTGATTTTCAATTCTAACTTAGCCCTCTATTTATAGAAAAATTTTAGTAGGTTTGACCTGCAACCTGATGGCTTTACCTGCTACTATTCCCACCTACCACATTTGAAATATAATTCAGCACATTTCTTCACCAACCACAAGTGGGGCCCACCAATTCTAGAATTTTCCATCAAAATGATAAACTCCGAAAAATCAACAATTTCTGAACCAGTCATCTTGTAAAATTCGTAATAAATCATACGTTCATTTTTAACGGTTCAAAATTTGTGGGCATATACTTAACTTATATATGTATAACATATCCAAAAATTACCACGATCCAACGGTCGGATTAAAAATTATAACCCCCGCAAAATATCTCAAAAACCCTGATTTTTTAATACCTCCATTCCTACAAAAATACTGATAAAAACCTCAACATTAACTCCTTCATTTTTAACCACAAAAATATATCCCTCATTTATATCCACATAAAATAAATATTTCCTTATCATATGAATCAATAATTAATTATTCACAAATAATATTACAGAATCACATTTATAACAACTAGGCCGTTCCCAGGAAAGAGGGGGCTTTCCAATAAGGATTTCTCTTTACTGACGCGCAATTAGATGACCAAACCTCTCCTTAGACAGAACTTTCTAGACATTGCCAATAATGTTATCTAATAATATTATTCAAATAATATGAATTATTGATCTGATAATGGAAAATATTGTGCATCAACAATTATTGAAACAACAATAATATAAAATATCAATGCAATAATTATTGAATCAATAAAATAAAATATTGAACAATAACTACTGTAACAATTATTGAGTAATGCCTTCTTACGTAAGAATCAATAATTAGTGCAATACCGTGTGCTACTGTATTTTAATCACCGGGTATTCCAACAGTATTAACGGTAACAACTACGCCGTTATTTATAAATAACTTATACTTGTCATTTTCTTTATCCAATCGCTTTTCGTTATGGGGCCCACACAAGGCTGCGCCGTCGTACGAATATTTCCCGACAGCAAGAATATTCCACGACCAAACGAATATTCCCCGACAAAATGAATATTTTATAACCACTTACTTATTTTGCAAAATTTGCACATTTCACCCATAACCAAAGTATTATATCAAATTAGCCCCTTATTATTCACAATAATATTTAGAGAAAATTTGATTTTATTCATTAATAAGTTGGGGTCTTACATACTTCCTCCAGCCAGAACTCGCATTTCCTCAATTTAGCATATAGCTTGTTTTCACACAGCCTTTGGAGTACCAGCTTCAGATGGTGCTCATGATCTTCACGGCTTTTGGAATATATGAGAATGTCATCAATAAAGACAACAACGAACTGATCCAAATAATCCTTGAATACTCGGTTCATCATATCCATGAAAGCCGCATGAGCATTAGTCAATCCAAAAGACATGACTAAGAATTCATAATGCCCGTACCGAGTTCTAAAGGCAGTCTTCGGAATATCCTCAGTTTTAACCTTCAGCTGATGATATCCAGAACGAAGATCGATTTTTGAAAAGAATTGTGCTCCTTGTAACTGGTCAAACAGGTCATCAATACGAGGTAGCGGATACCTATTCTTGATGGTGACATGGTTTAATTCCTGGTAATCGATACAAAGTTACATACTCCCGTCTTTCTTCTTTACAAATAAAACAGGAGCACCCCATGGAGATGTACTAGGACGAATGAAATCGATGTCCAACAACTCTTGTAGTTGGACTTTTAACTCCTGAAGTTCAATAGGAGCCATTCGATATGGGGTTTTAAAAATGGGCTTTGTACCAGGTTCAAGATCAATAAAGAATTCAACTTCACGTTCTGGGGGTAGACCGGGAAGTTCTTCAGGAAATACGTCAGGAAAGTTACTAACAACAAGAATATTATTCAAATTTGACGTGTCCTTATTCAAATCCATAACATGGGCTAAGAAAGCTTGACATCCATTTTTCAATAAACGAATGGCTTTATGACTTGATATGACAGTGATTGATTTTAATGGCTTTGTTGCTTGAATTCGAACAACAGGTTAATTAGGAATATGAAAACTAACCACCTTACGAAAACAATCAATTTTGGCATGATGAGTAGTTAACCAATCAATTCCAAAAATCACGTTAAATGCAAGTATCTTTAAAGAGATAAGGTCAACAGGTAAGGTGATGGTGCCAACTTGGATCAAACAAGATTTATAAACAGTGGATGTGATGAAAGTTTTCCCTAACGTAGTCTCCACAGATAAATCAAAGTTTAATTTCTCCAGAGTCAAGTTTAAACGTTGAGCACAAGCAGGAGAAATAAATGAATGGGTAGCACCGGTATCTAGTAAGGTATAAACTTCACATGAATTTATGATTAGCTTACCCGTGATCACCTTGTTTGGGTTCCTCGCATGTTGACCAGTCACGACAAACGCTCTTCCAGGAACCGTTGACTTTGACTTTTTTGGGGCAGCCTTTTGAGTCACCGTCCCCGCTGAACTTGGTTTCACTACCGTACAATCTCGAGCGATATGTCCTTCCTTTCCACAATTATAGCATACCTTGAACTGTTGTGGACAATTTGGGCTGATATATCCCTCTTTTCCACATTTATAGCATATGACCGGTGGTCGTTCTCCTCCCTTGGAACCAGTTGCTGCTGGTGTTGACGTCTTCGTATTATCATTGTTGAATCTCATCTTTTTAAAATCTCCTCCCGACTCGCTTCTTCTATTTTCATATCCACGATTACCACCAAAGTGGTTGCCGTTCTTGTCTGTATTTTTCTTTCTTCGCTGGTTATCATTGTTCTGATGACTGCTGTCACCGATATGATCCTGGTTGTGGTCCCACGGTTGACCGTACTCGTCATCTCGCTCTAATAATTGAGCCCTGTTGACAACATCTGAATAGAGAGAAAATTTATGAGAAATGAGATATTGATGTATGCTATGACGCCCCCAAAATTAGGTATACATCACCCATCTTGGGTCGTCAGATACATAGTACAGAATACAAATATAAATTATTAATACAACTGTCGTGTACAATACGACAAAATATAAACTGTGAGTTTGAATACAAATATTATCTTCTAGAGAGTATTCATACTCAAAAGGAGTCCTCATTACATTTATTAACACACTATTACATTTTATTAACTTCATGGAGTATAGAAGTTAAAATTTCATGGTGATTTCTTTTGTTATTCCATTCTTTATTGTACTCAGTTGGTTAAGTTTTGACTTCTATACTCCATAAAATTTGTGGAATATCCTTGATAATTGCGTTTCATCCAGTATCTTTTCATGAAAATATTCTTCTAAGTATTCTTGAATTTTACTCTACAAAGCAGTATCATGTTGACAATTTGGACGTTGCTAATTCTTGGATAAATTAATTTTTGAACTTGTTTTATTGAATTCTTATATCATTGTCATCATCCTCATGTTTATAAAATGTTAAAAGTCATCTGTGGCCTGTAGTGCATAGATGGACTTGGTATGATTATGACCAGGGATTATTCGGTATAATCATGACCGTAATGTTACAAATGATGTGGTAAAAGTCCTCATTGGCCCGTAGTGCGTTGATGAACAGTTGTTGGCATGATCATGACCATTAATGAATACACGAATATCCTTGGTCGTAGTGCAGGGGTGATTCGATGATGTGGATTATTTTATTAAGCTGAGTCCCAGCGATAGCAGTGTTGAAAAACCTTTTAAATCATAAAAGATAGTAGAGTTTATTTTTTACTTGACTCTTTTAATGGATTGCTTGTTCCGCTGCAGTTAAACTTGATATCTATTATATTTTATCAGTTTAACATTGTTGAAGGCTAATGATAATTTATTCTGCATTATCTTAGTCATAATATTTCTTACTGGGCTAGTTGAGCTCACCCTTTCTTTTACTGTTCTCTTCAGGAAATGAGAACGTAGCTGGGACAAGTCGGGGAACGGAGTGATGGTTCGAATGATAGTATTAGTTAGTAGTCCTCACTATTCTATGTAATAGTATGTTAATAAATGTAATGAGGACTCCTTTTGAGTATGAATACTCTCTAGAAGATAATATTTGTATTCAAACTCACAGTTTATGTTTTGTCGTATTGTACACGACAGTTGTATTAGTAAGTTGTATTTAATTTCTGTACCATGTATCTGGCGACCCAAGATGGGTGATGTATACCAAATTTTGGGGGCATCACAGTTGGTATCAGAGCTTAGGGATATGATCCCTGGCTAGGATGTGAGAATAGAACTAGGAGGGGAGAGACGGGAAATTTCTTCGCTAGTATGACCTACCTAAGTTTATTTGGTATTTAATTGGTCGGTCAAAGTATATAGATAATATGTTATATGTTAATTAACCCTTGTTTTGTTGCAGTATTTGCAAATGGCATCCGAAAATGTTGAGATAAACAATGAAGCACATGAGACCATTGAATCACCAACGATCAATGCTCAGGGTAATGTGCAACCAGAGGACAATAATCCTTATGAAAATAATAACACCGATGAAATGGTGAATGATGGGATGGTCAGAGACTTTATGCAATTCATGCAACAACAAAATAACTCTCGGACGGTCACTGCTAAGCAGTTCAAGGAGCAATTCATGCAACAACGGGCGAGAGCGGCTCCTATCCAAAATGAAGGAGGAAACAATGACAACCCACGGTTGGTCACCGCTAAGCAATTCAAGGAGCTAGGACCACCGGAGTTTTTGGGAAAGCCAGAACCACTTAAGGCGGAGACATGGTTAAAGCAGATCACCAAGATATTTGATGTCTTGGGATGCTCCGAGGAGCAAAAGGTTCCCTTTGCCACCTTTATGTTGCGTGAAGAGGCAGATTACTGGTGAGAATCTGTAAAATGTACCCAGCCTGACGCACTCAAGATGTCTTGGAAGAAGTTCCAAGAACTGTTCAATGACAAGTACTTTCCCGAAAGTATTCGTCACATGAAGGAGGTGGAATTTATCAAGTTGGAGCAAAACAACATGACCGTGTTGCAGTACGAAGCCAAGTTTGTCGAGTTGTCCCGATTTACGTCCCACTTGGTGGATAATGAAGAGAGAATGACGCAGATATTTTTAAGAGGTTTGAAATCGGAGATACGTCAATATCTTATTTCTCATAAACTGTATCTGTATTCAGATGTTGTAAATAGGGCTCAATTAGTAGAACGCGATAACGAGTCAACGCAACCAAAAGAGAGCAGCCGGAAAAATGATAATACTGGTGATAACAGTCATCAAAGCGGTGATAATAAGTATGGAGGGAATCAACATGCCAGAAATGGTAGCCACTTCAATGATAATCATGGTCAAAACAATAAGAATGGACATTTCAAGAAGAGGAAATTCAACAACGATGGAAAGACGTCAGCGCCATCACCCGTTGTTAAGGAAGGAGAACGACCACCTATCATATGCTTCAAATGCGGAGGGGAGGGACACATCAGTCCAAACTACGCGATGCCATCCAAAGCATGCTATAATTGTGGAAGAGAAGGTCACTTAGCCCGATTTTGTCGTTCACCGAAAACAAGTTCAGATAGGATGGAGGCACCAAAGACCGTCCCAGAAAAGCCAAAGCCAGTAGTTTAAGAGAGAGCGTTTTTTTCGTGACGAGGAACCTGAATAAAATTATCACGGGTATGTTAGTCATAAACTCTTGCGAAGTCTATACCGTGTTAGATACCGGTTCTACTCACTCTTTTATTTCACCTAGTTGTGTTCAATGTTTGAACTTAACTCCGGAGAAGTTAGACTTTGATTTATCTGTTGAAATTCCGTTGGGAGAAACCTTTGTTACCTCCACTATTTATAAATCTTGTTCAAATCAACACTTTCACGTTACCTGTTGATCTTATCTCTTTGAAAATACTTGCATTGATGTGATTTTTGGAAACGATTGGTTAACTGCTCATCATGCTTTTCGTAAGGTTGTTAGCTTTCATATTCCTAACCAACCTATTATGCGAATTCAAGTAACCAAATCACTAAAGTCAATCATTGTCATATCAAGCCATAAGTAAAAATCCCCGTTCCTTTCGTTGTTGACTTCCTGGTGTGGAATGCACCGAAGCTAGACTTTCAGTAGGAGACGTTGTAAATGACGATTGCAAGTTGATAGGTATCAATGTGACGTGTTATCCAAATCTTGGATGAGGGTCACAGTTTTGAACGATATTTCTATTGTTAATAAATTTCTTGACGTATTCTTGAAGACTTCTTAGCCTACCCCAGAGCGTAAAATTGAATTTTGTATTGACCCCAGTAAAAAACCCATTTCTTAAACCCTCAAATATTTTTTCAACTAGAACGAACGTATTATGCGCCAAAGACGTTGGTTCGAGCTGTTGAAGATTACGATCATACCATTCAATAACATCGTGGAAAAGCGAACGTGGTAGCTGACGCGTTGTGTAGAAGATCGTATACGGTTACAAGTGCGAATATACGAACCCACGTGAAGATAACGAATATACGATTAAAATCGACTTTAATCGATAAAGTAAAGCCGCTCAAGCTACATACTCAGAGCTGATAAATGTGAAGAAGAAGGTTCAAGAGGGCGTTATTCTAGAAGCAAGAATCGACGAAGAGAGGAAATCTCAACTCTCGATTTAATTGGCCCATTTGAAATCATCGATGAAGTAGGAACTGTGGCCTATAGACTCGTTTTACCGCCAAGTATGTTGCGTGTTCAGAACATTTTTTTACGTATCGATGTTACGTAAATATGTGGACGACCCGAACCACATTATTAATTTAGAACCGGACGAGATAGCGAAAGATTTAACGTATGAGGAGATACGTGTTAACATCTTGGATAAGAAGGATCATATTCGATGCTTAAAGGTTATACCTCAAGAGTTAGAATTTGAAGTGAAGCCAAGGTATCCTCACATGTTCGGCATACTAAGTACGTACGTAAATTTCGAGGGCGAAATTTCATAAGGAGGGGAGATTGTGAGACCCCAGATTTTATGAATAAATATTTAATTTTTCTCGAAATAATTTTTTTTATATTATGGTGTGGATTTGATATAATAGTTATGGGTAGTATTTATAAATTTTATAAAGTATGCAAGTTGTCATATTATATTCGATTGGTCGGGGAATATTCTTTTTATCGGGGAATATCCGTACGACGGTACAATCATTGGTGGACCCCACAACGGAATTATTGTCGGATTGAGAAAACGATAAAAATACTTTATGAAAATAACGGCGGAAGTTTTACCGTTGATACTGTTGAACTACTCGGTAGTAAAAGTACAGTAATACGCGTTGTTGCATAGTAGCACACGGTATTGATTATTGATATTTATGTGAGAAGTCGTTCAGTTTGATTCAATTATTGTTGATTAATAATATGAGTTATTATAACGATAATGACGTTTTGTTTTATTCGTATTATTAACGTAATAAAACAGAAACATCTTTTTATATAAAACAGAATACTTTATTAAAGTTATTCTATAAATAGAATATATTATATTTTATTATGCATAGTGTCGCATAGTATTTTGTATAGTGTTGCATAGTGTTTGCATAGTAAAAATCTTTTTATATAAATAGAATATATTATATTTTATTTTAAAAAAATTTCTTTAAATATGGACCGTCAGATTAAAATAAATCAATCTGGACCGTTCATGAATTAGTTACTATGCATTCCATCTTCCTATAAATAGAAGCTCATTCTTTCATTATTTTCTTACGAATTCACTGAACTCTAGAGAGAAAAACTATAGAGAGAGACTATATAGAGATAGAAGAAAAGTTTTCTGCTACTTCACTACTCTTATATCCAGTTCTTTTATGGTAAGGGGTGTTATTCTTTCTTATTCATGAAGAGAACTGTTGTTATTCCATTTCTTATAATTCTGTTGGAATAACCTGTATACGCGGTCTACCCTATACTTGGTGACATTCTTCTAATATTCTGTTGGAACATCCTGTCTGTGTGTTTTACACCGGACCTGGTTCCGTTTTTATTATTATTCTGTTGGAACATCTTATCTGTGTGTTTTACACTGGACCTGGTTCCATTTTTATTATTATTCTGTCGGAACATCCTGTCTGTGCGTTTACGCCGGACCTGGTTCCATTATTTATTATTCTGTTGGAATAACCTGTCTGTGCGGTCTATCGCATGCATGGTGATTTCTTTTGTTATTCCATTCTTTATTGTACTCAGTTGGTTAAGTTTTGACTTCTATACTCCATGAAATTTGTGGAATATCCTTGATAATTGCGTTTCATCCAGTATCTTTTCATGAAAATATTCTTCTAAGCATTCTTGAATTTTACTCCACAAAGCAGTATCATGTTGACAATTTGGACGTTGTTAATTATTGGATAAATTAATTTTTGAACTTGTTTTATTGAATTCTTATATCATTGTCATCATCCTCATGTTTATAAAATGTTAAAAGTCATCTGTGGCCTGTAGTGCATAGATGGACTTGGTATGATTATGACCAGGGATTATTCGGTATAATCATGACCATAATGTTACAAATGATGTGGTAAAAGTCCTCATTGGCCCGTAGTGCGTTGATGGACAGTTGTTGGCATGATCATGACCATTAATGAATACACGAATATCCTTGGCCGTAGTGCAGGGGTGATTCGATGATGTGGATTATTTTATTAAGCTGAGTCCCAGCGATAGCAGTGTTGAAAAACCTTTTAAATCATAAAAGATAGTAGAGTTTATTTTCTACTTGACTCTTTTAATGGATTGCTTGTTCCGCTGCAGTTAAACTTGATGTCTATTATATTTTATCAGTTTAATATTGTTGAAGGCTAATGATAATTTATTCTGCATTATCTTAGTCATAATATTTCTTACTGGGCTAGTTGAGCTCACCCTTTCTTTCACTGTTCTCTTCAGGAAATGAGAACGTAGCTGGGGCAAGTCGGGAAATGGAGTGATGGTTCGAATGATAGTATTAGTTAGTAGTCCTCACTATTCTATGTAATAGTGTGTTAATAAATGTAATGAGGACTCCTTTTGAGTATGAATACTCTCTAGAAGATAATATTTGTATTCAAGCTCGCAGTTTATGTTTTGCCGTATTGTACACGACAGTTGTATTAGTAAGTTGTATTTGTATTCTGTACTTTGTATCTGACGACCCAAGATGGGTGATGTATACCTAATTTTGGGGGCGTCACAATTTGTATCAGAGCTTAGGGATATGATCCCTGGCTAAGATATGAGAATAGAACTAGGAGGGGAGAGACGGGGAATTCCTTCGCTAGTATGACCTACCTAAGTTTATTTACATGGTATTTAATTGGTCGGTCATAATATAAGGATAATATATGACATATCAATTAACTTTTATTTTGTGGCAGTATCTGAAAATGACATCTGAGAATGTTGAGAATAGCAATGGAGCACAGGCGACTGTTGATTCACCACATATCAATAATCAGGATAATGTGCATCAGGAAGGTGACAATCCTCATGCAAACAACAACACTGACCAGATGATGAATGATGGAATATTCAGAAACTTTATGCAGTTCATGTAACAGCAGGCGAGAGCGGCTCCTGTCCAAAATATAGGTGGAAACACTGAAAACTCTCGGACGGTCACCGCTAAACAGTTCAAGGAGTTGGGACCACCAGAGTTTAAGGGAGAGCCAAAACCACTTATAGCGGAAACATGGATAAAATAGATTACCGAGATATTTGAAGTCTTGAGATGTTCCGAGGAACAAAAGGTTCCCTTTGCCGCCTTTATGTTGCGAGGAGAGGCAAATTACTGGTGGAAATCGATTAAGCGTACTCAACCTGCCGCACTGAAGATGTCTTGGGAGAAGTTCCAAGAGTTGTTCAATGACAAATACTTTCCCGAAAGTGTTCGTCACATGAAGGAGGTGGAGTTCATCAAATTGGAGCAGAATAATATGACCGTGTCGCAGTATGAGGCTAAATTTGCTGAGTTGTCCCGGTTTGCGTCCCACTTGGTGGATAATGAAGAACGAATGACGCGAATGTTTTTGCGAGGTTTGAAACCTGAGATACGTCAACATCTTATTTCTCATAAACTGTGTTTGTATTCAGATGTTGTGAATAGGGCTCAGTTAGTGGAGCGCGATAACGAGTCAACACAACCAAAAGAGAGCAGTCGACAAAATGATAATACCAGTGAGAGTAGTCATCGAAGCGGTGACAACAAGCGTGGAGGGAATCAACAGGCCAGAAATGGTAACCACTTCGGTGGTAATCAGGGCCAAAACAATAAGAATGGTCATTTCAAGAAGAGGAGATTCAACAATGATGGAAAGACGTCAACACCAGCGCCCGTTGTTAAGGATGGAGAACGACCACCTATCATATGTTTCAAATGCGGAGGGGAGGGGCACATCAGTCCAAACTGCGCGATGCCGTCTAAAGCATGTTATAATTGTGGAAGAGAAGGTCATTTAGCTCGATTTTATCGTTTATCAAAAATAAGTTCAGCCAAGATGGAGACACCAAAGGCCGTCCCAGAAAAGTCAAAACCGGTAGTGCAAGGGAGAGCGTTTGTTGTGACCTCACAAAAAGTAAGGAACCCGAATGAGGTCATCACGGGTAAGCTTATCATAAACTCTAACGAAGTCTATACTTTATTTGATACCGGTTCTACCCATTCTTTTATTTCTCCTACTTGCGCTCATCGATTAAATTTAATTCCGGAGAAATTAGACTTTGACTTATCTGTTGAAACTCCATTGGGAGAAACCTTCATTACATCTACGGTTTATAAGTCTTGTTTGGTTCAATTTGGTACCCACACATTACCTGTCGATTTTATTTTATTAAAAATACTTGCATTTGACGTGATTCTAGGGATTGATTGGTTAACTACTCATCATGCAAAAATTGATTGTTTTCGTAAGATTGTTAGCTTTCATATTCCTAATCGACCTATTATGCGAAGTCAAGCAACCAAACCATTAAAATCAATCGCTATCATCTCAAGCCATAAAGCTATTCGTTTATTGAAAAACGGATGTCAAGCTTTCTTAGCTCATGTCACGGATCTAAACAAAAATACGTCAGTTTTGAATGATATTTCTATTGTTAATAAATTTCCTGACGTATTCCCTGAAGAACTTCCTGGCCTACCCCCAGAGCGTGAAATTGAATTTTGTATCGACCTTGAACCCGGTACAAAACCCATTTCCAAAGCCCCATATCGAATGGCTCCTATTGAACTTCAGGAGTTAAAGATCCAACTGCAGGAATTATTAGACATTGGCTTTATTCGTCCTAGTACTTCTCCTTGGGGTGCTCCTGTTCTATTCGTGAAGAAGAAAGATGGAAGTATACGACTTTGTATTGATTATCGGGAGTTGAATCATGTCACCATCAAAAATAGGTACCCATTACCACGTATTGATGGCCTGTTTGACCAGTTGCAAGGAGCACAATTCTTTTCAAAGATCGATCTTCGTTCTGGATATCATCAGCTGAAGGTTAGAACTGAAGATATTCTAAAGACGACTTTTAGAACTCGGTACGGGCATTATGAATTCCTAGTCATGTCCTTTGGATTGACTAATGCTCCTGCTGCCTTCATGGATATGATGAACCGGGTATTCAAGAAATATTTGGATCACTTTGTGATCGTCTTTATTGATGACATCCTTATTTATTCCAAAAGTCGTGAAGATCATGAGCAACACTTGAGGCTGGTACTCCAAAAGCTTCGTGAATACAAGCTTTATGCCAAGTTAAAGAAATGCGAGTTCTGGCTGGAGGAGGTAGCATTCCTTGGGCACGTAGTATCAAGTCGTGGAATATCGGTTGACCCGGCAAAGATTGAAGCTATTCAAAGCTGGGAGCAACCTAAATCAGTGACCGAAGTACGTAGCTTTCTTGGTTTAGCTGGTTATTATCAGAGATTCGTGGAAGGATTTTCTCGAATCACTACTCCATTAACTCAGCTGACTAGGAAAGATACAAAGTTCGGTTGGAGCGAAGAATGTGAGCAGAATTTTCAAGAACTCAAGAGGAGACTCATTTCAGCACCCGTTCTAACAATACCATCTGGCTCGGAGGGATTTGTCATCTACAGTGATGCTTCAAGCAAAGGGTTGGGATGCGTTCTCATGCAACATGAAAAAGTCATAGCCTATGCATCAAGACAACTCAAGGAATATGAGAGGAATTATCCTACTCATGATCTAGAGTTGGCAGCTGTTGTCTTTGCACTTAAAATTTGGAGGCATTACTTGTATGGGGAGAAGGTGGAGATCTTTACGGATCATAAATGCCTCAAATACTTCTTCACTCAAAAGGAACTCAACATGCGACAACGACGTTGGCTTGAACTGTTGAAAGATTATGATCATACCATTCAATACCATCCTGGAAAAGCGAACGTGGTAGCTGACGCATTGAGTAGAAGATCATATGCAAGTACGAGTGCAATATTGTCAACACAAAGGCCCATTTTGTGTGACTTGCAAAGGATGGAGATAGAGTTAAAGACTCCAAGGACCCATGTGATGATGGCGAATATACGAGTAGAACCAACTTTAATCGATAAAGTTAAAGCTGCTCAAGCTACAGACCTGGAGCTGATGCGTATGAGGAAGAAAGTGCAAGAAGGTGCTATGCCGGAAGCAAGAATCGATGAAGAATGAATACTTCGAGTCAACTCCAGACTTTGTGTTCCTAACAACCCTAATTTAAAGTATGAAATCATGATGGAGGCGCACAACACACCGTTTGCAATCCATCCTGGAAGTACCAAAATGTATCATGATCTTCATCATACATTTTGGTGGAGCAATATGAAGAGAGAGATAGCGTTGTTTATCTCAAGGTGTCTAACTTATCAACGAGTCAAAGCGGAGCATCAAGTACCAAAAGGTCCATTGCAACCACTTGAAATTCCAGAATGAAAGTGGGAGCACATTACCATGGATTTCGTTACCGGTCTTCCTAAGGTTTCTCAAGGTATAGATGCGATTTGGGTCATTGTTGATAGATTGACCAAGTCTGCTCATTTCTTACCGATACGAGAAACTTATACACTTGAACGTCTTGCTCGTATGTACATAAACGAGATTGTAAGACTGTATGGTATGCCAGTATCCATAGTTTCTGATCGAGACCCAAGATTCACTTCACGATTTTGGGTTAGTTTACAAAAAGCTATGGGCACAGATTTACGATTTAGTTCGGAATATCATCCTCAGACGGACGGATAATCAGAGAGGACTATTCAAACTCTAGAAGATTTATTAAGACTCTGTGTCTTTGACTTCAAGGGAAGTTGGGACAAGTTCTTACCATTGGTGGAGTTTTCCTACAACAACAGTTATCAAGCAAGTATTGGCATGGCTCCATTTGAAGCATTGTATGGAAGAAAATGTCGTTCTCCAGTATGCTGGGATGAGGTGGGTGAAGCAACGTTGTTGGGACCGGAGTTGGTACGTATGACTACAGAAAAGATTCAAACGATCCGACAACGTATAAAAACCTCACAAGATCGACAAAAGAGTTATGTTGATCTTCATCGAAAGGACGTGGAATTTGATATAGGAGATCATGTGTTCTTACGTGTTGCTCCATGGAAAGGAGTTACAAGATTTGGAAAAAGAGGAAAGCTCAATCCTCGATTTATCGGTCCATTTTTAATCCTCGATCGAGTAGGAACTGTGGCTTATAGACTCGCTTTACCGCCAAGTATGTCTCGTGTTCATAACGTTTTTCACATATCCATGTTACGCAAATATGTGGAAGACCCGAACCACATTATTGAGTTAGAACCGGACGAAATAGCGGAGGATTTGACGTATGAAGAAGTTCCTGTTCAAATCTTGGATAAGAAGGAACATATTCTACGCTCCAAGGTTTTACTGGGCTAGTTGAGCTCACCCTTTTTTTTGTTGTTCCATTTTCTTCTCAGGAGGTGATAACATAGCAGGATCTAGTCGGGGTATGGAATGATGGTTCTATAAAGATATTTTAGCAGTCCTTACTATTTCTGTAAAATAGTGTTTGAATAATTATAATGAGGACTTATTTGAGTGTGGATATTGTCTAGAAGATAATATTTGTATTTAAACTCACAGTATGTGTTGTCGTATTTTGCACGACAATTGTATTATTGAAGTTGTAGTTTACTTTTTGTACCATGTATTTGACGACTCAGAATGGGTGTTGTATACCTATTTTGGGGGCGTCACATACATGGTAATAATGGTAGCATGACTACGGTGGTAGGTAGCGACGTCAAGTCATTTGACCCTCTTTTGGTCAGATAAATAATTTATTTATTATTTTGTTTAAAGTTTAATTTGTTACGTGTGTATTTATTTATAAATTTGCCTTTCAATATAATAAAATTTTTGAAATTTTATTTGAAAACTTAGGATATGTTTGTTTGCAATTATTATAATCTCAAATCTATATTTGTTTGCAAGGATTATACTTGAAATATGACTATTAAAAAGCGTTTTGTTTGTTTTCAAATTTAGACTTAGGACTATTAATCTCGAGATTATAAAATGATTTAATAGTCTTCACATTATAATTATAATCTTATGATTAATAGTCTTGAAATTGTAATCTCATTGATTATAATTTTTGCAAACAAACATAACCTTAGTTTTTAAGTACACATAAATTTGTCATGTCAGCACCCACATCATCAATTTATGATGCGGCAATGTCCAATTGAACTAAAGTGAAAAAAAATTAGCATTGTTATTATCTTATTATAAAAATTAAAAAATTGATCACCGAAATAAAAAATAAACATTAATTTAGGATAATAATTTATATTTAAACCTTCTAAATGTGAACATGAAATGCATCCTAGTCTACCTGGAAGAAGAAAAAGAAAAATTAGAGTTAAATGTGTATGCATTTTTTCCCACTACAATTTGTTTTCTCAAAAGGATTAAGAAAATAAACTAATGG
The DNA here is from genome assembly GCA_016801055.1 of Panax notoginseng. NCBI lineage: Eukaryota > Viridiplantae > Streptophyta > Magnoliopsida > Apiales > Araliaceae > Panax > Panax notoginseng. The sequence goes on from CM029021.1 coordinate 172,940,004, forward strand.
GATTATATTATATCTCTTCTGATTTATCACTATTGTAAAATATAAATATATTTAAAATAACTTTAGTTCCTTCTTTTTTTTAAAAAACTTTTGATTCATAAATAGTTCATCATCTAATGTGAAGCATAATTTTTTATAATAAAAAACACTGTGTTGTTTATACTTTTATATATTATACTATATTAATATATTGATTATAAAAATAATAGCTTAATATTGTAGAATGATTTTTATAAAAAAATTATTTCCTTCTAAAATATATTATTTAACTAATAAATGTATAACTAATTAGTAATAAAAAATAAATAAATTTAGAAATCTATAAAAATAGTTCATCTATTTATATAATATAAATGATAGTATTCATCTTTAAATTAATTAATTAATCATTTATTTATATATTCATATATTTATGTAATAGGTAAAATCTTATTTAAAATCAAATAGTTATACTTATATTATTTAATAATAAAAAATATTATATAATTAAATATTATTATTGTTACCAAGAATATGAATTTTAAAAAATACTAACTAAATTAAAAGAGTGAATGAAAATAAAAAATATTGGTAAATAGATTATTGTGATAGTAAGAATGTAAATGAAAAAATCTTGAAATTGAATAGTAATAGATAAAAAGTAGTTTCTTTTTCTAAATTTTTGTGTTGACTGGCCATTCTAAAATTTAAGAATTAAAAAATAATTTTTTTATTATTATATATAAATATATATAGATTTTTCTTAACGTTTATTTATTAATTAATTAATTTAAATTAGAAGGGTTGCTAAATAGAATCATAAGTTTATGTTCATATTAAATACCAAACATATATAAATATATACTCCCTCTGTCTCAAATTATCTGCTGTTTTAGCAAAAAAAATTTATCCCATAATATCAGTTTTTTCAAGATTTCAATGCATTTTTTCCTTTTGTTTTCTAAGTTTGCCCCTTTACCCTAATTAATGACTGTCATTACTTTTATTCATGCATCTCCTCCCACCAACAAGGATTCATGCGCAGAAAATAAAAAAGTCAGCACATAATTGTATTTTAGTATTTTTATCATACATATTGGTATGTGTGTGGAACTCTAAAAAAGCAGATAATTTGGGACGGAGGGAGTAAAATATAAGAAGGTGAAAAAATAATTTACATTATTATTTTATTTTATTACTTAAAAATTTTCATTAATCGCAATTTATATTACTCATCTCTTACAATTAGAGTAATGCTACAGACACAAACTATTTTACAAATATTTTACAAACTGTTGATATGACATACTCCACCTCAGCATATTGATCAACAAATTATTTCAATATAGTTTTCGGTCCCATACAATATGCTGAGGTGGAGTATGCCACATTAGCCATTTATAAAATATTTATAGAATAGTTTGTGTCTCTAGCATTATTCCTTTCAATTATACTTATCTGGTAGCACATATCCCGGTAAATTTGGGATACAAGCAGTGGGGTCCATCCAACAAGAATACCGCCATTCCCCATAAAAAGAGTCGATGCGCCACCGCTATCGCCGGTGCCGAGCGGCGCCGTTACAGTTCGGCAGTCGAGTTTTTCACATTCTTGGCTAGGTACGTACTTGTCATTATTTTTTCAAACATCAGCCAATCACACCAAAAATATTGTACTATATGTCAGAATATTTACCCAAACAAGAATGTGTATGCAGGATCTTAGATTTTGTTTTTGAGATGGTAATTATACTTTTTATACAAGTTTTGAATTTGCATGCCTGATGCCTTTTTATATTAATATATTTATGTTTGTTATACGTGGAATCAAAATATAAAAACTATTATAATTATTTTCGAATTTTCGAATTTTCAAAAGTTAGTTTTTGGAGAATAGATGAAAGGAAACAAGTTATGGAATTAAAACAAATGGAGTAGTTGGCCTTTTGTATTCATGGATTTGATTCAATTTTGTTTGTCAATGTTTTATTTAACTTTTCTTTGACTACGATATTGAAAGAAAAAAGGATGGATAAATAAATAATGAAGAGAAGAGGCATTAATTAATAATTTAGAATAAGTCACCTGTCTGCACCCTGGGAGATATGCTATGGAATTCACTTGAATTGGGATACTTTGTCTACCATCAACAAAGCATATGAAGCGATATAAAGCTAGCTTAGAGAAGGCAAGAATCTCTTGAAAGTTAAGCAATGGAGTGTAGGGAAGAAAGCACTGTCCACAAAGCCACTTTTAAACCAATAATTAGCACATATTCAACATTCCCATCAGGTCAATGAAGGGAACCCAAATATGCTTATTTAATGTCTTAGCTTATATAGAAACTATTTTCCCAAACAAGAAAGGGTCTTAAATGAATACAATACATGTCATAGCATATGTTGTGAACATCCGTGGAATGGTCTGTGATTAAGGGTGCTTTTGCACTAATAAGTTTCAACTGTGAAGGTGGAGGAACAAATTGAAAAGGTTAGAATAGACTCACTTGTACTTGATATTGCTTCTGTGCCATAAAGCGAAGCATCTGGTTCTTATCTATATAATTATTGAGATTTCTTAGAGAATGGTTAAAGGAATTAAAACTATTGCCCCAAAACAAGGCTGTATTTTGAAGGGAGCTCATAGAGGACATTTGAATCTTATGTATGACTTTTTTGGTTTTATTGTTATCAAGTTTGTTGAAGTTTTGAATTGCTCTGTAGTATTTAGCCTGCTTTTGCTGACAGTTATAATTCAGATACCACTATAAAAAATTCCTTGGACCACCCTACAAAAGTAGAATTCAATTATAGATATTCCAACACATTCAGAGAGAGAGAGAGAGAGAGAGGGAGAGCTATTATACTTATGCAAAAAGTGAAGGGATATCATTAGCTTCATGTAAGATAAGGTTGCACCATACAATACACTAAGAAACCCTTCTTGGGAAAGACATGGCAATGCTAGTGGAAGGGAGATAGAGATAAAGGATAAGCAAAAATAAAATGTTGTCTGAGAGGGTTACAACTCGGAACTGCAGAGAAGTTTGACACTGCTTCATGTAATTCTTTTTCGTAGTTCACTTTCATTATACAGCACCACCTGAGAGTAAATTTTTTGAATTGTTTAGGAAAATGATATAATTAGGGTTCAGAGAAATGAAGTATAGTTATAATGTCTATAGATTTTGCTTACCATATTCCCTGGGTGTTTTGCATTTATAGCATTCTGTCCTACTGGCATAGTTGTGTACACCACATCCTAGCCTGGACAAATCCAGACACACTCATATTAGATATGTAGGTCACATAAAATGGCAAATATTTTCATTGTTTTTAAAAAAGTTATGATTATTATTATCAACTAAAACTGCAAATAATCATATGGTATACCCAGAAAAATGTAGATAAAAAGAAGAATTTCAAAGAGTTCTAGGTGTATTAAAGCAATGCAGATATATTACCAACAATAATAGAAAAAAATTGAACTCACCTATTGCAAATCCAGTCACCAGTTTTCCAACCAGGAGGAACGGTGTTATCGTAGGCATACCCTCCTGAACCCATCATGCTAGCTCCATACCCGTAAAAATCTTCTTTTAATGCACCACACCTGAAGCAGTTTGTTCTGCTAGCATAGTTGTGTGCTCCACAGTTCATGGCATTGCAGTACCAGTCCCCAGCCAAGACTTCTGGTCTACTTATGCCATACGATGAGATATCAGTATCACCTCCAAACTTAGGGAACCTACAACGTTGGCATGAGTCTCGTTTCTTGAAATTCAAATGCTGGCATGACCCACACATCCAGTCTCCGCTACTCATCTTCTCCCTTGGGATGTCTGAACGTAACTGAAAGGAGAAAATTTTAGAATTTAAGCGATCTGATTCATTTTTTTCATCTTCTTCAAGCTATGTATAGCTGCTAAAAAAACAAAACAAGAACATAATAGATGAAGTGCCTAGCGCCATGTATCTATTATATATACGTACTAAAAGGGATTAAGAGAGGGACTCTTCTACCATACTGTTAGCTGTTAATACTGAGCAAAATGAAATTTTTACAAAATATACACCAACCCTAAAAATTTTATAAACGTTTTCCAGGAAAATGCCAAACGGATGCTTGAATAGAAGGATACATTTTGCATTAGAGGGGTTCAACTTAGATTGAAAATTTTCTGATTATGATGGAAATGGTAGAGAAAAATTAGAGATCCTAACCTAGGAAATTATCTAGATAGAGAAAACACGTTTTGACTAAAAGGACTTACCGCAAGAACTTGAATGGAGGCTTTAGAGTAGTAGTATTACTTGTAGTACTAACAGTAGAGATATGTTAATGGAGTTGGTGATTTTGATGAATGGGTTCGTATAGTATATATATACTTGCTCAGGCCTCAAGAATGGGCCCATGAGTGGACCTTTTCATGTCATAAGAGATTTGGATAGTCTCCTTAGGATGTGATTCTAAAAGTAAAAATTTATGAAAGATAGATAAACCTCTTACTTCTCTGCAGCCTTCTTTTAGGAAGGTAGTGTGTGAAAAGGAAGGGCTTCCAAAGGTGTAAGATTGGTAAGTGCATGCATAAAAACACATATTTTTTCATATTTTGTTCCAATTATGCCCCTTCTTTACATGATTCCCCATGCATTATTTGAATTAAAAGGCTTTCAAGTATTATTCTCCCTTTCGCTATATCCATTTCTGGAGGTATTATGAGGGGAAGCTGTTATTTGAAAGTGTGGGAATAGGGATATATTACCTCCATCTCTTGCTCACATGGATGGCCCCACTTTTATAAGGACATGGATGCTTACATGGATTCCACATAACCTTGCAACCTGCGTACAGACTTGGTCACTTGGCTTATATAGTTCCGGTCGACACGGTTCAGGTTGGAAGGTAAAATAAGTAGAGATAGTTTCCTATTGGGAATCAATTCCTTATAATGCACATCCATTACCACATTCTATTCTTCTTTGCTTGTTTTGATTCCTTTTTTCTGCAATAATTCAAAAGCCATTTGAAGATTCATATCCAGTGGCATTTTTTAGGGCTTTTAATTACTTTATGCATGTGTATATACATTTGTACAGTGACAATACAAGCTATAAACCATATATATCTGCACCAAATAAGCCCTTTCATGTATGCTTACTGTAACTCGTAGGAATGTTCAAACTTCAAATAACTTTGTGTGCTAATTATCCTTTTGGTAAATTCATATTTACTCCTTTGGATCATTAACTTGCAATGTTATATAAAAATATAACTTGAGCCACTGTTCCATAGGTTATTTTGTATTCATCTTTGATGGTTTGTGTTTAATATACTGGATATAAACAGAGTTCATACAGATAATAGAATGGTAAAAGATTACTGTTTGAGTGCACCTAAAGTCATTTTTTCTTGGGTTATGCTTCAAAATTATGTTATACTAATTGAAAAGCATTAATCAATACTTGAGGTTTTTTCTCCAGTATCAATTATGTTCAATATCAAAGCTACAAGCTTAAAGACAAGTGTGCTAGCATTCTTGTAGACTTGTACAAAGGGTATAATGTCTTCACTTGCATGATAGTTAATTTGCTATGTCATTATTCTCCACGTAAAATTTATTTAGGGATGTTCAATTCATTAATTTTAATATTTTTCATATTTGTTCCTTAATTGAGTAAAGTAGATAAACTTGTTTCATGTTCAATTTATTATTTATTTTTTACATAATTGTCCTTAATTGAGTTAAAGTTGACAAAATAGTTTGCACTCAAATCACAAGCGTTAACACTAACAAAAGTTAACTGCATGCATGAAAGTATTTTAATCAAAGCACATGAGTGCATGCTATAGTAATTCATGACTCATCCCAAACACAAAACATACACACACAAAAGCAGTATAAAAAAGTACATGGTACATGCATTTTTTGTTTGAGTAATGTTATGTACACAAATTATACACAAAAAACTATGCACAAATAGCATTAAAAAAAAGAGAAAATAGGAAGCGAGACCTATCATTGGATGTTTGACATATTTTCATTAGTATGCAATACATGGGTCCTACTCTTTGCGTACAATTTTTTGTGTATAGTTGTGGATATAATATTATTGTTTCTGTTTAACTATCAGTTATGTCACCCAATTAGTCCCAACCCTGGCCCTGTTTCGTGCATTTCTGATAGCTATAGAATTTGCTAGAGAGCAAATTTTGTTTGGATTGGTCATCAGCAAATGCATTCTTCTGTCTTCAGAGGTATTCATCATCTTCTCTTTTCATTCAAAAAACTTTTTTATTCCGTGATTGTAATTCAATGTAATTTTCATGAAGAGAACTTAGCTTATTTTACAAGGGTATGACTATTTCCACAAATTATTTTGGTAAGTTCACATACTATTCATGTGCGACGAACTTTAACTTTGTGGAACTTCGGAAATAGCAAGACAACACTAGAATGCATTTTTTTCTTCTTCTTCTTTTGGATGGTTAAATTTACAGTTTATGATTCATAGAAACATAACATACAAGCAGGAGGCTTGTCCTACATAAATGCATATCACATTTTATAGGAAGTGCATTAGCAGTTTTCTCTAAAAGCTGCCACATATTGTTGGTTTGTTGTCAAATTACTACGAATAATGTTGTCTTGAAAAAGGAACAACATTACAAAAATTATTTTTATAATCTATATACTTGTAAGAAAGCCACAAATATGTATAGTGAGAAGTACATTAAAATTGGATATTTATGCAACCAATAGATAGAAGAGATGAGGTCTTATTTAATACGTATCTGTAATTGTTGAAACTGCTAGAAAGTCAGTTCCCAAGGGGACAATTTAATGACTGTAGAGCCAACCCATAACCATTAGGACGTGGCTTCAACCATTTCTCCAACAACCCAAAAAAGCGCAACAAGTCCAAACATCCAAACATGGCTTGAAGCCAAGTCTAAGACTGGCGCCAACAACTGAACGACAAGGCTCTTTTTTTTTTTTGGGGGGGGGGGGGGTTGGGGTGGGGGTGGGGCCAATGGACTAGGGCAGGGGATTCTGTACCAAAAAAGAAGAAGAAAAAAAATCTTAAAAGTTGGCAACCTATATAACAAGCTGGTTAGATGGAGTGTTGTTGCCCTACCCCCCTTGTGGGCACCAAAGAAAATGAAGAAATTATGCGTCCCTATTGAGCAACAAACTCTTAAGTCTCCCCAAGAATATACTCAAGTTGGAGCCTGGAGGGCCTTTGGATCAATTAGAATGTCCATTGACCATGGTGGCTGGGCTCACATTGTCTGACTTGTCAAGTTTAGTGGATCCCACATAAGCCCATATGCTTGCGTGTTGACCTAGGATTTGATAAGGAGGAATCCTAATCACCATTTTTTGTTAACCAGACAAAATGAATATTCTGCATGAAGAAAACCTTAGACAAAGGCCCACCCGGCACCCAGGCTCCTTTATTCTATATATCTGTGACTATTAATTCTTAATGGGGGCCAGTTCTCCTCAATAATACTGCGGGAATCCACATCCTCCTATCTGAGATGCGAAAAACAGCCGCTTCTTTTGATTTGAATATTCCTTTGTGCTGCTGTGTTTTGTAGTAGTATTCTGAGCTAATGCTGAAAATATTTAACAGGATTTTAACATTGATTTGCTCTCACTGCCCAAGTGCAGTTATTATACTCTTCATCTTCTTTTTTTTCCTGTTTTAGAAATGACTACTCAATTAATATATATATATATATAGAGAGAGAGAGAGGTTGTCTCTCTCTGGCGCTTTCTGTGCTATATTGACAGATAAAATCGTCGTTATAGCTTGTTCGTTTTTAGTTCGCTTCCTATAGTTTGTTAGAGAGACGACCGTGTATATATATATATATTGTGTTTGTTTTAGATATAATGTTACATATTTTTCAGATTTGATGTTATACGTTTTAGTTCATATGACAATTTCACAGACATTAACAAACTATTTGTTGTCGTGTCGTTTATTTGATAGGTAGGGAGCATGTGAGTTTCTTCGACAGTAAAGATGATTTGAGTTTCAGTCCTGCATTAAAGATGCCACTACTTATTCCGTATAACTTACTTGGCACCAACTGCATTACATTCATGATTTGATTCATGGTGGACTTGCTTTCGGACTTGTTTGTATTAACATGCCTCACATGTATGAACATTGAGGTATTTATATTGGATTCCCATAACACTAAATACATTAAGCTAAAATAATCTTGTTTTTTTAGGATTAATTAAAAGATTGAATTAAAAAATATAATTTGAACTATAATTATACTCTTACTAATAATAATATATTTTAAATTATAATTTAAATTTGTTTATACATCAAAAAATAATGAACAATTAATTATAAACTTTTAAATACTGCTAAAATAAGTTAGGAAGTTCCTAGTGTTTCACCATGTTCTTCCTAAGTGAAATATTTGAGAATCAAATTATCATTTAGAAAAAGGTTGATAAATGGATAAATTGTGCACAACGTTTATAAGTATATATGTCAAATTAAATATTCTTGTGAAAGTCTTATATATTAAATTTACAAATTGTGTAGAAATATATTTGGCAAAATTATGAATTTAACCACTATAATTGACAAGTTTTACTTAATGCACAACTAAATTTTTAATTTTATGAATTATTTCATTAAACAAATTAAAATTTTACAATTGAATCAGTGTATTAATTGAAGCTTAGTTCTGTTAAATTGAACTTTTTCATACGTGGCATTTTAAAAGAAAAGAAAAGAAAAGAAAAATAACTCAGCAAAATAATCCAATCCCACTGATAACACTAGCAGAACACCCACTGGCAAGAAATTGAATTTCAGCAATGGATTCCTTCGACGATTAAACCCACTGGATCGGAACTACAACTAAAGGAATCAAGCCTTCTACATAAAGGTGACCACATCTTCCATGCCCTGTAAGACTTTTGCCCAAGCCCCCAATTGCCTCGAAAGCTCAATCTCAGGCGCCTCACCTCCTGCAATCAGAAACTTCTTATTCACTAAACACCTAACAACACACAAGGCGTCATGCAAGCTCCGCTCTGCCTCGTCAAGAACCAACTGATTCGACCCACAAACCAACACTGTGGTTGTTCTACCCATTTCCTTAATCCCAGTAATCTTCACAATTTTCCCATCTTCAAGTGAAGCCTCCTCAACCAAATCAGCAAATTCCAACTTCTCTGCACGAAAATGCTCAATATTCGCAATGGGTAAACAATTCAATGTCTTAGTAATAAACTCAATCTCATCACGTCACCAAAATCTTCGCCTTGGCCAAATAATGAAGTGACAAATCCGTAACAGCATCCCTCAAAATACTCTTCTGGATCAACAACACATTACACCCAGTTGCCTTGATCTTCTTAATCATACCCAAAATGTAATTCCTCTCTTCCTTCAATATCCTATCCATCTGGGTATAATTCGAAACAACAATAGACTGCTCAATATCAGTTTTTGGAGGGGAAATCTGAAACTGTATAACAGCAATTTTTGTATTTTCGACCCGGGTCGGACCTCCAGCAACGCACCGGCGATAACGACGACGGTGGTGGTTCCGTCACCGGCAATGATGTCCTGGGACTTAGAAAGTTCGACCAGGAGAGGACTTCCATCTTGTGGCGTTGGTTTTGATGGCGGTGAGGGTTTTGGCTCTGACGGCGCGGTGGAGGCGGAGGGTGGGGAGAGATATGGGGAGGAGGGTTTGAGAATCTTCGGTCCATGTGAGAGATTGGGGTGTAGGGAGAGATCTGGGGAGGAGGGTTTCATACTGGAGAGGATTAGGGAGACGAGTAAGAGACGGAAAGTAAGAGGAAGATGATAAAGGGAGAGTGAGTGAGGAGAGAGAAATAAAATAAAAATAGGTCATGTCATTTTTTATTTTTATTTTTTTTTAACGTTTATGTAGATAAAAATTTAACGACGGTGACTTAAAAGTTGACAGAATGACTTAATTTAGTAAAAAAAAAAAACAAGTCAACGTATGTTAATTTTAAATTTAAAAATATATCAAGTTAATTTTAAAAAATAAATAATAATTTTATATTTTGGAACGGATAGAGTATTCTTTCACGTGTTTCTCTTTTAACGGCGGCTTGGCAGTTATCAAACTTTTAAATTCCAATAAAAAGCAGACGTTAAATCCGAATAATCAGATTCATCAATTAGACATTAAAACTCGTTTGTTTGGTGAAAGTAAAATTAAGACTTCAAATCAATAGCCTCCATTAATATTTTATACTCAAACTTTCGCTTTTATCACGTTTAATTTGTGCACTTCTCTCTTAGTTGATTTAATTTTGTTGCACACAACCTTTTTCACATGGACCTCTTTTTGATCTTCAAAGTTCTCTTTTAGAGCACTGAAGTATTGTTCTGTGAGCACTTTTTAAGTGTCAAATTCTTCATGATTTGGAATTATATAATCATCAAGGGGTTAAATGTAAAATAGATCATAAGATTTAAAAAATGTTCAACATACATAATATTTTATTTTATTATATTTCACCATCAATTTTTTTCCATACTAATTTTGCCTTATTTTCATTGCATATATATATATATGGGGATCAAGTGGATACCCTTTTATTTAACATACATTGCTTACCATCTTTAGCAACGGACCGGACGACGATTCGGTCCGTCGCGTATATCAGAGAATCGTTGTCTTAATTTTTAGCGACGCATCGAACCGTCGTCATAACATATAAACCGTTTATCTATTCTATAACGACGGACCAAACCGTCGTCCGATCCGTCGTTAAAGCTAGTGAATATAGTATGTAAAATAAAAAGTTATGCATCAGAAATGGAATATATATATATACACCAGAATTCTAAAAATACTCTTCAATTTTTTGTCACGTGTATCGTCAAATAAATAAATATTCCTCCATGATATGATCAAGAATTCTCCTAATTGTTATAGAATTATTATCACCCTTAAACTTTTGTAACAACAGACACGGATTCACCGTATCAGCTTAAAAGGCTTTGATATTTAAGAGTCGTTCAAAATGACACGAAACGATAATATTCTGAAATCTATCTAGAAAAAGGGGAAAAAAAGAACAAAGACGATGAAACAAAACTGAAATATTTTGTTTATCTAATAAACATATATAAATATTGCAAGTTATTCCGATACGGAATAAGTCTAAGAATATATAAATAGATTTTCAATAATGTTCATCAAATAATGTGATTAATTTTTTAGATAAAATTGTAAACAATTTATTGATAATACAATGTATGATATTATATTTTGGCTTATTTTTCCCATATCAAAAAGTTTGGCCAGAATCAATTATAATTATTTTTAGGGTAATGCTAGTGTCATAAAATTTTGATTAGGTTACTTGTGAGGAAATTTAGTCTTCCAACATATAAAATGCATAAAAGCAGAAGAAGAAATTTGTTGTTTTTCAAAGGCACACTAGCTAAGATTTACATGGGGGGTTAAATGAAGTATTACCAGATAATTAATAATGAAAGTTCGATTACTTATGCACAACGGAATATTAAGGGGTGTTTAATAAAAACTGAATGAATCTGAATCTGAATCTGAATAAGCTGAATCTGAATGAGCTGAATCTGAATGAAAAAAGTTGCTTGATAATTGACATGTTTGAACCATCTGAATAACAATTTTTTACTCTTTTACCCCTCTTGATTATGTTGAACAAATATATTATTTAAAATAACTTTTATCATAATAAATTAATTATAATACTATTATAAGGAAAAAGTAATTATATAAAAAATAAATATATTACCTATTTATATTTCAGTGTATCATATTTTAAAATTGAATAGATAACTAGTCATTCAGAACTATCTCATTTACCTATCTATCTTCCTCTCTCCTCGATCACTTTTTGTTCCTGGCAAGAATCAATTTCTCATCCTCATAACATAATTAACACAAACACTCATGTTAAAATTATAGGATCACATACACGCACACAAACGATAGAGAATTAAGAAGAACACAAGAGATTTACGTGGTTCCCCAATTTGGGTACTCCACAGGCGGCGGCTTATTGTTTATTGATGATTTATTGGTTACATAGGGCTTTACAATATATAATATATATATACATACTAATCCTATTCCAACCCTACTTCATATTATGGTCAATTACCCATAATACCCAATCCAATTAACAACCAGCAAAATAGAGTTGCCGACGCAGCGCGGCCCGCGCTGCTCCAAGGGCTTCCGCAGCGTGTCCCGCCCTACTAGCCCAGACGCCTCCTGCCGAGACAGCGCGTCCCGCGCTACCTTCCTGCTAGCTCCAGCGCGCCCCGCGCTACCATGGCAGTACCATACCGCGGGGGGGGGGGGCTCGCACCCCCCCGAGACCTCCGGTGCAACCCTGAAAGGCTAGTGCTTCGCTCCGCTCCGCACTAGCCTTTTCAAATGGCTTCAACAACTCACCAATCCATAAGAAGAACACATTCACAAGGAAACTTTTTAATAACAACTCTTTAGTTTTTGATTTAATATTAGAATATATTCAAAAACAAAAATATGAATAATATAAAAATTGAAACAACAAGGTAATCAACAACAGATTGTTGGGTAGAATAAATTACTTCTCTCTCTATACTTCATCTAGTTCATGCCATTATTCCACCCATTCATTTGCACACGAAAAATTAAACTCGTTCTGCAATTAGCAACTCCATCCCTAAACCAATTGAATTTTAAAGAGCGAAGGACAGCGATCGAGAAGTATATATCTTTTGGAAAAGAATTGATGTACAGAAGATCTATCCAAATTCAAATTTGTTATGCTCCATAATTACCAGAGACTCATCAGAAAAACGAACTCGCCAGAAAAGAAGTTGAGGGAGCTTTAAACAATCTCACGGATAATAGTTTACAAGAGAAAGGAAATGTTATCACTCTTGATTTCATTCTGTTGTTGGAGGGTGTAACAGTAAAAGGTTATTCAGCTGTTCTTTTGAGCGAGTAAGTTAGCAATATTTGGTTGATTCGGTCAGTGCAAGTAAGATCTATTCAGAGAGATATTTGTTTCAATCAAACGGTCTTAATAACTTACTAGCTCATTCAGATTCAGAGCTATTAAGTCCCATTCAGAACCAATCAAACAGTCCTTTAGTTTGAAAAATCCCTTTAAAGATTTTAAAAAATTATCGGCTCTTAATTTAGTCTTTATGGAATTAAGTCACACAATAATGAAAATTAATTGTAGAAAAGTAAAGACGGAAAAGTAAATGACACATGAGATTTTTAAGTGGTTCGGAATATAAATGACTCGTAGTCCACTATTATACTTTGCGAGAAGGAAATTTACAAATGATGCAGGGGTTACTTGGACCAGATCACTAAGATCTATTATAATATTGAATCACTAAGATTCTTTTAAGTCACTAAGTCTTGGCAGATGTCACTAAAACAAAAGGGCCACTCAAACCTCTTCAAGTCATTTAGACTTGGTAACAAGAGGAAGTGGTTAGCATGAAGTTCATTTTTGAGTAAGTTGGTCAATTAGCCAATAGAGTACTGACACACAGGCGAGACTCTATGTGTGTCAGCATTCTATTGGCTAATTGATCAAGTTATTCAAAAATGAACTTCATGCTAACCGGATCTGTAACAAGATGATCACTTAGACCAGCGAATCACAATAAGAAAGATGATTTCTGAGTTGCTACTAAGTGGTGTTAGACACAACTTCTGAATGACTTAGTAGTAAAACAAGATATTCTTCTTTCGTATAGTAGAGCTTTCTTGAAACTTGGGCAGAGGTTCAACTTAATGTTTGTGATTCGTATTGTTTGATTGAATTTTCATGCCTTTTTATAGATGTCCTCAAGACTTTCCCGTTGTAAAGTTTTTGTTGTGCATTTAATGCTCCGATCTTATAAGATTTTTGATGTTGACTTTCAAAGTGGATGTGTCAGCTTACTTTCGGCTCTTATAGGTCATTTCTGACTTCTGCAGTACCTACCACGTGGTGATGTCACATCAGCACACTAGTTGTTAGACACATCTTATGTAAGACCTCGAATTTTATGAAATAAAAGTATTCAATTTTTGTAAGACCCCAAATTATTAATAAATGAAATTTAAATTCCCTCTATTTATTATTTTGAAATAGTAAGTGTTAAATTGATTAATGAGGTTAGTTATGGGTAAAATGCGCAAATATTTCAAATAAGCAGGTGGTTATAAAATATTCATTGTTGTCGGAGAATATTCGTTTGGTCGTAGAATATTCTTCCTGTCGGGGAATATTCGTACGACGGCGCAGTCTTTTGTGGGCCCCATAACGGAAAGCGATTGGATGAAGAAAACGACAAGTATATGTTGTTTATTAATAACGGTGTAGTTGTTACCGTTAATACTGTTGAAATACCCGGTGGTTAAAAATACAGTAATAACACGTGGTTGCACAGTAGCACACGGATTGCACAGTATAGCTGAATTATTGATTCGTACGTAAGAAGGCACTACTCAATAATTGTTACAGTAATTACTGTTCAATATTTTATTTTATTGGTTCAATAATTGTTGCATTGATATTTCATATTATTGTTGTTTTAATAATTGTTACTGCACAGCATTTCCCATTATCAGATCAATAATTCATATTATTTGAATAATATTATCAGATAACATTATTGACAATGTCTAGAAAGTTCTGTCTAAGGAGAGGTTTGGTCACCTAATTGCGCGCCAGTAAGGAGAAATCCTTATTGGAAAGCCCCCTCTTTCCTGGGAACGGCCTGGTTGTCATAAATGTGATTCTGTAATATTATTTGTGAATAATTAATTATTAATTCATATGATAAGGAAATATTTATTTTATATGGATATAAATGATGGATATATTTATTTTTATGTGGATAAAAATGAAAGAATTAAAGCTGAGGTGTTTTATCAGTATTTTGTCGATGTGGAGGTATTAAAAATCATCCGTTTGTAGATTTCAGATATTTTTGGTTTGGAATTTGGAAAAACTCAAAGCTACAAAGTTGTAGAGAATTTGATTTCAGTCAGAATGGACATAAAATTCGTATTTTTCTGATAAACGGTCTATTTTTTATGAATTACTGAAGTTTCGGAAAATAAAATGATTTTTACTAAATTATGGGTGGGACCCACTTTTTGGTTGGTGGTGAATATGCATGTGGGATGCTGGAAAATTCAGATTTTGCATGCCTTGATAGTCATGGTCTTAGCATACGTAAAGAAAATAAAATAAAATAATATATTTTATTATTTTAGTCTCCTATGGCGTTCTAACATTTTCCTATAAATAGAGGGCTAAGTTAGAATTGAAAATCACACCAGAAACAAAGTTTTCTTTCTTTCTCTCTCTATATTATCGAGCGTATTCTTGTGAGTATACTTTGAGTGTTGCTATACGGTGCGAGTTTCTGTCAGCACTATACCCGAAATTCAGTCAGAAGTACGATTATTTTGAGGTAAGGGATGTTATTTTATTCGAAAATGATATTATTTCTTCAATATCATTATGCCAAAATATTGGTTGGAAATTTTTATCAAATTTGAAACTTTTCACGTCGGGGTTACTATTCATGAGTTACTATTGACGAGTTACTATTCACCGAAAAATAAAATTTTCTTCTTTTCGTCCAAAATATCTATTCTGGGTACTAGCTTTGATTGTATCCATGTTTTGATCATTCTTGAATTCTACTTCACTATGAATAATTATAAGGTATTTTTGGACATGGATAAATCGAAATACGAATCCTTAATATTTGTTATTTTGTTTCACTGGATTCGTTTTCTTTAAGATATTTTTCATCATCCTCAGTACTAAATGATGATGTTACTGAATATCTTTGGCCTGTAGTGCAAAGATGAATGATTAACTGATGAATATCTTTGGCCCGTAGTGCAAAGATGAACAGGTGTTGATATGAACATGACCGACTGGTGATACAAATGAATATCTTTGGCCTGTAGTGCAAAGATGAATATTTGATTAAAGATGGTTATTGATTGTTGTTACAGGGATAAAATGTTGATGATGGACTTTTAAATCTTAGAAGATAGTAGAACTCATTCTCTACTTGACTCTTCTAATGGTTTGTTGTTTCCACTGCAGTTATTGATTTAAAACTTGTTGTCTATTGTATTCTATTAGATTTTTCCCTGTTGAAGACTAACGATAATTTGTTCTGTATTATCTTAGTCATAATGTTCTTTACTGGGCTAGTTGAGCTCACCCTTTTCCTTTTTGTTCCCTTTTTCTCAGGAGGCGAGAATGTAGCGAGTACTAGTCGGGGTATGGAATGATGGTTCTAGAAGTTACTTTAGTAGTCCTCACCAATTTTGTGAAATAATGTATCAATAATTGTAATGAGGACTTATTTGAGTGTGGATATTGTCTAAATGACAATATTTGTATTTAAACTCACAGTTCTTGTGTTGAAATAATAAAGATGTAGTTATTTCTGTACCATGTATTTTGGCGACTCAGAATGGGTGTTGTATACCTATTTTGGGGGCGTCACAGTTGGTATCAGAGCTTAGGGATATGATCTCTGGCGGAGATCGGAGAATAGAACTAGGAGGGGAGAGACGAATAAATCATTCGCTAGTGTGTCCTAACTAAGCTTATTTATTGGTCAGTCATAATATAGGGGTATTATGTGATTCGTTAATTTATTTAATTAACCCTTGTTTTATGGCAGTATTTGAGAATGTCGACTGAGAATGTTAACAGTGGAGTAAATAAAACCGTGGAGACACCGATGCTTACCAACGAGGAGAACGTGCAACAGGCTGGCAATGTTCCTCCTGTGAACAACACCAATGAGCAGATGATGAATGATGGAATGTTTAGAAGTTTTTTGCAATTCATGCAAAACCAGACGAGGGAGACTCGTGTTCAAAATACAGGAGGAAATGATAGTAATTCATGGTTTGTCACAGCCAAACAGTTCAAAGAATTGGGACCACCAGAATTTAAGGGAAAGCCGGATCCGATCATGGCGGAAACGTGGGTCAAGCAAATTATCAAGATATTCGATGTCTTGGGATGCACGGAGGAACAGAAGGTTCCATTCGCCACCTTTATGTTCCGTGGCGAGGCAGATTACTGGTGGGAGTCTGTGAAGCGTACCCATCCAACCGCACTCAGCATGTCTTGGGAGACATTTCAGAAACTGTTCAATGACAAGTACTTTCCTGAAAGTATTCGTCATATGAAGGAGGTAGAGTTTATTAGACTGGAGCAGAATAACATGACAGTGTCTCAGTACGAGGCGAGATTTGCAGAGTTGTCCAGGTTTGCACCTCATTTGGTGGAGAATGAGGAACGTATGACGAGGATGTTTTTGAGAGGTTTGAAACCCGGCATACGTCAATATCTCATTTCTCATAAATTTTCTCTCTATTCAGATGTTATCAATAGGGCTCAATTATTAGAGCGATATAATGAGTACGGTCAACTGAGGGACCACAACCAGGATCATATCGATGACAGTAGTCATCAGAACAATAATAACCAGCGGAGAAAGAAAAATACAGACAAGAACGGCAACCACTCTGGTGGTAATCGTGGCTATGAAAATAGAAGAAGCGAGTCGGGATGAGATTTTAAAAAGAGGAGATTCAACAATGACAATACGAAGACGTCAGCACCAGTAACAACTGGTTCCAAGGGAGGAGAACGACCACCGGTTATATGCTATAAGTGCGGAAAAGAAGGACATATCAGCCCAAACTGCCCACAACAGTTTAAGGTATGTTATAATTGTGGAAAGGAAGGACATATCGCTCGAGATTGCACTATAGCAAAACCAAGTCCAGCGGGGATGGTGACTCAAAAAGCTGTCCCAGAAAAGATAAAGTCAACGGTTCTTGGAAGAGCGTTTGTCGTGACTGGTCAACATGCGAGGAACCCAAACGAGGTGATCACGGGTAAGCTAATCATAAATTCATGCGAAGTTTATACCTTATTAGATACCGGTTCTACCCATTCTTTTATCTCTCCTGCTTGTGCTCAACGTTTAAACTTGACTCCGGAGAAGTTAGACTTTGATTTATATGTGGAGACTCTGTTAGGAGAAACTTTCATCACATCCACTGTTTATAAATCTTGTGTGATCCAAGTTGGCACCATCACCTTACCTGTTGACCTTATCTCTTTAAAGATACTTGCTTTTGATGTGATTTTAGGGATTGATTGGTTAACTACTCATCATGCCAAAATTGATTGTTTTCGTAAGGTTGTTAGTTTTCATATTCCTAACCAACCTGTTGTACGAATTCAAACAACTAAGCCATTAAAATCAATCACTGTTATATCAAGCCATAAAGCCATTCGTTTATTAAAAAACGGATGTCAAGCTTTCTTAGCCCATGTTATGGATTTGAATAAAGACACGTCAAATTTGAATAATATTCCTGTTGTTATTGACTTTCCTGACGTATTTCCTGAAGAACTTCCCGGTCTACCCCCGGAACGAGAAATTAAATTCTTTATTGATCTTGAACCTGGTACAAAGCCCATTTCTAAAACCCCATATCGAATGGCTCCTATTGAACTTCAGGAGTTAAAGGTCCAACTACAAGAGTTGTTGGACATCGGTTTCATTCGTCCTAGTACATCTCCTTGGGGTGCTCCTGTTTTATTTGTAAAGAAGAAAGACGGGAGTATGCGACTTTGTATTGATTACCGGGAATTAAACCATGTCACTATTAAGAATAGGTATCCGCTACCTCGTATTGATGACCTGTTTGACCAGTTACAAGGAGCACAATTCTTTTCAAAGATCGATCTTCGTTCTGGATATCATCAGCTGAAGGTTAAAACTGAGGATATTCCAAATACTGCCTTCAGAACTCGGTACGGGTATTATGAATTCCTAGTCATGTCTTTTGGATTGACTAATGCTCCTGCGGCTTTCATGGATATGATGAACCGAGTATTCAAGGATTATTTGGATCAGTTCGTTGTTGTTTTTATTGATGACATCCTCATATATTCCAAAAGCCGTGAAGATCATGAGCATCATTTGAAGCTGGTACTCCAAAGGCTGCGTGAAAACAAGTTATATGCTAAGTTGAAGAAATACGAGTTCTGGCTTGAGGAAGTAGCTTTCCTAGGGCACGTGGTGTCAAAACATGGAGTATCTGTTGACCCGGCGAAGATTGAAGCAATACAAAGTTGGGAGCAACCAAAGACGGTGACCGAAGTACGTAGCTTTCTGGGCTTAGCTTGTTATTATCGGAGATTCGTGGAAGGATTTTCTCGAATCGCTACCCCGTTAACTCACCTGACTCGGAAAGATATCAAATTCGTATGGAGCGAGGAATGCGAGAAGATTTTTCAAGAGCTTAAGAGGAGACTCATTTCGGCACCTGTTCTGACAATACCATCTGGTTCGGATGGATTTGTTATCTACAGTGATGCTTCAGGCAAAGGGTTAGGATGTGTTCTCATGCAACATGGGAAAGTCATAGCCTATGCCTCGCGATAACTCAAAGAATATGAGAGGAATTATCCTATTCATGATTTGGAGTTGGCAGCAGTAGTTTTCGCGTTGAAGATCTGGAGACACTACCTGTATGGGGAGAAAGTGGAGATTTATACGGACCATAAAAGCCTCAAATATTTCTTCACCCAAAAAGAACTCAACATGCGGCAACGACGATTACGATCACACTATTCAATATCATCCTGAAAAAGCGAACGTAGTAGCTGACGCATTGAGTAGAAGATCATATGTAAGTACGAGTGCGATATCGTCAACACAAAGGCCCATTCTGTATGAATTGCAAAGGATGGAGGTAGAATTAAAGACTCCAGGGACCCACATGATGATGGCGAATATACGAGTAGAACCAACTTTAATCGATAAAGTTAAAGTTGCTCAAGCAACGGACCTGGGACTGATACATATGAAGAAGAAAGTGCAAGAAGGAGCTATTCCAGAAGCGAGAATTGATGAAGAAGGAATACTTAGATTCAACTCCAGACTTTGTGTTCCTAACGATTCTGACTTGAAGCATAGAATCATGATGGAGGCACACAACACACCGTTTGCAATCCATCCTGGGAGTACCAAAATGTATCATGATATTCGACATACATTTTGGTGGAACAATATGAAGAGAGAAATCGCGGAGTTTATCTCGAGGTGTTTAACCTGTCAACGTGTAAAGGCGGAACATCAAGTGTCAAAGGGTCCATTGCAACCACTTGAGATTCTGAAATGGAAGTGGGAACACATTACCATGGATTTCGTTACGGGTCTTCCCACGGTTTCTCAAGGCATAAATGCTATTTGGGTTATTGTTGATAGATTAACCAAGTCTGCTCATTTCTTGCTGATACGGGAGACTTATTCCCTTGAACGTCTTACTCGTATATACGTAGATGAGATTGTGAGACTGCATGGCATGCCAGTATCCATAGTTTCGGATCGTGACCCAAGATTCACTTCAAGATTTTGGGTTAGCTTGCAAAAAGCTATGGGCACAGATTTACGATTTAGTTCGGCATACCATCCTCAAACGGACGGACAATCAGAGAGGACTATTCAAACTCTTGAAGATCTATTAAGACTTTGTGTCCTAGATTTCAAAGGGAGTTGGGATAAGTACCTACCATTGGTGGAATTCTCTTACAATAACAGTTATCAGGCAAGTATAGGTGTGGCCCCATTTGAAGCATTATATGGACGAAAGTGTCGCTCTCCAGTATGCTGGGACGAGGTGGGTGAAGCAACATTGTTGGGACCAGAGTTGGTACGCATGACTACAGAGAAGATCCAAACGATTCGATAACGTATACAAACGGCACAGGATCGACAAAAGAGTTATGATGCGGATCTTCATCGAAAGGACGTAGAATTTGACATTGGGGATCATGTATTGTTGCGTGTGGCTCCATGAAAAGGAGTTACAAGATTTGGGAAGAGAGAAAAGCTCAATCCACGATTTATTGGTCCATTTCAGATTCTTGACCGAGTAGGAAATGTGGCCTATAGACTCGCGTTACCTCTAAGTATGTCTCGTGTTTATAATATTTTTCATATATCTGTGTTACGTAAATATGTGAAAGACCCAGACCACGTTATTGAGTTAGAACCGGACGAGATAGCTGAAGACTTAACGTACGAAGAGGTACCTGTCAAGAACTTGGATAGAAAGGAGCATGTCCTACGCACGAAGGTCATACCACAAGTTAAAGTTTTGTGGAGAAACCATGCTATTGAGGAAATGACCTGGGAGTTGGAAACGGAAATGAAAGCGAGGTATCCTCATCTTTTCGAAACACCAGGTACGTACGTCAATTTCGAGGACGAAATTTCATAAGGAGGGGAGGTTGTAAGACCCCAAATTATTAATAAATGAAATTTAAATTCCCTCTATTTATTATTTTAAAATAGTAAGTGTTAAATTGATTAATGAGGTTAGTTATGGGTAAAATGCGCAAATATTTCAAATAAGCAAGTGGTTATAAAATATTAATTATTGTCGGGGAATATTCGTTTGGTCGTGGAATATTCTTCCTGTCGGGGAATATTCGTACGACGGCGCAGTCTTTTGTGGGCCCCATAACGGAAAGCGATTGGATGAAGAAAACGACAAGTATATGTTGTTTATTAATAACGGCGTAGTTGTTACCGTTAATACTGTTGAAATACTCGGTGGTTAAAAATACAATAATAACGCGTGGTTGCACAGTAGCACACGGATTGCACAGTATAGCTGAATTATTGATTCGTACGTAAGAAGGCACTACTCAATAATTGTTACAGTAATTACTGTTCAATATTTTATTTTATTGGTTCAATAATTGCTGCATTGATATTTCATATTATTGTTGTTTCAATAATTATTACTGCACAGTATTTCCCATTATCAGATCAATAATTCATATTATTTGAATAATATTATCAGATAATATTATTGGCAATGTCTAGAAAGTTCTGTCTAAGGAGAGGTTTGGTCACCTAATTGCGCGCCAGTAAGGAGAAATCCTTATTGGAAAGCCCCCTCTTTCCTGGGAACGGCCTGGTTGTCATAAATGTGATTCTGTAATATTATTTGTGAATAATTAATTATTAATTCATATGATAAGGAAATATTTATTTTATGTGGATATAAATGATGGATATATTTATTTTTATGTGGATAAAAATGAAAGAATTAAAGCTGAGGTGTTTTATCAATATTTTGTCGATGTGGAGGTATTAAAAATCATCTGTTTATAGATTTTGAATATTTTTGGTTTGGAATTTGGAAAAATTCAAAGCTACAAAGTTGTAGAGAATTCGATTTCAGTCAGAATGGACATAAAATTCGTATTTTTCTGATAAACGGTCTATTTTCTATGAATTACTGAAGTTTCAGAAAATAAAATAATTTTTATTAAATTATGGGTGGGACCCACTTTTTGGTTGGTGGTGAATATGCATGTGGACTGTTGGAAAATTCAAAATTTGCATGTCTTGATAGTCATGGTCTTAGCATACGTAAAGAAAATAAAATAAAATAATATATTTTATTATTTTAGTCTCCTATGGCGTTCTAACATTTTCCTATAAATAGAGGGCTAAGTTAGAATTGAAAATCACACCAGAAATAAAGTTTTCTTTCTTTCTCTCTCTATATTATCGAGCGTATTCTTGTGAGTATACTTTGAGTGTTGCTATACGGTTCGAGTTTCTGTCAGCACTATACTCGAAATTCAGTCAGAAGTACGATTATTTTGAGGTAAGGGATGTTATTTTATTCGAAAATGATATTATTTCTTCAATATCATTATGCCGAAATATTGGTTGGAAATTTTTATCAAATTTGAAACTTTTCACGTCGAGGTTACTATTCATGAGTTACTATTCACGAGTTACTATTCACCGAAAAATAAAATTTTCTTCTTTTCGTCCAAAATATCTATTCTGGGTATTAGCTTTGATTGTATCCATGTTTTGATCATTCTTAAATTCTACTTCACTATGAATAATTATAAGGTATTTTTGGACATGGATAAATCGAAATACGAATCCTTAATATTTGTTATTTTGTTTCACTGGATTCGTTTTCTTTAAGATATTTTTCATCATCCTCAGTCCTAAATGATGATGTTACTGAATATCTTTGGCCTTGTAAGACCCCAATTTTTATAAATAAAGATGAATTTTCTATAAATATCATTTTTGAATATTATGGAGTTAATTTGATATAATGTTATAGTTGTGGGAAATATTTATAAATTTTGCAAAGTAAGCAAGTTGTTATAAAATATTCGTTTGATCGGAGAATATTCTTTTTGTCGGGGAATATTCGTACGACGGCACAATCATTGGTGGACCCCACAACGGAATTATTGTCGGATTGAGAAAACGACAGAATTATCTTTCTATAAAAATAACGGCTGAGGTGTTACCGTTAAAACTGTTGAACTACTCGGTAGTAAAAGTACAGTAATACGCGTGGTTGCATAGTAGCACACGGTATTGATTATTGATGCTTACGTGAGAAGTCACTCAGCTATACTCAATTATTGCTACAGTAATTGCTGCATCATATCTCTTAAATTATTGTCATAGTATCATCTGTATAATATGTTATATTATTGAGACGTTGTGGTAAGTTTGGTTATTTTATGGGGGGCCATATGTCATCATCTAAGAGTCTCTTCGTCAATAGTAATTACCGTCGTCAATAGTAATTACCGTCGTCAATAGTAATTACCGTCGTCAATAGTAATTACCGTCGTCAATAGTAATTACCGTCGTCAATAGTATTTACCTTAGTCAATAGTAATTACCTTCGTCAATAGTATTTACCTTGGTCAATAGTAATTACCTTCGTCAATAGTATTTACCTTGGTCAATAGTAAATACTTTCGTCAATAGTAGTTGTCCCTTCAATATTACCAAGAGTCATTTGACCCTTCGTTAAAACCAAGAGTCATTTGACCCTTCGTTAAGACCAAGAGCCACCCTCAGTTTTTCTATAAATAGAGGCCTAGGGCTTCATTATTTTTCACGAATTCATTCAAGCTAAAGAGAGAGAAAGTATAGAGAGAATAAGAGAGAGAAAATAAAAGTATTCTGCTACATCACTTTTCTAATATCCAGTTCTTTTAAGGTAGGGAATATTATTTCTTTTATATTCATGAAGAGAACTTCTGTTATTCCATTCGTTATTATTCTGTTGGAATAACCAGTATACGCGGTCTACCCTATACTTGGTGACATTCTTCTATTATTCTGTTGGAACATCCTGTCTGTGTGTTTTACACCGGACCTGGTTCCGTTTATTATTCTGTTGGAACATCCTGTCTGTGTGTTTTACACCGGACCTGGTTCCGTTTTATTATTATTCTGTTGGAATATCCTGTCTGTGTGTTTTACACCGGACCTGGTTCCATTATTTATTATTCTGTCGGAATATCCTGTCTGTGCGTTTACGCCGGACCTGGTTCCATTATTTATTATTCTATTGGAATAACCTGTCTGTGCGGTCTATCGCATGCATGGTGATTTCTTTTGTTATTCCATTCTTTATTATACTCAGTTGGTTAAGTTTTGACTTCTATACTCCATGAAATTTGTGGAATATCCTTGATAGTTGCGTTTCATCCAGTATCTTTTCAAGAAAATATTCTTCTAAGCATTCTTGAATTTTACTCCACAATGCAGTATCATGTTGACAATTTGGACGTTGTTAATTCCTGGATAAATTAATTCTTGAACTTGTTTTATTGAATTCTTATATCATTGTCATCATCCTCATGTTTATAAAATGTTGAAAGTCATCTGTGGCCTGTAGTGCATAGATGGACTTGGTATGATTATGACCAGGGATTATTCGGTATAATCATGACCGTAATGTTACAAATGATGTGGTAAAAGTCCTCATTGGCCCGTAGTGCATTGATGGACAGTTGTTGGCATGATCATGACCATTAATGAATACACGAATATCCTTGGCCGTAGTGCAGGGGTGATTCGATGATGTGGATTATTTTATTAAGCTGAGTCTCAGCGATTACAGTGTTGAAAAACTTTTTAAATCATAAAAGATAGTAGAGTTTATTTTCTACTTGACTCTTTTAATGGATTGCTTGTTCCGCTACAGTTAAACTTGATGTCTATTATATTTTATCAGTTTAACATTGTTGAAGGCTAATGATAATTTATTCTGCATTATCTTAGTCATAATATTTCTTACTGGGCTAGTTGAGCTCACCCTTTCTTTCACTGTTCTCTTCAGGAAATGAGAACGTAGCTGGGACAAGTCGGGGTACGGAGTGATGGTCCGAATGATAGTATTAGTTAGTAGTCCTCACTATTCTATGTAATGGTGTGTTAATAAATGTAATGAGGACTCCTTTTGAGTATGAATACTCTCTAGAAGATAATATTTGTATTCAAACTCACAGTTTATGTTTTGTCGTATTGTACACGACAGATGTATTAATCAGTTGTATTTGTATTCTGTACTATGTATCTGACGACCCAAGATGGGTGATGTATACCTAATTTTGGGGGCGTCACAGTTGGTATCAGAGCTTAGGGATATGATCCCTGGCTAAGATGTGAGAATAGAACTAGGAGGGGAGAGACGGGAAATTCCTTCGCTAGTATGACATACCTAAGTTTATTTGCATGGTATTTAATTGGTCGGTCATAATATAAGGATAATATATGACATATCAATTAATTTTTATTTTGTGGCAGTATCTGAAAATGGCATCTGAGAATGTTGAGAATAGCAATGGAGCACAGACGACTGTTGATTCACCACATATCAATAATCAGGATAATGTGCATCAGGAAGGTGTCAATCCTCATGCAAACAACAACACTGACCAAATGATGAATGATCAAATGTTCAGAGGCTTTATGCAATTCATGCAACAACAGGTGAAAGCGGCTCCTGTCCACAACGTAGGTGGAAATACTGGAAACTCTCAGGCGGTCACCGCTAAACAGTTTAAGGAGCTGGGACCACCGGAGTTTAAGGGAGAACCCAAACCACTTGTAGCTGAAACATGGATAAAGCAGATCACCAAGATATTTGATGTCTTGGGTTGCTCCGAGGAGCAAAAGGTTCCCTTTGCCGCCTTTATGTTGCGAGGAGAGGCAGATTACTGGTGGGAATCGATAAAGCGTACTCAACCTGCCGCACTGAAGATGTCCTGGGAGAAGTTCCAAGAGCTGTTTAACGACAAATACTTTCCCGAGAGTATTCGTCACATGAAGGAGGTGGAGTTCATCAAATTGGAGCAGAATAATATGACCGTGTCGCAGTACGAGGCAAAATTTGCGGAGTTATCCCGGTTTGCGTCCCACCTGGTGGATAATGAAGAAAGAATGACGCGGATGTTTTTAAGAGGTTTGAAGCCGGAGATACGTCAACATCTTGTTTCTCATAAACTGTGTTTGTATTCAGATGTTGTAAATAGGGCTCAGTTGGTGGAGCGCGATAACGAGACAACGCAACCAAAAGAGAGCAGCCGGCAAAATGATAATACCAGTGAGAGCAGTCATCGAAGCGGTGACAACAAGCGTGGAGGGAATCAACAGGCCAGAAATGGTAACCACTTCGGTGGTAATCAGGGCCAAAACAATAAGAATGGACATTTCAAGAAGAGGAGATTCAACAATGATGGAAAGACGTCAGCACCAGCACCTGTCGTTAAGGAAGGAGAACGACCACCTATCATATGTTTCAAATGCGGAGGGGAGGGGCACATCAGTCCAAACTGCGCGATGCCGTCCAAAGCATGTTATAATTGTGGAAGAGAAGGTCATTTAGCCCGATTTTGTCGTTTACCGAAGACAAATTCAGCTAGGATGGAGGCACCAAAAGCCGTCCCAGAAAAGTCAAAACCGGTTGTGCAAGGGAGAGCGTTTGTTGTGAACTCCCAGAGAGCAAGGAACCCGAATGAGGTCATCACGGGTAAGCTTATTATAAACTCTAAAGAAGTTTATACTTTATTTGATACCGGTTCAACCCATTCTTTTATTTCTCCTACTTGCGCTCATCGATTAAATTTGATTCCGGAGAAATTAGACTTTGACTTATCTGTGGAAACTCCGTTGGGAGAAACCTTCATTACCTCCACTGTTTATAAGTCTTGTTTGGTTCAAGTTGGTACCCACACATTACCTATCGATCTGATTTCATTAAAAATACTTGCATTTGACGTGATTCTAGGGATTGATTGGTTAACTACTCATTATGCAAAAATTGATTGTTTTCGTAAGGTTGTTAGTTTTCATATTCCTAATCGACCTATTATGCGAATTCAAGCAACCAAACCATTAAAATCAATCGCTGTCATCTCAAGCCATAAAACTATTCGTTTATTGAAAAACGGATGTCAAGCTTTCTTAGCTCATGTCACAGATCTAAACAAAAATACGTCAGTTTTGAATGATATTTCTATTGTTAATAAATTCCCTGACGTATTCCCTGAAGAACTTCCTGGCCTACCCCCAGAGCGTGAAATTGAATTTTGTATCGATCTTGAACCCGGTACAAAACCCATTTCCAAAGCCCCATATCGAATGGCTCCTATTGAACTTCAGGAGTTAAAGATCCAACTGCAGGAATTGTTAGACATTGGCTTTATTCGTCCTAGTACTTCTCCTTGGGGAGCTCCTGTTCTATTCGTGAAGAAGAAAGATGGAAGTATGCGACTTTGTATTGATTATCGGGAGTTGAATCATGTCACCATCAAAAACAGGTACCCATTGCCACGTATTGATGACCTGTTTGACCAGTTGCAAGGAGCACAATTCTTTTCAAAGATCGATCTTCGTTCTGGATATCATCAGCTGAAGGTTAGAACTGAGGATATTCCAAAGACGGCTTTTAGAACTCGGTACGGGCATTATGAATTCCTAGTCATGTCCTTTGGATTGACTAATGCTCCTGCTGCCTTCATGGATATGATGAACCGGGTATTCAAGGAATATTTGGATCACTTTGTGGTCGTCTTTATTGATGACATCCTTATTTATTCCAAAAGCCGTGAAGATCATGAGCAACACTTGAGGCTGGTACTCCAAAAGCTTCGTGAATACAAGCTTTATGCCAAGTTGAAGAAATGCGAGTTCTGGCTGGAGGAGGTAGCATTCCTTGGGCACGTAGTATCAAGTCGTGGAATATCGGTTGACCCGGCAAAGATTGAAGCTATTCAAAGCTGGGAGCAACCTAAATCAGTGACCGAGGTACGTAGCTTTCTTGGTTTAGCTGGTTATTATCGGAGATTCGTGGAAGGATTTTCTCGAATCGCTACTCCATTAACTCAGCTGACTCGGAAAGATACAAAGTTTGGTTGGAGCGAAGAATGTGAGCAGAGTTTTCAAGAACTCAAGAGGAGACTCATTTCAGCACCTGTTCTAACAATACCATCTGGCTCGGAGGGATTTGTCATCTACAGTGATGCTTCGAGCAAAGGGTTGGGATGTGTTCTCATGCAACATGGAAAAGTCATAGCCTATGCATCAAGACAACTCAAGGAATATGAGAGGAATTATCCTACTCATGATCTAGAGTTGGCAGCTGTTGTCTTTGCACTTAAAATTTGGAGGCATTACTTGTATGGGGAGAAAGTGGAGATCTTTACGGATCATAAAAGCCTCAAATATTTCTTCACTCAAAAGGAACTCAACATGCGACAACGACGTTGGCTTGAACTGTTGAAAGATTATGATCATACCATTCAATACCATCCTGGAAAAGCGAACGTGGTAGCTGACGCATTGAGTAGAAGATCATATGCGGGTACAAGTGCAATATTAACAACGCAAAGGCCCATTTTGTGTGACTTGCAAAGGATGGAGATAGAGTTAAAGACTCCAGGGACCCATGTGATGATGGCGAATATACGAGTAGAACCGACTTTAATCGATAAAGTTAAAGCTGCTCAAGCTACAGACCTGGAGCTGATGCGTATGAAGAAGAAAGTGCAAGAAGGTGCTATATCGGAAGCAAGAATCGATGAAGAAGGAATACTTCGAGTCAACTCCAGACTTTGTGTTCCTAACAACCCTGATTTAAAGTATGAAATCATGATGGAGGCGCACAACACACCGTTTGCAATCCATCCTGGAAGTACCAAAATGTATCATGATCTTCGTCATACATTTTGGTGGAGCAATATGAAGAGAGAGATAGCGTTGTTTATCTCAAGGTGTCTAACTTGTCAACGAGTCAAAGCGGAGCATCAAGTACCAAAAGGTCCATTGCAACCACTTGAAATTCCAGAATGGAAGTGGGAGCACATTACCATGGATTTCGTTACCGGTCTTCCTAGGGTTTCTCAAGGTATTGATGCGATTTGGGTCATTGTTGATAGATTGACCAAGTCTGCTCATTTCTTACCGATACGAGAAACTTATACACTTGAACGTCTTGCTCGTATGTACATAAACGAGATTGTAAGACTGCATGGTATGCCAGTATCCATAGTTTCTGACGAGACCCAAGATTCACTTCACGATTTTGGGTTAGTTTACAAAAAGCTATGGGCACGGAGTTACGATTTAGTTCAGCATATCATCCTCAGACGGACGGACAATCAGAGAGGACTATTCAAACTCTTGAAGATCTATTAAGACTCTGTGTCTTTGACTTCAAAGGAAGTTGGGACAAGTTCTTACCATTGGTGGAGTTTTCCTACAACAACAGTTATCAAGCAAGTATTGGCATGGCTCCATTCGAAGCATTGTATGGAAGAAAATGTCGTTCTCCAGTATGCTGGGATGAGGTGGGCGAAGCAACGTTGTTGGGACCGGAGTTGGTACGTATGACTACAGAAAAGATTCAAACGATCCGACAACGTATAAAAACCTCACAAGATCGACAAAAGAGTTATGCTGATCTTCATCGAAAGGACGTGGAATTTGATGTAGGAGATCATGTGTTCTTACGTGTTGCTCCATGGAAAGGAGTTACGAGATTTGGAAAGAGAGGAAAGCTAAATCCTCGATTCATCGGTCCATTTTTAATCCTCGATCGAGTAGGAACTGTGGCTTATAGACTCGCTTTACCGCCAAGTATGTCTCGTGTTCATAACGTTTTCCACATATCCATGTTACGCAAATATGTGGAAGACCCGAACCACATTATTGAGTTAGAACCGGACGAAATAGCGGAGGATTTGACGTATGAAGAAGTTCCTGTTCAAATCTTGGATAAGAAGGAACATATTCTACGCTCCAAGGTTATACCTCAAGTTAAAGTTTTGTGGAGAAACCACGATGTTGAGGAAATGACTTGGGAGTTAGAATCAGAAATGAAATCAAGGTATCCTTACCTCTTCGACATACCAGGTACGTACCCTAATTTCGAGGGCGAAATTTCATAAGAAGGGGAGGTTGTAAGACCCCAATTTTTATAAATAAAGATGAATTTTTTATAAATATCATTTTTGAATATTATGGAGTTAATTTGATATAATGTTATAGTTGTGGGTAATATTTATAAATTTTGCAAAGTAAGCAAGTTGTTATAAAATATTCGTTTGGTCGGAGAATATTCTTTTTGTCGGGGAATATTCGTACGACGGCACAATCATTGGTGGACCCCACAACGGAATTATTGTCGGATTGAGAAAACGACAAAATTATCTTTCTATAAAAATAACGGCTGAGGTGTTACCGTTAAAACCGTTAAAACTGTTGAACTACTCGGTAGTAAAAGTACAGTAATACGCGTGGTTGCATAGTAGCACACGGTATTGATTATTGATGCTTACGTGAGAAGTCACTCAGCTATACTCAATTATTGCTACAGTAATTGCTGCATCATATCTCTTAAATTATTGTCATAGTATCATCTGTATAATATGTTATATTATTGAGACGTTGTGGTAAGTTTGGTTATTTTATGGGGGGCCATATGTCATCATCTAAGAGTCTCTTCGTCAATAGTAATTACCGTCGTCAATAGTAATTACCGTCGTCAATAGTAATTATCGTCGTCAATAGTAATTACCGTCGTCAATAGTAATTACCGTCGTCAATAGTATTTACCTTAGTCAATAGTAATTACCTTCGTCAATAGTATTTACCTTGGTCAATAGTAATTACCTTCGTCAATAGTATTTACCTTGGTCAATAGTAAATACTTTCGTCAATAGTAGTTGTCCCTTCAATATTACCAAGAGTCATTTGACCCTTCGTTAAAACCAAGAGTCATTTGACCCTTCGTTAAGACCAAGAGCCACCCTCAGTTTTTCTATAAATAGAGGCCTAGGGCTTCATTATTTTTCACGAATTCATTCAAGCTAAAGAGAGAGAAAGTATAGAGAGAATAAGAGAGAGAGAATAAAAGTATTCTGCTACATCACTTTTCCAATATCCAGTTCTTTTAAGGTAGGGAATATTATTTCTTTTATATTCATGAAGAGAACTTCTGTTATTCCATTCGTTATTATTCTGTTGGAATAACCAGTATACGCGGTCTACCCTATACTTGGTGACATTCTTCTATTATTCTGTTGGAACATCCTGTCTGTGTGTTTTACACCGGACCTGGTTCCGTTTATTATTCTGTTGGAACATCCTGTCTGTGTGTTTTACACCGGACCTGGTTCCGTTTTATTATTATTCTGTTGGAATATCCTGTCTGTGTGTTTTACACCGGACCTGGTTCCATTATTTATTATTCTGTCGGAATATCCTGTCTGTGCGTTTACGCCGGACCTGGTTCCATTATTTATTATTCTGTTGGAATAACCTGTCTGTGCGGTCTATCGCATGCATGGTGATTTCTTTTGTTATTCCATTCTTTATTATACTCAGTTGGTTAAGTTTTGACTTCTATACTCCATGAAATTTGTGGAATATCCTTGATAGTTGCGTTTCATCCAGTATCTTTTCAAGAAAATATTCTTCTAAGCATTCTTGAATTTTACTCCACAATGCAGTATATTGTTGACAATTTGGACGTTGTTAATTCCTGGATAAATTAATTCTTGAACTTGTTTTATTGAATTCTTATATCATTGTCATCATTCTCATGTTTATAAAATGTTGAAAGTCATCTGTGGCCTGTAGTGCATAGATGGACTTGGTATGATTATGACCAGGGATTATTCGGTATAATCATGACCGTAATGTTAAAAATGATGTGGAAAAAGTCCTCATTGGCCCGTAGTGCATTGATGGACAGTTGTTGGCATGATCATGACCATTAATGAATACACGAATATCCTTGGCCGTAGTGCAGGGGTGATTCGATGATGTGGATTATTTTATTAAGCTGAGTCTCAGCGATTACAGTGTTGAAAAACTTTTTAAATCATAAAAGATAGTAGAGTTTATTTTCTACTTGACTCTTTTAATGGATTGCTTGTTCCGCTACAGTTAAACTTGATGTCTATTATATTTTATCAGTTTAACATTGTTGAAGGCTAATGATAATTTATTCTGCATTATCTTAGTCATAATATTTCTTACTGGGCTAGTTGAGCTCACCCTTTCTTTCACTGTTCTCTTCAGGAAATGAGAACGTAGCTGGGACAAGTCGGGGTACGGAGTGATGGTCCGAATGATAGTATTAGTTAGTAGTCCTCACTATTCTATGTAATGGTGTGTTAATAAATGTAATGAGGACTCCTTTTGAGTATGAATACTCTCTAGAAGATAATATTTGTATTCAAACTCACAGTTTATGTTTTGTCGTATTGTACACGACAGATGTATTAATCAGTTGTATTTGTATTCTGTACTATGTATCTGACGACCCAAGATGGGTGATGTATACCTAATTTTGGGGGCGTCACAGGCCTGTAGTGCAAAGATGAATGATTAACTGATGAATATCTTTGGCCCGTAGTGCAAAGATGAACAGGTGTTGAGATGAACATGACCAACTGGTGATACAAATGAATATCTTTGGCCTGTAGTGCAAAGATGAATATTTGATTAAAGATGGTTATTGATTGTTGTTACAGGGATAAAATGTTGATGATGGACTTTTAAATCTTAGAAGATAGTAGAACTCATTCTCTACTTGACTCTTCTAATGGTTTGCTATTTCCGCTGCAGTTATTGATTTAAAACTTGTTGTCTATTGTATTCTATTAGATTTTTCCCTGTTGAAGACTAACGATAATTTGTTCTGTATTATCTTAGTCATAATGTTCTTTACTGGGCTAGTTGAGCTCACCCTTTTCCTTTTTGTTCCCTTTTTCTCAGGAGGCGAGAATGTAGCGAGTACTAGTCGGGGTATGGAATGATAGTTCTAGAAGTTACTTTAGTAGTCCTCACCATTTTTGTGAAATAATGTATCAATAATTGTAATGAGGACTTATTTGAGTGTGGATATTGTCTAAATGACAATATTTGTATTTAAACTCACAGTTCTTGTGTTGAAATAATAAATATGTAGTTGTTTCTGTATCATGTATTTTGGCGACTCAGAATGGGTGTTGTATACCTATTTTGGGGGCGTCACAATTTTTCTATTCAGTAAATGGTTAAATTGATAAATATTAAAGTTAAGGGTGATATATGAATTTTTTTTCAAAATACACAAATGGTTATAAAATAATCATTGTTGTCGGGGAATATTCGTTTGGTCGTGGAATATTCTTTCTGTCGGAGAATATTCGTACGACGGCGCAGCTATTTGTGGGCCCCATAACGAATAACTGTTGGATGAAGATAACAACAAAAATTGAGTTTTTATAATTAACGGCGTAGTTGTTACCGTTAACACTGTTGGAATACCCGGTGGTTAAAATACAGTAATACGAGTTGTTACACAGTAGCACACGGATTGCACAGTATTTTTGAATTATTGATTCTTACGGAGGAAGGCACTACTCAATAATTATTACAGTAATTACTGTTCAATATTTTATTTTATTGATTCAATAATTGCTACGTTGAAATTTTATATTATTGTTGTTCAATAATTGTCACTGTACAATATTTTCCATTATCAGATCAATAATTCATATTATTTGAATAATATTATTAGATAACATTATTGGCAATGTCTAGAAAGTTCTGTCTAAGGAGAGGTTTGGTCACCTAATTGCGCGCCAGCAAGGAGAAATTTTTATTGGAAAGCCCCCTCTTTCCTGGGAACGGCCTGGTTGTCATAAATATGATTCTATAATATTATTTATGAATAATTAATTATTGATTCATATGATAAGGAAATATTTATTTTATGTGGATATAAATGAGGGAGATATTTTTGTGGTTAAAAATGAAGGAGTTAATGTTGATGTTTTTACCAGTATTTTTGTCGGAATGGAAGTATTAAAAATCAGGATTTTTAAGATATTTTGCGGGGGTTATAATTTTTAATCCGACCGTTGGATCGTGGTAATTTTTGGATATGTTATACATATATAAGTTGAGTATATATCCACAAATTTTGAACCGTTAAAAATGAACGTATGATTTATTATGAATTTTACGAGATGACTGGTTCAGAAATTGTTGAATTTTCCGAGTTTATCATTTTGATGGAAAATTCTAGAATTTGTGGGCCCCACTCTTAGTTGGTGAAGAAATGTGCTGAGATTTTTATTCAAATGTGGTGGGTGGGAATAGTAGCAGATAAAGCCATCAGGTTGCAGGTTAAGTCTGCTTCGACGTGCTAACATTTTCCTATAAATAGATGGCTAAGTTAGAATTGAAAATCACACCAGAAACATAAGCTTTCTCTCTTTCTCTCTCCATATTATGAAGCATATTTTGTGAGTATTTAGATATTTTGAGAGTTGTTATTCAGTGCAAGTTTCCTTCGACTTTGCATTCTAGTCAGAAATACTGCACTTTTGAGGTAAGGGATAGTAAGGAATTTTAAGGGTTATTATATTTTCCAGTTTCGTAATTTTTCTGACCTTCAAAAATTCTGGAAAAATTTAAAATGATATTTTGATGAGTATTCTTGATTGTGTCCAAAAATGATGATTTTTGGATGTATAGATTGAGAGTTATGAATTTTATGAGAAAATACTATTTTAAAAGTAACCGCTTATAATTCCTTGTGGTTAACTCCAAAATTGATGAAATTTTTATTGGAAGTATATCTATATAATATCAGTGTACTCTGTAAATTTCAGAATTTTTGGATAAAAGTACAATTTATGATAAATGTCTAAATATTCGGCAGTTTTGGCCATATGAAAAATAGTAAATGAGTTTTAAAAATTCTGAGAAAAATATATGTTCAATATGGGACTATATTCTGCTAAATCCCAGAAAAGAAATATTTTTGGAACTGATTTGGTATTTTTTATGAAAATAGACTAGTTATGAGTAAATGAATTAAATATGTTATGTGAAGTAAGAAAATTGAAAAAGAGGATTTTATGGCTTGAGAATCATATATGAGGTATATGTAGATTTTTTATGAGGGTTTTAGTTATTGGTAATGAAATTTTATGAGTTTGACATTTTAGGATGATTAAATGCATTATTTAGTAAAGTGTAAACAATTAAAATAAATTGTTTATAAATTTAAGAAATATTATTCTTTCAATATCATTATACCGAAATATTGGTATAGATTTTATTGTGGAATTTCTACCTTTTTGTGTCGGGTTTACTATTCACGAGTTACTATTTATGAGTTACTATTATATATGACATTTTTTATAACCCTGATGTTGAATTTCTATTTCACTTGAGTGTAAAGATGGGTAAATTATTGGTATGATCGTGACTGAGGAATATCTTTGGCCAGTAGTGCAAAGATGAATTGTTGACTGGTATGATCATGACCATTGAATTTATAATTGAATATCTTTAGCTTAAGTGCAAAGGTGAATTGATCAACATGGTTATAATTATTGTTTATATAAATTCTGAAATGATTATATATTTCTTTGAGATATTAATATATTTGACCTGTAGTGCAAATATGAACTGTTGATGAATATATTTGGCTTGTTGTGCAAATATGAACTGTGAGGAATATCTTTGGCCTGTAGCGCAAAGATAAAATATTGATGAATATCTTCGGCCTGTAGTGCAAAGATGAATTATTGATGAATATCTTTGGCCCGTAGTGTAAAGATGACATGTTGTTGAATATCTTTGTCCAGTAGTGCAAAGATGAACAGATGTTGAGATAAACATGACCAACTGGTGATACAAATGAATATCTTTGGCCGTAGTGCAAAGATGAAGTTATTAGTATGATTATGAACAGGAAATGTGATTTGGTATAACCATGATCTTTGATGTTTCAGGTAAAGACAGGTGATGAAAATATTCTTCGTCTTGGGTGCGAAGAAAAATTTAGAATCACAACTATGATTATGAGTTATTCATATGATTGTGGAAAGGAATTGTTGAGTGATGTTACAGGGATAAAACATTGTTGGTGGATTTTTAACATGGAGAAGATAATAGACTTTATGGTCTATTTGACTCTTTTAATGGATTGCTCGTTCCGCTGCAACTATGGTTGAAATTTTTATCATTTACCATATGTTCTAAATCTCTGATTTATTATTGATAAAGGTTATTGATAATTTAATTATCTTTAGTCATGATATTCTTTACTGAGCTAGTTGTGCTCACC
Source organism: Panax notoginseng (assembly GCA_016801055.1). Taxonomy (NCBI): domain Eukaryota; kingdom Viridiplantae; phylum Streptophyta; class Magnoliopsida; order Apiales; family Araliaceae; genus Panax; species Panax notoginseng. The sequence continues at coordinate 172,976,558 of CM029021.1, forward strand.
CTTTTGGTTCACAATTCCTTTCAAGTAATAAGAGTGTAGCTGATTCGAGCGAGGGTAACGGGGAAATAGAACGGTGGTCTCTAGCTGTGGAGGTTCTCCCGAAGCAGTATAGAAAAGTTCATTTAGTAGTTTTATTTGGTGAATCCAATAGGGTAAGGTGTACCCAACGTTGGAAGGGTGTTTTGTCACTATCATACAAGATGTCTAACGACATACAACCTCGTGTCATCATAAGACAGGGATGTGCTCATCCACTTGCTGAGTATATATACGAGCACTACCTATATAATCTTGGTGTTTGTTTGAAGTATAATTCTCAATTAGAGACAGTAGAGATAATGATATGTCAATAGAAGACTCACCATTGGGAAGAATATGATAGTAATCTTCTCGTTTTTCTTTGGGGTCTATTGGGTCAACCAAGGATAATTCTGTGGCCATATGATATCTATCATAACCTAGACGCATGGCCTCCCATGTACGAAGGTTTCTTTGAGCACTTCCCAAATATTCTAATTTCTAAAACAGTTTTTGACTATACCTTTATGTAAGGTGTCATTGTGAGGTGATGTCCACGGTTGGAACATGAGTCACATTTGGTATATATTTGTATCCAAACTCACAGCATATGTGTTGTTGTATTTTGCACGACAATTGTTGTAATAAAGTTATAGTTATTTTCTGTACCATGTATTTGGCGACTCAGAATAGGTTGGATAGAATGGACCTATTTTGGGGATGTCACATCTTAATCTGATCTTCAACTTTAATTTAGGATTATCGGCAAACATCTCGCGCTCTGCACTCTGCAAAGCTCTTCATTGGCAGTCTCGTGTCATACTTGCAAGCTCTATGACTTTGACTGATCGTAGTGTTCCATGAAGATCGTAGAGTTTTAGGCTTGGTTCACTCAACGTTCTGCTCTACGATAGGCTTGTTCTACGAATTGAGAGACACTATGCAATCTACTCTATGATCCTTGAGCAGACTATGTGATCTTTACTTCACCTTACGATCTTAGAATGAACTCTACGATTCTTCTGCAGACTCTACGATCTTGAATTTTACTTTACGAACTTTTGGTAGACTTTGCAAACTTGCTTCACTTTACGCTCTTATAGTGAATTTCAGACTCTGCGATCTTGATTTAACTTTATGAATTCCTAACATACTCTACGAACTTGCTCTAAATGCTATACAATAACATGGCTAACTCTGCGATCTTCAATAGACTTTACGATTTGCCAGAATAGCTTTACAATCGTTAAATCTGACTAAGCGATCGATTCAAAGCTATCATCTATACAATTGTTCAGGTCAATAAATCAACCTAATAAGTTTGATTTTCTATTCTAAATCTTTGTACATCAATTTCACATTTAAGGAGTTTACAAAATCTACTAATACAAATATACATTAATATTATCACATCATCATCAAATCAAACATGCAATACCTAACAAACTCTTTTTGAAAAAATTATTTAGAAAATGGAGATAATGGAAGTATTACAAAATGATAACAATGAACACAAAATAATTTGTTATGAGTACTCATGTGAACATGTCATATTGGGCCAGATCCCACATTAGTAGCATGAGATATCAATGTGTGGTTGACATAGATTTGGATCTCATAGCTAATTTCGAGGAAATAGATATTTGCTTTGATACCACATAGACCTGGCAAAATTGGCCCAGGCCCGTGGGCCGGGCCGGGCTGGCCCGTAAAAATTGGGCTTTGGGCTTAACTTTTTTAGCCCATGAAAACTTGGGCGTTTTTGGCCCGGCCCGGCCCGTGGCCCGTGAGTTTTTTTTTTTTTAAATAAAATTTTGCTACTTGTAGGGCTTGAACACAAGACTTGTAAGTAAATAAATAAGAGTTCAAACCAACTAAGCTACAACAACTATTTGTTTTTAATGCAATCTTCAATAAATTTTAACTATATTTGAAAATTATAATTAAGATATGTAGTTAATGTAGGTAATTAATTAATAATACTAATTTATAATACTATTAAAATTTTAATTGATTGAGATATGTAGTTAATAATTTCAAAGTATAAAACTATTAAACTAACAATTATTAGTTTAAGCTAGATAATATAATTATAAAAATTTAAAATTATCTATATATTAGTATTAATTACAATATTTATTATTTTTAAAAGTTAAATAAATTATATTAATTTTAAAGAATCAAATTTGATTATATACTTTGAATTACTAACAATATATAATCCGAATCAACCACTAATTTTTTAGATTGCAACTTTGCAAGTCTAAAATCTATACATAATAATATAGATAATTTTATCCCTTAATTATGCAATCCCCTTACTTATTGTAGTACATTTGGAAAGTAAATCAATCATTATCCCTTAATTATGCATTCCCCTACTTATTTGGAAAGTAAATCAATCATTATCCCAAATCATGCCTTTATTTTAATATCTAAAATTATAATACTATTAAAATTTTAATTGATTGAGATATGTAGTTAATTTAAATTATTATTATTATTTTTGGTGTATCAAGATTTTGCAAAAAAAAAATAGGAAAAAGCCCGCGGGTCGGGCCGGCCCGCCCAACCCGGGCCACGGGCCTCACTTTTTCAGCCCGCCAAAACCCGGGCCGTTTTTGGCCCGCCCGCGCTCGGCCCGACCCGGGCCCGCCCGCCCGCCCGCCCGTTTGCCAGGTGTAATACCACATGTTACAATATTGACTCAAGCCTATATTTCCTCCTAAAAAGCCAACTATCCAAAAAATTAAGAAGGGAAATAATTCTTTTGGTCTCTTTTCTAGTTAATGCAAGGTAAAAAAATGAGTACTTCTACGACGACATTTTTTTTTGACACTGAGTAGCGACATTTTTTTTTTATATTTTTATTTTTTGGTATTTTTTTTGTAGTACCTCTCAAAAAATATATAGTATTTATTTCAACTGAAATTTTTATAAAAAACTGTGTTTTAGGTGTAATTTGGATACAGGAAAGAAACAGGGATGTACAGACTGTACATACCCTGTTTCTTGTATGTATCCAAATCTATTATATATACTAAATCACAGTACATGGCACAATATATTGACACATGTCCTTCTATAAATTTAAGACATGTCCATTCTAATTAATGCTTCTTATTGCATTTGACAAAAATATCCTTGACAATTACTTAGGATATTATATACCGATCACCTTATTTTATGGATATTATCAACAACCACATTATTTTAGGATCAATTAATTAGGTAACTCTCTTAGACAACAACCAGATTGGATCAATTTAAACACGATAGGACCAACTTGCTTTTTATGAAAAATTAGTTTTAATTATTTGAAAAGTAAATTTCCTTTAATATTAGACTTTTATTTATTTTACCTACTTTTTATGTGCCTAATAAATTTATTCTATGATTATTTAATTACTTTCATAGTTCCATGCAATTGAAAATTATTTCCATATTCATTTTAAAACTTCAATCTATTAGCTTCTAAAAATTCTTTCAATTATTTGAATCACGCTAATCTATTATATATACTACATCACAGTACATGACACAATATATTGACACATGTCCTTCTATAAATTTAACACATGTCCATCCTAATTAATGCTTCTTATTACTTTTGATAAAAATACCCTTGACAATTACTTAGGATATTATATACTGATCACCTTATTTTATGGATATTATCAACAACTATATTATTTTAGAATCCATTAATTAGATAACTCTCTTAGGCAACAACCAGATTGGATCAATTTAAACACGATAGGGCTAACTTGCTTTTTATGAAAAATTAGTTTTAATTATTTGAAAAGTAAATTTCTTTTAATATTAGACTTTTATTTATTTTACCTACTTTTCATGTGCCTAATAAATTTAATCTATGATTAATTAATTACTTTCATAGTTCCATGCAATTAAAAATTATTTTCATATTCATTTTAAAACTTCAATCTATTAGCTTCTAAAAATTCTTCCAATCTATTATCTATTATCTATCTATTATATATACTAAATCACAGTACATGTCACAATATATTGACACATGTCCTTCTATAAATTTAACACATGTCCATCCTAATTAATGTTTCTTATTGCCTTTGACGAAAATACCCTTGACAATTACTTAGGATATTATATACTGATCACCTTATTTTATGGATATTATCAACAGCCACATTATTTTAGGATCCATTAATTAGGTAACTCTCTTAGGCAACAACCAGATTTGATCAATTTAAACACGATAGGGCCAACTTGCTTTTTATGAAAAATTAATTTTAATTATTTGAAAAGTAAATTTCCTTTAATATTAGACTTTTATTTATTTTACCTACTTTTCATGTGCCTAATAAATTTATTCTATGATTATTTAATTACTTTCATAGTTCCATTCAATTAAAAATTATTTCCATATTCATTTTAAAACTTCAATCTATTAGCTTTCAAAAATTCTTCTAATTATTTGAATCACGCTAATCTATTATATCTATTATCTATTATTATATATACTAAATCACAGTACATGGCACAATATATTGACACATGTCCTTCTATAAATTTAACACATGTCCATCCTAATTAATGCTTCTTATTGCCTTTGACAAAAATACCCTTGACAATTACTTAGGATATTATATACTGATCACCTTATTTCATGGATATTATCAATAGCCACATTATTTTAGGATCCATTAATTAGATAACTCTCTTAGACAACAACCAGATTGGATCAATTTAAACACGATAGGGCCAACTTGCTTTTTATAAAAAATTAGTTTTACTTATTTAAAAAGTAAATTTTCTTTAATATTAGACTTTTATTTATTTTACCTACTTTTCATGTGCCTAATAAATTTATTCTATGATTAATTAATTACTTTCATAGTTCCATGCAATTAAAAATTATTTCCATATTCATTTTAAAACTTTAATATATTAGCCTCCAAAAATTCTTCCAATTATTTGACCCACGTTAATTGATTCTAAAGATATGAAAGTTTATTTGCTTAACCAATTTATGAAAAACTCAATCAATTAATAAATTATGGAATACTTAAATAATATAAAACTCATCCCAAGATTTATGATTATTTATAATATAATATATTATTATTATTATTTTGATTTTATAATCCCCTAAATTATTTTAAAATCTAAACTGTTCTAATATTATCATTATTAAATTAATTATTATCTTTTAAAATTACTACTTTTTTAATTCCAAAATAATATTTTTAATTTATAATCCACTAAATCACAACAAATCTAAACTGTTTTGGTAATGTCAACTGCTCTGATATTATCCTTTCTAATTTAATTATTATCTCTTAAAATCACTATTTTAATCCCAAATTAATATTTTGATTTTATAATCCCCTAAATCACTACAAATCTAAATTATTCTGATAATGTTAACTGTTCTAATATTATCATTACTAAATTAATTATTATCTTCCAAAATCGCTATTTTTTTAATTTCAAATTAATATTTTGAATTTATAATCTATTAAATGACTATAAATCTAAATTATTTTGGTAATGTCAACTGTTCTGATATTATCCTTTTTAATTTAATTATTATACCTAAAATCACTATTTTTTAATCACAAATTAATATTTTTATTTTATAATCCCCTAAATCACTACAAATCTAAATTATTTTGATAATGTCAACTTTTCTGATATTATCTTTTCTAATTTAATTATTATCTCCTAAAATCACTATTTTTTAATCCTAGATTAATATTTTAAATTTATAATCTACTAAGTCACTACAAATCTAAACTGTTTTGATAATGTCAATTGTTACATAATTACACTGGTTTTTAAATTTTATAATATTATACCTTTTATAATATTATATTATGCATATATAAGTTCTAATATTACTAACAGTGATCTGATTTATGCAATGTCACGAGATTAATAGTAACTCAATTGGAAAAACATCTAATAGAAGCAAAAGTAATTTCAGTCAGCAATTTTGGACATAAAATTTTCATACCTCGCTTGGTCTTAACACCATCAAACATTAGATTACCTTTAAAATTTCAACAAAGACAATTTCCTTTGGTTGTTTGCTTTTTCATAACAATTAATAAGAGTCAGGGGCAATCTCTCTCACATGTTGAACTGTATCTGTCACATCCAGTTTTTAGCCATGACCAATTGTATGTAGCAGTATCAAGAGTTACAAGCTAGAGTTGAGTAAAAATACTAATTTGTGATAAAGATGGACAAACATACAATACTACAAAGAATGTAATTTTCCAGAAAGTTTTTCACAATTTAATGTAAAAAGGTTTGACTGTTTCTGGTTATTATCTTTTTGTTGCTCATTATTAGTGTAAACCCTGATTATTTTATTATTCTATCTCATAAAATTTTTACTATAATCTATTTGAATCTTTTTAGTTAAATCTATGATCTGCATTTACAAAGATATCTCGATCGAGCCAAATTTCAATTACAAAGACAAAAATAAACCGGCAAACTCTCAACACTACCCCCTACAAAATTATTTAATTTTTATTATACCTTCAACTTGAAATTTTGTTAATGCATATACTGAGTAGAGTTTATGTATATTTATTTTTTTGTCTGTGTATATATATTCATGTATAACTATTGAATTTTTTTTAAATAAGAGTATAATAGGTTTGTCTTTTACTTTTTGGATGACATTATTTGAAATTCTATGTAAGTCCATTTCGTATGCGTTTTACTCTAATTCTTTTCGTTTTTATTTAATATAGGAGCTAAATTCCTTTATGTTCTGTTAGTTTTCAATCCGACAAACACATGAATTTTTAGCTAAGTGTGAGACTTTTTTTTTATCTCGGGCAATACTATTTCCTATAAAAGAGTTGTTGAAAGATAATTATTTATTTGGTTGATAGTTTATGCAATGTTGAAATCAACTATTAAGTATGTCTAAATTCTTATATTGCACTATTGTCCAGATTCCTGTTACAAATATTTATAAGATTACAACGACTGTTAAAAAGATCATTTAAGTGCTAATATTTGTTTGTGTGAATATATTGCACATTCAATAAATATAACTGGATTGAAGACCTAAATTGGAAGAAGCTTAAATATGATAATCCTGGTACCTATAGTTCAATGGTAATGTGACTATGAATTTGGTGTATGCAGTTCTTGGCAGAGTTAAATTTTTGTTGTCATGCTTCTTGCATTATTTCAGGTGCATCATGGATTTTATTCTGCTTAGCATAACAAAATTTTGCCCCCTACAATTCTAAATACTGTTGAAAGTGCAAAGGAGTTATATGAAGACCTTCAGATTATGGGACAGTGCATTCAATGGAAGGGGTTATGGCTTCATTTTGTGGACTATATCCCACGGTATTTAACTATAATATTGTGTTGTGTATGACACGGTGCTATATTGCTATGTTTTTGGACATGATGTTTGTTTGACATAAAGATCCAACATAATTTTTAATTTTCGTGCTTTTTAATTTTCGCATGTAATATGTGCTTTCCCTTCATGTCTGAGGACCGAAATTGAGACATTCTTTCACTGTTTTTTCTTTCGTTTGGATGTTAGAATTCTGATGCAAGTAAGTGTATACGAGACATGAACTCTTCAAAATGCATCAAGTACTTGTGTCAAATATTTAAGGTTTGGTGAGGTTTGTGTAATGTGTAACAGACTTCAAATATACCACTAGCAATCATATCAATATAACAATTTGATGGCATTATGCATGACACTTTTTAAATATTTGTTAGTGCTTTAGAATGAGAGAGTTACCCATTTTTAACCATATTGGTTACATTATAAATATTTTTATCAAGACATATATATACACACAACTGTTATGTAATGTTCTGGGGTTTAGTGATTAAATTAATTATATACTTGGATATGTATTTGCGCACAAAATTTTTATGCAACATTATATAACATATGCTATTAAAATTTGATAATCGCACAATAATCTACCATCTTCTTATTATATTTTAATTTATTAATTGCATGTATAAATTTATTATTAACAAAATGAATAATCCCGCTGCAAAGCGCGGGTTTGTATCTAGTTACACCTAAAACACTGTTTTTTATAAAAATTTCAGTTGAAATAAATACTATTCATTTTTTGAGAGGTACTATAAAAAAAAAATCAAAAAAAATAAAAAAATAATGTCGCTAACAATGTCAACAAAAAATGTCCCCCTAGAATTATTCTAAAAAAATTCATGAATTCTTTTCTTAAATAAAAAGATACCTATTTTTGTTATTTCTACATGACTTCTCAATATTTCTTTATGAAAACTGTCGCTATAGATCCTATAGCGACAATTTTTACCGTTGATATACATATATAACGACACTTTTCATATAAAAATATTAAAAAGTCATGTGGAAATATCAATTTCCTTTGTTAAACTACCTCCTTTTCCAAAATGAGTCATCTTTTTATTAAAAAAAATTAAGATTTTTATATATATATATATATATATATATATATATATATATATAGACATAATTCTTCAGATATTTTTATTTGTGTAAACTTAAAAATAAAAATAAAACTTATTATGAAAAGGGGCCACAAGATTGAGGTAATTAATCAAACAACTAAATCGAATTGAACCACCATTTTTCTATAGAATTTTCTCACCCCTTGTTTGTATAAAAATACAATAGATATGCTTCAATGAATTTTTTATCTTGAAATTAGAATTTTTTTCTAATAAACATATAGAAAATTATTACAAAGTTGTGTACATATATAGTTAAACTGCTTATATACTTTTATAAACAAAAACTTTAACTATGCATACATAAAGAATACCTAAAAATAAAAGATTTTGCAGATTTTCATATGATTTGGTATTATGAAACAATTTTATTGATAAATCGAAAAGTAGTACTATATTTTTACACGATTTTAGTTCACTCTGTCTTTTGAATATTAAAATTTATGACTTTAATATCTTCAAATAATATATTTTGAACTCTTTCCATATTTATTTAATCAATTGGAGAAATCTGCTCACTCTTGTAGCAAAACCTTTACTTAATTTTTTTCCCTTTTGGTTTATTTATATAAGCATTATTTTGGCGGGTAGAGCATAACTAACTGTTAACGATATTTCTAGCAAATCAACCTTTCCATATCCCTGTCCACAAAATAATGTCATACTCTTCTCCATCTCTTGTCACCACCCCCTCCACTCTTCGCATACTTCCGGCCTCCGATCCGCCATACAAACTCCTTCAAAACCACCCATCTCTCAATCTCCTCTCCAAATGCAACAACATGGGAAGCTTCAAACAAGTCCATTCCCAAATCATCAAGACAGGCCTCCACAATACCCAATTCGTGCTTAGCAAGCTTGTTGAATTTTGCGCCGTTAATCCTTTTGCTGACCTTTCATATGCCCTGTTAATCTTCGGCACCATTGAAGAACCCAATCAAATTATTTGGAACACAATTATTCGAGGATACTCGTTGAGTTTGTCCCCTGTTTTAGCTATAAAGTTCTATGTTACTATGCTTTTATCGGGGGTGGAACCGAATTGTTATACATTTCCTTTCCTTTTGAAATCTTGTACGAAAATTTTGGCTACCCATGAAGGGAAACAAGTTCATGCACATGTTTTGAAGCTTGGGCTTGAGTGTGATGTTTATGTGCATACTTCATTAATTAATTTTTATGCTCAAAATGGTGAATTGGGTTATGCAAGATTAATGTTTGATAGAAGTTCTTATAGAGATGCAGTTTCCTTTACGGCATTGATCACAGGGTATACTTCTTGGGGATATATGGATGATGCACGTGAACTTTTTGATGAAATTCCTGTTAAAGATGCGGTTTCCTGGAACTCTATGATTGCGGGTTATGCTCGAAGCGGCCAGTTTGAGCAGGCGTTGGCTTTCTTTAGGGAAATGCAAAAAGCAAAAGTTACACCTGATGAGAGTACCCTGGTAACTGCTCTCTCTGCTTGTGCTCAGTCGGGTTCCCTTGAATTAGGGGATTGGATAAGATCTTGGATAGAACAACATAGATTTTGTTCAAATCTTCGGCTTGTTAATGCACTTATTGATATGTATTCAAAGTGTGGTGAATTAGAGACAGCACGCAGCTTGTTTGAGCGAATAACTCACAAGGATTCGATCTCATGGAATGTTATGATAGGTGGCTGTACTCATACGAGACGCTATAGAGAAGCCTTGGGTATATTCCGAGAAATGCATCAATCAAGCCACGAGCCTAATGATGTCACTTTCTTAAACACTCTTCCAGCTTGTGCACATTTAGGTGCTCTTGATCTTGGCAAATGGATTCATGCTTATATTGACAAGAACCCCTATAAGTTTGACAATGCCTCTCTTTGGACAAGTCTCATTGATATGTATGCTAAATGTGGAAATATTGAAGCCGCACAACAAGTCTTTAATGGTATGGAGCCTAAAACTTTGACTTCTTGGAATGCAATGATCTCAGGGAATGCCATGCATGGGAATGCTCATGGAGCCCTTGACCTTTTCATGAAAATGGTCAATGAAGGGTTCAGACCAGATGATGTTACCTTTGTTGGTGTTTTATCGGCTTGTAGTCATGCTGGTTTGGTTGATCTTGGCCGCCAACTTTTTAGTTCCATGATTGAAGATTACACCATTTCCCCCAAATTACAACACTTTGGTTGTATTATTGATCTTTTAGGCCGAGCAGGGCTGTTTGATGAAGCTGAAGCTCTTATGAAAAGTATGGAAATGAAGCCGGATGGTGCAATATGGGGTTCTTTGCTTCATGCTTGTAGGGTTCACGGGAATGTTGAATTGGGTGAATATGTAGCAGAGCAACTCCTTGAAATAGAACCTGAAAATGCCGGGGCTTATGTGCTATTATCAAACATCTATGCAGGAGCTGGTAGATGGGACGATGTTGCAAGAATCAGAACAAGGTTAAATGATGTGGGAATGAAGAAAGTTCCGGGATGCACCTCCATTGAAGTGGATAGCGTCGTTCATGAATTTGTTGTTAGTGACAGAGCCCATCCTCGGAGTACAGAGATTTACAAGATGTTGGATGAAATAGATAGGCTTTTGAAAATGGCTGGGTATGTTCCGGATACATCTGAAGTGCTTTACGACATTGACGAGGAGTGGAAAGAAGGTGTTCTGTGTCAACATAGTGAGAGGCTGGCTATTGCTTTTGGGTTAATCAGTACAAAGCCAGGAACGACGCTGAGGATTGTTAAAAATCTTCGCGTATGTGGGGATTGTCATTCCGCTACAAAAATGATTTCCAAGATTTTCAATAGGGAAATTATTGCTAGGGATAGGAATCGTTTCCACCATTTCCGAGATGGTTCTTGTTCATGCATGGACTATTGGTGAGAAGAGAGAATATAGACGAGCACTTTGGAGTGCTGCCTAACTTTTGTTAAAATCAAACAGGCACAGTTCAAGACAATAGATTCTTTTGTGGCTTTCTGGCTTGTTTAATGGATGGAATCATGATAACAGTTAATTACATCGGTGTACTTGCAGATTGGATGATCATTGTACTTAATTTAGGGAACTTTTGTGTCTGAACCTAATAAACTCAATATTTGATACCTTAAAAATTAGTTTTAATCTTTATAAATATACACTCTGCGTTGATACTTAGGTAACTGGATCATATTTTATTGGTAAGTAATTTTCATATAGATTCATGTATATATTGGCATTAATATTTGATTAGGAATTATCTGATTCAAACATACAAGGTGGGGATATCTGTATATCATTCTCAATCTGGTAGTCAACTTATCCCATCTTTATTTATGATTATATTGATAGATGTTGGATTTTTACATACTTAAAATAGCATCATAGGCTTAAGTTAACAGAAGTACAAATAGAGTTTTTAGGTCAAAGTAATTGCTCCATTTTCATGCATCTATGTTACCGACTGAGGTTTGCTTGTTGAAGGAGTTTCGCCGTGCTGTTGCTAGAATAGTTTTGTCTGCAACTATGAAATATGCTGCACCGGCCACTGCCATTACATAATTAACAGACAGATTTGATTAGCATCATGTTAATTGAAAGACGAAATTGTAATGAAAGTTAATATATAGAGTAATTAATTAACCTGTGGAGATAATGAGAGCCTGAGCAGTGTGATTGAGATTTGCTCTAGCCCAAGGCAGCATTCTAGCACTAGCCAACTGCATGTTTTAATGAAATTCGATCGGATTAAATATTTTTCTTGTCGTTCGTTCGTTCGTTCGTTCGTTCTTGTATAATTTAGATTTTTTTTTTCAAGAGAAGTGGGTCTTGGGAAAAAGATATACTTACAGTTGGAATGGCAGTTGCAATAGTGGCAACCACAGCTGCCTTAGCTCCGGCAACAACACCTTCTGTAGATGAGTAGATCCAACCAACAAATTAGGCAGGCGTATATATGACATGATTAATTTTAAAGCAAGCAAATAATTATTAGCACAGATCATGTGAGTTGTGACCACTCGAGTAATCGATCATTTGGGTTTGGATTAAATTAAGAAATTAACAAAAACCCACCACCCTGCAGAACTAGAACATACGTACGTACGTACCATGAGCACAACGCTTGGCCATGGCTAGCTTTTGGTCCAAGGAAACCAAGCTGTTTGTTTCAAGAGGAGAGTTGGCCGTATTTTTCGCCATTGTAGTTAGAATATTGTAGAGTAGGAGTATTTGGTTATAATAGTTATAGAGAAATTGAATGCCGGTGGTTTATACTTGAGTTGGCCGGGTGGTGGGTGGGTGAGATCTAGAGACAGAGATACCATTAATTATATATAGTGTGTTGATGATTGATACGTACGTACGACAAACTTTGATGGTTTCAGTTGATATTTCTGACGTCGGACTCGCTTGTTTTCCTTTCCTTATAATATTAATCGGATTACTTCTTCTGTTCATCACCATGCCTCCCCGCTTTCTTTCATCTTTTTCTTTGTCATATTGATATATTTGGGAGTTGGGACGTACAGAAAAAGTAGTTTCCCCCTTAAAACCATGGGTAAACCAAGCCAAGCCAAGCCAAGCGTAGGAACTGCAGAGTCCCTGAGATTGTTACACGTGTCCCAAACCAAGGTCTCAGAGGCATGGTTTACAGAGAGAGAGAGAGATCACCAAAACATGTTTGATGGGTTTCAGTTTTAGGCTCATGGTTTTTACTTTTGAGTGCAGTGGAGTGGGTTAGTCGGCGGACCATTCGGATTTGGGATCCGATCCCCTCCATTTCAAATTTTGCAAGTTCAGATTTAAAATTATTGGATACTTTAAAATTTATCATCTCATTTAAAAATCATTAAATTAATTCTAACCAACTCATTTAAAAGTCATTAACCTACCTCTAGTCATCTTATTTAAAAATCACTAACCTAACTCTATCCATTAATTTAATATAACACTAATATATTATTATTATTATGAGCACTTTGTTATGTCACTCATTATTTTTTTTAATAATTATTTTGTTTTTATTATTATTATTATTGTTGTTGTTGTTGTTGTTGATTCCTTTGGAGTTTAATATACATTTAGACAAAAGGATGTTTTAATGTCTGCTAATTAATATACATTTAGAAAAAAGGATGTTTGTTAAAAATATGGTTTTTTTAATTATTATTATTGTTTTTATTGTTGTTGTTTTAAACCTCATTGTCCACCTATATAATAAAACAGAACTCATTTTGAATTTTTCATTTGACAAAGCACAAGGACGGTTCAGATTTATTCTAACTTAATTTTTTCAACTTAATCTAAAGGCTCATATTTCATCCCGCCCAAATCAAATTCACCCCTACAGCCTACTCTCTCGTGTTCACACACAAAATCTCTCTATCCTCTCTTCTTCACACACACAAACAAATAATAATAATAACAATACTATTAATAATTATAATAGTACTACTACTACTACTAATTATTATTATTATAATAGTACTAATAATAATAATAATAATAGTAATAATAATTATTATTATAATTATAAATATAATTATAATAATAGTAATAGTAATAACAATACTAATAATAATAATTATTATAATTATAATAATTATTATTATTAGTATTATCTATATAATAAAATATAACCCATTTTGAATTTTTCATTTGACAAAGCACAAGGACGGTTCAGATTCATTCTACTTAATTTTTCCAACTTAATCTTAAGGCTCATATTTATTCCTGCACAAATCAAATTCACCCCTACACCGTACTCTCTCTCATATTCACACACAAAATCTCTCTCTCCTCTGTTCTTCACACACACAAACAAATAATAATAATAATAATAATAATAGTAATAGTACTATTAATAATTATAATAGTACTAATAATAATAATTATTATTATAATAATAATAATTATTATTATTATTATTATCTATATAATAAAATAGAACCCATTTTGAAACTTTCATTTGATAAAGCACAAGGGCGGTTCAGATTCATTCTACTTAATTTTTCCAACTTAATCTTAAGGCTCATATTTCTTCCCGCACAAATCAAATTCACCCCTACACCGTACTCTCTCTCACGTTCACACACAAAATCTCTCTCTCCTCTCTTCTTCACATACACAAACAAATAATAATAATAATAGTATTAATAATAACAGTAGTAATAATAATAATAATTATTATTATAATAGTACTAATAATAATAATAATAATATTAATAATAATAGTAGTAATAGTAATAATAATAATAATATAATAGTAATAATAATAATAATAGTATAATAGTAATAATAATAATAATAATAATAATAATAATAATAATAATAATAATAATAATAATAACAACAACAACAATAACAATAATAATAACAATAATAATTATTATTGTGTATTGTGGTAGTGTGGTGAATTATGATAATTGTTATTGATGATTGTAAATTTTGTAGACAAGTTTAGATTTTTCTGAATATCTATTTTTAAAGAAAAATTAATTATTGTGGTAGTGTGGTAAATTATGATAATTGTTATATGTGATTGTAAGTTATTTTAAGTTGCAAAAAGTCTTTAGGTAATATAGTATTTTTTTAATTTTAATCTAATTTTTCGTTAGGTCGTACTTTCAGACACGGACAATTACTAGTATATATATATGCTTTATAATTTATTTCTTTATGTTGTGTTCGTGTTTTGTTCACATAGTTTTACGTTTTTATTGAAAAAAATGAATATGCAATCTTAATTGTAAAATCAAATAAGAAAATAACACACTCAAGCAGGAAAGGTGCATGAGAATAATTATAATAATAGTTCCAATGCTACTTTTATCTTTTTCACACAAACAATTTATTATGTGTATTGAAAGTTATATTTTGTATTAAAAATGGTTAAAATTATGCTTTACACTCGATATGATAAAAAAAAAGTTGCGTATAAAATATTTCTTTCGTTTTACAAGAAGAAATTTATTTAAATAAAATTTAAATTTTATTTCATTACATGTTTATCTCTAAAAAATAAATATTACTCATTTAGTAATAAGCGGTGAATCCAAAAATTTGTATTAGTGGGGTCGAAATTATTACTAAGTTATAAATAAATTTGGAGGGGATTCAGGGGCAGCGCTCCCGAGACAATTTTTTTTTAATACTTTATACTTTTGGGTATATATATACTATATTATAATGAAAATATAATGAGTAATAATATATGGTATATATACACTATATTGACTCATAATAGGTTTTTTTAATCACAACTGTTCATAAGTAAGTAATTTATTATTTATTTTTAAAAATAATATAAATTAGATTATTATTTAGTTTAAAATATTATAGAGAGATACATATATTAAAAATATATGAGTCATATGTGATTAAAATTTAATTGACAAAGTTATAAATTTTTAATTTGACCCCGTATAATAGAAAATTTATAAAATTTTAGTGGAGTCAATTTATATATAATATTTAAATTTTTTAAATTTACTTTACATTGTTAAGTAAAAAAAAAATCAGTAAGTTGACGTGACTTCGCCACTGTTAGTAATAGTGATATAATAATAAAATTCTGATTATAAACTTTAGAATATTATGTTATTTGGTGAATTTTTCTTTTGCAAACTAAAAATATGTGAAATAAGGCTTTTTGGTAAAATGATGATGACAATAAAATAATAATATAATGTGAAATAAAGTTTTTAAATGAGATGATAACTTTTAAATTTTAAATTTAAATTTAAATTTTTAAACGAATACTCTTTATTTTAAATTAAAATTGAGACGACGCTGATCTCGAAACTTCTGGTACTACTGTTTCAACACCCGCGCTGCTCACGTATTAATGTATAGCAGTGATCCACAATAGTTAGAAAAAGGCTCATACTTTATACTAATATAGAATAGATAACTTAAATATAATATTTGTTGTCTCATAAAGTATATAAAATTATTATTTTAAAATCATAAATAATTTAAAATTTATATATTCAGAAATTAATATATTTAAAACGGAGAGAGTATACTATGGTGATCATTGGAGCAGTAGCGGAACCAGAACAAAATTTGAGGGGGGGGGCAAAATTTGAGGGCGATTAATGGAGGTCCGAAGCAACGACGTGTAGGAATTGAAGCGGTTGGCAGAAAAAGTGGCCGTTAAAGTGATTTTTTTTAACTGATGAAGCACTCAAACAACTTGAGTTAACTTATAACTCATGTATGTACATCAATTTACAGAGAGAACCCGTTAATTTTCATGTTTTAACCAAATTAATCTCTTTATGGCATTTATACAAACACATGGTATGCAAGCTTTAAAAATCCTAGTTTCATGACATCCAAACATATAAACACATAACTTCCATACAATATTCCATCCTTATATCATCTAAACCTTTCATGGTTCCATAATCAAAACTCTCATAACCAATTTCAAATCAATAACAAATATATTCTATCCAATTTCTATAAACTTATTTTACATAACCAATTTTACATATTTTTTTCTTTATTTTTGTGTGTGTGACTGGCCGTCCTCCGCCCCCGCCCCCGCCCCCGCCCCGCCCCGCCCCTCCCCTCTCCTCGACCGGCCGGCTACCTGCCCCCCCTGGCCCCCCCGGTTCCGCCAGTGCATTGGAGAAAGTAATAATGGTGATTAAATGAGTTCTTAATTTTATCTTCTAATGTAGTGTATTAATCTATTAATTAAAATTAATTTTAAGGAGTTGAGCTCATAAAAGACCCTGCACATTTCCTGCCATCAGGTCCGGTGGGCGGTGGCTATGACCTTTCTTTTAATTTTAGGTTATGCTACACCTGTCCCATCACAGGGTACATGATTGGAAATCATCACTGAAAGTGCGCCTGGTATATCTGTCAAACTGACATGAGGAAAAATACTAGTACTGCTGATTAAGATAGGATATCACTTGTGGCCTTGTGCAATGCAATACAAATAAATATATAATAATGCAAATTTTAAGTGGGCTGAGGGCACAAGGTTTGGTAGTACCTACCACTCAGCACGGAAATGTGACACCTGTACAACATACTGTGGATCAAATTGGAACAGAGGGTCCATGAGTTGCTAATGAGGTGTCAAGCCGTTATTGACGGACTACTGTCTACTGTGTTTACGTGTCGCTCATACACTGTTGATCGTACTTTAGAGTTAAACTAATAATTGTCCGTGCCTGTACGTACGGCATAACGAAAAATTAGATTAAAATTTAAAAAATATTATATTACCTAAAGACTCTTTGCAACTTAAAATAACTTATAATCAGACATAACAATTATCATAATTTACCACACTACCACAATAATTAATTTTTCTTTAAAAATAAATATACAGAAAAATCTAAACTTGTCTACAAAACTTACAATCATCAATAACAATTATCATAATTCACTACACTATCACAATAATTATTATTATTATTGTTGTTGTTGTTATTGTTATTATAATTATAAGACTAAAAGACAATTTGCACCCCAAAATTTACACTATGGTTGACTTTTGCACCCCAAATCTAAAAAAATATATAAGTACACCCCAAACTTCATTATACGTAACAAAACGCACACTTTTTTAACTTAACCGGTCAAAAGTGACCGGTTAATGCTGTAACACAAGTTTGAGGTGCAAATTGTATTTTAGTCTTATAAATTGGAAAAATTATTAATTTTACATAAAATAAAATAATTAATTTAAATAAAATAATTAATTTTAAAAATAAAAATAAATAATTAAAATAATAAAACAGAATTTTTTTGTGAAAAAATCTGTTTTTAAAAAAAATAATTTTAAAAAATTTTGTTTTTACAAAAATTGCAAAATAAATTTGTGTTTACAAAATTGTAAAATACAATTTTTTATAAAAATTGTGTTTTACATAATTGTAAAATACAATTTTTTTTACAAAATTGTGTTTAAAAACAGAATTTTTTAAAAACTTGTGAAAGCTGATTTTTTTTCAATTATTTTTGGAAAAATAGATTTTAAATTTTTTTTTGTAAAAATAGAATTTAAAAACAGAAATTTTTAATTTTTTTTTTGTCTAAAACAGAATTTAAGTTGTCTTTTAGTCTATTTTTTTAAAACAGAATTGTAAAACAGATTTTTTTTTTTGTAAAAAATTCTGTTTTTACAAATTTGTTTTTTTTTAAATAATTATGTTTTTACAAAAATTGTAAAATCAAATTATGTTTTACAAAATTGTAAAATTGTGTTTACAAAATTATGTTTTACAAAATTGTGTTTAAAAAAAGAATTTTTTAAAAACTTAAAAAAAAATCTGTTTTTAAAAACAAAAACTTAAATTCTGTTTTAGACAATTTTTTTTAAAAAAATTTCTGTTTTTAAATTCTATTTTTACAAAAAAAAAGTTTTAAAAAATTCTATTTTTACAAAAAAAATTGCTTTTACAAGTTTTTAAAAAATTCTGTTTTTAAACATAATTTTGTAAAAAAAATAATTGTATTTTACAATTTTGTAAAACACAATGTTATTTTACAATATTTGTAAAAACAGATTATTGTACTACTACTGGTAGGCAGTAGCAATTCAGTCGCAGCATGTACAGCAGTAGTATATGTATTTTTGATAATATTTTTTTTATATGGGAATCAGTGTATACTTATCAATTTATGTAAAAAAAAATTATATAAAAATATCAAAAATACATATAAATATATCACTTTCTTAGTTTAAAATAGGCGATTTGTTGCTTTTCCGTTAGAATTTGGACAACACTCGTGTATGATTAATGATTGAACGTCATGCTGTTGGTGGAAAAACACTAAAACTACCGAAACAATTTATTAATAGTAATGCATTTTGTTTAAAATTGAGTCTTAATTATTATTGTTTTTAAACAAAAATTATATGGACATATTTGAACATAAAATTTTGAAATAAATTTAACTACTTTTTTCATTTAAAAATAATAATTTATTTCTCTAGAAGATCGAGTCCATTTTTTATTGATAATTTATTCCTCAAGTTTGACATGATAATAAAATTTCATGTAGTAAATTAAAAAAATTATTATTATTTTTTAAAGATAGACATAAATTAAAAGTAAAATACCAATATTTATAAAATTAATTTATATGTGAGACATTTTTTATAAGACATAAGAAGTATTAAACTTTAATAAGTAACAAAAATAACTCCCATTTCTAAACAGAAAGCATATTTATTACACTACTTGATCCTAATAATTAAGTTTTGGATTCAAGTTTTATTTCATTCATTTGCTCTTTCATTCTTTTTCGGCAATGATAACTACTCCTACTCCTACTCCTGCTCCTACTTTAATAAAGTTAATTAAGATGCAAATCCTACCACGGAATGTGGTTTTTTAATTACGTTCTAAAATTAGACTTTTGAAGTCAACGACGGCATATTAAATTTTAAAATTAGTACGACTCATAAAAATTTAGAATAAAATAAATTTTATAATTAATAATTTTTATTATATATTGTACAATTATAATAATTATATCAATTAAAATTAAATAAATTTATATTCATTTAAAATTTAATATGCTGTCTTAAAAATTAAGTTAGATCTCTAATTTTAAAATTGAAGAGGGAGTAGTTTATATGTGTCAATCCTTTGGTTTTTGTTTTTTTCCTTGTTATAATAAATTAGTGCATAAACTAGTTAGTGTTTAAATAGAAGGTCGGCTATACAAAAAGCTTACGCTAAGAAGTGAATTGGTAGACTAGCTAGTGCGTGTCCAAATGCTATTATAACAAAAGAATATTACGAAGCATAATATATGAGATAGAACTAACTAATAAAGAATACTATCTATTTGTAGATAGATGTGTCATGTGTGTGGAATTATTCTAGACTCTGCTTACCTTTATCTTATGTTAATACCGAAATATAAATTATTAATGATTTTTTTGAAAGTTAATTAAAAATATTTTTAAATTTCACAATATTAATTGTTGTAGCGTTTAAGATTAAATAAATTTGTATTAATTTTAAATATAAATATTTTAAAAAAGCAATAAAAATGTTATATTTACAATACATACAGAGTATATAATAACACGCCATGAATCATGTTAGGGATTAATTAATAAGCATATGAACCGCAAATAATTTGTTTCAATATATCTTGATTACATTTATCACTTAACAACATAGGTTAAAACTCATTTTGAGGAGATATTACTTATTCCGTTTCAAAATTAAAAATATAAATACATTTATAAAACAACGATTTTTAAGTATAATTTTATGTTCTCAAATAAATCTAGCATTAGTATATATTAATAACTAGGAACTCAGCTGCTGTGGTGTGATATTAAAACTGTTAGTAAAAAAATAATGACAAATTATGAACATAGTGTTATTTTAAAATAAAAATATATCTTTAATTCTGAAAATATTAAAAAATATATATATCTCTTTATAATTTTGAAAAGGTAGGATTACTTAATTAAAAGTTTTAAAAAAAATAAAAATAAAGAGGAATATAAAAAGGAAACACGGCTGCTCATGCCAAATGTAAATAATCAAACTTTAAGTATTGCTTTAATCTAATGCAATCACGGTGAAAGTATATACAGGGAACAATAAATAAATAAATAAAATCAGGCCTTTAATCTTGCAAGCAATGATACATCATTCTTCTCACGTGACTCAACTGCCGAACTAGTTGCACATGATAAGGATACCAACACCTTTTCCTTATCCCAAACCCAAAATAACCTATTTTATTTTATTTTATATCAAAAAATAAAATGCCTCGTGTCAACTATTTAATGTAAAAAGTAAATAATAACATGGTCGGTCTATTGGCAAAACAATTATAGTATTTACAAACATATATTTGGCAATAATCTATAATTATAAGTATTTGAATATTTATTAATTTCAAAATAAATTTGCTTATCAAACTTATGGTACAACGCGATGGTATTTACTTTGCATACATTTATTATTATTTTTTTTTTGAGAAAAATGTCTTACTTAATTTGGGGTGAGGGAGAACTTGCAATGACTAAATGTAGTTTAAATTCGCGAAATTTTAAAATTTAAAATTGATATGAAGTTATTTAATTTTAATACAAAAAAATATAATTATTATAAACTAATTATAAAGTACTACTAATTATTATAGAAACAACTTGAACGAAATTATCGTCATTTTGAGTTTTAAGATTTTATAAATTGATTTTAAAAAATTAAAATATATATTTAATTTTAGAATGGAAGTAGTAGCCTATAGAGTTTTCTTTTCCAATGAATTAACTTCTTGGTTGCTTTAAAATTAAAATAAAAATTTTCAACATAATTACTTATTCTCATATTAAACTGTTTTAAAGAAAATATTAATTATGTCAAATAAGATAGTCGACTTTGTTCAATAAAATTATTTAAATTAAACCATTTAATAAGTTAAAATATATATGTCGCAGGTAGTATTGACGGAGACACGGTGGTGCCCCCACAAAATCTCCACATCCACTAGCAAAATTAAAATTCAAAGAAACTAAACAACATCTGGCCTAGATAGGCTATTGCCGTAAATAGTTGCAACCTGAAGCCCATATTTGTAACCTGTCGTCCTTTCCCACTACAACGTACTATATAAACTCGCACACTCCTCCTCACTCCCTGATCTCTTTCCCTTTCTCTTTCATCATCGCCATGAAAGACCCTTCTCTTTCTCGTCGCAAAAAACCAAAAATCAAGCTCATCTGCAGCTTTAATGGCTCCTTTCAATCCCGTCCTCCGTCTGGAAAACTCCGGTATACCGGCGGAGAGACCCGTATTATATCCGTAGACCGAAACATCGGGTTTTCAAGGCTCAAATTGAAGATTTCGGAGCTCATTTGTTTCCCTAACAAATGCCAACACTTTTTCTCTCTCCTATACCAGCTTCCAGACTCTGAACCCACACAAGAACAAGCTCCTCTGGTATTGATTGCTTCGGACGACGACGTTCGGTGCATGATAGATGAGTACGAGAAGCTCGAAATTTACGGTAAGCAGTGTAGGCTTTGGGTTTTTCTCTGTAATGATAATGGGTATGTTAATTTACTCAAAAAAGATAATGTTGTTTCCAAATTTGTTGAAACTGAAAGTTTGAGGAGTGGGTTTGGCGTTTTGTGTAATAATAACGGGTTTGATGGTGATAAGCATAAGACTAGGCTGATGAACGAGACACTGTCGTTGTGCGAAAATGGGTTTGTGAATCAAAATTCATTGACCCATTTGTCTGGAGGTCAGTTTGGTGGTGATAAAGTGAAGAAGAGGGTGATAAATGGTGATAAACAAAAGTCTAGTGAAGATTCTTTATGGAAAATGGTTTTAAAACAACAATTGTTAGGGAAACAATCTGCTCGAATTCGGAGTCTTAGTGGTGGTATAGGGTTAGCTATTGAACATGCTGAGATGGATAGGGCTAATTGTGACAATCAAAATATAGACTTGAGCCCTGAACCAGAAACCCCTTTGAGCTGTAATTCCACAAACCCTAGTTTTATTGCCAGTTCTTACAGAGGGAAAACATTAGATTACAAATTTCATAACCCCAATTTTGTTGAAAGTAAGAATTTTTCAAATTTGGTTCCATTGTCAGTGTATTGTTCTCATCCTTTGAATCCAAAGAATGGGAATCTCCGTGTTGAATTGAATAATTCTAGACATGGTTTATCGAGGCAGTCTAATCTAAGTTTAGGTAATGCTCGTCAAACCTGTACTTGTAATTACAGTCAGTCAATTGGTGAGCTGCCGTTTCCTAATCCTAATTCGATGGGTAGTTGCTATATTGCCAAGTGTGAGCCAAGACGTGTTGAGCCAGCATCATTGAGTAATATGAATAGAGAAAACATTATGCCATTGGGCGCAGATTCCATGACATTAAGGACTGGGTTAACGCCATTCTCTTGCAGCAATCTGTTGGTTGGAAGTGTATATTCAGCAAGGTCGTCATATAGCAGTTCTCACAGTGGTATCCACAACCATGGGTTTGGTTTAAGCAATGCAAGAAACCTGAGGATTTTCCCGTACAACTTTAGGAATAATAGAAGCAATATCAACAAGATAGGGAACCATAGGAATGCCAAATTGGATGGAAGGCCTAGGGTGCAAAAATTTTACCCTGGGCTTAGGTCAAGTTCAAGTATCTCGAAACAGGGGCAGTTTCTGAGGTCATACTATCCCACTTTGTCGAAGACATGGTCTGATTCTCATCACCAACAAGTGGAAGGAGAGTTGAGAATGTCAGAGTACGTCCTAAATAAAGAAACTTGCTTGCTTTCTCTTCCTTATGGTAATCAAGAGAACATTAGTGAGCAGGGTGGCCTTGGTGTTCTAAATGATGGAAAGCCAAATCTTAATGAGTGTCACTTATCTTTCTATGATCCACTCCCTGGAAATCAACCTCTTTTGCCTCTGACAACTTCTGAGAACTTGTCAGGATGCATAAAGAAGGAAAACACTCAGATAGATCTCTTGACTGATCCTGGTACTGAGCAGCATGATGTTTCAAGCCAGCAGGACGCCAACATAACAAATTCTCCAAATAAACAAGGGCTGGAATGCCATGCCAAGCTTTCGGAAATAGGAGCAGGTTGTAAGTCATTCAGTAAACATCAGATTGGTGCTCATACATTAGAAGGAAGTATTGCATCTTCTGTAAATTTTTCTTTGCATAACCTCTCCTTATCATCTTTCAAAGACGTGGAACCACCAACACCTCCTGGTATTAGTAATATCTCTGAAGCATTGCTGAAGTCTCAGTCAAATACTTTCGACTTAATGGATGAAGACCACTTCTGCTCAGGCCCTCAAGTTCAAAGCTCAAGTGGAGCTGCTTATATTTCTCCAGAGAAAACGCTGAAATTGCAGAAAGATACTGACCAAGAAGCAGAGCTTCAGCGGGACCTTAAATCCACTTTAATCATTGATGAAAAGGTAGTGTTTCAAAACATATTGCATATCTCCTTATGAATGAATAAATCAGAATGACAAGGTCATTTGGTCAGCTTATTAATAGTTTCTTTCTGCAGGAAGAAATCAAGAAGACACATACAGGATCTAAAATAAATGGTGGGATACCTACTGAACTTGCCACAGTTTATACTCATCTTGCTACCGGAGATCTGCAAGTAAATCTCAATTTCTTTTAGTATCAATTCATTAATAATTGGTGGTAACTTGTGAAAAGAAACACTTGATTATTTTTCTAAAGCTAGCTTTTTCTGTGGTCTGCAGACCATAAAAAATTCAGACCTTGAATATATTAAAGAACTTGGCTCGGGTACATATGGAACTGTTTTCTATGGGAAATGGAAGGGATCTGATGTTGCTGTTAAAAGGTTAAAGCCTGGCTGCTTTAATGGAGGTGCAGTGGAGGAAGATCGATTGGTACGAAAACCTTTACCCAGTTTCACAGTTGAAACAGACTGTTATTTGATAACCTTTGGTACAAGTGAATCTTTCTTAACTGTATGTTTGGGTATATTGAAATTTATTTGGATAATAACTTTGGGTATATTGAAATTTATTTCGATAATAACTATTGGTAATTAGAGTTTTCTTGAGTTGTAGTCTGCCCAATACGACTTCCTATCAAAAATACAAAACAAAAATTTGACTGTTTTACAACTTTTGTCATGAATGATGCAGATTGATTCATATTTGCCATATATTTGGGGTTCTGACACTAATTTTATGTTTCATAATCTTGTCACAAAATTCTACCTTCTATCCTTAATGAAATTGGAACATGTGTTTATCTGCATTATTCTGTGACTGATTGTTGATTCTGTTTGCCTTTTTGCAGGTTGCAGACTTCTGGAAGGAAGCCCGCATATTAGGTCAGCTTCATCATCCAAATATTGTGGCCTTGTATGGTGTTGTCACGGATGGACCTGTTACCAATTTGGCAACAGTGACAGAGTACATGGTCAATGGCTCCCTGAAACAAGTTTTACGCAGAAAAGATAGGTATAATCTTGTCTTATTTCGTTCATAACATATGCATGGACTATATCTTGATTTTCTATGGTTCTCTATACACCAATTTAATTTTAAAAATCATAGGTTATGCCGGCTAATTCTTTTTCTTAAAAGTAAAGAGATAATTCACCTTTTAGGTTCGTAACTTCAAGTAACATAAAAAAAAATTCATTTACTCTAAAGAGTCATGTCAAACTGGCAAGAAGGCACCAGTAGTGCAACTGTAAATTTTACAGTTTTGTCACTCGTAAAGAAAAAAACTTTTCCCTTGAATACTTGCTTTTTACAGCCATCTTTATTCCCTCTGTTCTTATTTTCATTTCATTTCAAAATAATTGTTTTCTTGCTTCACATGCATTGGAAATACATGAGCAGTTTACTGCTCTCATGTGAAAAGTGAAGTTTGCATATTTGTTAGTTAGGCCTGACAAAATATGATTATGGGTTGGTTTTGATTTTCAAAATATGGTTATGGTTCCATTTAAGAACTAAAACCATATTAACCAATTTTAATATGGGTTATGTGAGTTGGAACAATATGGTTATGGTTCAAAATCATATTAACAATTTTAAGATGTTTTGACTTTTGAACAGAACTTTCGAAAAATAAAATTGTGACCGTCACAATTAAATTAATTAAGTAATAATATGATATAAAAATTATTAATATAAATAATAAAATGCTAAAAAACTATACTAATAAAATTTTAAATTGAAATTATTAATATCCTTCCATATTTAAATAATTTTTCAAAATTATTATTAACTTGCTAATAGAAAGGTTGGAATCCAAAATACACCATAATATAATTCTATGAATGTCGTTTAAATATTGAAACATATTTATAATTTTTTTGTAATTAGAATACTAGTATAATTCTTTTGTAACTAGAATACTAGAATTTACATAAACTTTAAAGTATATTATAAAAGTAGGTAAAGAGATCAGCAATTTCTAATTAATTATGAGCTGAGTTGGTTAGTCATCACACATAATTAAAAAAAATTTAATAAGATGACTTAGTTAGTTATCATATGTAAGATAAAAAAAAATAATCTTTAAAGTATTCCATTAAAAATAAATATATGCACATTAATTCATATATTATCAATTTGCATACATGATTTTGACGTCTTTATTTGCATAAATGTCATACTTTATTATCCTAAATACAAATATAAAGACATTTTTTTAGTTAATTTTTGTTACATGTGTAAATGTTGAATTTTTATGTAGTCACGTCATATTTAATATACATGTGTTACTAATAATAGAAAATTTGATAGTTTTGATTGATCATACTTTATTTAGATAATATAATATTTATATAAAATACATGTTATTTAATAAACATAAAAATAAATAAATCAATACTTACGAGACAAAATTGTAAGAAATAAAATTTTAACTAAATTATATTTATTGATTTTTAGAATTAGTCTGGAATTGGATAGGACCCGAAGAAAAGATGAGAAAAGAACTTTTCGATTTGGATCGGAATGAAATATGGGTTGAAAAATGGTTAACCGGTTTAGAACTATATTTGGTTTAAATAATATGGGTCCAAACTTTAACCAACCTGAATAAATAAAAATAGTTAACCAACTCATTTGGTTCTAGTTAATATGGATTGACCCAACAGTTAACTAACTATATTTCCAGAACTATTGTTAGTACATTTGAACTCAATTTATTTCCCAGCATTGTAATAGGTTCTCTGTACTTCTTTGCAGTTAAGTCACATATCACTCTCTGTTTTATGTTACATCTCATAATATGAGGAAAATCAACCAATCTAAGTATCCAAAGTAATTAGTGGACCAATTTCCTAGCATTTTTCCATCTAATTTGGTTGTCTTTGATCTGCAGAACAATAGATCGTCGGAAAAGGCTGATTTTAGCAATGGATGCAGCCTTTGGCATGGAATACCTACACGAAAAGAACATTGTCCACTTTGATTTGAAGTCTCATAACTTCCTTGTGAATATGAGGGATCCTCAGCGACCAGTGTGCAAGGTGATTTGCCTGCTAAGTGTACACAATGTTGTTTCTTTATATGCTGCCTTTCTTTTGCCATAAAGTTGCCCTGCATATTCTTTAAATTCAGTCTTCACTTTTATGTGTGATTATGTTAATGATTCATTAAAAAAATATCTCTGTTCCATTTTAGATTGGTGATCTCGGCTTATCAAAGATTAAGCAGAAAACACTTGTGTCAGGTGGGGTGCGAGGAACCATACCGTGGATGGCTCCAGAACTTTTGAAGAGTAAGAACATGGTAACTGAAAAGGTACGATGATCATCATTATTCAGTTTATGTATGACTACTAGTAGCAAACTAATTGCACCTCCTAATGATTACTTTCCTTAATTATTGGTGTTTATGCCTCTAGGTTGATGTTTATTCATTTGGAATTGTCATGTGGGAACTCTTGACGGGGGAGGAGCCTTATGAGAACATGCGATCTCATGAAATTATAGGTATACAGAACTTAGATTCTGTTTATTAGAGGATATTGCAAGTAGTTTTCAGTAATGCTCGTCTTTATTAACAAATCTATTTGATGTAATAGTGTTTATGGGATTGAGTAGGACTAGTGTTTGTACATATAATGCCTTTTCCATTGAGAGGCACATCTAAAATTGTTGTACACCCCTGAGTCCATTGTAATATTGGACTTTTACTGTTTCCTTGCAAAGTCAAAGCTTAATTTCCTAGCAGCACTTCATCCCTTCCGCAGTGGGTCATTCAGCACACTTGAAAATCACAAGGTTCGAAGATAGAGGTCTCTGTTGGTTGATTCTCTATATTATACATTATAGGGATTTGATATCAGTTCTGTGGTACTGTATTTTTCATGTTGTAACGGCATTTCACTTCCTGCATTTGCACAAAAATAAAGTCGGTGTGCTTTTCTTCTTTTATTTTTCCCTAGAGATACTTTTTTATTCAATTTACTTGATGGTTCCTCCCGTCATTTTCAGCTGGTATAATCGAAGGCACTCTGCGACCTGAAACCCCAAGCTGGTGTGACCCAGCATGGAGATCACTAATGGAGAAGTGTTGGTCGTCTGATCCAGATGCTAGGCCATCCTTTACAGAGATTGCAAAGGAGCTACGAGCTATGGCAGCAGCTATGAACATCAAGTAATGGAACGCATTTGAGCTTGTGGAACTATGAACTTTCTTAGTGTAAATACTACACGGGGCACCAAGAACAAGGCATGCTGAGAAGCGACCGTCCAATGTCATCTGACTGACCAGAACATTAGGAAAAATCCCAAAGCCAAGTGAAGATTTGGTTTGTGTGATTCAAATTAGCTTATTAGCATAGAGGAGGGGGTGGTACAGGCAACAACTTTTTGTCTGTGTTATTATGAAAATTTGTCACAAGGAAAGAAACATGCAAGGCCATGGAGTAGCTTCTACTGTTTTTTAGCCGGGTCACAGATTGTTGTTGCACATGGACAATGCTAAATAAAAAGGGAACTGTTAAATTCATAATAAAAAATGTTATTTTCACAATAAAAGTGTCGCTATAGATCTTATAGATATGGTTTTTACCGTCGTTATATATATACAGCGGTATTTTTGTTGTGGAAATAACAAAAAGTGTAGTGGATTTAACAATTTTCAATAAAAATCTTTTTCATATATTTTCTCTCTTTACCATGGGGAAACAATGTCTGATATTCATAAAAATATGTATATAGTCGAATTTGATTAACGGACAACTAACTATGTTTGATCCAATTGTAATATGGCGACTATATCTGTAATTGTTTGTGATTGCAAATTGGAAAATAGAATTAACATAATTTGTAAAATATAAACTGCTTCTTATCAATTTCTAAACTTTGCCTTTTTTATATGGAAAGCGGATTCAGGGGCTTGGTAATTTTGTGTCACGTTTTTTTTTAATAAAAAATTTACCCTTACGATTTTAATTATATTATTATTTATCCTTTATATATATATATATATATATATATATATTTAGTTGTTCAGTGTATAAAATTCATATATGTGTCATCTAGTACTAATCTCTCTCTATATATAAAGCGTCCATGGGACTCTGACATCATCTCGATAAGTTTGTGTCATACAAATTTTTTTTTGTGGTTTGGTTGTTTATATTAATTACTATATATTGTTCTTTTTAGATTATTATTATTATTATTTATTTAGTCCTTTTTATTTAATAAAATCCCATATAATTTACGCACCGAATGCTAGTTTTTACTACATAATTATTCTAAGTTCACATGCACACTTGCGCGTGGATGTGCAGAAACTTAGGAGAACAGCAACGGCACCGACTTGAAAAAATTCAAACAGTCAATAGTGAAGAACAGACGAAATCCACGTCAGCGCTCACCGTTTATATTCATCGCGCCCTCCATTTCTGTCTACAACTTTCTCTCTCTTAAAACTAGAGCAGCTCTCCAAAGGCTGCTCGCCATCATCTCTACCTCGGCCATCGAAGCTCGAGCCATCGATCAACCACCGAATCTCAATCACAACTTACTAATTGAATTCCTAGACTTCCTCTTTGATTCGAGGCTCCAACTTCTGGTAAAATTTCTTATCAAACCCCAAATGTTACGACGATGTCCGATTTTACTCGGATCTAGTCGTTCTCTTTTTGTTTCCGCCTGTATAGGGCACTGATTGTTTTATTACCAAGTTTGTGTTTAAATTCGACTGGTATGGATTTTTTAGGTTTTTACATTAGATGGGCGAATTTGTTGTTTTTAATGTAATTTATTAATTTTCATTTCGTACTTGGCGTTTATGAGCTCGAATCGGGTTTGAGACTTTTGTATCCTTGTCTGAAGTTTGATTATCTTCTTTGTTCTCTTTGCTATAAATCAACTACTTATTTATCTGTGCGCACAATCTATCTCAGTTGTTCGCTTGTGCTTTGATTCCCTTAGCTTCACTTTTTTTTGACTGGAGACAAATTGTTCTTGGGCAAAAAACAGTAAGTGATGTACTCAAGTCCAGAAAGAGGTTCCCCAGTTAATTGCAGTTAATTTGTTCTTTTGCCAATTAGCTCTTAACTTTGTTTGTATGATAACTAAAATTGTGATAAAATATATAAACATGGAGCTTTACTCAAAACAAAGTTGCTTATGCAATATCATTTATCCGAGTAATATGCTGGAAGCCTGGAAGGAGAAGGGTAGATGAGTCCCAGCTAGGTTGTTGTAGGAAGGATTCTGTGTTTAGTCCTTCAGTAACAAATTTTTGTAGCATAATTTACAATTCTTTCTTTCCTGTGTTCTTGTTTTCCTTTTGTATTACTGTACAAGCTCCTGTGTTTTCTATTGTTCTCTGTGAGTCAGGTTCCTGCATTCTTACAAAGGAATCCATTTTTTTAGTTTGAACATTTTGACTTGCAGAGTTGATTTAATTATAGCTTTAATTTTAACTTTATCTCCCACTTTGATTATAGCTTTTGTCTTTTCCCTTTCTCCTCTGTGACCTGATTGTTCATATGGAAGTTTCTTGGTTCCTCGAAAACATAAGTCGCAATTTCATTCAGTCCCTTCATTAATTTCTTTGGAAATGGTCATGGAGGATTTTGTTAATAATACCACTAACAAATTTCTTTCATGTCATTCAGATTTTATTCATGGAGGTTTTTGTTAATCTGGTTTCAGGAAAGATCTATTTTTGTACTGAAATGCTATTTCAGATTATCTCGCTTAGATGACTTTTTTATTGGATAAGCCAAGTGTTTGTCATAATTCATATTTTTTTTAATCAAATTCTTTTCTACTTCTCTCCTTTTATATTAGATTTGCATTTGATGCTGATTAATTGGGGATAATGTTCTATGCGTGCAATGTTTATGTGTAGTCAATGACTTTTTAATCAGTTTTAATCAACTCAAAATATGAGTGATCCATCTTTTAGCTACTGCTTTCTATGTGAAAACATGTTACTTTTATCTTTTTCCTTCCTCATTCCTTACTTGCTTCTCAACGCCTTCTATTCCCATATTGAAAAAACTATCTAAAGTTCTTCACTTCATATATATTGTTTTTATATTGAGGGTGAAGGATATTTAATATTTGTAATAGCTAAAATTACCAGTGGAAGGTAATCGGCATTGTAAGACCCTATGCTATTTTTGGTGATAATTTTTTATAAAAACACACATGCATATCATTGGATTATTTGTATGAAAAAACATTTCTGACTTCTCTTTTTGAGTGATATGACTATATATCCATATATACTTGCTCTAAATTTGGCAAAAGACAAGATATAATGGTATTATTGGAGTAATGCCTTCCCTTGCATATTTGGTACTCGGACGTGATGATTGTGATTTTACATAATGTATTGATGTACAATGGCTCACTTAGGTACTTCCTGTCTGGATTTATGCATTGTAGTTTCAATTATTCTGCTGCTGCTTTATTAACATTTCAAGATGCCAAAGGAGAGAAGAGATCGTTCTGTTTCTTTTGATAGGTCAAGGGCATCTCCTTTTCCGTGTGGATCTAGTCGTTCACTACAGTCATTGGCCAAAAATCCTCTAGAGAATGAGGAAAATGTCGAAGAATGGGAGGAAGCTCGATGCCCAGTATGTATCGAACATCCTCATAATGCAATTCTCCTCATGTGTTCATCTCACAACAAGGGTTGCCGCCCCTTCATGTGTGACACAAGCTACCGCCACTCCAACTGTTTTGACCAGTTCCGCAAGTCATTTGCAGAAACCTCTCCAACTATGCCTCAGCAAGAAGAAACTCCAGAGTCAACGGCACACTCATCATTGTATCCAATGATTCCAGAAGCAACGGTGACTGATTTTCAAGCTGAAAGAAGTGAGGAGGGGTCCACAGCGATGCATGCAAATTGTGAAAACCAAGTGAAGGGAAAGCTGGTGTGCCCTCTCTGTCGCGGGGACATCAATGGGTGGATGGTTGTGGAATCTGCTCGTGTCTTCATGAATGCAAAATCAAGAAGTTGTGCCTGTGAGACTTGTGATTTCAGTGGCTCGTATACAGATTTGAGGAAACATGCAAGACTTGTACACCCACTTGTACGACCGTCAGAGGCAGATCCAGAGAGGCAGCGTGACTGGAGGAGGTTAGAGCGGCAGAGGGATCTTGGAGATTTAATCAGTACGTTGCAATCTTCTATTGGAGAGGAGAGGAGTGAGGATAGCACTTTAACCTTCGATGAAGGGGGCTGGCTGACTGTATTTTTCCTTATTCGAGTGTTCCGACCTGGGGGTAGCTCGAGGAGCAGCAGCTTGTCGGGTACCTCGAGAGCAAGACGGGTGACTGTGAGGAGGAGACCAACAACCAGACTTTGGGGAGAGAGCTATGACGGGGACTCCAGGGATCAGGACAATGAATCCTCAGATGGCGGATCAGGTCCACGGAGGCTTCATGAACGAATTTTGCGGAGACCAACACCAGATGAGGAACCATGAATGCAAAGTATTCAATTTGCTCGATTGGTTTCGCTTTTAGATGTTTTGATGGTATAGCACTGCCTAGCTTTCTTTCTTTCTTTCTTTCTCCATTATACCAGATCTATTGCTTTCTGCTTGCTCGTCTCCACAATGGTATGGAGACTAATTATCTTATGTTTTAGGTGAAACCAAAAGAAGAAGAAAAATGTGAGATTCTTTTTCTCACCTTTGGAATTTATTCGGCAATATGTAGCAGTAATTTGCTTGGAGTTGTAAAAGGGAGAGAAAAGAGTGAACAAACTGTAATTTATCTTTGAAAAACTAAACCTGACTATTCACATTTCCTTGTTGAATCTTTAGCTTAATTTGGTTTCTGATGCTGATATAAAGATTTCAGAGATCTCGTCAACCGGTCAGATTACACTCTTACCCTCTGTAATCTAGTAGCTAAGAAGTGGTGGTTGGTGGTTGAATTATTTTTTATTTGAAGGCAACTGAGATGATGAGAACTCTATAGTAGAGCGCAAGTAATAGTTACACATCTATTGCAAATATAACTTAAAAGTGGCTCAAACAAATTAAAGTTTGTATTATTAGTGTTTTCATTAGAGTTCATATATATGTTATGTTATGACCTCCAGTCCCCCAAGCTTATTGAACATAGAAACTTATAAGCAAGCTTCTGGTTACATTATTTTTTGTAAGTCCCACTTTTTAAAAAATATTATATAATTTCATAATTAAGTACTCCATTCGTTCTTTAATTTAAGTCATTTTAGATTTGTACACAAGTATAAAAAAATTAATTGTATAACATTAAATATAATATCAACTGTCTATATTATTTTTGTATTGAAAAAAGAGTATTATTTATTGGACAAAAAATAATGAGAGAATTAAATTTATATTTAATATTTAGAATAATATTAGAAATTAAATAATTAATGTTTAGTTAAAATTTTCAAACGATTTGACTTATATTAAAGAATGGAAGAGTGATCATTACTATTTCAATATGAAGACCCTCGCTCGAAGAAATAAGCTAACAAAAAAAATTAATTCTAGGACGACCGGAAAATAGAGACCGGTCACATATTGCACTTGATGTTACTGGTAACACTATTATTATAATATGTTAAGTATAATAATAGTAGTGTTATCAATAACATCAAATGCAATATTTTATCAGTAGCTAGACCCGTCACTAATTCCCTGTTCAACAAAAAAAATTATGACAAAGAAAATGAATTTTACTGACTCCACGTCGGACTTTATATTTTAAAATTACCCCTTTCTCCTTCACTTGCCGTACACGAAGAATTTACTGACTCCACGTCGGACTTTATATTCTAAAATTACCCCTTTCTCCTTCACTTTCCGTATACGAAAAAATTTAATTATTTTTCTTCTCTTGGCGAAGAGAGAGAGAGAGAGTCAGAAACCGATCTCAACCTTTTGATTCTGGAGAAAATAAATGGACCAAGAAAGGAAATTAGTGTCGTGGGTTTGATGCGATATCTAATTTTGTTAACGAGGAAAATCAATATTATCAAATGGGGATAGAGACTTCAACCTCTGAAGGTGGTGGAACGAGCAGCAGCAACAGCAGCAGCAACAACGACAAAAATAATAACGAGACCGAAGTTCTATTGAATGTGTACGACCTCACACCTCTCAATAATTACGTCTCCTGGTTTGGTTTTGGCATCTTTCATTCGGGCGTTGAAGGTGAGGAAAAGAATCTTTTCTCAATCTTGATTTAAATCTCTCTATTTCTCTCTCTCTCTATATATATATGTATACATATGTATATGCAATTGTGCATCTGTTGTGTGAGGTATTGTTTTTGGCTTTTGTTTTTTAAGCGATTATGAATCGGGTTTTGTTCAAGTTTTTGAAATAATTGTGGGTATTGTTTTATGCGTATGTTGGTGATCGGTGCTAATTAATTCTTTCAGCTAAGGACTAGAATTTATGGTTTTTCTTTTTCTTAATGATTTGAGGTGCATTTGTTTTATCTTTAGTTTTTCTTTGTTTCTTTCGTGGGGTATCTTGTTGCTTTGGTCTTGAATTTGGAACTCTTCAAGGGAAAAGGTGAATTGGGTTTTGAAATGTTTTGTTAGTTTTGATGAAGGTTATATGATTTTGAGCATTTTATAACCCATCCTTAGGCGTGGAACTTATTGTTCCACTTATCAAGTTCTAAGAGAATTGCACACATGATTATTGCTAGATTTATCCATTCAACTGATTGATTTTTAGTGGCATCTTTAGTAATATATTATTGGTCACTAGTGTAATTACAATTTCAATGTGTAAAATCATGTGTTGATTGTTGCATATTATCAACCTATTCTTTCAATTAGTATCATTTTGTGATGGTTACAGAACACAGAGTGGCGGAACCAGAACCTTTTTGTAGGGGGGTCAAAATTTTTAAACCAAGCGAACCAAAATTATTAATACCACCACTTGCAAGTTTAATCCTTTTTCCAAGGTAGATTAGAGAAAAACTAACACCATTAACTTTGACATAAACCATTCACAAACATGAAAATACAAGCCAAGACACAAAGAAGAAGAAAAAAAATCAAATAAGTATACAAATTATAGAGTAAGTCGGAAATCTCGTGTGGTAAGTGCTGCTCACTACACCAATTATGATGCTGCTTGTGCACAATGATTTAATCATTCTAACTGTAAATTGAACATATTCCCAATAGTTTTATATAAGCACCTAAGTATAGACACATTTCTACTCGTTTACATGTTTGTGACCAAACTGGGAGATCAAGTCTCCTACCAAAACAAAAGCATTCCTAGTTAGGAATAATTTGAGAAGGTAATCCTGGAGTACAAACAACTCAACCCCTTTTCAAATTGTCAAAGTCAGTCTAGTTCCCATCTTATTTCATATTTGTTTTTAATGTCTTTCTAATTGAAAGTATTATGTGAACTTCAACCAATCAAATTGTCAAAGTAAGTATACATTTACAAAATTATAAAAACAACTTGCAAAAAAAATCAAATAAACTAAGAGCTGTACTCAACAAAATAGAATAAGACATTGCTATAAGTTTTGTAGCTGGAAAATGCTGGAAAATAACGAAGAGAACAACCTATTTTTACAAGTGATTCATAGAGACCCATAAAGCAAATGCCATTGATCTGATGGATTAACTCTGAGGTCTCGAAATGACAAGCCAATGACTCATTCAATTATACCAGACAGCTAGAAATAAGAGATTTACTAAGATCATTTCATCACATCTGCCATAGAACAAAATGAGGATAGAAAATTAACAAAAAGACCCAAACAGATGAAAGTTAAGATTTATAGAGAGAGAAATATTAAAGATGAGGATAGAAAATTAATAAAAATACCCAAACAGATTTACAGATGAAAGTTAAAATTAACAAAATTAGTGATTAGCTGAAAAAATTGAGGAGAAATACTCACCATGATTGCGAAGAAGAGACCGAAGAAGAAGACCGGAGCGGCGCCGCGGCGGAGCAGATCTGTTGCTGGCGCCTGGCGGCTAGTTGACTGCCCCCCGCCCCCCCTACCCCTAGTTCCGCCTCTGAGAACACATACTATTGAATGACAATAACTAATACTTTCTAATAGTCTATCCCCCACCCTCTGCCCCCCCAACAACCGCCCACCCAAATGCTGTTACTATCTATATAGCAATTTAATATGTAAGAAGACCTTTCAAAATTTTGGGAATTCATTACAAGTCATGTTCTTTTGATAAGGTTTGAGATAGACATATGAAGAAGGGTCGCCTGTAAGACGTAAATAATTTTATAAACGATTAAAGGGCTTTATTTGTTTATGGAATACTTATACTTTATTGCTAAACAGTATTCAAAGATCTCTAGTCTGAGAAACATGACATCCTTGATCCTTCCTTCCATGGGAGATTTGAAGCCTCAATTTAGGCACGGTATTTGAGAAAATTATCTTGAAGCTTTTTTTGCACTATTTGCTACTTGTAGCTGATATGATATTATTTATTTTTGTAGCATTTTTGGTTAGGTTCTTTTCCTTTTCCCTCTTGTGACAATACAAATAGATAAAGAAGTAAAGAGAAATGTAATGGGCTAATGGCAGATAGCTCAATAGCTATCATGGCTTTATTCAAACATGTAGTGAAACATAAATGTTTGCAGCTATTATGGAATGGTTGTTATGGATCTATAGGCAGATGAAAGCGTATAAAACTCATTACAACTTGCTATGTGAATAGGAAAGCATCCTTTACCATTTACTTATTTAAGATTTAAGCTCTACTGCTGAGAGTCGATGATTATGAGATGCTGAAAAAAAAAAGTTGAGGTAGGTACTTAGTTGCATTTTTATTTTTGTTTTAACTTTTTTTGTTTTACCAATTAAGGTAGAGAGAGTACTCCCTTTGCAATCAAATCACAATTAAATATCTAACAAAAATTATTTTTGAGTGTGTCAATCCCACATCTGTAGGAGGAAGGTTGATTTTAACAAGTCTTTTGTAGTTGTTATAATGAAATCCAATTGGATTATAACGAACTTATCTATTACTTTTATTAGTATTTGCACAGTTGTCATTTTCTCAAATTAAATCCGAAACTTAGAATTTTTTCCAAGGATTTCTAGGTGCAGCATGAAAGAGAGAGAATAAGAAATGCACGTTGTACCTATGTTTCTAGACAAGCTTATATCCTGTTTATCCTTTTCTCTGTTTTGGTACAAACATGATCACCTTACGAATTATGATGGAGAAGTAAGAATGATATGGTCTGTGGTCTGACAAAGACGTTGCCCTAAATAGCAGAATTGGGATATATAGGGATTCACGCAGATAACCAAGTGGCTAGAACAAGGTTAAGTTGAGTTGGTATCTGATATTGTTAAGTGCTGCTCATGCCTACATCTTTGTTCTTCGACACCTCATGAATGCTTACTATATTTCTTAAAAATGAGATATTTGCATACTTGCCATGTGCCAGGGTAATACAATCTAGAATAATGTGTGAAGGTGAAATATAATTTGCAATTCATTGTTGAGGGAGAATTTGATTTCATGATATCTTGATAATAAATACTGGACTTGGTTAGATACCTACTAAAAAGTTGTTCAAGAAAGATATGATTTGCAATTCATTGTTGAGGACTTGAGGGAGAGTTTGATTCGATGATATCTTGATAATAAACACTACTTGATTAGATACCTACTAAATATTGTTTAAGAAACATAGAATTTCTTTAATTCTTTCTTTCTTTATTGTTTGACAAGTAAAAGATAGATTATATTTTTCTTTTGAATGTATATCTCTAAAATTTTGTTTAATGCAACTGTTCCAACAATATAAGAGAGCATGTTTAACTCGGTTCTAAAAATTACATTTCTCCATATTTTGTTTTTTTCTGACGAATGGCAAATATTTTCAGTCCACGGTATGGAATATGGGTTCGGAGCTCATGACTTCCCCATTAGTGGAGTGTTTGAAGTGGAACCTAAAAGCTGCCCAGGTTTCATCTACAGATGTTCTGTCCCATTGGGTCGTATAGAAATGCCCCCCTCCGAATTCCGGGCATTTATTGAGACTGTGGCTTCTGAGTATCATGGTGATACTTATCACCTCATCTCCAAGAACTGCAACCATTTTACAGATGACATGTCCTGGAGACTGACCGGCAAAGGGATTCCTGGGTGGGTGAATCGGCTTGCAAAGCTAGGTATGTATAATTTTTATCCTCACATTTTCCTTTTTCTTTTTGGCAGTTCCTCAAGTTATTGTCATTATTTCTCTTCAATATGGTGGATTGACATAATTAAGGATCATTTTATACCATTACATTAAATTTTCATCTTCATAGGAAAAGAAGTTTTAGTGTTCTGCCTGGGTTGATCCATGTAGGTAGATAGCTCTTTGATCTTTTGCAATTTTTCATGAATAATAAAATGGAAATCCATGTCCACAGTCCACCGTCCACCACTGTATGTTACTTGTTTTGATGTGAGCTTCATATTTTATAATGATCTAACAAAACACGGGTTTTTAATTATTATTTTCTGGTAAATTTCAGGTTCTTTTTGCAGTTGTCTGCTTCCAGAAAGCCTTCAAGTAACAACTGTAAAACAACTGCCTGAGTACCATCCTTATGCTGGTATGGCTGTTATATCCTTCCGGTTATTCAACTAGTCCCCGTCTTATAAATAAGAAAAATGATATATATGTCGACAAATATTTGATGAATTTGAATTGCGACCAACGTGAAAGTGTATGCGATATATCTTATAGAATAAATTAAAGTGGGACTCTTCTTAATTCTTACTTATACATATGTTCGGCTGAAATTTTTTACAATGTGCAGCAGGACTCTATAAATAAACTAGGATCAATTTTTAGATCTATTAAATTTCTTTTATTCTTCTATACAGAAGACGATGCAAGTGGGTCTCTCTCATCCTCTTCACCTCACGAACAAACAGAAAGTGATGATTCAGAAAAAGATAATAAGCAGTTATTATCGCCAACATCAGGTAATGGAGAAGTGGCTTTTATTAAAGAGATCCCAAGGTGATTCTGAAAACATGAAGAAAATTTTTACTTTCTTTTCTTGAAAGGATTGACCAATTTTCCATGAGAAGAGCAGCAGCTGCTGTTGCCAGGGAAACGTTGTATAATATTCTTAAGAGCAAATTCACCACTCATCACTTCTTCACTGCTTGCAGCCTGATTATTTGATGCAGCTGTAACATTCATATGCTACTTCTTCCTTTACATTGCTATATGATTACATTTTTGTGTTCTGTTTAATTTGAAAACCATTAGGTTCCGTTTGGATGTTGGAATCTTAAACAAAAAAATGATTCTGGAGAAAAATTAATAAAAGGAAAATAACTTCAAAAAAAAAAGAGCAAGTTGAGTGGTTTTTTTTTTCACTTTTTATTAATATTAAATAAGAAAATGTATAATTTCATTGGTGCACACCACCTTTATGCCTTGGCCAGAATCATTCACGGAGAAATACCACAAAATGATGAGTTCAAAAGTACAATATGATGAGTCAAATCATTCAGGCGTCCATGATCACCATCACCCCCCCAAACAAATAAATCAAAGAACAGGACAGACACAAAAGGTTCATGTTATACATTTTTCCATTGATCTAGCAAACTATTACATTCCTGCAATTATAAATTGCTTTAACCGTTCCTTCATATTCCATGGTAATCAATAATAGCCAAGTCCTTGCCAAATTATGACTGCTGCCACTCCAGTCCTAATTTCAAAGTTAACCATGCACAAACTTCGTCCATCTCTTCTGGGATTGTATAGTGGCCGAGTCTGCATTTCAAAATAAAGCACTCAAGAAAGAACAATTCTTGATTGACAAAAAGATTTACTCCTTGTGTCTATTTAAGTTGGCCTGGGTTTTCGGGTGTCGTTTGTTGAAAAACCACATGCAAAAACACATCGACGTAT
The DNA here is from genome assembly GCA_016801055.1 of Panax notoginseng. Classification (NCBI taxonomy): domain Eukaryota; kingdom Viridiplantae; phylum Streptophyta; class Magnoliopsida; order Apiales; family Araliaceae; genus Panax; species Panax notoginseng. The sequence continues at coordinate 173,016,955 of CM029021.1, forward strand.
TATATAAGTATTATATATTCTTCATGTTTTTAAGGCAGAGCAAATAGATATATCAGCCAAAAAAGGGGTACTGAAATTAGACAGAGAGACATAAATTACATACGCAGTGTAGGCTTTGAATGTGCAATCTTGAAAACCACACGAACTTAATTTCTGTGAAGACTTCTCACCAAATTTAAAGCGAACAACATCATCACCTGCAATAAGTTCAACCAGAATTAGTGGCACCTTTTAATAGATTATTTACTGAGATGCCAGAAACAAATTATTACAATTTCCTCTAGGGAGAAAGATCTTAATGACAATTATCATCTTCTGCAGCTTGACAACATGACCAAACTACTGAAAAATGTAAATTTTCCTGCACTGTTCTGATATATTTAGTAAAATTAGAGCGCATAATTCAAAACCAGCTTCCATCAAGTAAATTTCATCTTAAAAACATAATATGGCAAACAATACTTAGAATTTGTTAGTTACCAGAGTTGACCACTCTGTTAACTGAAAAAGGAAATGGGCATGCAGCACAATGCACTCCCCCATAACTATTATTCTACAGAAAAAATAAAATTGAGAAACAAGAATACTTCATAAAATCAAATATTACAAAAGTATTTCAAATTGGAAGTTCAGATTTAAAGCTAAAATGAAAAGACCAGAGAAGAATTGGGAGAAAAAAAATCTATGAATGAATTTGAACTTAACAATATAATAAAGATAAACACCAAGATCTCAAACATGGGATAAAAAACATTGAAAAGTCAAATATAAGGCAAAGGCATTGAGGTCAAATAACATAGCATTACACTGACCACATCAAGCTTATAGCTTGGTTGGTGCAACCCTCATTTTGCATAGCAAAAGGGAGGCTGGGAGGGGTTCAAGCTATGCCGTCATCACAAGGTGTCATTAGATACCAAATAAGGCATGAGGTCCTTCTTGGGTCGTGGGGCCGCTTTGGGCATAAGCTGTGTCTAGAACTATCGGACTCACAAAACCAAAAAAAAAGTGAAAGGAAATAAGAAAGTACAAAGGTAGAAACAGGCTACTGTAGGTAAAATTATTTTGAACCTTTGCAATTTTGAACCAAAAACTATCAATTTCTGAAGCTCTACTTGGAGTGATAACGCGACAAGTATGAGCCTCAAAAAAATTAAGAAGCAGATAACTAAAGATGTAATGATAAAAATATGGAAAGAACTATACAACTTCCTGATGTATATCGAATATAGTTTGCTGATAAACCTAAGGCTGTATAAACAGGCAGTAATTGTGAGAGAAGAAATCAGAAATAATAAATAGAAACATTCTGAATAGTTTATTGGTCAATAATATTGCAATTTAATTACAAGGCAGAGTACATGAATAAGCTCTCCAGTCTTATCTCATTAAAGATAATTAAGAAACTCTGAATACTTAGTGTAAGGTGTGTGTGTGTGTTTTATTTTGCCTACTGTTCTACTGAAATAAAACAATTCAACGTTGGGCCCGGAGAGAGATTTTGTGTGTCTGAGCGCAGCATGCGCGTGCCGGGGGTGGCGTGGGGATGGTCTGCATGACTATAAGATACTCATCGCCAAATGACTGTTCTCAAACTTGACATCTTAACATCTTTAAATGAATCAGAACAGAGAGCAGCAGATATGTTGCACTGATTTAATCCAAGAAATTTGATAAATTGAGATGAATTTAGAGGTTTCAACCTTTACAGTTTTTGAATAAGAAAAGGCTATGAATCACATAAGATAAGATAAGTAACTATAAACTGGACGCATGTAACAACAAATCGTCTATTTCTTTTTATCATTGTTCATATTGCCTAATTTATGATATATTTTGCTCAAGCTTGACTCTTCATGCAACAAAGCTCTACACTACAACAAAAGATCTGCAGTAAGGGTACATAAGCAAATCCAAAGAAAGCAATTACAGCAACTGAGCTCAAATTATCCATGAGCATCTCAGTTCATTTTTTAATCAAGCTGCAATAGTTTCTGATAGTTCAAGAATGCAATGGGGGATGGTATATCCTAAAAGATTGTTCAGATTATTCTTCAAATAAAAAATGCTATCGATATTGCAATTTGCAAGTACATGAGAGATGTAGGTTAATACCTCTTCCATGACAGAGCAAAATGGGCAAGGATGCAGCGCGCCTTGTAGCCTCGTCCCCTTCTACCTTGTTACTTAAGCTGCTATATCAAAAAAGCAGAGAACATTTAATCATATGAACCAGAGTCAGTTACAAATAAACAAATTATGTATGAAGTCCCATGGAAAAGATAAAAGGTCTAATCCAAGAAGTCAGACTTTGAACAAGGAAGCCAGCCACTAAGTCCAACAACCGCACTCAAATTGGCAGTGTATGGGTTGCCATTCCCAAATTTTCCTTCTGCAAAACAAATTGCAGAGTAAAGGGAGGTTGCTGCACCCATACTAAAGCCTCCAACGCCAAGTTTAACTGCAGTACAGAATGTAATGACAAAATTAAGTTTATAACACAACAGGAGATGAATCATGAAAATACTCTTCTTTCATTTTATGTATTTATTTATTTAGTGGTTCCAGTTTCCACTTCATTTAGAGGTCGCTTGAATGTAGAAAAAAATAGACTAACTCAAAGGAATGACTATATTATCACAACAGACACCATCAAAGTTAATTTTACTCATTCTCTACAATCCTAAACACATTATTACTTCTTCTTTTTCCCTTTTTTTTTGGGTACATAACCAGTGTTACTAGGCAGGATAGAACCAATCCTAGAACTACAAGATGATACCTTAGAAGCTACTTCTCCTAACGACAATTAAAGGAATACCCTCCATTAAAGGAGAGTGGCTTTCCCTCTATTAGAAGACAAGAATGGAAGTCACAATGGGAAAGGGGAAGGGGAAAGCTAAAGCTCAACAGCGTGGCAGAACATATATGGATAGAACCTATAACGGGTGTCTCAAAAAACAAGTAATTTCCTAAACACTGTTACACACAATATAAGAGTTATTACAAAAGGCCAAGGAAAATTTTGGGAATTTTCTAGAGCTTTCATGTAGAACACAATGGAATGATTTAAGTACCAGAATGTTCAATCAAACTCCTATTACATACTCCCTCTGTCCCTAAAAAACAATCTTAGTTTGCTTTTTTGGTCAAATTGACTAATTTTAAAATATAAAAAATTAAGCATATTTATTTATATTTTCAAACCTATGAAAATTGGAGGTGGTAGTAAATTTGACATAGTTTCTTATAGTTATAGTTTCTCCACCTATATTTACAAAAAATAGTATAAATTTTGCTTCTAAAAATGGTCAATTTGACTAAAAAAAGTCAAATTAAGCCAGTTTTTACGGGACGGAGGGAGTAGTATATTTTAAGGAAAATCCATATTTGCACTAAAAGATATTCATCATGATATAGTAGCCCTGGTATAGTGGTGCAAGTGAACACGAGTAGATACATATATTAGTCAATGTATGGCTTGAGTAACTGGATATTGAGACGGAGTTTCTTGTGAGTTGTGAGTCCCAAAATAGACAAAGACTAGTCTTATACATAACAATTGAAATATATATCGAACATTCAATTCATAGCAGTAAGACCAAGGGAAAAAGAGGCTTTTAGAGCCAGATCAAAGCATAAACAAATTAATATATCTGCCCAAACTTATGGCACGTTTTCTTCTATTTGAAATTTGCCTGTTATTTAAGGTCAAACAGAGGAACATTCAAAAATTACAAAAACCAACTCAAAGCACTCCATTACAATTATTCTGAAAAACAGTATTCACAGAATTATTCTTAATGCTCCATATAATGTCAATGAAGAACAAGAAAAAATCTTAGGCCTTAGCATACATCAACAGACCTAGACCCTAATAAGTTTGTAAGTGATTTCAAATTTCTTTAGCAATCAAACTAATGATCAGAGGACAGAGGTTTAGCAACTTAAGGAATCATAAAGTTATACTTCAGAACAGACAACAAGTATCATTACGTTGCTTGTACGAAAACATCAGATCAATTGAGCGGCAAGAGAAAACTTACTCTCAGGTGGTTCCGTAGACAACAAACTTGCAACATGTGCTGCTGAAGCCTCCAACCCTTCTACATCTGTGTTAGTATCTTCTGAAAGGTCACTCACGTCACACCCTATTAGAAAATAAACTTCAAATAATTATAATAGACACCGCAACGAGCAGATTTAAAAAATAAAAACATAACCAGTATTGTAATTCATGCAACAAATTCCATCCCTATTTATAAGTTTCGTTTGTAGATCATACTCTGCTTTCTGTATAGAATGCTTGAAACAGATTCAGATCACATATTTGCAATAATTGTTGTTACACCTTCCTTTATAATCATATAAAGCAACAAGAAGCATGAAGCAACAAGAAGCATGAAAGTCTTTCTGTTTGGCATTTGTATAAATGAAATGATGCGATTAAATATAGGTAACAATCACTAAAGGATTAACTTACAAGCATTTGAAGGAAAGCCACCAAATAAAGTTATTGGTTGGGAAGGAGCAGTCGGGCAAATCCACTTTATCTGTAGCATATATTATTAACCAAGCATAGGAAAGTAAGGAAACAACTGCTGCAAACAAACATTACTTTACAAATAAAAAAAAAATCTTGCGTAGTTTACGCACAATAATTTTACTGCCTTACATTGGGAAGAGGGAGTGTCTCCAAGAGCTCAGACCAACTGCAGATAAAAACAGAAGATATAAAGACAAAAATAAGAATAAACCAAACAAAGAAGGATAAGTATTTAGAATATTACCTTGAGCCATCATCACCGAGGCCGTGTAACCATACTATAGTGGCCTGGTGTCTACCTTTTGGTCTAACCACGTGTGTTCTTCCAAATTCAAAAGCTCTTCTAACGGCTCTACCACCTGTGATGCCATTAACAATCAAATTTTCATTGAATGACAATTGGCATAATGTTTTTCAAGACGAGAGATAAAGATTATAGATGGTGTATTATATTTTCAAATTTATCTCAGCAATATGAAGTTGACACAAATATTTTTTACATCAACAGATGAGAAATTAATGATCTGCTAAGGTTGCCAAGAAAAGTGAGGAATTGAAGGCCTTTATTGTTGGGTGCTAGAGAAAAAAAGATAACTTCAGTCGGTTACTCAGAATTTAACTACTCGGTTATGCTCCTGGAGTCCTGGTTCTCATTCTTTGGGAATCAAATGAACAAAGGAAAACTTAAGATTATCATTCCCTTTTCTTGCCTTTCCAGTTTTCATGGCAAGCAGAAGCAAAGACCAACAAGGAAAAAAAAATGGGTGAAGTTAATTGTTCACTTCCAAGTCAAAATTCAGAAAAGGGAAGGATACACAAACTAAGTAAGTAACACAACACAACTAACCCGAACCCAGAGAAGGTCCACTCATACTCGTACTACTGATAAAACTGGAGTTGAAACGATGGAGAATGTCACCTGCCAATCTGCCATGAATAAACCCCAAATTGACGTCATCATATGCTAATTGAAATTAAATATAGATTGCTTATCAGTGTAATTATTACTGCTAGTTACACAATACTAGGAAATAAGATTCCAAACAAAAAGATTTACTCGAAAATATGAATATATATTTTGGGTTAAAATAGAGAGGAAATACAATTGATCAGCCGATCTCACTACCCAATTGTTTTGTAATGGAGTTACAAAATCCATAAGAAGTGAATTTTGATGAGTTATGTATTACCCATAATTAACACCATTAAATTCATAATTATTAATATAAAAAAGGATTTTAATTAGAAAAAATATTTCCAATTTGACAAGTAAACCTCAGAAAATTGATCATAATAAATATACATATGGACAAAAATATATTTGTGTTTACATAATAATAGTAAGGCTGAATAAATATAAAAAAGAAGAAGATCTGATTAGGGTTCTGAGGCACTGACCTGGAGTCCGATGACAGAAGTCGGACACCCCAATGGAACTCTCTCCTTTGTCAAACTTCCTCTCTCATTCTAATGTTATTGCGTGCATTATTTTATAGGCCATATCGGACGTTGTTCTGTTAACTGGCACTTCAGCTCACCCATCTTTTTCTCTGAATTCAGCCCCTAAGTTTAAAAAACTTCATATTATATCCTATAATTTTACTTAGGCTGAATGTCACTTTTACCTCCAAGTTAACACCAACTTTTAAAGTTGTCCATAAAATTCATTTTCTGACAATTAGATCCTTCAAGTGACATTTTTGGTGTTTCTATTCTTTATACGATTTTAACCCCAACCCAACTCATTTTGATCAAATTTTTACTCAACACGACCCAAATTGATTTGACCCCAATTTCAGTTTGAATATTTTTTTTTAAAAAACTAAACAGTTTTAAAATTATTTATTATTTTAAAATATTAAAAATAATTATTAGTTCAAATAATTTTTTTAAAATAATTATTATTTTTTGGGAAAATATTAGAAAATTTTAATCTTTTCATAAAATGAGTAATATTTCATAAAATATAGGTTCTAAAATATTAAATAAGTAAATAAAACTTTATTTAAAAAAAAGAGAGTAAATTTTTTAAAATTTTTATGTAGAACTTTATTTTCATAAGATAATTTATGTCTTTATCATTATTATATGTATTCTTAATATTAGAAATTTTAAAAACAAAAACTGAAAATAGAAATTAAAATACAAAAAAAATAAAAAATAAATAAATAAATTGATTCAATTTTTATAAAAATAATAAAATGTTTTAAAAATAATTATTATTTTTAGGAAAAAAATTAACTTTAAAATATTATTTTTTAAATAATAATTATTTTTAATATTTAAAAATAATAATTATTTTACATATTTTGAAATTTAACATTATTTTAAAAATTATAATTATTTTTAATGTTTTAAAATGAATATTATTTTTTAAAAGTAATAAAAGTAATTATTATTTTCATGAAAAATATAAGAGACTTTTATTTTTTTTACCAAAAAAATGAGTAAAGTTTCATAAAATATATATTAAAAAAATAAAATTAATTTTTTCCCCCTGAAAATATTAATAAATTTTTTTAAAAAAATTGAATCTGTTTTTTTATTTATCTTTTACTGCTTTTTGTATTTTAATTTTTATGCTTACTTTTTATTTTTAAAATTTCAAATATTAAGAATACATATAATAATGATAAAGACATAAACTTTTTTTCCTAAAAGTAAACTTTTACATAAAAAATGAAAAAAAATCTACTTTTTTTCGAAAACAAAGTTTTATTTTCTTATTTATTTTTTTTGAATTTATATTTAATGAAACTTTATTCATTTTATGAAAAAAATAAAATTTCAAATATTATGTTTTTTTAAAAAAAGTTTCGCTTTTTTAAAAAAGTAAATTTTTTAAAAAATTATGTTTTTAAAAAAAATCTGTTTTTTATTAAAAATTATATTTTTTAGAAAAATCTGTTTTATTTTATTATGTTTTTGTTATTTTTAAAACTTTAAAATGAGTATTATGTATTTTTTTGCCACGTCAGCATTTTTTTTTGCCATGTCAGTGCCACGTCAGCAATTATTTAACATCTGTCAATATTTTTTAACGGAATGGCTTAATTGTAAAATAATAATTAGTTCAGTGATGTAATTCGAAAAATTAAAAGTTCAATCGTGTATTAAGTAAAACGTGTCAAGTTTAGTGGTGAAAAACATAGTTTTGCCAATGATAAAGACATAAACTTTTTTTCCTAAAAGTAAACTTTTACATAAAAAATGAAAAAAAATCTACTTTTTTTCGAAAACAAAGTTTTATTTTCTTATTTATTTTTTTGAATTTATATTTAATGAAACTTTATTCATTTTATGAAAAAAATAAAAGTTTCTAATATTTTTTTCTAAAAATAATAAATATTTTGAAAAATATTTAAAATAATAATTATTTTTAATATTTTAAAATAAATTGTTTTTTTAAAAATAATTTTAAAATAATAAGAATTTTTAAAACTTTTAAGTTTTTAAACAAATAAAATAAAACTGAAATTGGGTTCGGGTCAAACTGGTTGAGTTGGGTCAAATTTGGTAAAAATAGATCGGGTTGGGGTCAAATCGGGTAAAAGAAAAAAATGCCAAAAAATATTATTTTTAGGACCTAATTGACAAAAAATAAACTTTATGGATGTCTTTAAAAGTTGATGACAACTTGATAAGTAAAAGTGACATTCAGCCTTTTACCTATATTTTTATTTTATCCTTTAAACTAAATTTATAATTTTTAAAATTAATTACACACATTACAGGGCCTAATTTAAATTTAGATCCTTGATTTTTACAGTAATTATCAACTATATAAGTTTTAAGCTTTAGATAATATAAATATTCTCCGAAAATATAATAAAAGTTTTTTAAAAATTTAACATTATCATAATCCTCTATTTATATGTATGTTTGAAAAATAATACTCACTTTGTTCTATATTATAAAATCATTATTGACTTTTTAAAAATAAATTAAGATATTTTTTAAATTTAGAATTGACATAGATTTCTTTAATTTAAGCAATACAATGGTGAATATTGTAAATTATCTATAAAGTATTACTTATTATAAATTTTATTATTTCATAATTTTTAATGAGCTATTTTAATTTTAAATTTAAAAGTATCTCAAATTAATTTTTAAAAATTAATATATAGACACACACACATATAAATATTACATAAATGAGTATAAATAGTAAGATATATATAATATAATGATTCGTCCTTATAATTTTATCAAATTTTATATATCTTTATAATTCAACATAAAATTATAATAATACGTAATAATAAATTATATTTTGTCTATGACTATCATTAAAATTTTTATATAGATGTTCATTACACATAAGTCAACCCATGAAACAACAACATCAGTTACAAACTAACCTAATTTACTCGTAAAATTGGGCTGACTAACAATCCTATATTTAAGTTCTTCCCTACTTGTTATACTGCCTCCAACATATATCAATTTCAAACATTTTTAATTAGTATTAATTTAGAAAAATAATTTAGAGTTGTTTAAGGATAATTGGTACTTTCTAAAAAATATTAAAACAAAAGTTAATTTCACTAAAAAAATAGCAGCAATTATTATGATTCAATTATAGAATACATTTCATCGTAGGAGTAAGGAGGGAGGAGTAGACTTAAATACCTGATCGGTAGAAGGAGATATATTTACTATTAAGTCATCATTTTTGACTTGTTGTTAATTAATTTAATTCTAATCAGTTTAAAACTTTGGTATATATATACGTTATTATATGTGTTAATAAAGGGCTGCACATAAGTTTATTTATTTAATTAATTTTTCATTTTATCATTAAATTTTAATAATTTTTGTTTAATCTTATAAGATTTCTTACGTAAATAGGTCATTTATTCATGTGAAATCGAGTATTCTCTCTATTTTATTATAATTATATTTTTAATTTCATTCATATGAATTAAAAAAATTATTTAATAATTAAAATTTATATAAAATTTTATAGATAATTAAAAATTATTAATACAAAATTAAATTTTTTAAAGTAATGAGAGGAATTAAAAGTAATATAAAAAAATAAATAATTTATTAGTATTAAACTGAAATTCACCCGTAGATATAAATTCCTCAGTCCTCACGTAGAATGAACCTTTTGTAGACGTTGCCCTAATAAGAATCAAACCCTCCCCTCTCCCTTTTTCTCTCTCTTCGCGCGTCGCTTTCTCTCTCTCAGAAGAAACACGCGTTATAGTCTAGTAGAGAGGAGAGTGATGAGGAGTTCTTCAGCTAACGGCGTCGCCGGGGACCGTACGTCTGGAAGCAATGGAGGCAGCGCCACCGTGGACAAGGGTGTCGATTTCGCCAACTATTTCTGCACCTACGCTTTTCTCTATCATCAGAAGGAGATGCTCTCTGATCGTGTTCGTATGGACGCCTACTTCAACTCCATCTTCAAGAACAAAAGCCATTTTCTGGGAAAGGTACTAGCTAGTATATAACACTCATACCTTACCTCCATATCTACGTCTATACATATATAATATCTGGTTATGTCGTAATATTGTGTATAGAAAATTTCCCTGTTTTGTCAATAGTAAGGGGAAAAGAAAATAAAACTCTGAATTTCAAGTGAAGTAGTAATATCATGTTTATTGGTATGAATTTGAAAATTTATAAATTTTATCTCAGTTTCTTTAGTTTTATCAAGTTGGATTTAGCAAAGTATATTGTGTTTACGGTTTGGAAAGTAGTAGAGTCAAATTTAGTACTTCTTCGTGACTCAGTTATATCTAATAGGTTCAGTTTGAAAGAATATATTGTATTCAAGTAATCAAAATTAAATCTTTTAAATTTGTAATGTTTTATTTTTTCCCTACATTTTCTACGCAGCCAAACAAAACTTTCTACCCCAGCCCTCTTCTTCTTTGGTTATTTTACAATCAATGGTACTCTAATGTTTATAATCGTAATTCAATGACCATTCCTACATTTTATCTGGTTAACTTCTTAGAAACATAAACATGGGCTATGAAATAAATTAATTTTATGAGTTTAGAGAGTTGTAGAGAACTTCAGATTACTTATTAAGACTTGAATTTCCTGTGGAGGTTGTGTTCAGGAGTGTGACTAAATTGGTGAATGTGTGGAAAAGGTTGTGTTGGATGTAGGAACAGGGAGTGGCATTCTAGCAATATGGTCAGCACAAGCAGGTGCAAAGAAGGTCTATGCAGTTGAAGCTACTAAGATGGCTGAACATGCCCGCGAACTTGTCAAAGCAAATAAGCTTCAGGATGTGGTTGAAGTGATTGAGGGATCAATTGAAGATGTTATTCTACCAGAGAAAGGTTATTTTTTCTAGCTTGTAATTGCCCACTGAATTAAATCCTTTTCATAGTACCGTTTTGTATTTTTTTATATGTCAAGTTCTTTTGGATTTTGACACCGTATGGGTTTTCTGACTCTAACGACAGAAATTGATTGATGGGCAGTTGATGTAATAATCTCAGAGTGGATGGGATATTTTCTTCTGCGTGAATCGATGTTTGATTCAGTGATTTGTGCACGTGATCGCTGGCTGAAGCCAACAGGAGTCATGTGAGTGCTTTTTTAGTTTATACGATAATATTTTCACACGTGTTGTTTGGCGTTTGACTGTACGTACTGTATTTTGTGAATGTGCTTTATCATTTATCTCGTGCTCTCTTTAACTATTATGATGGTATATTGCAAATAGAAAAGATTAGCTTGACCTTTGAACCCAATCATGTTCCCATAACTATGTAAAAATGAGTAAATTATTTTACGAATTATTATTATTATTTTTATATTCAAAGTACGTAAAGGCAAAGATAAAAATTTCCTAATTTGTTTCGGCTAAGGAATATCACAACAAACCTCATTTCGTGCTATTAAGCAACAATGGTAAACAAAGCTAAAGCAAATTGCAAGCATAACAGAGAAAGTGTGTATGTGTAAAACTCTGTACCACTATTTTCTAAATGAAATTGAGAAAATTATGGAGAATCGAAGAAAAGTAGTTTTGGGACTAACCCAACCCAAGGAGAGAGGGAGAGAGCTAATTCTTGTAGAGTGTGTATGGGAGAAGTACGAACAAAAAGGAAAAGAAAAAGAAAGTAGAAAACAAAAGAAAACCCTCGAACTACGTGAGCTAGAGATACCCCCAGGGTCCAAGAGTAACAAAGTGGGGAAAATGAAGAGAAATTGGAAGTGTGCATGTGTTGGGTTGTGGTGTATGTGTGTGTGTGTGTGTGAGCGTGTGAGGATATTTTTTAGAGAAGAAAGTGAGAGCTATGTTAGATTAATTTGGATGGAGTGTCTAGTTGGACACTGTATTTTGAAGATCTGGTATTCCTCAGTTTTGCCTATGTTTTACACTAAAATGAAATATCAAGTACCAATACCCGTGTCTGAGTGTTGTTTGACACGGGTACTTTAGGGTAAAGTGAAGAGTTCGCGTAACAGTGAGATACAAAGATTGAGAAAAGTTGTGTGTGAGAGGCTGTGATGTGTGTAATAGAGAATGGGAGAGATGTACTTCTGCAGAGAATATTGTTGTATTCTTTAGATTCTTCAACTTCTCATTTCTCTAAGATTCATCGTTTTTATAGAGCTCGTTGGTGGCCATTAGGGTAATTTTCTGCCCTTTATCTTCTCAATAGAAACACTAAAATCACTGGACAAATTGTGCCCTTTTAAAACAGGAGACCTAATTTAAAGAATGGTATACATGGAAAATAGCCTTCTAGAGAAACACTAGCACGTCTTGCCTACGACATTGCCTTGGTAGCACGTCACTAATTGTTTAGCCTTGGGCATTTCTACAGGCCCTCCTTGCCTCTACCAAGCGAGTAGGCGAGGCACACGAGTGCCTTTGACAACACTGATCGTATCTATGATATGGTTCTCTGCTGCTTGTAATAACCAATATAATATTACTTGTAACAGAGATGGCTGATCTATTATAACTGTTTAATCGTTGCAATCAATCTGTTTTTTTTTTGCCATGGATAATGAGTTGATCTTGTAATTCTATTTTGACAGGTATCCAAGTCATGCTCGAATGTGGTTGGCACCTATCAGATCTGGATTAGGAGATCATAAAATGAGCGACTATGAAGGATCTATGGATGATTGGCATTATTTCTTGAAAGATGCTAAAAATTATTATGGGGTTGATATGAGTGTCCTAACCAAGCCTTTCTCTGAGGAGCAGAAAAAATACTATTTGCAGGTTGGTGCTATATTTTGATGGGATTCGATTCTGCAGTAGTTAAAGATGAATCACAACCAAAGTGTTTCACATTATCCCCCTCTCTGGAAAATAGAATCCTACTTTTTCTGTTGATTCTAGTCCTTTAGTGTGGCTCAATTTGGTAAATTGGTTTCTTAGCTTTAAGTCAAGTACCTCATCTAATTGAAAAATAATTTTCTTCTTTCCCAGAAATGATCATATTTTTCGTAAATATTTTTAATCATTCATGGATTTGATTGCTAACATGCTCTTGTTAAATAAGAAATTTTTTATGGCACCTATTAGAACCAATTGGTCTCTTTAGGACTTGATGTTACTTATGAAACTGTTCATACATTTTGTCTTATGTTCATAATTTGTTCTTAAGAAAATTTAATTGTATCAATCATCTATCCTTTATCGTCTCCCTTGTACATCTAAAAAGCATGTGCTTTGAATTCTATAGACATCCATGTGGAACAACCTCCATCCTAGTCAAGTTATTGGCACCGCTGCCATCATAAAGGAGATCGATTGTCTAACAGTAACTGTAGAAGACATTCTTTCCGTCAGAGCAACCCTTTCGTCATCAATTACTAAAGAGGAAACTAGGCTATGTGGGTTTGGTGGCTGGTTTGATGTCCATTTTCAAGTGAGTGTACCACCCTTCTGGTATGGCTAAAAACATGCTGATCGGTTTCAGGCATGTGCATACTAACTTGGATAATTGTGTTCATACATTGTTTGATACCCTAGGGAAGCCAGGAGAATCCAGCTGAACAGGAGATTGAGTTGACAACTGCTCCTAGTGAAGACCACATCACTCATTGGGGCCAGCAGGTTAGTAAAACTGATGGAATCTTCCCTGCAATTGAGTTGTTTAGTTAGATGAAGTTGAAGAAGATTACCTTGTCATCTAAATTTCAGCATTACTTTGTTGAAACTTTGGGGTTTATTTTCTCTGAAGTTATTGACTAAACAAGCAATTATTAACTGCAAGAGCTTATTTAAAAAAAATATTAATAGCAAGACCTCTTGCAAATGTAACATGAGTGTTTTTTTCATCTCACATATGCAGGGTGTGTAATTGACATTAATTTGAAATTTTTAGGGTGTTTATTGTCATCACGTAGGATATAATTGCATTCCCATTTTGAAATGATCTATAAACTCTATTGTGATGCTTCTGAATAGTTTAAAACAAATTAAATCTGCCTAAATAGTGGCTTTTTTTCTTTGTCATACAGTCTTTTAAAAGGATTTTTCCTTATTATTATTGTTTTTTCTGTTAAGCCATCAAATTGTCCAGGAGTCCATTAGACCTTGTGTGCCCGTATAATCCTGTGGTTTTGAATTATCTTAGAGTGCTGATATTGTGCATGCTATTGTACATTAATCTGGTTTGTTTCTTATTCCTCTTAAATAATGGGCAGGTATTTCTCTTGCATCCTCCTATCCATGTTCGTATTGGGGATGATTTGAATATTAATTTTGCAATGAGTCGTTCAAAAGAAAACCATCGTTTAATGGAGGTTGAGCTCAGCTGTGAGACTAGACAGTCTTCTGGGAAGCTACTTCCAACCTTTAAAAATAAGTTTTACATAGAGTGAGGATGAAATTGAAGGCTTCTAATATTTAAAGAGGTAACAATTCTGGAACCTTTACTTATGCAAATGTACTATCATATATACTTTTTAATTGGCTAATGATTAGAGGGCCCTAGTAGTACAATTTGTTCATACTGCCTTAGTAGCTGGAATCTACGTTTTGATCCTCAAACTAAATGATCTCTTTACTCACTGCAGTCTTTGTGATTGCACTTATCATGTGCTTTGATTGCGGAGACCGCTAGTTTCAGATAATTTAAATACTAACTTGGCTAAGTTGGGTTGGTTGTATTGAGATCCTACACTAAAACAACACAATTTTAATCATTTTGAATTTTAGGCCATCTAATTGTGTTCCTTTTATTCTTCTGGGATTTTAGTGGTATAAAAAAGTCTGGTGGGATGGGGTGGTTATTAGTCCTTGATCATTTTTTAAAAGTTATATGCACAGGAGGATTAGAACCTTGAGCTATGCAGCATGGTAATTGAGCAGTGTTCCTGTAGTTTGGGCACACAACACAGATGTTTGTGAATGGCCCTAACCGAAGAATCCCACCATGGAGTTTGTTTGCTCAAAAGTCCATTTAAATGGATTCAAAATAGCTAGGATTTTTTTATTGTCAAAGAATTTTTCACCGTATCAGAGTGTTGGCATAGATGTAATAAAATGATATCATCGTCTGGAGGTCCTCTTTCAATTCTCCCCTTGTTCCACTATAAGAGTCATATTTGTAAAATTTATGAGATGACATATTTTAGTTCCATGTGTATACCACAAAAAATTTAGTTAATTATCAATCGGTGGTCACGAAGTTGAGTACATTGTGTCATCTTATACTACTATCATTAGAAAGTGAAGTTTTTTATTTTATTTTTTTATTTGTGTAATAGAGGGAGTATTTATTTAATTGATCAAGCTCTTTACTGTGTTCATCAAATTAAAAATCTCGGCTGAATTACAGTTCCTGGATGCGATGGGACACAGAATCTGCGAGTTCAAGTGCGGATTGTGTCCTCAGATAGAGCTAGACAGACAGCAGGAGATTTTGAGTTGGTTTTGCCAGTAAGATGTGGTGTTGTGTCTTTTTATGTATGTTGTTAATTTAAGAAGTAACTTGATATATTTGTTTTAAGTTAAAGTTAGTGTTTTCGTTTTTAGCCTTTTGGATCCATGAAATTGGTTGTAAAACATTTATATATGAGAATGAAAGAAGCTCAATTTGTCATTCTCTATGGTGTTGAGTTTGGTAGTTGTCAAACTTTCCAAGGTATTAATATCCATTCCTTTGCCACCACCTATATGTCTGTAGGAATGGCATTTTTCTAGTTATGAGCTTTTTGTATTTTTGGTGAATCAGAAGACCAAGCAGTAAAAGTATTCCAGCGGTTTAACTCAAACCTTCTGCAACATTAGATAGTTTGTGGAACCTGATAAGATGCCATAGAAATCTGTTTTTTTAGGACTTCAATTAGCTTAATCAGATATACAACTCTTTATAGTTCCCATTTTATGAAGCTATCCTTGCTAATTGAAAACGAGTCAACAGGAAGGGTAACTTGTATCAAACAGATTAAAAGGATTACTACTACATTAAATATATACTGATAATGATTTTATCGACTTATTTTGATCCCTCCCTAATTTTGGACTCCTACTTCCTCTAGCTATTTTTATTTTCTTCTTGTGTTGTTTTATACAAGTAAAGTCCATAATCAATAATAGAGCTCAGCTCCATGAAGAAGATGCCTCAACCTATACTTTCTTCGAAGGCGGCCTAAGTGGAATTCTTTGTATCTTGTCGTATATAGTATAGCTGCTGTTGCTACCTGCCTTTACAATTAACAAATGAAATATTTATACCAATTTTTTTTTTGATAAAAAAGGTATTTCAATCCTCGATACACATTTCAATTCATATGCTATTTAAACAACCTGATGGTGTATAAATTGATGCCAAATTTGATTTTGATCAGAAATCATCATGAATAATCAATCTATATTTTTTTGTTAAAAAAATGGTATAACAAAATTCCCTATGTTAGAGAATATGAGAATTATCATTAATATTTCTTTTTTTTTTTGGGTTCCCTTACCTTTTTGTGTGTAATAATATCCTATCAGAAGCTCAAAGCCCAATAAAAAAGATCCAAAATGCATTTCAAATTAAATGTCCAATTTAAATTGATCATTTGTAAAATTAATTTTTATACCATTTTTACCAAAATATTGGTGAAGAGATGTATGTAATCGAAAGAAAATTCAATTTACTATTAACCTATCCTAATTTTTATAACTTTTAAAATAAATTTATATATTTTAATTATTAATTCTAAAATTAGCCAGTTTAATTTAAAAAAAAAATCAAATTGAGAATTTAATTTAAGACGGATGGGATGGGAGTATAATGTAAATTCCCTTTACCAATACCCAATATAAATGCCTAATCTTTACCATTAATCAACAAATCATAACTTTAATAAATTCACGTAGGGGTAGAAAAGTAAATTACCGAGCTCTATTCTTGGGCGGTTGGCAACTTGGGACACAATATACATACCTTATTCGTTGTTTTTTAAGCAATTTTTTAAAAAACTAATGAAAACATAAAAAACAGAAACACAACCAAAATATTACCAACAATACAATCTCGATTCGAATTTCACATAAACCAAACCTCTATCTGGTCATCGTCTTCATCCTAAGGTCAGTGAAATCTCTGATTTTGATTGATTTCTGCTTGTTTGATGTTTTTCAATAGCTGCATTCAATTGTAATTGAGTTTATGCATATAGCAAATTGTAACTTTGTGCTCCGTCAAATCAACTCCCAAGTATTGTGTTTTCGGCTGTTGAAATCGTTTATTTTGTGGTGTTCAAATTTTTATTTTACTTTCTGCGTCTTTTTTTCTTTGGATTTCTGGAATGTACTTGTGTAGTAATATTGTTGTCTGGTGATTATCGGCTGTTGCGATGTTTATATGTAAATGTCTAAATATATCTATAATTATGTCTTAGATGTTATATATGTATAAGAAGCTAACATCCACAACTGTTGTCTTGAGATAACCTTTGCCGCACCTAGTTTTGGACAAAAATATTGGTACTTCCTTTAGGATAGTTTTAGCAAAAATAAGTTCATGATTATGGATATTTTACACAAACAGTTGTGGAGGTTTGCTTCCCCACTGTATGTAAATACATGCGTTCTCAATTATTATTGATGTGTATATCATAAATTTAATATTCTCACTTGGATTATTTTTGTTTGATTTAAGCTCGTTGTCCAGTTCCCAATTTATTAGTACTGTTTTGTTTCTTAGATTAACTTTTTATCTGCTTATTTACTTGGATTGTAGGTTTTGTGCGCAACTGGAGTTGATAGTTATAATCATGAGATACAAGAAAGGAAGTAGAGTGGAGATATTGAGCAAAGAAGAGGTGCCATCGGGTTCTTGGCGATGTGCTGAGATAATCTTTGGTAATGGGCATAACTACACTGTTAGATACGATGCTGATGAGTCTATTGTGAAACAGATTTCTAGGAAGTTAATGAGGCCGTGTCCTCCTTCGGTAGAAATCACAGACGATTGGGTTCCTGGTGAACTGTTGGAGGTGTTTCACAATCTTTCTTGGAAGATGGCAACGGTGTCTAAGGTTTTGGGTAGGAATTTCTTTGTAGTCAGGTTAGTTGGAACCTCACAGGAATTAAAAGTGAGGAAATTTGATCTCCGGGTGCGGCAGTGTTGGCAGGATGATGAATGGATTGTGATTGGCAAGGTACTTTTTTAAATATTTCCCAATTTTGTACCATATCTCAATTGTCTTGTCCTTGTGAACGCAAACTCAGAATTGTGTCTTGGTTGCATTGCCTTAGAATGTTATGAATGTGTCGTGTTAATTTGAATGGTTTGTTAATAATTCAACTGTAGTTGTAATTGGTATATCATATTTGATGTTTGCTTTCAACATCCGAGGCTCATTGAATTTAACTTGGTGAAATGATATTTCCACAAGTGTTTTTTATATTTCCACAAGGTCTCCTCTGACATGAAGGTGGGAGTGGGACTCACTATAGTCTCATGTGAGAGGAGATCTTGTGAAGTATAAAAAATAGATGTGGAAATAGTGATTTCCTTTATTTAGCCAAGTCATTTATATTATCTGTTGCAGTTTGTAACATATTGAGGCATTGATAGCAATATCAATAAGCTTTTAATATCCAGTTGTCATCCACAACTACATCCTACACAACAATTATGGATCTCCTTTATAATGTTTATATCAATTAATTTATCCGTCACAATTTTTTTATGCACAGGGTTCTGGAAATTATGAAGATTGGAAACAAAATGATAGGTTAAATTTGAAGTACATTCCTGATTCAGGATGCCGAATTAAGCAAACCACTGCAAGAATGAATCTCCATTTCAAAGATCACTGTTCTGATTCTTGGGACAATGTCTATTTCCTGGAACCCAGTAACGTATCATCCAGAACTTTGAAAAGAGGCTCACCTTGTCGGTATTTTCAAGTTGAAGCACATGAAGGGAATCCCCAGAAATTTTTAGCGGCTGAGAAGGAGGGTAGGAGTCAACGAGTTGCTGCATTCCCATCTACTGAAAAGGTAGAAGCAGTTGCTTCCACTAGAGAAATGCTGGGTGAAAAACACATTCATGCATCTTCTAACAACAGAACAACTCGGTTTATTAAAATGGATGTGGAGATGGAGAAATCAAATGGTGCTTTTGGGTGTTCGCATGCATTAAGCTTAGAACCTAATGATGCTGATAATATTACATGCTCCGTTGGTAGTTGTAGCGTTACTAGCAATAGTCTATATGAGTTGCCTTGTCATTCAGATCCTTTCGAAGATAATGAAGATCATTATAGCGATGCTGAATCTTTTTATCGGTTGGGACGTGAGGAGTTTTGTGTCCCTCCCACTAAAGAGGAATTGGCAGAAGAAATCCATAGTTTAGAGTTGCATGCATACCGCTGCACTATAGAGGCATTGCATGCATCAGGACCCCTAAGTTGGGAACAAGAAACATTAGTAACAGACCTTCGTATTTCGCTCCATATATCAAATGATGAACATTTGATGGAGTTAAGGAACTTAGTTTCTACTGCCACAAGCATTCCTATTAGGTGACAGGAAAACTAGCAAAATCATTTCCCCCTCTTCTAATCTTGTGCATTTTCTGTTATTATCATTTAGTTTGATTTTGTTGAATAGACTCTAATCATTGTAACAATCAAGACGAAATGTTGTTTTCTCTTGCACTTTATGAATATATTGCGGTCTATGGAATTATTGTAGTATAAACTCTTGCAAAGGAACGAATGTTTACAATCTCACCGTTCTCCATATTGAATTCTACCTGGTTTATTGGAAACTAGCATCTTCTTCTTCTTTCTCATTTTGCTGCTAATGTTGAATATCAGTGTGGTTATAATAGAGTTTCATCCTGCAAACAAATTTGCAAATGATTAGGACATGTCCTTCAGTTACAGGAAATTTGGAGACAATATGATAATTAGGACCTCTTTGTTGTTATGAATAAGATTTTGTATCTAACTGCCTACTTTTACAATTTCCCCATTATTTGCAGCAGATGTAGCTTTTCCTCTCCCCCCCTCTCCTTCTCTCTCTTCCTTCTTTTATTATGATTATTTTTCACTTCTGTAGTTTATTCAATTTTTTTATATGGACTTAATTTCAAGCTCATCAAAATCTGTTCTATGCTCTCTATTTTTGATAAGGGTATCCTGTGAGGTCCTTATTCTAACAGTTTGATTACGTCCATACCATTTGGCCGCATAAGCAGTTTCTATTAAGGATACTATTGATGCTTCCCCTGCATTTTCCAGGGCCAAAGTAAGAGGCTTGTACAGCTTGCATACGACCTTGAAAGGTGATGTTGGGGTATGCATCCAGCTTATGATCAGCCATTGGCAAGACTAATATACTTGGTTGCTGCATTCATGTATCTCTGGTCATGTTGAGCCTCAAATGTTTTTCTTGCAAGATGTAGGACCAGTCTTGACTGCCATGGGATGTCTTGATATGAAAAGGTTTTATTTTGAACCTTAACCTCAGCTCCATATCACTAATTTTCTGCCTGCTGGTTTAATCTATATGTTCCAAAGTTCTTCCATGTTTTGGAAATAGAGTTTTTTTTTCCTCTAATTAGTTGGTTACTTTATTTACTTTATATATTTCTACTTCAATTCTTTATAACTTTGAAATTCGAAAGATTTTGAATTTAACTGAAGCTTGTTAGAGAATCCACAAAATTTGTATGGATTGTCTTGTGTGGTATACTTATCCATGTATTGATGTTACAGAATAATTCTGGATTCAGTTAGTATATAGATCAGAAGATTATTATGTGTCCACATTTAATTGTTTACTGACACGTAATCACACCATTAGATAAGCTCAGGGTTTTCAGTTATAGATAATATCGAATTCAAGTGCCATTGAAAAGCACAAAAGCAAAAACTGAGGAATTAAAGCTGTTTAAAATATTTCGTTAGTCTGAAGGAGACTATGTCAAATACAAGTTTTGATGATATCTGAATTTGTGATTCCTTATTCGAGATGGATCATGGTGATGAATGCTTGAATCACTAGCTGGTATACATTATCACCTGTTCTACTATAGTCTTCGTGTTGTGACATATTCGAAGATTGTGTTAAACATTAGTGTGGAACATAACAGTGAATATGATTGTAAATTGCCTACTCAAAAGATAACAGAATGAGAAGGGAAGAGGTGATGCAAGCTTATGTAGAACTGCAGTCAGTAACGGTTTAGAGATCTTCTCTTCCAAATTTAAAGGATGTGTATAGAGACGTGGTGAAAGTTTTGTTTTTTTTGATAAGTTACCGACAGATTTGGGTTTTAAGTGGTTTCTCGAAAATTTTCCTCATTACATTTTGTTGGCCTGTTCTACAATCCACTGCTAGACATGTAGAACTCGGAAAAGTAGGATTTTTATTGACAAGCTAGATTTACTAAGCCTGCCTTTTAGAAGAGACTGACTGAGTAGGTGTCTCAAATGATGAACAAAACATAGAATTTAAGATCATTATGAAAGCTCCTGACCTCATTAAAAAATATTCTTGAAAACAATGGGTATGTAATCATAAATGAGGGCACAAGAAGAGAAAAAGGGAGATTCTTTTTCTGGATGTTCTCCAAAAGCTTCTTTATGATCTTAATAGATTGCTTGATAATAATCATGATTTAGGCATAAATGATTTGTATAGATTGCTTGGCTAGAAACCTGAAATGTAGAGAATTTTCATAAATTTGATTTAGGAAGTTTGTCGATGACTATTTTAGGTAACATTAAAGAAATCACTTTGTAGAATGGAAGTTGTTTAAGACATGTATTAAAGGCTATATGCTACTTTTGGAGGTGTGTTTACACTTCCTTATAGAGCACATTTTCGGAAATGATACTGGTCTAACATGTTTCTACTCTTGTATTCTTTTTTTCTTTTTTTGATATGAGGAGTTTCTGGTCTTGTGGCCAGTAAGTCTCCCCACCCCGAACAAGACTTCCGAAATAGGCTTACGCCTGCGGTTCGTGCCCCTATACTTAATGTTAGTGGGAGTCAAACTCAAGACCTCCAGGTTTACGGCTGATCCAAAGTTATCTCTCAACCACTGAGCCAAGCGACGGGATTTACTCTTGTATTATTTTCTTATAGCACTTATCTGGTTGCATATCAAATTCTTTGACTCTCTACTTTGGAGTAGAATGATCATCACCATCTCCTCAGGTTTGCGAAGGGTGATATGAGGATCATCGACACTTGACAGGTGTCGAGTGGAACTGACTTGGGTAAACGGTTTGCGTCCTCAATAGCACTTTTGTTTTCTAAAGAAAAGAGAAATTCCTCCTACATACATAAAATCTGAGCTATTGAATAATTGGATCAAACTGATTAAGTTTGGTTCTTCTTTTCATTTTCTGTTAGTAGTTTTTCCATAGGCTTATGGCAGAGTGAGTTTAAATTAGAAGAAGGTCCAGAAGAAAGTGATAATTCAGTTACTGGAAAATGTCTTCATGAAGGCTTATTAGAATTAACGTTGTGGTGTTCGAGTCAATCACTAGTACTTAAGGAACATACAAAGAAGCCTCTAAAGCTTAAAGTGATTGAAATTCTTAAAAGGTTGATAAAGAAGAAGACGCAATTTTCCATCAAGTCAGTCTTATATGATATACTTCCATTGATTGCCATCATTAGTGTTCTCTTACTTCTGGTTTTTTAAATTTTCCCTCCAAGGCTTGTGGAGAACCACTCCAAGAACGGCTTCAGAGTTTAGCTCTGATCTAAAGGCACGGGATTGTTGTCTGTTCAGGTAACTAAAACTAAATAAAGGAGAGAACTCCTTTGGCTATCCACAGATTTCTCTTGTGCACTTGTGCTGAATTCTTTGCACATACAGAAATACAATTCTATGTCAATTGGATCCCAGAATATGTTTAATTATAGTCAACTACAGCCATCTTCATTTCTAGGAAAAATAAAATTTCTGAAGTACAAACAACTACCTAATGTTTATTTTGAATTACTCAAATTGGATCTAACGGATGTGTGCTTATTTAGGGGGTGGGGGTGGGGGTGGGGGTGGGGGTGGGGAGTGGGGTGGGATTTATACTTGCTTAAGAAAATACGTCCTCAAGCATCTGTTGCATCATATGGGCAAGTGTACCTTGGGGGTTGTGGCTAGTCTTGAATCTTGATTGTGGTCGTGGAAATATGAAATTATAATTGTATGCATGTACTAATTAATCTCTGAACTAGCGATTGGGCTGAAAATAGTTTGCAGTTGCTTATTTGAGGTCATTTTTGTTCTAATAAAATAGAATCAAATAATTTGAATTCTCAATAGTGAAAAAGCAATCCCTTCTCGGTTTGTCAATAAATAAAATCTGAGTATTCAGACGAAATAAGCGAATTAAAAATATTTATACTTAGAAAAATAATAACCAAATTCGATAAAGCAAATCCAAACATACTAACTATAGATTTTATGAGGGGATACAAAATAATTTAAAGATAATTCGAAATAATCAACTCGACTAAAATAGAGATGCAACAAATTGTTCTTTGGACCCCTGTCGATATAGCCTACCAAACTCAAAACATGTCCAACCCATATATAGTCAGCGGGCCTAGTCGACCCACCTTCCAATCCGCCCAGCCAATTAATTCCTTCTCTTCTTTATTCTCTCTCTCTTTTATTTAAGAATAATGCTAGAGACCCAAACTATTTTACAAACTGCTGATGTGGTATATTCCACCTCAGTATATTGTGTGGGGCCAAAAATTATATTAAAATAATTTGTTGATCAATATGTTGAGATGAGAGTATACCACATCAACAGTTTATAAAATAGCTTGTGTCTGTAGTACTACTCTTTATTTAAAGCCTTTCTTAATTTCTTTGCTTTTGATCTTATTATTCTGGTGGACTCTGAATATACAACTAAAAAGTATACGCCCCCAGATTGGAAAAGGATAATCTACTTTTATAATTAGGTGAATGTTAATTAAAAAATAAAACTATTTGTTTCAAATGTTCGTCTCCCTCCCACAGTTTCACATGTGTAAAACGAACTCATTTACTAAGATATTCTGAAATTAGTAATTTTATTTTTGAACTAACAATTCCCTATAATTAACATATTTACATCTCATATTAATAAAAGTTATGATTAATCTTGTTCATTTATCGATTTTACAGCTAGTTTTTTCCTAGTCATTTACTTTTGAAAATAGAGGATCAAATTAAAACTTTTGAATTAAATCACACGTCTCGGTATAAAAAGTATGTGTATTAAAATAGGTTCCCCCACCCCACCCCACCCCACCCCCACCCCCACCCCCACCTCAACCCAATTTCTAACATAATTAATTCAATATTTAATTGCCACACTCATTTATTAATTAGTGCTTACCCACAAAATAAAATCCCAATCTTTTGATTTTAATCAAACCATGCCCTTGAGATATGGGATCCATACAGTGGAAAATTAGGGCATCACATTTATTTTTAGACAAGAATACCAGGCATTGAAATAATATAAATAATGTAGGAAGATGGGTTAGCAAAGGTATAAGATATTCAGCATCTCAATTAATTCTATCTTGAATATAGAAGGGGAAATGGAATTAGAAGCTTTTGTCCCCATTCCCTCCATCCCTCTACAAGGTTCCATGTGTCATTCCTCCTAGCTCAGACTTATAAAATTTTAAAATAGAGACATAATTTTATAAGGTTTTTAGTTTGATATATATATAATTTTATAAGGTTTTTAGTTTGATATATATATATATATTAGAACTTAGAAGGTGACTGAAAAAGAAGGCTACAGTTGAGGTGTAGATTAATGTATTAATGTGGTTCCACCAAATCCTCTGTCATTGTCTTATGTGCATATTTCATGATTGGTGCTCCCATGTGATCATGCCTCCTCCAAACTATGGAGAGAGAGAGAGAGAGAGAATACTGTATGAGACTATGAGTTTGGGTTGGATTTTGGGATATTGTTGATCTGCATAATGTCTTTATTCTCAAATATCTTAGATTTATGTACTAATAATATTTTTTCTTTGTGATACAAGTAAAATGATTATTACTCTTTTGTACTATAAAGTTACATTTATATAATATAAAAGTATTCGTCTTTATAAATATAAAGACAAGTGATATAATATTTTAGAACGGAATATTTCAATGTTTAAAAGAATTTGAACTTGAATTTCTTTAATGGATGGAAACAATAGAGTCTTTTTATGCGGACAAGATAATTGGACCGAAAAAATAAAAGAAATTTGTTCCCGCGAACAATTTGACAGTACAATTCATTTGTTCGCTGTAATAAATTTCTTTTGTTCTTCCAGTTTAATTATCGTGTACAGTACAATTTACCTGTCCGCAACCGCAAAGAGTTATTAGTCAAAGTCCCCCATTAATTAACTTAATAATAGTATAGTCTTGTGTAAATATTTGCAAAAAATGACATTTTTTCAACTAATTTTTTATTAACATATTTCTTTGGATGAAAAGGTAATTAGAGTGAGATTTTAAGAGATGGATTAGGTTTTATCCTCAGGTATATTTGTTATACTAGTATATACTAGACTTTTCTTCATTAATTTCATGCATGCGCATATTTGTTGTCATTGATAAAAATTGTAACTTATTTGTCAGAGTGGTACGTACTACATTAAGTGTAGCCTAGTTCCAGTACAAATGCCTACAATTTCACATGAAATTCAATAGTAATGTTCTTGATGAAAATGACATGTCCATTTCTTTCTATTAAAAGCACGTACTCAAGCTTAGGCTTAGGCTCAGGCTCAGCCTCAGGCATGAAAAAAAGGATATCATCTGGCAAGCAAGGAGCCAAGGGTCAATTATTTTAGGTTTCTTAATAAAACGTACCTTGAATACTACTACTATATAGGAAGGTAAGATTCACAAAAATCAGCTGATTAATTCAACTGGGATATATATATATAATAATAATAATAGTCCTGAATTGCCCCCTTGGTCGATTAAATTAAATCCTGGACAATTCATAAAGGGCAGACATAAGCCAGCTCAATCTCTGTGGCATTGGTGCATCAATAGGAGACATTAGGAATTAATTACATTAGTATTTATTTATACTATATATATAATCGTATCTTCTTTAGTTATAAAATACTACTATATACTAGTAGAATTTAATAGTAGTAATTTTTAGTATAAGCCTGCTACAACCATATATATAGTAGTACTAATATACTACTACTAGATGTTAAGCATTTACTAGGGATCTACAATTAAAATATATATATATACACACACACACACCATGCAATTAAAGTCCTGAGCTGGCCATTTTGGATTTAGAATCTATATTAATTCCAGCCTACCTGGTGGTACGTAACCACCGTACGTCTTCTTCTTGTTTAATTTTTCTTCCCCTTAATTATATATGCTGCATTGCATGCATTCTGGAGCTAGCATCTGATGTTGAGGAGGATTTAACCTATTCATGATCATGATCAGATGGTCCAAATTAAATTAACCAAAAGCTTCTCAACTTTTTGGGCACATGATTGATGAATGTCTCTTAATTATTAGATTTGTTAGTTGTTGGCTGTTAGTAGTAGAATGTATGTACTCGAAGAATACGATCAGTTCAGCCCCCAAGACCTTTAAACAAAATATATATTGTCTCTTTCCTTTGGGATACTATTAATTTGAACTTTATTAGCTGTACGTACGTATATGTCCATGTAGTATGATTTTTTAAAGCTTCTTCTTTGGCAAAATCATTTTATGAAGTCAGTCCGCTGGGTAAAATTAGTAGTAGTATAAGATCGATTATTTACTACAGTAAATTATTACTACTAATTATAGTAGTATTAATTAAGCTCCTCATTCAATGCTCTTTAATTTTAATAAGTTTATAAACATGTTTCTCCTTGGATGAGAATTAAGTTTAATTAGTAGCTAGAATGCATGTATAATTAATTTGTCGTCTAGTAATGCCCGGAGACATTGCAGGCTCAAGGACAAAGCATAAAATTTGCAGACTCCTAGTAATATATAAATTATGTCGACAGACTAAGATTAGGATATGCATGATCAGTACTGCTAAAATATATATCTTGCATGATGTTTAAAATAATTAAGTAATTAATCGACAAGTTTGTAGAATATAATTGAAATCATAATCTAGTGGAATTAGGCAAATTGGGTCTTAATTAAGTCTCATTAGTTTATTACTCCATGTTCGAAGGGCGGGCGGGCGGGCGGGCAATATTTTACTTGTGTTGAAGGAGAGTTGGACAATAGAATACTCCACTTGTGATTCTTAAAATCAAGCTAAGCTAAGCAGCACATAATTCGAGATTATGTCAATGCTAGAAGATGGAGGAGTATTATTAACAATTGAAAATTTATAGGGTAGGGTTTATAAAGTAGTAGTATTAGTACTAGTAATTAATTATGATGAATGTGATCACATGCAACAAACTAAACTAAACTAAACAAAGCGTGCGTGCTTTTGATACAAGTATGTATGTATATATTCCTTTAATGAAATACAAAAGCCAGCCAAAAACACAAAATTAGATTAACAGAGGAGAGGAGAGGAGAGGAATTTTACCCAGCCACACCACATCCACATGCATGCTTCTTCATGGGACCACCGACGACCCTCTATCTATCTATATAGGAGTACATATATATCAAGCTTAATTCAAAGAGCATGAGCAATCCCAAAAAGTAGTAGAAAAACAAAACTTGTTCTCTCTCGAATCTTACTACTACTACTACTACTACATTACAACTCAAAGCCATACGGCCTCTACCTCTATCTAATAAGAAAAATAAACTTCATACTAACCACTTCCGTAGCTAGATTTCAAAAGTAGTAGTACTTGCAATTAACATTTGCATATATATATGCTGCCCTGGTTGGTTACACTAGGCGCGTACACTTGGTTTTTGCTTTAAATTAAAACAACATGCATGTTCTTGGACTCTGTAATTGTTCTTAATTTGTAGATACTCCATAGTACAAAGGATATCGATCGCTGGTTTAATTTTGGGGTCCTTGACAAAGGCCAACGTAACTCAACTTTTGAGAATATATAGCCCACCACGTACTTGTTGCAAGTAGTAGTGTTTAATAAAGCATTTCTAGCTTCTTTTATTATACTATATGGCCGGGAGGGGAGTGTTTCTTGGGTGCCTCAAATCCAAACAAGCAAATCTTAAATCAGACTTAACAACAACAACACTTGTACCAAGATTAATTAAGCAATCAAAAAATTAAATTAAATACAGCTTTTTGTATTGGTAATTGTATCCCCGTGAAATTTATTTATTTATTTATTTATTGATGCATATTTCCACTTTACTACGTTACTAGCTAGCTAGCTATACGGATTCATTCATTAACCATGAGTGATCAAGATGCTACTATCTCAATTAATCAATTACTATGTGCATTAATTCCAACAATTGATTCTTCAGTCATACTTATGCACATCTACAAGACTATACTACTACATATTTCGAGTATATTTATGTGCACATTCATTGCTACATCCTAACACCCACACACATGTAACATTAATGTAGAAACCGGATGTGCACATAGATATTAGGAGTAATATATATAGCTAGGGAGATAACAATATTAGTAGTTACGTAGAAATTAAATGCATGTTTGCTAAAAATTTCCGATTTCTCATGAATATATATATCACTAATAAGTAGTAACAAAAAACTTTACATTACATACACATCCAAGAAAGCTGTAGCTAACAGCTGATATAGCTGATTGCATCATCTGAGTACTACTAATAAAATCCTAAAATCAGCATAAGTCAAATAATTACATGCCTAAAATCCATACATTTTGGCATATGCTTAATTACCGAGGTGAGGGGGTTAGTAATTAAAATGAATATTTGGATCACTACAACGCACACAAAACATGCATATATATATATATATATATAAATCATGGTATATATAGCCTATTTATTTATTTATTTATTTATTTATGACCACCCTTGATCATGAGTGGATCGGACAGATGTCGGAAGATGATTGGTGCCCCGTATTGTGGGTAAAGTAGCATCAACACCGTTGGTGCGTGTTCATACCGTGGGGACAATTTAAATGAGAATCTTTGTAGCATTATTGAAATGGTTAGCTTGGCCTGTAGGATTGCTAAATTTTGGCCAATACATGTTCGGGCGCCGAGGCTAAAGGGCATGAATGCAACAGGGTGCTTGGCTGCTCGGGCTACTCCTTCCGAGAATCGGTCAGGCTTGAACTCATTGGCATCGCTTCCCCATATGCTCTGATCATGATGAACGGCCAAGATCGGTATTAATAATTCGGTCCCTCGTGGGACCTTACAACCTCCGAGCTCTACGTCAGCTTTAGCCCGTCTGATGGTCGCCACGACTGGAGGGTAAAGTCGTAAAGTTTCATTGAGGATCATACCTAGCTGCATGTCAGTCATATGCACCAGCACCACAACATAAATATTAGTATTAGCCAATTTTTGCAATGTTGAAGTGATTTCTTTTAACATCAAAATTCAAAGTCAATATGCTTATTTATGGTACGTTACGTACGCGACGACTAGAGCAGAGAATATCATGCAGACCAAAAAATAAAAAAAAATTGCCTTAATGTTGTTGTCTGTAATTTTAACAAACACTTGGTGGTGGTGGTGGTGGTGGTGGTGGAAAAATGAAAGTGCCGCCATTTGACAAATGTGCCTCTCATTAGGGGTATTTTGGTAATTTAAGTTCTGATATCAAATAAAAATCTTATAAGGTGCATTTTGGTAATTTTACTAGAAAAGAAGAAATAGCTAAGAGTACCATCTTAAGCTTGGAAACATCATCTTTGGAGGGGATGTCACGTGATCCGCACACCTTGAGCACCTCGTCACGTGCTAGAACCTGCCACTGTGGGTGCATTGCTAGCAAAACGGTCGTCCACGTCAGCAAATTGGAAGTTGTTTGCTCGCCGGCGAAGAAAAAGCTCTTGCACTCCTCGGCAATGTCATGGACGGAGATCGGTAACGATGGAGACGGATTCAATTCCGTCGTCTTCTTCACCGATTCCTTTGTGCTTGCTTGAATCATGAGCCCCAACAAATCCTTGGGCCCCTTTTCTAGAATTTCATTCTCCCAATTCTCTTTCCTTTCCTCGATAACTGTCATTAGACATTTCTTTATTTCCTTCTCCAATTTCCAAGACTTCATATTTATTTTTGTGGGTAGAAATCTGCAAAACGCCAACTAAATAAATTATTATTACTCCATTATTTTATAAGTACATGTTTCTCTTAGTCATATTTATAAATGTTAAATTTTTATTATAATGAAATTATGGCGACAAATTTGAGTATATTTTTTTATTTTATTTTAAATATAAAACCTGTAATTTATTTTCTAGAAATTTAAATGTAAATAAATTACCTATAACCGGGGATGAATACTTTTTGAAATGCTTCGGATGCTAATGCCATTTGTTGAGATTGCAGTTGGAAAATGGATTTTCCGTCTTCGTAACTCCGGCCAAAGGCAGTTCTGGTGACAATATCTTCCGTCAAGGTTTGATACCACTTGGAAACTTCAATTTCCACCCTGCCGGATTCTGACATTTCTAACCATTTATCCAACATTTCCACCACGCTATGAGCCGCTACTGGTATCAACAACTACGTACGTACGTACAAAAAATATATTGCGATAGAATGAATTCAAGCTGGCAAAAGAAATTAAAGATTATATGTATGGTTAAAACTAATGAATGAATGAATGAAACTTACTTTGAGATTTTCCATATGGAAGGTAGGCGTGATGATTTTCCTATGGTGAGCCCATTTTTCGCCTTTGAGGCTCAGAAGGCCATCGCCTTCAAGCTGTTTGATAAGTGGGTGAGCTTCATTTTTCTCATAAAATTCAGACTTTGAGGAAAATATTTCTCTAATAAGATCTGGATCAGCCACAGTGAGGCGAGCGGTCGGTCCAAACCACACAAGAAATGTTGAACCTGCAAATTAATTAAAATTAACAGATACACCCACCATAGTCCATAGTACGTACGTTATAATTAATCATATACCAACAATAATGTAGCTAGCTAGCTAACTAATTGATCTAATATTAATTAATATGAAAGATTGATATAATTTAATTGCAAGTGATGAACAGTGATGACTATATATATGAAGTACATAAGAATATGGATATATATATATATATATATATATATATATATATATATATATATATAACAGTGTATAAATGTATATAATGGTAAGCAGAAGGTTTACACCAAGATGGAAATGGCATATATAGAGATTCAGGTAGAAAGTAGGAAAAAGAGGAATAGGAAGGTAACAAGACAGCCCACTAATTCAGAGAGCTTGTTGCCTAGCCTGCCTGCCTGGATAGCGTAGACCCTACAACTACTATGGTAACTGATGATGAGAGAGAGAGAGAGAGAGAGAAAAGAAAGAAAACAAAACAAAGGAAGAAGAAGACAACTCAAAACTATATATGCCACTACCAAACACAACTTCATTATCAAAAAATTTAGTTAACGATATATATCAAGTTCAGAAAAACAAAACTACTTTTTCTGCAGAGATGATGGATGATGATGTGATGAGATGGCTCAAGAAAACCCAAAAAAAAATAAAAAATATTTTTTTAGAGAAATTAAGGATTGGATTTTAATTGGGTTTAATTATATATATATATATATATATATATATATATATATATATATATATATATATACTAGTACAAATTAAAAATATGGAGAGTTGAGGAGAGATAATGTGACAGAAAGTAGAGGAAAAGAAGTGGTGAAAAAGAAAAGAGTGGTGGAGGGTGCAGTCTGAACAGGTTGGTTTATATATAACAAGAATCCAAGCCGAGAAAAAGGCCTAAAGAGCTGAAAAAAGAAAGAGTATCCAAAAATTAGTTTCAACAAATTAAGCCCTTTCAAAAAGTTATATATCAATGTAAAAAAAGTAGCTACCTAGCTACACCAAGCTCATGCATCATCACACCAAGGACATCCATATCTAATTCAATCATCAAGCTATACCCTATATATAGCTAGCCAGCTGCCTCTCAATATTGAACATATATATTAGTTAGTAATTAATATATAGGAGTACTACTCTAAAAAAATTAAATTGAAGGACAAAAGTATATATAACAATTGAATATGTGTATTAATTAGTTACTATTTTAACAACCCATAAGAAAATGGATAGATGTCAAGAATTAGCTAGCTAGCTAGCTAGAAAAATTCTATTCTATATATAAAAGAAAGAAAAAAAGGAAAGAAACATAATAAGAATTAAGAAGAAGAAGAAGAAGAAGAAGAAATATATAGGAAATGAATTAATTACCATAAATTTTCTTCCAGTGGTGGTAAAAGGAGAGGACTCTAGGGAGAATATTGTGAGAGTAAGGAAAAGGAATGGGTTGAGAAGAGGCCTTCAACATTAGGCTCACAATTTCCTTGGCATTGCCTATCAAGAACCGATAAGGGGGGCCTCTGATTCCTTGCTTACAGAAATGTTGTTCAACCTTTCTGGGCCTCCACCACAACATAATCAAAATCTTTAGCACAAAAACCAGTCCAATAAAACACACGACATGAAACACTTTGATCATCTGCTCTTCTTCCATGGCTGCTGCCTTCATTGTTCCTAGCTAGCTCTAGCTAGTTAGTCTGTTTGGAGCAGCTAGCTGGCACCACCAGTACCAGTACCAGTACCACACCTTTAATTTAATTGTACGTTCCTCTCTATATACAGCTTCTTCTTTTTTGGGGTTATGTTTGTTTGTTGCTTACTGTTAGTGTGGTTCCTTTTGTAATGCCACCACCAGCAGCAAGTAGGTAGTTTAGGGAGAGAGAGAGAGAGAAGAAAGGTTTGTTTGGCAAGCCCAACGGCGTAGGGACCGCCATTCGTATTATAAGGGTCAACGAATGATTTGCTTCATCTTCTTCTTTTTTAAAATTAAATTATTTCAATTTTCGTAAAGACAATGTTACCCTTGTCGTTTCTAACTGTACTCTAGCAAGAGCTCCCAAAGAATGTAATTAAAGAGATTGTTAATCAAAAAGGATAATAAAAATATATGTATGTATGTGGGGTTCATCAGCTTTAAAAATACAAAATTTCATTTATGTAGTATGAGTGTTAACGCTAAATTTTATACGCATGACGAAATCATCAAAGCAGCAGACCAAAACTTCATACTACCTCCATCCCATAATAACTGTCGTTTTAGAAGAATTTTTTTTCCCAATTTATTTGTCGTTTACAACTTTCTAGGAGAAACAATTATTTACTTTCCTATATCACCCCTACCTTCTCTCATTGTCCCAATAAATTTTTCCCTTGTATTAATAGTTTTCAACTTCCCATAAAGGGGTAGTGATGAAATTTCACACCAATTTTAATTAATAAATGATAGCACTAAATGACTTTCTTAATCCATGTGTATCAAGCTAAAGCGACAGTTATTATGAGATGAAGGGAGTACTATTTTAGTGGATCTCTCTGTGGTTTTTTTTCAATTGGGTTTTCACGTAAATTCTTGTGTCTATATTTTATATCTCTTATAATGATGTGCGTATGTTTATCTGTGTGTATTTCGTAAGTTTGATTTTACAACAATACAATCAATTTATTAGCCCAATTTTGGCATGCTGTTTTGATGATTTCGTCAGACGTACAAAATTTGACATTAACAATGAGTATAATTAAATTTTCATTTGTATTCTTTGGATAAAATTTGTAAATTTTAAGGTTATATATTATTTTTCATGCATGTTTATCACTAAATAATTTAATTAGGGTGTTTGATTTAACAATTCTGATACATATGCTAATGAACATATTATGTTATTATAAGCAAATAGAGGATTTTTTTTATAAAACAATTTTTATTTTTTTATAAATAAGTTTTTTGAGTGTGAAACGAGTAGAATAGTATTTAGTTTGACAACCGTTTGGGATACTACAAAGAAAACTTTCGGCACGACCAAGTTGAATAAATTACATTTTGACTAGGTCATTGAGTTACTAGATCGTCATTACAACCAATATTATCAAAGAAATTAATCGTTTTTAGTCAATTAATATTTATTTTACATTATCTTATATAAGAATCTAAACTACTTCAAATAATTTATTGACTTTACTAAACATGCATTGACGTTGTAAAGCCAACCAATTTCAGCAATCCTTATTACTCCAGTCATTTGGTTATAACTTTCTTAACTACAAAACCAATTTCAGCAATCCTTATTACTCCAGTCATTTGGTTATAACTTTCTTAACTACAATGTGAAAGAATTGACAAATTCCATTGTACTCCTCCGTTACAAAAATTTTGATTGACTTTTTACGTATATTAAGAATAAAAGTTTTGTTTAATTTTTTATGCATATTAAAAAAGATGATAAAATTCTTTATATTTAAATTATTATTTAATTACATAGTTTAATAACAAGGGTATTATAGACAAATTGTTGGAAAAAATATACTCCCTCCGTCCTATAATATATGACGTTTTAAAGTTGTGCACAAGTATTAACAAAATAATTGTATAACACTAAATATAATATTAATTGTCTATAATACCCTTTACCATATATTTATTTTATACTCTCTTTTATCTGTAATATTTTTCAATGAAGAATAATTTTGAAAATATTGTAATTAATTTTCCTAAATTATGAAAAAATAAAATAATCTAAAATATTATATATTATGAAACGGATAGAATATTATTTAAAATAAATAAATATTTAATTTAAGAGTACCTAATACAGCAAGAGTCACGTTTATCTTATAACTGATGGAGTATAATATTGATCCTTATTCCATCATGACCCCCTTTTTTGAATCGAAGGCGAAAAAAATTTGTATAGGGTATTTTAGTCCATGAACATTCCATGGTCCAGCTAATACGATGATTGTTTTGTAGATTTATTAGTAGTTACTAGCTACTAAAGTCAAGTTTAAGACATGATTGAGGGTAATTATTCCAACAATTTAATTGAGGGAGACTTTGAGAGGCTGCTAGCTACCAATAAAACACGTCTTGAGAATTCCTTTTTTTTTTCGAAATCATTGAGTATGTTCTACCTAGTCATCAATTAACGACCGTTTCACAATTTATGATACTTCTATTTTATTTTTAGTTTTTTTTAGTAGTATTGTGCGTTTTACTAATCTAGCCTTCATACAAGTATGTGATGCGGGGCACGGCGGGGCGGGGCACGGCGGGGCGGGGCGGGGGAAACATAAGAAGTGAAGTGGACAGCTAGTTGTACAAGATGCGACAGAAGGGATTTCGGGCAGTTGAAGAATCGCCCGAGACTACTATACGAGATCATCAGCTGTCGGCAGTATCAGATGCAGCATGGGCTGCCATGTTTACGTACTTGGATGATGTTGCATTCAAGACCAAATCAGATAAGATGAAGAAGAATCGAGGTCAGCTACGGATTATACATACTTCTGGCTCGCAGTCGTTTCAGGATGTTAAGTCGGTATGTATTTATATTTAGTTTAATTTAATATTAAACTGCATTTATAATAAAGTAAGGTGATATTAATTAATGTATGATTTAGGCCATGTGGAGAAGTTTGGGCCGGCCTCCTACTATAATGGAGTTTTAGGATAGGGTCCATACGTCGAAGGATTCAACTTCAGGGTCAACAATGTCTCTCGCAACATTTGCTATACGGGTACTACATTTACTATAATGATTATAATTTAGGATCATATTACGTAATTAATATGATGATACCGAGTTAATTCACATGTACATATATTAAATTACAGGACCGGTTTGAGAAGCTCCGGGCCACGCGTGTATCTAAGTTGCAGGTTGCTAGGGGCGATTCCAAAACGTTAGATTCTACTATCCCTCCGCCTGAGATTAGTTTATCTCAGGACGAGGAGATGGCTTGGGTTGCGTCTCAAGATCCTCCTAATAGCACTACCGGTCGGTATCGAGTGTTGGGTTGCCGAGGATACCATCATATACTCTACCTGGAGGTATAATAATTTATTATCGATTTCTCGTTCAAGAATTTTGATGAATTTTTATTATTATTGATATTATATGTATTTTTGTAGGCACTAGCCAGCGTTTGCATCGGAGAGCCTCGGTGGGACCATCACATACAGGCGCTGGCTTAGACGATGCTATGTTCCAGAGGGTTATAGCGGCGATGTCAGAGCGGTATGGTACAGATTCTTTATTCCGTCATCAGGACCTCCCCAGCCGTGCTCACCTCCACTAGCAAGCTCATGACATCGCAGCTAGTGCCACCGTCGAGAGTACGAGTATCCCTCTGGAGAAGTTCACCGCGATACGGGACGAGGTGGTCCGGATAGTGGTTACCTTACTCTTAGACGCTTTTGAGTCACTGTTGATTCAGCCCTTGACTACTCAGGTATACCTTTTCATTTTTAATTTTCATATTCTGCATGTTATTTAATTTTCATTTATCTGCATCTTTAATTGTATAATATATACGGACTAATAAGTTATATTTTTAATTATATCAACATGATGCTCATTTCGATCACGAGCGGAGGGACGATGTCGAAGACGATTTTCATACGCCACTCAGCAGCGTTGGCGTTCACCCGATGATCCTCCTCACACCGACAGTAGTACTACTGGCTTGACTTGGTTTAGTTGATATTTGACATTTTTGTAGTTTAATTAAACCTTATATATAATTCATTTTTTTATATATTATGGAGTATTGTACGTAGTTCAAGAGTATTTTTGTATATCTTATCAAGGATATGATATATTGTAGTTAATATAGAGTACTATGAAAATGTTTTTGTTCGACTTGTTTGCATGTGAACAAAAGTTATATATGTTGGACTTCTATGTATGTGATTGGAAGGTTATTATTATGTTGACTGAACTGTTGGAAATATAAACATGTTTACAGGTATAAAAATATGGGTTAAAACCCTGAATGTTGCCAAAACAGAGCATATATTTAAAAAAAACTCCTTATCCTCGACTGAATAAGGCAAACTCGACGGAATTTCATCGAAAATAATCCCTTTTACATTTTATGAGACTCCCCCAAAATAAGTATATATCACCCATTCTGAGTCGCCAAATACATGGTACAGAATACAACTATAAACTTCATTTATACAATACGACAAAACGTAGCTGAGCGTTTTTACATGGATATTATCTCATAGACAGTATCCAAACTCAAATAAAGTCCTCATTATAATTATTATCACACTATTTTACATAATAGTGAGGACTATTATAGCCACCTATCTGGACCGTCACTCCATTCTCCGACTTGTCCCAGCAATATTCTCATTTTCTAAAGAGAACAATGAAAGCAAAGGGTGGGCTCAACTAGCCCAGTAAAAAATATTATGACTAAGATAATGCAAAATAAATTATCATTAGCCTTCAATAGTGTTAAACTGATAGAATACAATAAACAACAAGTTTAAGTGCAGTGGAACAAGCAATCCATTAGAAGAGTCAAGTAGAGCATGATATCTACTACCTTCTATGACTCAAAAAGTTTATCATCAATTTTATTGCTGTGACTCAACTCAATAAATAGTATCACAACCACGAATACACAGGATAATGTGCATCAGGAAGACAATAATCCTCAGGTGAACAACAACACTAACCAAATGATGAACGGCGGAATGTTTAGGAGCTTCTTGCAATTCGTGCAACATCAGGCAAGAGAGACTCATATTCCAAATGCAGGTGGAAACACTGGCAACTCTCGGACGGTCACCGCTAAGCAGTTCAAGGAGCCGGGATCACCGGAGTTTTTGGGAGAGCCAAAACCACTCAAGGCAGATATGTGGATAAAGCAGATCACTAAGATATTTGATGTCTTGGGATGCTCCGAGGAGTAAAAGGTTCTATTTTCCACCTTCATGTTGTGAGAAGAGGCAGATTACTGGTGGAATTCCGTAAATCGTACTCAACCTGCCGCACTGAATATATCTTGGGAGAGGTTCTAAGAACTGTTCAACGACAAGTACTTTTCTGAAAGTATTCGTCACATGAAGGAGGTGGAGTTTATAAAGCTGGAACAAAATAATATGACCGTCTCGTAGTATGAAGCTAAGTTTACCGAGTTGTCCCGATTTGCGTCCCACTTGGTTAATAATAAAGAGAGAATGACGCGGATGTTTCTAAGAGGTTTAAAACCCGAGATACGTCAATACCTAATTTCTCACGAACTGTGTTTTTATTCAGATATTGTAAATAGGGCTCAGTTATTGGAGCGCGATAATGAGTTAACCCAACCAAGAGAAAGTAGCCGACAAAATGATAATACTAGTGGTAGCAGTCATCAAAGCGGTGACAACAAACGTGGAGGTAATCAACATGCCATAAATGGTAACCACTTCGGTGGTAATCATGGCCAAGATAATAGGAGTGGAAATTTTAAGAAGAGGAGATTCAACAATGATGGAAAGACGTCAGCACCAGCACCCGTTGATAAAGAAGGAGAACGACCGCCGATCGTATGCTTCAAATGAGGAAGGGAGGGACACATCAGTCCAAACTGAAAGATGCAGTCCAAAGCGTGTTACAATTGCAGAAAAGAAGGTCACCTAGCCCGATTTTGTCATAGAGTAAAGTCAAGTTCAGCTGAGACGGAGGCACCAAAGGTCGTCCCAGAGAAGTCAAAGCCGGTAGTTCAAGGGAGAGTGTTTGTCGTGACCTCCCAAAAAGCGAAGAACCTGAACAAAGTTATCACGGGTAAGCTAATCATAAACTCTAGCGAAGTCTATACCTTATTTGATGCCGGTTCTACCCATTCTTTTATTTCTCCTACTTGCGCTCAACGTTTAAATTTAACTCCGGAGAAATTAAACTTTGACTTATCTGTTGAAACTCCGCTAAGAGAAACCTTCATTATATCCACTGTTTATAAGTCTTGTTTGATTCAAATCGATAACCGCACGTTACCTGCTGATCTTATCTCTTTGAAAATGCTTGCATTTGATGTGATTTTAGGGATTAATTGGTTAACTACTCATCATGCTAAAATTGATTATCTTTGTAAGGTTGTTAGTTTTCATATTCCTAACCAACCTATTATGCAAATTCAACCAACCAACCCACTAAAGTCAATCACTATCATATCAAGCCATAAAGCTATTCATTTATTAAAAAACGGATGTCAAGCTTTCTTAGCCTATGTCACGGAATTAAACCAAAATACGTCAAATTTTAATGATATCTCTATTGTTAATAAATTTCCTGACGTATTCCTTGAAGAACTTCCTGGCCTACCCCCAAAGCATGAAATCAAATTTTATATCGACATTGAACCCGATACAAAACCCATTTCCAAAGCCCCATATCGAATGGCTCATATTGAACTTCAGGAGTTAAAAACCCAACTGCAAGAATTGTTAGACATCAGTTTCATTCGTCCTAGTACGTCTCCTTGGGGTGCTCCTGTTCTATTCGTGAAGAAGAAAGATGGGAGTATGCGACTTTGTAATCATTATCGGGAGTTGAATCATGTCACCATCAAAAATAATTATCCATTGCCTCGCATTGATAACATGTTTGACCAGTTGTAAAGCGCCAAATTCTTTTCAAAAATCGATCTTCATTCCGGATATCATCAGTTAAAGATTAAAACTGATGATATTTCAAAGACTGCTTTTAGAACTCGGTACGGGCATTACGAATTCCTAGTCATGTCTTTTGGATTGACTAATGCTCTTGCTGCCTTCATGGATATGATGAACCGATTATTCAAGGAATATTTGGATCACTTTGTGATCGTCTTTATTGATGACATCCTCATTTACTCCAAAAGTCGTGAATATCGTGAGCAACACTTGAGGCTGATACTCCAAAAGCTTCGTGAAAATAAGTTATACGCCAAGTTAAAAAAATGTGAGTTCTGGCTTGAGGAAGTAGCATTCATTGGGCAAGTGATATCGAATCACGCAATATCTCTTGACCCAGTAAAGATTGAAGCAATTCAAAGCTGGGAGCAACCTAAGTCAGTGACCGAAATACGTAGCTTTCTCGGCTTAGCTAGTTATTATTGGAGATTCGTAGAAGGGGTTTCTCGAATTTGTAAGACCCCAACTTTTATAAATAAAGATGAATTTTCTATAAATATCATTTTTAAATATTATGGAGTTAATTTGATATAATGTTATAGTTGTGGGTAATATTTATAAATTTTATAAAGTACGCAAGTTGTTATATAATATTCGATTGGTCGGAGAATATTCGTTTTAACAGGGAATATTCGTACAACGTCACAATCATTGGTGGACCCCACAACAGAATTATTGTTGGACTGAGAAAACGACAAAAATATTTTATTAAAAATAACGACGGAAGTTTTACCATTGATACTGTTGAACTACTCGGTAGTAAAAGTACAGTAATACGTGTGGTTGCATAGTAGCACACGGTATTGATTATTAATGCTTATGTGAGAAGTCACTCAGTTTGATTCAATTATTGTCAGTTAATAATATGAATTATTTAGCGATAATGAAGTTTTGTTTTATTCGTATTATTAACGTAATAAAACAGAAACATCTTTTTATATAAAATAGAATACTTTATTAAAATTATTCTATAAATAGAATATATTATATTTTATTTAAAAGATTTTTCTTTAAATATGGACTGTTAGATTAAAGTAATTAATCTGGACCATTTATGGATTAGTTATTATGCATTCTATTTTTCTATAAATAGTAGCTCATTCCTTCATTATTTCTTACGAATTCACTGAACTCTAGAGAGAGAAATTATAGAGAGAAACTATAGAGAGAGAGAAGAAAAGTATTCTGCTACTTAACTACTTCCTTATTTCAGTTCTTCTTTAAAACGGTAAGGGGTGTTATTCTTTCTTATTCATGAAAAGAACTGTTGTTATTCCATTTCTTATTATTCTGTTGGAATAACCTGTATACGCGGTCTACCCTATACTTGGTGAGATTCTTCTGTTATTCTGTTGGAACATCCTGTCTGTGTGTTTTACACCGGACCTGGTTCCGTTTTGTTATTATTCTGTTGGAACATCCTGTCTGTGTGTTTTACACCGGACCTGGTTCCATTATTTATTATTCTGTCGGAATATCCTGTCTGTGCGTTTACGCCGGACCTGGTTCTATTATTTATTATTCTGTCGGAATATCCTGTCTGTGCATTTACGCCGAACCTGGTTCTATTATTTATTATTCTGTTAGAATAACATGTCTGTGCGGTCTATCGCATGCCGGGTGATTTCTTTTGTTATTCCATTCTTTATTATACTCAGTTGGTTAAGCTTTAACTTCTATACTCCATGAAATTAGTGGAATATCCTTGATAATTGCGGTTCATCCAGTATCTTTTCATGAAAATATTCTTCTAAGTATTCTTGAATTTTACTCCACAAAGCAGTATCATGTTGACAATTTGGACGTTGTTAATTCTTGGATAAATTAATTCTTGAACTTGTTTTATTGAATTCTTATATCATTATCATCATCCTCATGTTTATAAAATGTTGAAAGTCATCTGTGGCCTGTAGTGCATAGATGGACTTGGTATGATTATGACCAGGGATTATTCGGTATAATCATGACCGTAATGTTGCAAATGATGTGGTAAAAATCCTCATTGGCCCGTAGTGCATTGATGGACAGTTGTTGGCATGATCATGACCATTAATGAATACACGAATATCCTTGGCCATAGTACAGGGGTGATTCGATGATGTGGATTATTTTATTAAGCTGAGTCCCAGCGATGACAGTGTTGAAAAACCTTTTAAATCATAGAAGATAGTAGATTTTATTTTCTACTTGACTCTTTTAATGGATTGCTTGTTCCGCTACAGTTAAACCTGATGTTCGTTATATTTTATCAGTTTAACACTGTTGAAGGCTAATGATAATTTATTCTGCATTATCTTAGTCGTAATATTTCTTACTAGGCTAGTTGAGCTCACCCTTTCTTTCACTGTTCTCTTCAGGAAATGAGAATATAGCTGGGACGAGTCGGGGAACGGAGTGATGGTCCAGAGGATAGAATTATTAGTCCTCACTATTCTGTGAAATAATGTGGTAATAATTGTAATAAGGACTCCTTTTGAGTATGGATACTCTCTAGTAGACAATATTTGTATTCAAACTCACAGTTATGTTTTGTCATATTATACATGACAGTTGTATTAGTAAGTTGTATTTGTATTCTGTACCATGTATCTAACGACCCAAGATGGGTGATGTATACCTAATTTTGGGGGCGTCACAGTCGGTATCAGAGCTTAGGGATATAATCCCTGGCTAAGATATGAGAATAGAACTAGGAGGGGAGAGACGGGGAATTCCTTCGCTAGTATGACCAACCTAAGTTTATTTGCATGGTATTTTATTAGTCGGCCAGAATATAAGGATAATATATGACATATCAATTAACTTTTGTTTTGTGGCAGTATCTGAAAATGGCATCTGAGAATGTTGAGAATAGCAATGGAGCACAGGCGACTGTTGATTCACTACATATCAATAATCAGGATAATGTGCATCAGGAAGGTGACAATTCTCATGCAAACAACAACACTGACCAGATGATGAATGATGGAATGTTCAGAAACTTTATGCAGTTCATGCAACAGCAGGCGAAAGCGGCTCCTGACCAAAATATAGGTGGAAACACTGAAAACTCTCGGACGGTCACCGCTAAACAGTTCAAGGAGCTGGGACCACCGGAGTTTAAGGGAGAGCCAAAACCACTTATAGCGGAAACATGGATAAAGCAGATCACCAAGATATTTGATGTCTTGGGATGCTCTGAGGAGCAAAAGGTTCCCTTTGCCACCTTTATGTTGCGAGGAGAGGCAGATTACTGGTGGGAATCGATTAAGCGTACTCAACCTGCCGCACTGAAGATGTCTTGGGAGAAGTTTCAAGAGCTGTTCAATGACAAATACTTTTCCGAAAGTGCTCGTCTCATGAAGGAGGTGGAGTTCATCAAATTGGAGCAGAATAATATGACCGTGTCGCAGTATGAGGCTAAATTTGCTGAGTTGTCCCGATTTGCGTCCCACTTGGTGGATAATGAAGAGCGAATGACGCGAATATTTTTTTGAGGTTTGAAACCTGAGATACGTCAACATCTTATTTCTCATAAATTGTGTTTGTATTCAGATATTGTGAATAGGGCTCAGTTAGTGGAGCGCGATAACGAGTCAACGCAACCAAAAGAGAGCAGTCGGCAAAATGATAATACCAGTGAGAGCAGTCATCGAAGCGGTGACAACAAGCGTGGAGGGAATCAACAGGCCAGAAATGGTAACCACTTCGGTGGTAATCAGGGCCAAAACAATAAGAATGGTCATTTCAAGAAGAGGAGATTCAACAATGATGGAAAGACGTCAGCACCAACACCCGTTGTTAAGGAAGGAGAACGACCACCTATCATATGTTTCAAATGCAGAGGGGAGGGGCACATCAGTCCAAACTGCGCGATGCCGTCTAAAGCATGTTATAATTGTGGAA
This sequence comes from Panax notoginseng, assembly GCA_016801055.1. NCBI lineage: Eukaryota > Viridiplantae > Streptophyta > Magnoliopsida > Apiales > Araliaceae > Panax > Panax notoginseng. Next base: position 173,060,490 of record CM029021.1, read on the forward strand.
GAGAAGGTCATTTAGCTCGATTTTGTCGTTTACCAAAAACAAGTTTAGCCAAGATGGAGACACCAAAGGCCATCCCAGAAAAGTCAAAATCGATAGTGCAAGGGAGAGCGTTTGTTGTGACCTCCCAGAAAGCAAGGAACCCGAATGAGGTCATCACGGGTAAGCTTATCATAAACTCTAACGAAGTCTATACTTTATTTGATACCGGTTCTACCCATTCTTTTATTTCTCCTACTTGCGCTCATCGATTAAATTTGGCTCCGGAGAAATTAGACTTTGATTTATCTGTTGAAACTCAATTGGGAGAAACCTTCATTACATCCACGGTTTATAAGTCTTGTTTGGTTCAAGTTGGTATCCACACATTACCTGTCGATCTTATTTCATTAAAAATACTTGCATTTGACGTGATTCTAGGGATTAATTGGTTAACTACTCATCATGCAAAAATTGATTATTTTCGTAAGGTTGTTAGCTTTCATATTCCTAATCGACCTATTATGCGAATTCAAGCAACCAAACCATTAAAATCAATCGCTGTCATCTCAAGCCATAAAGCTATTCGTTTATTGAAAAACGGATGTCAAGCTTTCTTAGCTCATGTCACGGATCTAAACAAAAATACGTCAATTTTGAATGATATTTCTATTGTTAATAAATTTTCTGATGTATTCCCTGAAGAACTTCCTGGCCTACCCCCATAGCGTGAAATTGAATTTTGTATCGACCTTGAACCCGGTACAAAACCCATTTCCAAAGCCTCATATCGAATGGCTCCTATTGAACTTCAGGAGTTAAAGATCCAACTGCAGGAATTGTTAGACATTGGCTTTATTCGTCCTAGTACTTCTCCTTGGGGTGCTCCTGTGCTATTCGTGAAGAAGAAAGATGGAAGTATGCGACTTTGTATTGATTATCGGGAGTTGAATCATGTCACCATCAAACACAGGTACCCATTGCCACGTATTGATGACCTGTTTGATTTGACCAGTTGCAAGGAGCACAATTCTTTTCAAAGATCGATCTTCGTTCTGGATATCATCAGCTGAAGGTTAGAACTGAGGATATTCCAAAGACGACTTTCAGAACTCGGTACGGGCATTATGAATTCCTAGTCATGTCCTTTGGATTGACTAATGCTCCTGCTGCCTTCATGGATATGATGAACCGGGTATTCAAGGAATATTTTGATCACTTTGTGGTCGTCTTTATTAATGACATCCTTATTTATTCCAAAAGCCGTGAAGATCATGAGCAACACTTGAGGCTGATACTCCAAAAGTTTTGTGAATACAAGCTTTATGCCAAGTTGAAAAAATGCGAGTTCTGGCTGGAGGAGGTAGCATTCCTTGGGCACGTAGTATCAAGTCGTGGAATATCGGTTGACCCGACAAAGATTGAAGCTATTCAAAGCTGGGAGCAACCTAAATCAGTGACCGAAGTACGTAGCTTTCTTGGTTTAGCTGGTTATTATCGGAGATTCGTGAAAGATTTTTTCGAATCGCTACTCCATTAACTCAGCTGACTTGGAAAGATACAAAGTTCAGTTGGAGCGAAGAATGTGAGAAGATTTTTCAAGAACTCAAGAGGAGACTCATTTCAGCACCTGTTCTAACAATACCATCTGGCTCGGAGGGATTTGTCATCTACAGTGATGCTCCGAGCAAAGGGTTGGAATGCGTTCTCATGCAACATGAAAAAGTCATAGCCTATGCATCAAGACAACTCAAGGAATATGAGAGAAATTATCCTACTCATAATCTAGAGTTGGCAGCTGTTGTCTTTGCACTTAAAATTTGGAGGCATTACTTGTATGGGGAGAAGGTGGAGATCTTTACGGATCATAAAAGCCTCAAATATTTCTTCACTCAAAAGGAACTCAACATGCGACAACGACGTTAGCTTGAACTGTTGAAAGATTATGATCATACTATTCAATACCATCCTGGAAAAGCGAACGTGGTAGCTGACGCATTGAGTAGAAGATCATATGCAAGTACGAGTGCGATATTGTCAACACAAAGGCTCATTTTGTGTGACTTGCAAAGGATAGAGATAGAGTTAAAGACTCCAGGGACCCATGTGATGATGGCGAATATACGAGTAGAACCAACTTTAATCGATAAAGTTAAAGCTGCTCAAGCTACAGACTTGGAGCTGATGCGTATAATGAAGAAAGTGCAAGAAGGTGCTATGCCGGAAGCAAGAATCGATGAAGAAGGAATACTTCGAGTCAACTCCAGACTTTGTGTTTCTAACAACCCTGATTTAAAGTATGAAATCATAATGGAGGCGCACAACACACCGTTTGTAATCCATCCTGGAAGTACCAAAATGTATCATGATCTTCGTCATACATTTTGGTGGAGCAATATGAAGAGAGAGATAGCGCTGTTTATCTCAAGGTGTCTAACTTGTCAACGAGTCAAAGCGGAGCATCAAGTACCAAAAGGTCCATTGCAATCACTTGAAATTCCAGAATGGAAGTGGGAGCACATTACCATGGATTTCGTTACCGGTTTTCCTAAGGTTTCTCAAGGTATAGATACGATTTGGGTCATTGTTGGTAGATTGACCAAGTCTGCTCATTTCTTACCGATATGAGAAACTTATGCACTTGAACGTCTTGCTCGTATGTACATAAACGAGATTGTAAGACTGCATGGTATGCTAGTATCCATAGTTTCTGATCGAGACCCAAGATTCACTTCACGATTTTGGGTTAGTTTACAAAAAGCTATGGGCACGGATTTACGATTTAGTTCGGCATATCATCCTCAGACGGACGGACAATCAGAGAGGACTATTCAAACTCTAGAAGATTTATTAAGACTCTGTGTCCTTGACTTCAAGGGAAGTTGGGATAAGTTCTTACCATTGGTGGAGTTTTCCTACAACAACAGTTATCAAGCAAGTATTGGCATGGCTCCATTCGAAGCATTGTATGGAAGAAAATGTCGTTCTCCAGTATGCTGGGATGAGGTGGGTGAAGCAACGTTGTTGGGACCGGAGTTGGTACGTATGACTACAGAAAAGATTCAAACGATCCGACAACGTATAAAAATCTCACAAGATCGAAAAAAGAGTTATGCTGATCTTCATCGAAAGGACGTGGAATTTGATATAGGAGATCATGTGTTCTTACGTGTTGCTCCATGGAAAGGAGTTACGAGATTTGGAAAGAGAGAAAAGCTCAATCCTCGATTCATCGGTCCATTTTTAATCCTCGATCGAGTAGGAACTGTGGCTTATAGACTCGCTTTACTGCCAAGTATGTCTCGTGTTCATAACGTTTTTCACATATCCATGTTACGTAAACATGTGGAAGACCCGAACCACATTATTGAGTTAGAACCGGACGAAATAGCAGAAGATTTGACGTATGAAGAAGTTCCTGTTCAAATATTGGATAAGAAGGAACATATTCTACGCTCCAAGGTGATACCTCAAGTCAAAGTTTTGTGGAGAAACCACGATGTTGAGGAAATGACTTGGGAGTTAGAATCTGAAATGAAATCAAGGTATCCTTACCTCTTCGACATACCAGGTACGTACCCTAATTTCGAGGGCGAAATTTCATAAGAAGGGGAGGTTGTAAGACCCCAACTTTTATAAATAAAGATGAATTTTCGGATTGAGAAAACGACAAAAATATTTTATTAAAAATAACGGCAGAAGTTTTACCATTGATACTGTTGAACTACTCGGTAGTAAAAGTACAGTAATACGTATGGTTGCATAGTAGCACACGGTATTGATTATTAATGCTTATGTGAGAAGTCACTCAGTTTGATTAAATTATTGTCAGTTAATAATATGAATTATTTAGCGATAATGACGTTTTATTTTATTCGTATTATTAACGTAATAAAACAGAAACATCTTTTTATATAAAACATAATACATTATTAAAGTTATTCTATAAATAGAATATATTATATTTTATTTAAAAGATTTTTCTTTAAATATGGACCGTCAGATTAAAGTAATCAATCTGGACCGTTCATGGATTAGTTACTATGCATTCTATTTTCCTATAAATAGCAGCTCATTCCTTCATTATTTCTTACGAATTCACTGAACTCTAGAGAGAGAAACTATAGAGAGAAACTATAGAGAGAGAGAAGAAAAGTATTCTGCTACTTAACTACTTCCTTATTTCAGTTCTTCTTTAAAACGGTAAGGGGTGTTATTCTTTCTTATTCATGAAAAGAACTGTTGTTATTCCATTTCTTATTATTCTGTTGGAATAACCTGTATACGCGGTCTACCCTATACTTGGTGACATTCTTCTGTTATTCTGTTGGAACATCCTGTCTGTGTGTTTTACACCGGACCTGGTTTCGTTTTTATTATTATTCTGTTGGAACATCCTGTCTGTGTTTTACACCGGACCTGGTTTCGTTTTGTTATTGTTCTGTTGGAACATCCTGTCTGTGTGTTTTACACCGGACCTGGTTCCATTATTTATTATTCTGTCGGAATATCCTGTCTGTGCGTTTACGCCGGACCTGGTTCCATTATTTATTATTCTGTCGGAATATCATGTCTGTGCGTTTACGCCGGACCTGGTTCCATTATTTATTATTCTGTTGGAATAACCTGTCTGTGCGGTCTATCGCATGCCGGGTGATTTCTTTTGTTATTTCATTCTTTATTATACTCAGTTGGTTAAGCTTTAACTTCTATACTCCATGAAATTAGTGGAATATCCTTGATAATTGCGGTTCATCTAGTATCTTTTCATAAAAATATTCTTCTAAGCATTCTTGAATTTTACTCCACAAAGCAGTATTATGTTGACAATTTGGACGTTGTTAATTCTTGGATAAATTAATTTTTGAACTTGTTTTATTGAATTCTTATATCATTGTCATCATCCTCATGTTTATAAAATGTTGAAAGTCATCTGTGGCCTGTAGTGTATAGATGGACTTGGTATGATTATGACCAGGGATTATTCGGTATAATCATGACCGTAATGTTACAAATGATGTGGTAAAAATTCTCATTGGCCCGTAGTGCATTGATGGACAGTTGTTGGCATGATCATGACCATTAATGAATACACATATATCCTTGGCCATAGTGCAGGGGTGATTCGATGATGTGGATTATTTTATTAAGCTGAGTCCCAGCGATGACAGTGTTGAAAAACCTTTTAAATCATAGAAGATAGTAGATTTTATTTTCTACTTGACTCTTTTAATGGATTGCTTGTTCCGCTGCAGTTAAACCTGATGTTTATTATATTTTATCAGTTTAACACTGTTGAAGGCTAATGATAATTTATTCTACATTATCTTAGTCGTAATATTTCTTACTGGGCTAGTTGAGCTCACCCTTTCTTTCAATGTTCTCTTCAGGAAATGAGAATATAGCTGGGACGAGTCGGGGAACGGAGTGATGGTCCAGAGGATAGCATTAATAGTCCTCACTATACTGTGAAATAATGTGGTAATAATTGTAATAAGGACTCCTTTTGAGTATGGATACTCTCTAGTAGACAATATTTGTATTCAAACTCACAGTTATGTTTTGTCATATTATACACGACAGTTGTATTAGTAAGTTATATTTGTATTCTGTACCATGTATCTGACGACCCAAGATGGGCAATGTATACCTAATTTTGGGGGCGTCACAGAATTGCTACTCCATTAACTCAGCTGACTCGAAAAGATACAAAATTCGGTTGGAGCGAGGAATGTGATAAGAGTTTTCAAGAACTCAAGAGGAGACTCATTTCCGCACCTGTTCTGACAATACCATCTGGTTCGGAGGAATTTATCATATACAGCGATGCTTCAAGCAAAGGTTTAGGATGTGTTGTAAGACCCCAACTTTTATGAATAAAGAATAAATTTCTCAAAATATATTTTTGAATATTATGGTGTGGATTTGATATAATGTTATAGCTGTAGGTAATGTTTACAAATTTTGCAAAGTAAGCAAGTGGTTATATAATATTCGACTGGTCGGGAAATATTCGTTTTAATAGGGAATATTCGTACGACAACACAATCATTGGTGGACTCCACAACAGAAGTATTGTCGTAGTTAAAAAATGACAGAATTATCTTTTTATAAAAATAACGGCGGAGGTGTTACCATTAAAACTGTTGAACTACCCGGTAGTAAAAGTACAGTAATACGCGTGGTTGCATAATACCGCACGGTATTGATTATTGATGCTTACGCGAGAAGTCACTCAGTTATACTCAATTATTACTACAGTAATTCCTGTATCATATCTCTCATATTATTGATTCAATTATTGTCACAGTATCATCTGTATAATATGATATATTATTAAATCAATAATTGATACGACAAAGTTATTCACATTATTATTTGCAATATTGACAATGTCTAGAAGTTCTATCAAGGAGAGGTTTGGTCACCTAATTGCGCGCCAATAAGGAGAAATCCTTATCGAAAAGCCCCCTCTTTCCTGGGAACGACCTGGTTGCTAAATATTGTGAATTATAATATTAATGATGAATAAGTTCGTGTTAATTAAAGATAAAATTGATAGTTCCATTGTGTGGGAATTCTTAGTGTTAGTAGAAATCGATATTTATTTCGATAATAATTGATGTCTGGAAGTTATATTGACCAATCGGGTATTCGGGGCACTTTTCATGTCGGAGTACTATTCACGAGTTACTATTCACCAGGCTACTATTCACTCTAGTATTGTTCACTCGGGTATTTGGGACACTTTTCGTGTTGGGATACTATTCACGGGGTACTATTCTCGAAATACTATTCACGGGGTACTATTCACCCAAAAAATATATTTTTTTTCGGTCCAAATCATTTTTGAATAAAATATTATTCTATGAGAAGATGTGATAATTTTTCAGACAGTTGGTTGAAATTATAATAGTAAATCAATATGGATCGTTGGTTTAAAGTTTTAATAGTAACTTGTCCCTTCGGTTTTCCAAGTGTTACTTGTCCTTTTGGTTTTTCAAGAGTTATTTGTCCCTTCGATTTTTCAAGAGTTACTTCTCCCTTAGATTTTCCAAGAGTTACTTGTCCTTTCAGTTTTCCAAGAGTTACTTATCCCTTCGGTGTTCCAAGAGTTAATTGTCCCTTCGCAAATAGTAGTTGTCTCTTCAATATTACCAAGAGTCATTTTGACCCTTCGTTAAGACCAAGAGCTACTTTCATTTCTTCTATAAATAGAAGCTCATTCCTTCATTATTTCTTACGAATTCACTGAAACTCTAGAGAGAGAAACTATAGAGAGAAAGAAGAAAAGTATTATGCTACTTCACTACTCCAGTATTCAGTTTTTCTAATGTAAGGGATATTATTTGTTGTACTCGTAAGGGGTATTATTTCTTTCGTATTCATGAAGAGAGCTATTGTTATTCCATTCTTTATTATTATGTTGGAATAACCTGTTTATGCGAAGTACCGCATATATGGTAAAATTCTTCTATTATTCCATTCTTTATTATTCTGTTGGAATAACATGTCTGTGCGGTCTATCGCATGCCTGGTGAATTCTGTTAATATTCCATTCTTTATTATTCTGTTAGAATTCATTGGTGGACAGTTGTTGGTATGATTATGACCAGGGATTATTCGGTATAGTCATGATCATTGATAATTACATGAATATCCTTGGCCGTGGTGCAGGGATGATTCGATTTTATTTATTAAGCTGAGTCTCAGCGATAAAGTTGATGAAAAACTTTTTAAATCATAGAAGATAGTAGATTTTATACTTTACTTGACTCTTCTAATGGATTGCTTATTCCGCTGCAGTTTTTGATCTGAAAACTTGTCTATTATATTCTATCAGTTGTTATACTGTTGAAGGCTAATGATAATTTATTATGCATTATCTTAGTCATAATATTTCTTACTGGGATAGTTTAGCTCACCCTTTCTTTCATTGTTCTCTTCAGGAAATGGGAATATAGCTGCGACGAGTCGGGGAATGGAGTGATGGTCCAGGACAAATGGCTTTAGTAGTCCTCTCTACGTAAGGCTGTAAAATGAGCAAACAGTTCGGGCTCGATTCGTACTCGCTCGACTAAAAATTCGATTCGAGCTCGATTCGAAATATAAATGAGTCAAATATGAGCACATTTTAAAGTTTGATAAATTATTCGAACCTACTAAAATTGTAATTTTCTATTGATACTCGGATCATATTCATTCAAAAAGTTCAAACTGCTCGGGCTCGATTCGGAATCGTGCTCGACTCGATAGCTAAATGAGCCTCAATCAAACTTTATTTTATACTCAATAAATTTTATGAACCAAATATGAGCAACTCAATACTTGGATCTACTCGGTTCGTTTACACCCTTAATTCTACGGAATAATGTGATAATAATTGTAATAAGGACACCACTGAGTGTGGATATTGTCTAGATGACAATATTCTTGTTTAAACTCTCAGCTATGTTTTGTCGTATGTTACACGACTGTTGTATAATTGAGTTGTATTTGAATTTATGTACCATGTATCTGGCGACCCAATATGGGTGATGTATACCTATTTTGGGGGCGTCACATGTGTTCTCATGCAACATAAGAAAGTCATAGCCTATGCTTTACGACAACTCAAAGAATATGAGAGGAATTATCCTATTCATGATCTAGAGTTGGTAGCTGTCGTTTTCGCACTTAAAATCTGGAGGCATTACCTGTATGCGGAGAAAGTGGAGATCTATACAGATCATAAAAGCCTCAAATATTTCTTCACCCAAAAGGAGCTCAACATGCAGCAACGACGTTGGCTTGAGCTGTTGAAAGATTACGATCATACAATTCAATACCATCATGGAAAAGTGAACATGGTAGCTGACGCATTGAGTAGAATATCATATGCGGGTACGAGTACGATATTGTCAACGTAAAGGCCCATTTCGTACAACTTACAAAAGATGGAGATAGAGTTAAAGACTCCAAGAACCTACGTGAAGATAGCGAATATGCGAGTAGAATCAACTTTAATCGATAAAGTTAAAGTTACTCAAGCTACAGACCCGAAGCTGATAAATGTGAAGAAGAAGGTGCAAGAAGACGTTATTCTAGAAGTTAGAATCAATGAAGAGAGGAAATCTTAACTGTGACGCCCCCAAAATTAGGTATACATCACCCATCTTGGGTCGTCAGATACATAGTACAGAATACAAATACAACTGATTAATACATCTGTCGTGTACAATACGACAAAACATAAACTGTGAGTTTGAATACAAATATTATCTTCTAGAGAGTATTCATACTCAAAAGGAGTCCTCATTACATTTATTAACACACCATTACATAGAATAGTGAGGACTACTAACTAATACTATCATTCGGACCATCACTCCGTACCGCGACTTGTCCCAGCTACGTTCTCATTTCCTGAAGAGAACAGTGAAAGAAAGGGTGAGCTCAACTAGCCCAGTAAGAAATATTATGACTAAGATAATGCAGAATAAATTATCATTAGCCTTCAACAATGATAAACTGATAAAATATAATAGACATCAAGTTTAACTGTAGCGGAACAAGCAATCCATTAAAAGAGTCAAGTAGAAAATAAACTCTACTATCTTTTATGATTTAAAAAGTTTTTCAACACTGTAATCGCTGAGACTCAGCTTAATAAAATAATCCACATCATCAAATCACCCCTGCACTACGGCCAAGGATATTCGTGTATTCATTAATGGTCATGATCATGCCAACAACTGTCCATCAATGCGCTACGGGCCAATGAGGACTTTTACCACATCATTTGTAACATTACGGTCATGATTATACCGAATAATCCCTGGTCATAATCATACCAAGTCCATCTATGCACTACAGGCCACAGATGACTTTCAACATTTTATAAACATGAGGATGATGACAATGATATAAGAATTCAATAAAACAAGTTCAAGAATTAATTTATCCAGGAATTAACAACGTCCAAATTGTCAACATGATACTGCATTGTGGAGTAAAATTCAAGAATGCTTAGAAGAATATTTTCTTGAAAAGATACTGGATGAAACGCAACTATCAAGGATATTCCACAAATTTCATGGAGTATAGAAGTCAAAACTTAACCAACTGAGTACAATAAAGAATGGAATAACAAAAGAAATCACCATGCATGCGATAGACCGCACAGACAGGTTATTCCAATAGAATAATAAATAATGGAACCAGGTCCGGCGTAAACGCACAGACAGGATATTCCGACAGAATAATAAATAATGGAACCAGGTCCGGTGTAAAACACACAGACAGGATATTCCAACAGAATAATAATAAAACGGAACCAGGTCCGGTGTAAAACACACAGACAGGATGTTCCAACAGAATAATAAACGGAACCAGGTCCGGTGTAAAACACACAGACATGATGTTCCAACAGAATAATAGAAGAATGTCACCAAGTATAGGGTAGACCGCGTATACTGGTTATTCCAACAGAATAATAACGAATGGAATAACAGAAGTTCTCTTCATGAATATAAAAGAAATAATATTCCCTACCTTAAAAGAACTGGATATTGGAAAAGTGATGTAGCAGAATACTTTTATTCTCTCTCTCTTATTCTCTCTATACTTTCTCTCTCTATAGCTTGAATGAATTCGTGAAAAATAATGAAGCCCTAGGCCTCTATTTATAGAAAAACTGAGGGTGGCTCTTGGTCTTAACGAAGGGTCAAATGACTCTTGGTCTTAACGAAGGGTCAAATGACTCTTGGTAATATTGAAGGGACAACTACTATTGACGAAAGTAATTACTATTGACCAAGGTAAATACTATTGACGAAGGTAATTACTATTGACCAAGGTAAATACTATTGACGAAGGTAATTACTATTGACCAAGGTAAATACTATTGACGAAGGTAATTACTATTGACGACGGTAATTACTATTGACGAAGAGACTCTTAGATGATGACATATGGCCCCCCATAAAATAACCAAACTTACCACAACGTCTCAATTATTGATTTAATAATATAACATATTATACAGATGATACTATGACAATAATTTAAGAGATATGATGCAGCAATTACTGTAGCAATAATTGAGTATAGCTGAGTGACTTCTCACGTAAGCATCAATAATCAATACCGTGTGCTACTATGCAACCACGCGTATTACTGTACTTTTACTACCAAGTAGTTCAACAGTTTTAACGATTTTAACGTAATACCTCAGCTGTTATTTTTATAGAAAGATAATTTTGTCGTTTTTTCAATCCGACAATAATTTCATTGTGGGGTCCACCAATGATTGTGCCGTCGTACGAATATTCCCCGACAAAAAGAATATTCCCCGACCAAACGAATATTTTATAACAACTTGCTTACTTTGTAAAATTTATAAATATTACCCACAACTATAACATTATATCAAATTAACTCCATAATATTCAAAAATGATATTTATAGAAAATTCATCTTTATTTATAAAAATTGGGGTCTTACATTAACCCTCGATTTAATTGGCCCATTTATAATCCTCGATCGAGTACGAACTGTGGCCTATAGACTCGCCTTACCGCCAAGTATGTCTCATGTTCATAACGTTTTTCATATATCTATGTTACGTAAATGTGTGAAAGACCCGAACCATATTATTGAATTAGAATCAGACGAGATAGCGGAAGATTTAACGTATGAAGAGGTACCTGTTAAAATCTTGTATAAGAAGGATTATGCATATTCTACGCTCCAATGTTATACCTCAAGTCAAAATTTTGTGGAAAAACTATGATGTTGAGAAAATGACCTGGGAGTTAGAATCTGAAATGAAGTTAAGGTATCTTCACCTCTTCGACATACCAGGTACGTACCCTAATTTCGAGGATAAAATTTCATAAGAAGTAGAGGTTGTAAGACTCTAACTTTTATGAATAAAGAATAATTTTCTCGAAATATATTTTTGAATATTATGGTGTGGATTTGATTTTATATTATAGTTGTGGGTAATATTTATAAATTTTGCAAAGTAAGCAAGTAGTTATAAAATATTCGATTGGTCGAGGAATATTCGTTTTAACAGGGAATATTAATACGACGACAAAATCATTGGTTGACCCCACAACGGAAGTATTGTCGTAGTTAGAAAATAACAGAAATATCTTTTTATACGGCAAAAGTGTTACCGTTAAACTGTTGAAATATCCGGTGGTAAATATACAGTAATACGCGTGGTTGCATAGTAGCACACAGTATTGATTATTGATGCTTACGTGAGAAGTCACTCAATTATTACTACAGTAATTGCTGCATAATATCTCTAATATTATTGATTCAATTATTGTCACAGTATCATCTGTATAATATTTTATATTATTAAATCAATAATTGAGACTACAAAGTTATTCATATTATTATTTGCAATATTGACGATGTCTATAAAGTTCTTTCGATTAGAGGTTTGGTCACCTAATTGCGCGCCAATAGAGAAAAATTCTTATCTAAAAGCCCCCTCTTTCTTGGGAATGATCTGGTTGTTAAATATTGTGAGTTATAATATTAATGATGAATAAGTTAGAGTCGATTAAAGATGAAATTGATATTTCTATTATGTTGGGATTATTAGTGTTAGTGGAAATCGATATTTATTTCGATAATAATTGATTTCTGGAGGTTATATTGACCAATCGGATAATTAATCGGATAAATGAGCAATTAATTGTTATTAGTTCACATGTAACTTACTGTTGATTCACATGTATAGAACTATTGATTCACATTCATGTACTATTGATTCGCATGCATATACTATTAGGGGACGTGGTGCAAGTTTGATAATACTTGTAGGACTAAATTAAAATTAGAGGTAAAGATGAAGGTACCATACTATAATAATTCGAGCTCCAAAACATGCAATTATCGAAACTACGTTTTCCTATAAATAGAAACTCATTCTTCTTTTATTGTCATCAATTCACTAAGACTCATAAGAGTAATTATAGATAGAGAAGCTTTAGAGAGAAAGAAGAAGAGTATTCTTCTACTTCACTATTCCAGTATCCAGTCTTCTTCTGAGGTAAGGGATATTATTTTTGTTCAGTATTCGTAAAAAGTAATATTTTCTTTCATACTCTGTAGTAGGTAAGTAATATTATTTCGTCTCGTATTCCTGTTTATACCCTCATTCTGTTAAAGTATTGCTTCTATACTCCGTGAAATTAGTAGAATATCCTTGATATTTGTGCTTCATCCAGTATATTTTTATAGAAAAATTATTCTGAGCATTCTTGATAATTATTCATCTTTTCATGCTAGAATACTATTCACGGGGTAGTATTCACAAAGTACTATTCACGGGTACAATTCACAAAGTGCTATTCTCGGATACTATTCACGAAGTACTATTTATAGGGTACTATTCGCAAAAGTTTTATTCACCCGGAGTACTATTCATGAAAAAAATTGATTTCTTTTAGGTCCAAATTATTTTTGATACAATATTATTCTTGAATTTTACTCCACAAAGCAGTATCATGTTGGTAATTTGGACATTATTAAATTTTGGATATATTAGATTATAAATCTTTAAAAATTTATCTTTTGTTTTTTTTTTAATTGAATTCTTATATCATTGTCATCATCCTCATGCTTATATTATGATAAAAGTCATCTTTGGCTTACGTGCATAGATGGACTGTTGATTGGTATGATTATGACCATGGATCATTCGGTATAATCATGACCCGTAATGTTACAAATGATGTGGTAACATCCTCATTGACCCGTAGTGCATTGATAGACAGTTGTTGGTATGATTATGACTAGAGATTATTCGGTATGATCATGACCATTAGTGAAAATACGAATATCCTTGGCCCGTAGTGCATGGATAATTCGTGGTTGTGATACTATTTATTGAGCCGAGTCTCTGTGATAAAATTGTTGATAAACTTTTTAAATCATAGAAGATAGTAGATATCATGCTCTACTTGACTCTTCTAATGGATTGCTTGTTCCGCTGCAGTTAAACTTATGGTTTATTAGTTTAACATTGTTGAAGGCTAATGATAATTTATTCTGTATTATCTTAGTCATAATATTTCTTACTGAGCTAGTTGAGCTCACCCTTTTGCTTTTATTGTTCTCTTTAAAAAATGAGAACGTAGCCGGGACTAGTCGGGGAATGGAGTGACGGTCCGAGATGGTTGTTTTAGTAATCCTCACTATTTAGTATGATAATAAATGTAATGAAGATTGAATTTGAGTTTGAATAATGTCTATGAGATAATATTCGTGTAAAAACTCTCAACTCATGTTGTATAATTAAGTTTATATTTGTATCCAGTCCATGTATTTGGCGACTCAAGATGGGTGATATATACCTATTTTGGGGGCGTCACAACAATGATATAAAAATTCAATTAAATGAGAGCGAGGATAAATTTTAAAGATTTATAATTTAATTTATCCAGAATTCAATAATGTCCAAATTGTCAACATGATACTGCTTTGTGGAGTAAAATTCAAGAATATTACTGTATCATAAATAATTTGGACGAAAAAAAATTAATTTTTATCATGAATAGTATCCCGGGTGAATAGTACCCTAGTGAATAGTACTTCGGGAATAGTACCCCGGCATGAAAAGATCAAAAATTATCAAGAATATATGTTCAGAATAATATATCCGTGAAAAGATACTAGATGAAGCGCAAATTTTAAGGAGTATAGAAGTCATACTTTAACAAAATGAGTGTAGAATTCGAAATCTGAAACGAAATAATATTACTTACATACTACAGAATATGGAAGAAAATATTATTTCTTACGAATACTGAACAAAAATAATATTCCTTACCTTAAAAAGGAGAGTATTCCAACTGATATAGCGGTGATATGTTTGAAGAAAATTTGCACTGTTTTCTACACTCAAAGCTTCCTTAAACTCAAAAGAAATACGCTCAATATTATAGAAGAAGAATTTTCTGATTCTGGTGTGATTTTCAATTCTAAATTAAACATCATATTTATAGGAAAATGAAAGGATGCTATATAGAAAAAATCACGGACTGCACAGTAATTTTATACGAAACCACGGGTTTTCGACTGAAAATTTTCTAATTTTACTATGCAGGCACTATGCAAATACTATGCATAATAAAATATAATATATTCTATCTTTAATAAAAAAACAAAATTTATTATAATATATATATATATACTTTGCCTGCATTACATGCCATCCCAATTATTTCTTCTCCCGTGACATCCCCTCATACCCTATTATCATTAATATATATATATATATATATATATAACAAAACTGAAATAACTTCTACCGACAGTTTTAAAAAATAGGTAAGTGGGGATCCAAATAATAAGCCAAATTTATAACAAATAAAAAAAATCCCTCAATATTTTTAACAGCATTTATTCATCAATAATATAACTTGCAATATTAACAACCAAATCATTCCAAGGAAAGAGGGGGCTTTTCGATAAGGATTTCTCCCTATTGGTGAACAATTAGGTGACCAAACTCCTCTCCTCTACAGAACTTTCTAGACATTGTCAATAATACAAATAATAATATGAATAACTTGTCATCTCAATTATTGATTTAATAATATAAAATATTGATACTGTGACAATAATAGAATCAATAATGTGAAATACTATACAGCAATTACTGTAACAATAATTGAGTATAACTGAGTGACTTCTCACGTAAGCATCAATAATCAATACTGTGTGCTAATATGCAATCACGCGTATTACTATACTTTTAACACCGGGTATTTCAACAGTTAACGGTAAAACTTTCGTCGTTATTTTTATAAAAAGATATTTCTATCGTTTTTTAACTCCGACAATAATTTCGTTGTGGGGTCCACCAATGATTGTGTCGTCATACGAATATTTTCTGTTAAAACGAATATTTCCCGACCAATCGAATCCATACTATAATATTCAAAAATATATTTAGAGAAAAATTTATCTTTATTCATAAAAGTTGGGGTCTTAGATTTTACAGGATGCACCATATGGCAGCTTAATACCGACAGAATAAGATCGACGGAAGATATTCGATCGAGAACAGTCTAAAATCGACGGAATAATCGGTATACCATATGTCCGTCGAAATTAGTAATCCTCGACTAAAATCTCGGCAGACTTAATTTCGATGTGCTTAAACCCGACCAAATCCCCGACTAAATATATTTCGTCGGGATTAAGGTATCCTCGGTGGAATATTCCTTCGACGGAATATCCTTAATCTCGACGGAATATTCCGTCGAAAATAAACTATTTTCTTGTAGTGGATATAAAGGATGAACATAAATAATAAGAATAATAAAATAAAGAATAAA
The DNA here is from genome assembly GCA_016801055.1 of Panax notoginseng. NCBI lineage: Eukaryota > Viridiplantae > Streptophyta > Magnoliopsida > Apiales > Araliaceae > Panax > Panax notoginseng. The sequence goes on from CM029021.1 coordinate 173,076,815, forward strand.
CATTAAAGCTTTACAATTTAATTTGTCCAGAGTCCATTAATATCAAAATTGTCAACACGACATCCAGAATATCGATTTGAGTTTAAGAATAATATTTAAGGTTCGCTGTTCAATTATAACGGTTAAAATTCAATAGGAAAATTCTGGTTAAAAGATATTAGATGAAACATCGACTATTAAGGAAATTCTAATCATTTTAAGAGTTTTCATTGTTTAATGTTAAAGGTTGTAGAAACAAACAATAATCTCTTATCATAACAAGTTTAAATTTAAGAGTATGAAAAAAATGATATCTCTTACCTTAGCATGTGACTAGATATTGTTTTCTATGTAGTTGATCAATATATATGTATATTTATAATTTAATTAGTAACTATCACATGTAAGTTTCATGGTGTACACTAACTCGTATATTATGAAATCGTCAAAAGTTAATTATTAGTATAAATTTGTGTGGTGTACAAAAATAGAGCAGAATAAACTTCAAAATAGTTTTTGAATGAATAATATTTTAAATCAATCTTCCAGAGGAAACTTTTCAAAATGAATTTTCTAAAGGAAGAGTTGTAAATATTGTGCGATGTGTGTAGGTGCTTATGCAACTTTTATAGAAAAACTCACCTAAACGATTCTTACGCTTTTATTAATATTCACCAATATTTAAGGTAGTCTTAGCACCCTCAAAGAGTTATTTATAGTACTAAACAATTTTTAGAGAATGGGCAGAAGAATAAACAAGAAAGTTATGAAACTCTTTATGTAAGACTCCAACTTTTATGAATAAAGATGAATTTTTTATAAATATTATTTCTGAATATTATGGAGTGAATTTGATATAATATTATAGTTGTGGGTAATATTTATAAATTTTACAAAGTACGCAAGTTTTTATATTATATTCGGTTGGTCGGGAAATATTCGTTTTAACAGGGAATATTCGTACGACGGTACAATCATTGGTGGACCCCACAACAGAATTATTGTCGGATTGAGAAAACGACAAAAATATTTTTTATAAAATAACTGCGAAAGTTTTACCGTTAACTGTAGAAATACCCGGTGGTAAAAGTACAGTAATACGCATGGTTGCATAGTAACACCCGGTATTAATTATTGATGCTTACGTAAGAAGCCACTCAGTTAGACTCAATTATTGCTACAGTAATTGTTGTATAGTATCTCATATTATTAATTCAATTATTGTCACAGTATCATCTACATAATATTTTATATTATTAAATCAATAATTGAGACGACAAAGTTATTCATATTATTATTTGCAATATTGACGATGTCTAGAAAGTTCTATCGATGAGAGGTTTGGTCACCTAATTGCGCACCAATAGGGAAAAATTCTTATCGAAAAGCTCCCTCTTTCCTGGGAATAATCTGGTTGTTAAATATTGTGAGTTATAATATTAATGATGAATAATTGTTGGAAGATTAAAAATGTGTTGATTGAAGATAAAATGATTTATGGTAATATTTATTCAATCTTTGATATAAATAAGAAGTCTGTTATTAGACGTTTGTGGTAAGTTTGGTTTATTCTATGGGGGCCCATATGTCATCATCTAAGAGTCACTTTTGCCAATAGTAATTGTATTTACCAGACGTCAAACCACTTGCCGTTTCATATTACAGGCGTCGAACCAATTGTCGTTTCACATTACAGGCGTCAAACCACTTTTCTTTTCACATCACCAGTCGTCAAGCCACTTGCCTCTTCACATTGCAAGGGCTAAGCTATAAATTTTCTATAAATAGAAGTTTATTTCTTCTTTTATTCTCACCAATTCACTACGACTCACAAGAGAATTCTATAGAGAGAGAATCAGAGAGAAAGAAGAAGAGTATTCTGTTACTACACTATTTCAGTATCCAATCTCCTACTAAGGTAAAGGGTATTATTTCTTTCGTATTCATAAGGGATGTTATTTTTGTTCAATATTCGCTTGAAATAATATTTTCTTCTATACTCTGTAGTATGTAAGTAATATTATTTCGTTTCAGATTTTGAATTCTATACTCGTTTGTTAAAATTTTGGCTTCTATACTCCATGAAATTAGTAGAATATCCTTGATATTTGCGCTTCATCCAGTATCTTTTTATGAAAATATTATTCTGAGCATTCTTGATAAGTTTTAACTTTTTCATATCGTAGTACTATTCACGGGGTTACTATTCCTGAAGTACTATTCACGGGATATTATTCACTCGAGTACTATTCACCCGAGGTACTATTTATGATAAAAATTGATTCGTTTTCGGTCCAAATTATTTTGGTACAATATTATTCTTGAATTTTACTCCACAAAGCAGTATCATGTTGACAATTTGGATGTTATTGATTTCTGGATAAATTAAATTATAAATCTTTAAAAATTTATCCTTGAACTTATTTTATTGAATTCTTATATCATTGTCATCATCCTCATGTTTATATTATGTTGAAAGTCATCTGTGGCCTGTAGTGCATAAATGGACTTGATATGATTATGACCAGGGATTATTCGGTATAATCATGACAGTAATGTTACAAATGATGTGATAAAAATTCTCATTGGCCCGTAGTGCATTGATGGACAGTTGTTGACATGATTATAACCACTGATGAATACACGAATATCCTTGGCCCATAGTGCGTGAATAATTTGTGGTCGTGTTACTAATGAATATCTTTGGTCGTAGTACATGGATGATGTGGTTTATTTATTAAGCTGAGTCTCAACGATAAAAGTGATGAAAAACCTTTTAAATCATAGAAGATAGTAGATTTTATTCTCTACTTGACTCTTCTAATGGATTACTTGTTCCGCTGCAGTTAAACTTGATGTTTGTTATATTTTATCAGTTTAATACTGTTGAAGGCTAACGATAAATTATTCTGCATTATCTTAGTTATAATATTTCTTACTGGGCTAGTTGAGCTCACCCTTTTGCTTTTATTGTCCTCTTCAGGAAATGAGAACGTAGTCGGGACTAGTCGGGGAACGGAGTGACGGTTCAAATGATAGCATTAGTAGTCCTCACTATTCTATGAAATAGTGTGATAATAATTGTATTGAGGATTCCATTTGAGTTGAATACTGTCTAGAAGATAATATTCGTTTTAAAACTCTCAGTTTATGTTTTGTTGTATTTTACACGACAGTTGTATTATTAAGTTGTATTTGAATTTTATACCATGTATTTGGCGACTCAAGATGGGTGATGTATACCTATTTTGGGGGCGTCACACTTTATGCTAATATATACCATGCATGCATTATTTGGCTTTATTTTGACAGTGGAAGAGTCCTCATTAAAGTAAGATTGTGTTTCCTTATTTAGTGGAATAAGGAGGTTTAATTTGGGAAGGAATCTATCAACCATTAATTATAGTTATAAGGTGATTTTACAAAGGACTTCTACTCCTGATTGGATTCTGGTGGACATGACAGCTATAAATACAACAATAAGTAATGGTTTAGGGGACAGAGAACACAATAATACTTTGTACTCTCCATATTATTATAGTAAATTTATCTCTCTCTCCGTGGTTTATTCCCACTTGGATTTCCACGTAAATTCTTGTGTTCATATTTTATATCTCTTTTTCTATATTTATGTGAGTGTATTTCATGAGTTTGATTTCATAACAATACAATCAACTTGTTAGCGCGATATTGGCCTGCTGTTTTGGTGATATCGTCAGGCGTACTAATTTGGCGTTAACATCCCCTATTTTATAGCCAAAATTTAACCAACATCTACCATGCACACATCAATTAACCATATTTTTTACATTTCAAGAATATCTTTAATCTACATCATTCATCAATTATCCACACTTTTTACATTTGAAAATTATCTTAATCTACCACATATTAATTAAGTATCCACATTTTTTACATTTTCAAGGTTATCTTTAATCTACCACATTTCAAGATTATCTTTAATCTACCACATATTAATTATCAACATTTTTTATATTTCAAGATTACATTTTTCTTTACTATTCACTATTATTATTATATTATCCATCTTTTGCATTATTAACTTAATGTATTAATATCACAGATGTTTAAGTATACTATTCTTCTAACTATTTAATGCACATGACTTTTAATTACATAACTTTCCATTACTACCGTCTACGATGACAATTATTGGTTCAATAATGTGAAATACTGTGCATTTACTACTGTGACGATTATTGGATAAATAATAGAAAATATTATGCATTTGCTACTGTGACAATTATTAGTTCAATAATATGAAATACCGTGGAATATCGCGTGTTTCTGTGAAATATCGCGCGTGCTATTGTGGAATAGTTATTGTTCCTTTATCATCGAATATTTTAACAGTTAAAGGTAATAATTTCGCCGATGATTTTTGTAAGACCCCAAATTTTATGAAAAAAAGTATTCAATTTTTCTATTTAGTAAATGATTAAATTGATAAAAAGTTAAAGTTAAGGGTGATATATGAATATTTTTCAAAATAAGCAAGTGGTTATAAAATATTCATTGTTGTCGGGAAATATTCGTACGACGGAGCTGTGACGCCCCCAAAATAGGTATACAATACCCATTCTGAGTCGCCAAATACATGGTACAGAAAACAAACAACAACTTCAATAATACAATTGTCGTGCAAAATACGACAACACATACTGTGCGTTTAAATATAAATATTGTCTTCTGGACAATATCTACACTCAAATAAATCCTCATTACAATTATTCAGACACTATTTTACAGAAATAGTGAGGACTGCTAAAATATCTTTCTAGAACCATCACTCCATACCCCGACTAGATCCTGCTATGTTCTCACCTCCTGAGAAGAAAAATGGAACAAAAAAGAAAAGGGTGAGCTCAACTAGCCCAGTAAAGAATATTATGACTAAGATAATATACAACAAATTATCGTTAGTCTTCAACAGGGAAAAATCTGATAGAATATAATCGACAACAAGTTTTAGATCAACAACTGCAGCGGAAACAACAAACCATTAGAAGAGTCAAGTAGAGAAAGAATTCTACTATCTTCTAAGATTTAAAAGTCCATCATCAATATTTTATCCCTGTAACATCAATTAATAATCATCTTTATCCAAATATTCATCTTTGCACTACAGGCCAAAGATATTCATTTGTATCACCTGTCAGTCATGTTCATCTCAACACCTGTTCATCTTTGCACTACAGGCCAAAGATATTCACCAAGTAATCATACATCTTTGCACTACAGGCCAAAGATATTTAGTAATATCATCATTTAGGACTGAGGATGATAAAAAATATCTTAAAGAGAACGAATCCTGTGAGACAGAAGGACAAATATTAGGGATTCGTATAACAGTTTATCCAAGATCAATAATACTTCATAATAATCAATTGTGAAGCAGAATTCAAAAATAAAGATCAAAACATAGATACAATCAAAGATAGTAACCATAATAGACATCTTGGACAAAAAGAAAAAAATTTTATTTTTCGGTGAATAGTGCCATATTCGTGAATAGTACCGTATACGTGAATAGTGCCGTATACGTGAATAGTAACCCCGACACAAAAAGTTTCAAATTTGATAAAGACTCATATCAATATTTCAGCATAATGATATTGAAGAAAATAATATCATTAAGAAGAAAATAATATCCCTTACCTCAAAATATCAGTACTTCTGGTCGGAATACCGGTATAAGGCTGAAAGAAACTTGCTCTGATGAATAGAAACTCTCAAAGCATCTAAATACTCACAAAATACACTCAATAATCTAGAGAGAGAAAGAGAGAAAACTTGTTTCTGGTGTGATTTTTAATTCTAACTTAGCCCTCTATTTATAGGAAAATGTTAGCACGCCGAAGCAGACTTAACCTGTAACCTGATGGCCTTACCTGCTACTATTCCCACACCACCACATTTGAATAAAAATCTCAGCACATTTCTTCACCAACCAAGAGTGGGGCCCACCAATTTTATAATTTTCCACCAAAATGATTAACTTCGAAAATTTAACAATTTCTGAACCAGTCATCTCGTAAAATTCATAATAAATCATACGTTCATTTTTAACGGTTCAAAATTTATGGACATATACTCAACTTATATATGTATAACATATCCAAAAATTACCACGATCCAACGGTCGGATTAAAAATTATAATTCCCGCAAAATATCTCAAAAAATCCTGATTTTTAATACCTCCATTCCGACAAAAATACTGATAAAAACCTCAACATTAACTCCTTCATTTTTAACCACAAAAATATATCCCTCATTTATATCCACATAAAATAAATATTTTCTTATCATATGAATCAATAATTAATTATTCACAAATAATATTACAGAATCACATTTATGACAACCAGGCCGTTCCCAGGAAAGAGGGGGCTTTCCAATAAGGATTTCTCCTTACTGGCGCGCAATTAGATGACCAAACCTCTCCTTAGACAGAACTTTCTAGACATTGCCAATAATGTTATCTAATAATATTATTCAAATAATATGAATTATTGATCTGATAATGGAAAAATACTGTGCAGCAACAATTATTGAAACAACAATAATATAAAATATCAACGCAACAATTATTGAATCAATAAAATAAAATATTAAACAATAACTACTGTAACAATTATTGAGTAGTGTCTTCTTACGTAAGAATCAATAATTGGTGCAATACCGTGTGCTACTGTATTTTAACCACCGGGTATTCCAACAGTATTAACGGTAACAACTACGCCGTTATTTATAAATAACTTATACTTGTCGTATTCTTCATCCAATCGCTTTCCGTTATGGGGCCCACACAAGGCTGCGCCGTCGTACGAATATTTCCCGACAGCAAGAATATTCCACGACCAAACGAATATTCCCCGACAAAATGAATATTTTATAACCACTTGCTTATTTTGTAAAATTTGCACATTTCACCCATAACCAAAGTATTATATCAAATTAACCCCTTATTATTCACAATAATATTTAGAGAAAATTTGATTTTATTCATTAATAAGTTGGGGTCTTACAGGCGCAGCCATTTGTGGGCCCCATAACAGAATAACTGTTGGATGAAGAAAACGACAAAATTGAGTTTTTATAAATAACGGCGTAGTTGTTACCGTTAACACTGTTGGAATACCTGATGGTTAAAATACAGTAATACGCGTAGTTGCACAGTAGCACACGGTATTTGACAGTATTTTTTTTAATTATTGATTCTTACGTGAGAAGGCACTACTCAATAATTGTTACAGTAGTTACTGTTCAATATTTTATTTTATTGATTCAATAATTGTTGCATTGATATTTTATATTATTGTTGTTTCAATAATTGTTGCTGCACAGTATTTTCCATTATCAGATCAATAATTCATATTAATTGAATAATATTATTAGATAACATTATTGGCAATGTCTAGAAAGTTCTGTCTAAGGAGAGGTTTGGTCACCTAATTGCGCGCCAGTAAGGAGAAATTCTTATTGGAAAGCCCCCTCTTTCTTGGGAACGGCCTGGTTGTCATAATTGTGACTCTATAATATTATTTGTGAATAATTAATTATTAATTGATTCATATGATAAGGAAATATTTATTTTATGTGGATATAAATGAGGGATATATTTTTGTGGTTAAAAATGAAGGAGTTAATATTGACGTTTTTATCAGTATTTTTGTCGGAATGGAAGTATTAAAATTTAGGATTTTTGAGATATTTTGCGGGGGTTATAATTTTTAATCCGACCGTTGGATCGTGGTAATATTTGGATATGTTATACATATATAAGTTGAGTATATGTCCACAAATTTTGAACCGTTAAAAATGAACGTATGATTTGTTATGAATTTTACGAGATGACTGGTTTAGAAATTATTAAATTTTTGGAGTTAATCATTTTGGTGGAAAATTCTAGAATTGGTGGGCCCCACTCTTGGTTGGTGAAGAAATGTGCTGAGATTTTTATTCAAATATGGTGGGTGGGAATAGTAGCAGGTAAAGCCAACAGGTTACAGGTTAAGTCTGCTTCGGCGTGTTAACATTTTCCTATAAATAGAGGGCTAAGTTAGAATTGAAAATCACACCAGAAACAAGTTTTCTCTCTTTCTCTCTCTAGATTATTGAGTGTATTTTGTGAGTATTTAGATACTTGGTGAGTTGCTATTCATCAGTGCAAGTTTCCTTCAGCGTCATATCCGATATTCAGTCAGAAATGCTGCTCTTTTGAGGTAAGAGATAGTAAGGGATATTAAGGGATGCTATATTCTTCATAATGATATTTTTCTTTCAAAATCATTATACTGAAATATTGGTATGGATTTTATTGTGGAATTTTTACCTTTTTGAGTCGGAATTACTATTCACGTATACGACACTATTCACGTATATGACATTATTTACGTATACGATACTATGTACGAATACGGAGTACTATTCACGAGTTACTATTCACGAGTACTATTCACGATAAAAATTGGTCTCTTTTTCTGACCAAATTATCGTTGATTTATGATTGTTGCTCTTAAAAATAAATGCAGTTGTTGATCATATTATTTTTATTATCATATATAACATTTTTATAACCCTGATGTTGAATTTCTCTTTCACTTGAGTGTAAAGATGGGTAAATTATTGGTATGATCGTGACTGAGGAATATCTTTGGCCTGTAGTGCAAAGATGAATTGTTAACTGGTATGATCATGACCATTGAATTTATAATTGAATATCTTTAGCTTAAGTGTAAAGATGAATTGATTAACATGGTTATAATTATTGTTTATATAAATTCTGAAATGATTATATATTTCTTTGAGATATGAATATATTTGGCCTGTAGTGAAAATATGAACTATTGAGGAATATCTTTGGCCTGTAGTGCAAAGATGAATTGTTGATGAATATCTTTGGCCCGTAGTGCAAAGATGACATGTTGTTGAATATCTTTGGTCAGTAGTGCAAAGATGAACTGTTGACGAATATCGTTAGCTCGTAGTGTAAAGATGAATTTATTAGTATGATTATGAACAGGAACTGTGATTTGGTATAACCATGATCTTTGATGTTTCAGGTAAAGACATGTGATGAAAATTATCTTCGTCCTGGATGCGAAGAGGAATTTAGAATTACAATTATAATTATGAGTTATTCATATAATTGTGGAAAGGAACTGTTAAGTGATGTTACAGGGATAAAACATTGTTGGTGGACTTTTAATGTGGAGAAGATAGTAGACTTTATGGTCTATTTGACTCTTCTAATAGATTGCTCGTTCCGCTGCAACTATGGTTAAAATTTTTATCATCTACCATATGTTCTAAATCTCTGATTTAATTCTGTTGAAGGCTAATGATAACTTATTTATCTTTAGTCATGATATTCTTTACTGGGCTAGTTGTGCTCACCCTTCTGTTCACAATTTCTTTCAGGTAATAAGAGTGTAGCTGGGTCGAGCGGGGGTAACAGAGGAATAGAATGGTGGTCATCATTTCGGAGTTATATTTGGTGAATCATCTAGGGTGAAGCGAACCCAACGTTGGAAGGGTGTTTTGCCACTATCATACAAGATGTCTAATGACATACAACCTCGTGTCATCATAAGACAGGATTGTGCTCATCCACTTGCTGAGTATATTTACGAGCACTACCTATATAATCTTGATGTTTGTTTGAATTATAATTCTGAATTAGAGACAGTGGA